>JBAWJQ010004427.1:0-600000 GCA_037783105.1 Bactrocera zonata | reverse complement strand
TTACGATGCAACATTTTTGTCAATCGAACAGACAACAGGCATGTTGCTGTTGCAGCGTTTCCAGATACGCACTGTTGTTGTTGTTATGGACGCTAAAGCGCGCATCGCACGCATTTCCTGTTGATGGCAGTTATTGAAGGTCATTTTGGGTGATCGAGTGCGTCAATGTGTGCGTTTGTGTAGAAAGTTTGCCTCTAGTGCTGCGCAGATTGTTGCAAACAAGCGGATGTGCGCATATAGTTAGGCGGCGGCATGCAACGTTCAAATCAGAAGTCAACAGAAGCTTTGTTTTTGATAAAAATTTGTGACCTAAATAAAAATTATGACCTTCCAGCGGCAGTGTTGCAATAAAATTGTTTATAAATAGTTGTCTTACATTAGCTTTTCTTGTCTTTAGACGTTTCGTATGAATCCAGTCGGAGCAAACAAGCCTACGCAAACAGTAAACACCCTTAATTGTAAGATTGCTTATTCCTTTTGACATTTGTTCTTTTCTATTTAGCAACAAATAACACTTTCAAGCAAACATATTTTTATTTTTTTATTATTGAAAATCCAATTTGAGTTCGCCTACACATCTTCCTCTTTTTTATCCGTTGCCCATAGATCAATTGTTGTGTTTGGGTGAGATCTGCTTCAACTACCTGCTGTTTGCTGCGTTAGCTATTCCAGAATCCCCGAAGCAAAAATTAAGTGTCTTAGAAACAACACCAAAAAGGTTGACAAAACACACAGCATCGAATCAGTGTCTGCGCCTGCGCCGCAGTTAGCGACGCAACTACCTGTTCCACTCGGCCGATTAAGAAGATACTGCACGCACAATTGGACCAAAACTGGTTTGGCTGCTCTGCAGACGCCTTTGGAGACTCCGTTCCTAGAATGTCAATTCTTATTG
Organism: Bactrocera zonata; assembly: GCA_037783105.1. NCBI lineage: Eukaryota > Metazoa > Arthropoda > Insecta > Diptera > Tephritidae > Bactrocera > Bactrocera zonata. The sequence goes on along the minus strand of JBAWJQ010004427.1, from coordinate 599,105 downwards.
TTTCTATTTTTTGCCTCATTTCTGCTTAAGCCGTCTTAGATTTACTATTTTTTTATTTTAATTGTGTGCGTGTGTTTACTCTTGTTGTCATGTATGTTTGTTGTTATTTGCTACCATTGTTTGATTGCTCTTTGTTGATATTCAGCGCTGCCGTGTTTGCGCTCCAGATTTGCGCAAATAATTAAATGCTTAATTCGAAGAATCTACAAAAAGTATAAAGATATTTGTTTATTTGTATATATTTGTGTAAAACTGAAATAAAAATGTTTTACACATATTTAATTTTGGTTAATCTTTAAAATAAAAGTACTTTTAGAGCAAAAATTTGCTTCATATTAAATTTTTCTGTCAACTTTTAACATATAGACACTTAAAATGCAAAACAACGTATCATAAAAAGATTCGGAATTGAGGTTTTTATTGCTTATGATTCCATTCATTATGTTACACATATGTAGCATAAAATGTTGGGATTCCGTTGTCAGACATAACCAATATATAACGAATGTATAACTGATATATAACCAATATATAACCATTTTATAACCAAAACTTAAAATTTGTTTCAATATGAATGGTTTCTATTATATCGCTTTTCCTTTTCCTGACGTTTGCATTTTAGGGGACGATTTATACTTTCAATATGAAACATTACATATATAATGTATAATCCTATTAGCTGTTAAGAACTGCTTCCCAAACCAATTTACCTTAGCTTGAAACTTGTTTCATTAAGCTAGCAAATATTTGAATACATCTTTGCCTTATTTTTCTGTTTCGACACACATTTCGAGGCTCGAATATGTATTCTACAGTTATTTATATTCTTGGCTTTTTTTTTGCTTGCAAATCGCAAAAAAATTATAATTGATTATTCCCACGCTTTGTAATTTGCTAATTCATTCGGTTTCCAGTTCCTCTCCCGTTACATAATAGTAGTTCTGAGAGCGAAATATCCGATTTGAAAGGCACAAGAACAAGAATCTGAAGTGCAAATGGCATTTCCAAAAAATTGATTAATGCGCTGAACAGGTTATATATTAAGTTTTCCACGAAGTTTGTAAACCGCAGAAGGAAACTATGGGGACGCTAGAATTTATAGGTGTATTCAGAAAATAACTGGAACTTTAAAATTTCGCGAGTTTGAAGAGTTCAATCGTCTATATTTTTATTTTATTATGTCGATTTACATGACGCTAAGGTCAGTTACATTCTTTGGTTATGTTAAGGTTAGACATATTTCAGTATTTTTACTAGTGGAGCCGGCCACCCGTTGCTGTGGTATAACATTTTATACTATTACTTATATAATAAACCCAAAAGAAAGAATATTAGTTAAGTTTACCAGAACTTAAATGACAAATGACTGCTAAACAGACATAAAGGAAATGACCCTTAAGATTTGGCATTTTACTGACAATTATGATTTCAGTTGAACTTTCCTAACTCGAATCACCAAAATCCACAAAAAAACTTCGAAATTTGTATAAAATTTGACTTCTATTGCTAATTCAAGAGTTCGAGTTATAGAAGTTTGAGTTATAAAAGTTCAACTGTACTATATTTTTTTGGGGATGTAAATGCATGGGTATGTTTCGAAACATATACAGTGAAATTTCCCATAAAGAAAGATTTCTGTAACAATGCCGCAGCCTTCATATTCACTAGACATGGCTCCGCATGATTTTTACTTATTTTCAAAAAATTAAAATAAGCTAAAAAGGCCGACGTTTAACAAAATACCTCGCTGAAAGAGCTGAGAACAATCACTAAAATCGTGTTGAGTAGTGTTTTGGCAATTGGAAGAGACGCTGGCATAAGTGCATAAATCGAATGGAGACTATTTTGAATACGTCACCATTAATGTATGCTGCCATACAAATTGCGAAGAACTACTTTGGACATTTTTTATTTACGCAGAGTATTCCAGTTTCGTTTCTTTTAGGTAGTACCAGCGAAATAGGAAATTTAGTTGGGCGTGAGTAAATACTTTTATAAGTAGTAAAGTTTCATAATGAAAAAATCTTACTTAAAATTTTTTCAAAAAGAAAATATTGCTGAAAGGCAAGTATTTTTATAAAACAACATCTAAAAAATCTGACGAAACTTCTGCTGAAAAATATGAAGTTTGTATTAGAGAGGTAGAAGAGACTCTATACATTCTTCACTGCTCAAATTATCCCGCTTTAGTTAAAGTGTCGTGTAAAAGGTTTGTCTCGTCTTGAGTTTTTTTTTTTATTATCGTCATAGGTAGCTCTTTGTACATTTTTCTGTTCCTGAAACATAATAAATATTCACTTCATGGAAAATGTTTTGGTCGATCAAGGACCTTGGTTGATTAAGACTTAACTGAAGAAGGCAAGCAACATCATGACGTTAATGCAGTTTGAAGTCTAAAAAAGGTCTTTTGAAAAGTTTGATTACAAGAAGCTTTTTTTTGCAAGCTGTTAAAATATTTAGTATAGAAATTGGCAAGTTTAAAGATTTTAAGATTTTAGGGCGAAAGTGAAGATTTTAGTCGAATGGTTTATGTTAGATTTAACGATTTGGTATATTATTATATGAAAGTCCATACTTACATACGTATTTTTTTGTCTCAAAATCAAATCATCTGCCATTAATTGCATAACAGGAAGAAATAACAATAATTCGGCACACACACGCGTTAGTATGTTTGCATAGCAGTGGACTGGCAAACTGAAAGTCACTTACGATGAGAAGGGTGCCTGCACTAGACATGTGCACCCATTACGCGCAAATATATCAAATGCACATTAGCCACGTTTACCGTACGTGCAACAACTAATTTTTGCCTCAGTCACAGCAGTTATTAACTTCATCATCACTTATTAACTGCGACGCACACAAACTCACACGTACACATACACACAATATTATTTAACATGTCTCAACTAGATATTTAGCTGTGTGGACGAGAGGGGTGCGGCGACACATAGCAAATCAGTGAAAATTTCGCATGTGCAGTGTGAAGAATTCAAATTGACTGCAACGACGACGACGCATAATTAAGAGCGACGAGGGATAAATATGTGTATTCATATTTGTCTGTATGTAGGATTAAAGCAACAACACATAATACCGGATTTAGCTGCACACGCACGCTGCAGCCGCCAATAGTTGCCACACAGCGCTGCCACGCATTTTGACTCGCTTCTTTCCTTCGCGCGGCTTATGAGTTATAGGCAGTCAGTCCGTCCGTCCGCTCCGGTGCATTGACGTCAAATTAATGCCATCAAAATTCGTCTAATATTCAGCGTGACCAATGGCGATTGGTTGCGCCACACACTTTCAATGCGCTGCCACAGCCCTCCGCAGCACTGGCATGACGAGGGGCGAAGTTGAATAATTTGCTGGCGGCTGAGATGCCGCGGCTACGGACATGCGTAATTAGAATGATTTTGGTCGCATCGATTTTTCGGGACCCTCAGCGTTCAATGCACTGGGTGTCTGCTGCTCATATATAAATACATATATGTATATGTGTTAATCATTCCTTCCTGCGCTTGGCTGATTCTCGCTACCCTTCTGCTCGCGGCATTCACCTTTCTTGATTTCGACTTTGCTGTTGCGCAATCGCTGTCACATGCGTGCGTACGCCTTACGCATGCGGTACAACAACAACAACAGCAATATGAACTTGCAACCAACAAATAAACTTGCAACAGCCGTGTCGGATGCTGATGCGTCAAGGTTCCCTGATATGTGTGGCGAATCTAACGGCAAGCACAGACAAGGCCGCGTTGCTGTTGTTGGCTTTGATTATGTGATTTATGCTGTAAGCATATAAGCGGGTATTCTCCACGCCATGATCTGCAAGTTTTGCTGGCTACCAATCAGGCGTCAAAGCAGCTGGAACATAGGCATTTAACATTCTTTATTCACCGTTAAGGGAATTTCTCAAATATTTTGTGTTTTGTTGTGAGAAATTCGCCGCTTGTGTGTCGGGAGCATACGGTAGAAACTAAATTCTAAGGCTTTACAGGTTTAAAAATCTCAAAAAAAAAGAAAAAAAAACGAGAACTTTAAAAAATTTAATTTTATTGCCACCCTAATAGCTGAAAATAAAAGGAATAATAATAGAGAAATGTCTGAGTTGTTGTAGTTCTACTTGATACCCTGTTATTTGTTGTCGAAGTATACAGGAAAAGAAGTAATGTTAGTCTGAGTGGATTTTAAAACTTAAATATTATATGCTATCCATTTATGATTATAAGAAGGTCGTCTTTCATATTTCGGCTAAAGAGCACAAAAACAAATATTAATAACCGAAAATTGATTTATTGCTTTTCACAATATTCTCTGTTAAGATCTGTATACTTTCGTATGCTCTTAAAACAATTTTCGAAGCACTTTTGCCAATCTGATTGAGGTATTTCCAAAAACTGCATTCTGAACGCATCAATCGCATCTTCAGGCGTCGAAAAACGTTGACCTATCAGTTTATTCTTTATGTATGAAGCTAAAAAGTAGTCACTCGGTTCCCAGTCGGGACCAAATGGTGGATGACTAATCAAATCGATGTTTTCAGCGCTTAAAAATACAGTTGTTTCAGTCAATTTGTGAGCGCTTACATGGAGCCATCTTCGGTGATTGTTTTCCCTGATTTCTTGAAAGAAAACTGGCAAACAATTAGTTGTTTACCGTTCAGCGTTTAATGTTCTGCGTTGCTCTGGTGGATGGCTTGCTTGGAAGTGCTTCGTGCGCGAACAACGTTTGTTGTATTCGGCACACCTGGAAACACCTATAAAGTCGGCCGCTGTTTACTTTCGAACTTGAATGATCCGTCACCTTTGACGACGTCATAGCCGCAAATAGGTTTTACAATGCCCTATCAAGAATGATGACAAATAGAGGCTGTGTCTGCTCCAGCCGTCGATTTCTAATCGCAAAAGCGATCAGCTTAGTAATACTTTATGCTGCTCCGGTATATGCACTGGACATAAAAGCATATGCCACACCAAAAAATGCGGTGCATAGACTCACAGCAAGAAGAGTAACAAGTGCTTTCCAAACTATATCCAGTGAAGCAGCAGAAATATTAGCTAGTATGCTGTCCATAGACATCTGGGGTAATGAGTTCACGAGATTTTATGAGCTATCAGCGCCAATTACAGAAATCAAAAGGAGAGAGGAGAGAAAGAATATCATAATTATACAGCAATAATGGTGGCAAACCTCAACTAAAGGACGGTCGACCCACAGACATATACTTGACATCCGTACGTGGATAACTAGATAACTGCGGGACCTGGATTACCATCTGACCCAAATATTAGGTTAGAAACAGCACTAGGTGGTAGCTTAATGATGGAAATTTGACTGCATTATGTGTAACTTCTATGAGAAGTAGAAAACTATTCGCAAAGCGGCAACTTCCAGCACGTCAAAACTGCAGAATAGGCGTCAGTACGTCCGTTCTATAGAGGAGACGTAAAATGTCTTGTCTTCCACCAAGTAATACCTTATCTGGTGGTTCCGTGGAAGAGTCTTAAGTTGGGAGTAGGTTGGGCTTTTCGAATTAAAATTCCGCAGTCCGGCTTTCGACGTTTCCCCCTACTATAAAAAAGACGAATTTTGAAGCACAATTACTGAATTTTTTAAAAATCTGTCTATTGACAGAGTTGTGTGGCGGTCAACGTGAAAAATTGTCTTACTGTCAAATGTTAATGCAATATTGAATGTGCGCTAATGCTTTAAGTTGTCTCTATCTCACGTTAGGTTACATAAAGATTTAGACGACCATCACGAAATTCGTCTTGGAGTGATCTACGACCTCAATTGAATTCACCATACCCTCGATAAATACTGGTCTTTGAGTCAGCTTCATCGCCAAAAATTGTACTAAGTTCTTCGATGCCCTGTTGCTGAGTTACTCCATGTTGAAAGTTGTAAAAATAGCAGCAGGAAAATGTTCGCGATATAAGTCACTGTTTTGGCCGGGATGCATATCTTGAGTTACTGTAAGCAGCGCAAATATCGCTCTTATTTGAAAGGTCAAGCTATGGATAAAGTTGTTAGCTGCCAGATTGCAACCCTAGGGTTGCCACATACCGAAATATAAAAGGAAACCTAGATATCACTTAAAAATTTCTGATTTTACGATTGAATCGTTGTACACATTTGGAAAGCGCTTTAATTATATCTACCAGAATAATTACTAACAGTAAATACCTACATTTTATATCACCATTGGCAAAATTTTATTTATACAACCAGCTTGAATTTAAGTAAACGTAAATCAATTACTGTAAATTATTAAATAATCATATTTACATACCGACATGCGAGTCTTTATATATGGATTAATTATGTAATTAAATCTAGTGCAATAAAAAAAAACTTTATGGCGTCATAAAACCAATTTCGATTCAGCGGAATAATTTCGAATGAAATGACACAGAAATTAGTGAAAATTGGATAAATGAACTGCGTGACTAACGCAAATAAAATTTTATTTAATAATAATATTTAATGCATATTTGCAAATCCATACACTTTGCTATTAACATTAGGGTAGTACGATTTTTGTGTATGGGAAACAACTTTGCGGCCTAAAGGTGGCAATAGCACATTATACGGTACCTTATTCATTGAGAAAATATATCTTGAAATGACATGAAAAAGGCGACCGATATTAGCCGAATTTGGAATCTGAAAAGCAGTTTTGAGTTTAGGTCACTAAACCAATCAGCTGTTGGCTGACGTTTGGCAGCAATTTTGGTTTCACGATTCACAAAATATGAAAATACAAAAATGTATAGTCATTTGAAATTATAAGTCCAGAATTGCAAACATATAGATCGAAAAGTTTCAAAGGAGAGCAATTTTAATTTTTTTCAAAATTTTTTTTTTCGAATTATCTTAAAATTTTAATTGATTTTTATCAACTGCAAATATACTTCTGTGCATTACTTTGTATTCTCTGCTTGTAAGAGCTAAGGCAACAACAACATTGTTTATTTGGAAAATGGTCCACCCTAATGCCCGTGTACACACTGCTAAGTATTTGCTTAGCTCCACGAACATTTTAAGCTGCTTTAATTAACCTGCTCAGCATAGCATGAAATGTTGTTAATATGCTATGGACGGACATTAAAAAATGGCTCAAAACAAATACCGGGCGGCAAATGAATATATTTCACACCGGTTCGCTACCCAAGCAGCACACAGAGCGATGTGGATGCTTCGTGGTTGGCATTAGCTCGAGAGCAATTAATTCAACGCACAAATCCACGCATGGCAAAGCGTTTAGCGTCATGTTGCACGTTTCAAGTGCAACATTAACGATCGTGAATGATTGCAACAAGCGCATAAAACAACGGTAAACATGTAAACATGAAACACATAATGTAATACATAAGCATGACGTGCGTTGCAGCGCCTGCCATGGTTGCAACATCATAAAAACTGTAATAATTTTTGCAACATTTACTACAATTAGGCAGCTAGTGAGCCTTAATTGCAGCACAGCTGCCGCGCCAGCTAAAAATCAAAAGTGTTATTACTATTGCCACAATCAACGAGCGACACTCGCTTGGTTGGTGTTGGCACTGTTGTTGTTGTTGTGGGATTTGACGGTTTTTTCCGCAGACATTCGTCGTTTTATTGTGTTGCACACGCCGGTTGCACGGCCATAAATTCACAGTTAATAGGATTTAATGCGGCGGTGATGTTGTCAGTGCCACCAACAGCCACCGCCACCGTTGCCGCCACAGCGCGCTATTTAAATGCAACACGCACTCGGCCTGCAGTGTGGCGCTTTGGCTTTGTCAATGTGTTTGGGCGGCTGCAGTCAAAATGCGATTAAGGCGCTCATACTGCAACCATTTAGTATGTGTGTGTGTTCGTGTGTGCGTGAGTGAGTGCTCCAAAAAATCCCCAAACCATGATTTATATTTGTGCCACGCCGATTAATCACACATGCCACCAAGTGCGTGAATTATTGCTTACAAAGCTTGAGCCGGCGTTCACCGCCCCGCGCCGCCAGGTAACCGCAAGCATGTCAGTATGCAGTCGTGTGCATGTAACGCCGCCTTGTGGCATGTGCGCATCATCGTTCGCGGCTTAAAATCTTACTCACTCGTGTACTTATCGCAGTAATCGCTGTGGCTCGCTTTTGCCGTGTTTGCGTTGCAGTTATTGTGATTATACATCGTCTGCACAGTTAAGTCGTGCTTTTATGTGCACATTAAAATCGTTGTTGTTGGCGTGGCAGTTTACTGCATTTCACACACCTCTGTGGTTGTGACGAATTGGCCTAGCTCAAGTCATTACATTTTAATAGATTTATTAGTTCTTGCCTGAGCAACGGGCTTCTAAGCTATAAAATAATTAGGCAACTTCGTCAATTAGTTTATGGTGCTAGATTGGGCTGACACAGTCTTATTTCGAGCTGGAACGCGCTTACGTAATATTTAATTGGGTCCATAATTTTTACTATTTTCGCATTTCTAGTTTTATCAAGCATATTTGCAGTGGCGGATTCACTAGAATTGTATGAGAAATGTTAAAAAACTGCTATGTAGACTTACTATATATCTCATAATTCATAGTTTTCGCCGCATATTCTGAACGCTTCCTGTGAAAAATGCGAAATATGAATGCTCTTTTTCGACACTTCGCCGCATGAAAACATAGCTGAGGACGAACATGCTTCAGTATAGATTGATCGGCTTGGCGATGCTGCACAGACATCATGACATTATAGTCACCGCCGAAAAAATTCTTGTAAGATTCTCAAAACTTGGCCCACATCGTTTTGTTTTGTAACATTTCAATACACGAACTCAATATATTGTCGTACAGTATTATACAAGGTGCGTTCCAAAGTAAACAGTACTTAAAAAAAACAGAATAAATGATTTTTTTCGACAAAATTTATTTTATTCAAAATAGTCTCCTTCTGCTTCAATAGAGCTTTTTGCGCGGTCCAAAAGCATTTCGAACGAGTGTTTTAGCTCAGCCAGTATGCCGGTGCAAGCCTTTTGAATGTCCTCCACGTCTGCATAACGGTTTCCTTTCATGGGCAAATGCATTTTTCCGAAGATGAAGAAGTCGCACGGGGTCATATCAGGTGAATACGCGGAGTGGTTAATGGTTAAAATGTGAATTTTGGTCAAATAATCGGTCGCAAGCATCGATCGTTAAGATGGCGTATTATCGTGCAACAAATGCCAATTTTCATCTTCGCGATATTCACGCACAGTTTCGATGGAATTTCCGGTGATCACGGATTATGATTGGCCCACATGTTGATCGTCATTTATGTCCTCACGACCACTTTGAAAACGTTGAAACCACTCGTGCACTCTGCTACGGGATAGACAATCATCGCCATAAACTTTTTTCATCAATTGAAACGTTTCGGTAAAAGTTTTACCAATTTTAAAACAAAACCTTCTCGCTCAAGCGACGGACTGCACGACAATTGTGGACTGTTGGACACTAATGAAATAATACATGTATACGTACTCTGTTTACGATGTTGTCTAAGCCAATCGTGCAATCTTTGGAAATTTGTCAGATCAAGTCGCTATAGCATATAGCTGCCACAATAACTGAACGATTAAAGTTCTTTTAAAGGGAATCGTTTGTATTTGTGAGGGTGAGGGTGCAGTGAAGTTAGTGTTCAGTGTAGCTGAAATTAATGTTTTTCTAGTATTTATTATTCTCAGACGACAAGAGCATTCTTGCTGAAATAAAATCTGGCGACAATGAAGAATTCATCGCTGAGACCGAGACTGGTATTATGTTTTAATAAAAAGTTGATATAAAAAGATTTAAGCTCGTAAACAGCTGTATTTTAACAAAATGAATGGCAAATGTGTAAAATTATCAAATTAAACTTTGTCCAAGAATTTGTTTTTCTTAAGAGTTACATGGGTTTCCTCGGAAAAAACAGTCTTTATTCAACGATTGTTTTCTCATATAAAGCAATTAAATATTTTATAACATTTTTTATTTTTACAAACACACACTATTAACAAAGAAATTCTGAAATTTTTGGAAAATATATTTTAAACTCGGCCATTGCGACGCCATTTCCGGTAACCTCTCGGAAAACGATATGCTCGCGTTGGGAGTTTTAATTAAAACCTTAATTTAGTATTTAGACGAAGGAAAAAAAAAATAACTGAAAATTGGATTTTTGGCAGCCATTTTTACAAAAAAGTTTAAATTGATTAAAAATCTCGTGACATTGTTTTTTTCAAATAGTTGCAATAGAAAAAATGCTTCTTCCAAGTCTTTAAGAACCGTATCCCAAAGACTTGTGCAAAATTTCATGAAGATCGGTTGAGTAATTCTCAAAAAATCTTCCCGACCGACTTCTAAAACACAGTTCCGGAAAACCCCGTTTAAAGAAAGCGCACTTAGCCTAGCTAGCATCGAGCGTGGAAGTTCTCAAGGCTGTATCTCCGAAACTATTGCTCGAATCAAATTGAAAAGTTAGGATAATATTCTTGAGGTATTGTAGAATATAATAAGGCAATAAAAAGAATCGGTTATTGAACTCCGTAAATAGATGTAACCCCCTAAAGCTGATAAGAACTCTTCTGCAATCTTATAAATATTTTTTTTTTTTTATTTTTGTATGTATGATAGGGTTTCAAGTTTAATTTTTACGTCAAATTTATAAAACACAATGTTTTATTAAAAAATCTCTTTTATATTAATATTACAAAAATTGATTTTTATGAAATATTAAAATTAAGCTCCAGCTTTAATGAAGTAACTTTCTCCATCGGCAACAATGTAACGCGGTAGAGGGATAGAATAGTAAATATACTTTTGTTGTTCACCAAGCAAAAGTAAATAGTTGTATGGATGTACATATGCATGTAAGTATGTTAGTGAGTGCTACTTAGTGACTAAGCAGTTGTGGCATGGCATATCAGCTTACAATGCGCCATTATGGCAGCCATTTTTGTTATTATTTATTACATTAATTTTTGCGCTTTCTGCACTTTATTTGCGTTGCTCTGCACATATGTACTTACATATGTATGTATGTGCTTAGGTGAGGAGTTCACATGCATATGTATAAGTGTGTGTGTTTGACTGTTTACCTGCGAGTGTATTCACTTGCAATTGTCGTGCAAATAAGAATAAAGCACAGAAGTACTCGAATAACCGAGTGAAAACAGATATTTATGTTATATATATATGTGTAATTATTTGTATGCGAGTGAATAGTGGAGGGCATTGTCATTGACAAGCAGAACAAAGTACACACTCGAGGGTACGTACGTAAGCAGAATGAGCTAATAGAGATTTGCCAAAGTAGCTGCTCACCTCAGTCGGTGTGTGTGTATGTGTTTGAGAGTTGAAGTTTGCGCTTATGAATGTGCAACATATAGACCTCTATATCATTGCCATAAAAGGTGCCAAGCAGACACACATACGTTGATATAGGCGTGTGTGTGTGAGTGATTTCCTCTTGGTTGTTGGCCTTTGCTTGGTTTGCTGGCTTCGTCAGTGTCATTGCTTCTCCTTTTGCCTTTGTTTCAGCCGCAGCGAAGCGGGACGATTAGTGGATAAAAGCTGACTGTGTGTGGTTGGGGATGTGCGCTTGCATTTATACACACACACACACACACGCATATATAAAAGTATATGCATACACTATGTAGAGCTTGCCTCAACTGGCTCCGTAGCATTGTCATGCAATGTGCCAAGTTATTTAATGCTTTGAACTTGACACGACGAAGCTCTGCTAGTTAAACAAACACATGCACACATATGCACATACACATAAACACTGAAGCGATACCTGGTTCAAAGCGACCATCAAGGGAAAGCGACAAAGGACAAACGTCGACAATGAGATGGACAAGCCAAAGCTGAAGTCAAAGCCACGACGACGACAACAAAAACAACAACACAAGCTAAAAAGTGACAAAAAGACACGACAGACGTACAGCCAACCCAGCGCTGCGGCGGCCGAAGAAGATCGCTGCAGTAAAAGTCCAAAGAGGCAGGGCGCAAGCGCTGGGCGCTTACTCAGGCATACACACACATACACATGCGTTTGTTTTGCACTTTGCAGCGCACAGGAATTCCGATATTTTAAGTCGGAAATAAATTCCTAATAAAAGCAGCATTTTTTTATGCCGTTTTAATAATTCCATTTGCAGCGCCTGCCACCGCGCCCGCTCCGCTCATTACCGCCTAGTGTGCAAGCTGCGAATTGCAATGGGTCCCGGCCGCCGAGAACACGCCCATCAATGCCATCAGCGAGGCACACAAAAACCTCACGGGCCGGCACGATTGGCACGGCGCGGCGCAAATAGGCGGGCGGCTCGAATTACATGCGAATAGTCACCGGCTCAAGAGGGACATGGCGTAATGTGTATTTACAAACGAAATAACACACACTAAGCGCAAATAAATACCGAGTTTGCTGCTTACATATGTACGCTATATATTTGCGAGCAGTTGACACTGCCAACACACGTGTGTGTAGGGGAAGGGCTACGTGCAACGCCATGCCGCAGCGACTTTTTGCCTCAGCGCTGCCACTGCAACTATGAAGTTTGTCCCCTTCCACTGCGCGCCGTGGCAAAAAACAGCAAAACGGCGAGCGCAATTGGAGTGAAAAAATGTGAAGCACAAAAAACGAAGCAAAATTAATGTGTAAGGGCCTATTCGCTGTCATAATTTGCCCTTATTAGTCGTGCGTTGTAGTAGTTGAGCCAGCGCGCCGGTTGGGGTTGCACATACATCGATATGTGCTTATGTGGCATGCAAGCGTGTGACAAACACGGTATATCCGGCAAGCAAAAAAATTTAAATAAAAAGCACCAAACAGTAGTGACAGGCGGTTTCCAATTGTATTTATTGTAGTGGTGTCAACCCTCCGGGCATATGCTATGCTGCCTGCCGCTCGATACCGGTTGCCCAGCTCCATTGCCTGCTGCACCTCGGGCGAGAGGCTCAATTGAAATATCAGCGAGGGATAAATACCGGTACGTACAGGCAAGAATACTCACACACACACACATAAGCGCATAAATACAACTACACATGTGTATGTGCTCTTACATACCTTCCATGCATGGCGATTTAATAAAAAGCAAAGTCTCAAAATAATGAAATGAAATTGAATGCAATATAAAGGAGAATAAAAAAAAAACAACAAAAACAACAAAAACACAAATAATATTCTGCCTTCATTTTCGCTGAAAGGGTTGTTGCCAAACGGTTTCCATTACAGCACGGCCTTTTTATTCCCATTTTATGTTCACCAGCTGAGTGTGTGTCTGTGTGTGTGTGTGCTCATTGTTGGCACTGTTCCAGCTAATGAGCCTTGGCCGTCGGCAATTTTGTGCTTTGATATGTGAACCTATTTTTACGGAACGAATTTACGAATTCATTGGCTTCAGTTGTACTAATACACTGATTCCCTCGTTCATATTTATTTTTATGAGTATTTCATTTATGTCAATATATATAATTAAGTGATCTCAAATTTGCGCTATGCAAAATGCGTAATAAAATACTTCAATCTGGGCTGATTGGCTTCGGCTTTTCCATTTCATAATTGATACTTGGCCAGTTACGTCATTTACCCTGTTATTAATTATTCGAGCTAAGCACAGCAAAAGGCTAAAGAATCAAAAATACGCATATTTACAATAGTAAATATGTATGGAGCGTAAAGTGTAAAAGATTATCAAATTTCCCAGAGTATAACCTCTATTAGGGTATTCACAAGGTGTCATATTGTGTCATATCGTCATATTGTCATATTTTTTTATGACTGTCATATTAGCACTGTTGTTGTTTCACATGCAAAATTAAAATATGACTGATACAACACTGCGCGGTATGTTTATTGAGTTCGCTATTCTATCGGCTGTATTTGTTTACAAATACAGCACTGCGCGGTATGTTTATTGAGTTCGCTATTCTATCGGCTGTATTTGTTTACAAATACAGCACTGCGTGGTATGTTTATGACAAAATATGACATACAACAGTTAAGGGTGCTCACAAGTGTCGCATTTTTTAAGAATATTAAAATATGACATAAGACATACAACAAAGCTTGTGAATTGCCTATATATATGTTGTCCGTTTTTGTTTTTTAAAACAATTTTCCTCTAACTTTAGCTACCGACTTAAAGAGATTGTCAAAACAACAGCCATTGATTGGATAAAATTCGAGTTTATTGTATTTATAATTAGCTTGAAGAGAGTCTGGTTTATTGCTAAAGTCCAATGACTTCAAAGAACCCCACAAGAAGCAGTGTAATGGTGTTAAACCACAACTTCTTGGAGACAATTCAATGTGACATTTTCTTGAAATAATCCAATCTCCAAACTTTTCTTGGAATAATTCGGTTGTTGCACGTGTTGTGTGGGACGTAGCCCCATTTTGTTGGAACCAGATGTTCTCAAGACCAACTTCTTCCAATTACGGCTATAAAAAGTTGGCTATCAGCGATCTATACAGCTCTACGTTGACAGTAACGGTATAGCCAGCTTCATTTCGAATGAAGAACAGACCGATGATTCCACCAGACCAAACACCGACACCAAACACCGACACCAAACTGTCAATTTAGGTGAATAAAATGGTTGCTTATAAATAATTTGTGGATGTTCTTGACACCAGAAGCGACAGTTTCTCCTCATCGGAGAAGCTGTTTTTCTTAAGAGGTTACGAGTTTCAAGAATGGAATTTTTTATTGTCATATAAAATTTTCCAACACCTCTAGAATATTGTCTTGAATTTTTAATTTGATCCGTAATAGTTTCGAAGAGACAGACTTGAGAACTTGTGCGATCGAGGCTAGCTAAGTGCGCCGTCTTTAAGTGCATTTTTCTCGAAACTATGTTCTTGAAGTTAGTTGGCAAGATTTCTTGAGAACTACTTAAACGATCTTTATGAAATTTTACACAGGTCCTTGAGATACAATTCTCGAAGATTTGAATGACGGTTTTTTTCGAGTACAACTCTTTGAATAAAAAAAATGTCGCGAAATTTTAAAAACCAGGAATTGTTGTTATATTACTCAAGCTGCCGTGAATCGCCACTACCGCACTAAGGCAAATTAGTTAGAGTTTTGGGGATTGGTATATATACTCAATGGTTCTCTCATTTAGCAGAGGAAAATACACTCTCTCCATGTTTTAAAAAATTCCAGGTTATATTCTTCTACAATCGTTTTTACTTTAGAACTTACTACTAGGCATCGTACAATTCCTTAGTACAAACCTAACCAGCTGACTTTTTTAAAAGTTCCGACTGTCAATAACCGAAATGTTTTCACCAATACTATTTACAGCCGGCAGTCGTTCACTCCACATAGAATAGCTAGTCACGAAGAAACACTCAAATTGTTATTCACTATCAATTGGGCAAAAGATGAAGTAATGTGATCGGGACACCGGGCGTATAGGTCTGACCAGTCTTTATACACAATATAAACATATAGTTATAACCAACATCTTCATCATATAGATAGTATGATGAGGTAATGCACCGCGACCTAGGGTCTATTGTGCCCTCTACTATATCACATGTCCTCCCAGAGTCCCAGCAGCCTGAATAATTTCAGGAGTTTGCCGGGCGCTACTGAGGTGATGTGATCCCTGCTAATGTAAATGGAATCCAGGGCCTTAACCCTTTTTCCACAGATTGCTGTGCAATCCAGGATTAGGTGTGCTGGAGTTTCCTGTTCCAGGTCGCAGAACCAGGAGACTCTACCCATGTTGGACAGGCGTTTCCTGAGCCTGCAGTGCCCTGTGTAGATCGCGACGAGGAGACGGAATTTATCACGGGGGAGGCGAATCAGTTCCTTGAACCTGGAGAGATTGTACCCTTCTAGAAGCAGCAATGCCGTTCTCTCTCCACTCTCTCCTCCGTCCGGAGCAGCTCCTTAAAGGTGTGGAATCCTACTGCTATGTATGGTTCTGGTCCCATCAGCTTGGACGCCGCCGCAGCGCGGGCCACTTCGCCGGCCTTTTCGTTACTTTCTATTCCCTTGTGCTCTGGCACCAAAATTAGGTGCACCCGGTTGCACAAGGACAGGCGGTTTAGCCTTTCTATGCATTTCTTGACTAAAAGCGATTTGGTCTCATATGATGAAATCGCCTTTAGTGCCGCTTGACTATCACTGAGAATAGCTATGCGCTGGTTGCGGCTGAGGTTGACTTCAGTGCACTGACATATGGCAAATACTTCAGCCTGGAAGATACTTGGGAAGCATCCCATTGGTATGGGCAGCTTAGTACGCGGTTCCGCAATACCTGCCCCAATACCCTCCAGTGCTTTTGAGCCATCAGTGTACCACTAAATGGTACTGTCTTCCAGCAGCCTTTCCAGCGTGTAATCGCTTCACTCCGTCTTGCTGCCTAGAGTAACTTTGAAATTCTTTTTGAGGTTTATTTTCTTCGTGGTGCCATCCTTTGGGAGGAGGGCTAGCGATGTGCTTTCCGCTAGTACGTCCATCTGTCTAGAGGACATTATCTTCCCTCTTCCGCTGCCTTCTGCTGACATTAGCAGCATGGTGTGTTTTGCTGCTTGTTTTATCACCACATGCAGCGGTGCGAGATCTAGCACGACTTCCAGTGCCACCGTGGGGCATGTGCGCATTGCCCCCGAAGTACAGAGACAGGCAAGTCTTCGAATCACCGAAGACTGCGCTGCTTTGGTGGCCCAGGCAACCGCTCCATAGGTGACAATAGGTCTTACTATTATGGTATACAACCATCTAATGATACTTGGCTTGCATCCTCATGATCTGCCGGCCAGGCATCTGCATATCATAAGTGCTCTAGTTGCTTTGGACAGTGTTAAGTCCAAATGCCTGCTCCATCGTAATGATGAGTCTAAACTGAGGACAAGGAATTTGGCCTCCTTCGAAATTTCCACCTCTGTGCCTCCTATTGTTAGGGACCTCAGGCCCGGAAGAGATCTCCGCTTAGTGAATGAGATCACGGTAGTTTTTGCTGGGTTGATATTTAGCCCTACCGTGTTGCACCACCCTTTCGCCAGGTTTAAGCCCCTTTGGACAATGTCGCAGAGAGTGTTCTCAAATCTGCTTCTCGCCATTATGACAATGTCGTTCGCGTACCCTTGTTAGCGGATTCCATTGCTGGTGAGCAACTCGAGGAGTTCGTCTACTACCAAGCTCCATAGCAGAGGGGATAATACTCCATCCTGTGGGCATTAACAGTTTTTCCGCAATGAAAGTGAAAACATGACAAAGTGAGTGGAAAGTCCGAGCGACTCTGTACCCAGATCCATTTTAATCTGGATGCCGGGTAAAATCCTTAATTATTCAGTTTTAATTCGCATTTTATCCACACCAACTAGTTTCGTAGTAGTTGTTGCAAGCCTCTGCTCCATCTAAGAGCATATCCCACGTCTTATTACCTTATCTGCCTCAATTATTTCTGTAGTCAATAAAACACAAGGTGTTTAAATGAGTTAAGCATCCACCCCCTCTACTCGGTAAAACTGGCGCATCCTAATGGTACAGCGCAATTCACCACAGCTGATACCACTCAACACAATTCAACACACCTCCACATCAATCAACGCACATAACAAAAAGGCTGGAAAAAAGGATTGCGGACACATTCGATCGATACAAGCCGCACATTCGCATTCGTTTTTTGAGACACTTTCGCTTCTAAACTGCGCCACGCCGACACCTTTCGCCAGCACAGGCAATTTCGTCACCTGTCGTTCGCCTATCAACACGTCAACAATTCGATCATCAACTACATTTGCTGAGACACTGCGCCGCGTCAACACCTCTACTCAACCCCGATTATACCTTTTCGACTTCCATCCGTAAAAGCTCGATCGCCAGCTCCAGCAAGGCGGAATCGGATTCTCGCCGCCCCGTGTGTCGACACCTATCTTAACAAAATTAAATTGTTTAACATTTATAATAATAAAAATTATAATCTCTTTAATCCAATTATGAAAATACAAACAAAATTTGTTTTTGTTAAACGTAAGTTTTGTATACTTTTATTCACAAGGAAATTTTTTCTTACTTTTAATTCCCAAAATTTAATAGTCGCTTCAATAATTGCTTATAACTGTATTTTTACAGTCTTCTCGAATTGTTTTCATATTTTTCGTGCTATTTAAAGCTACATTTTCACATCGTCACAACTGATTAAACTTTATTTCGATCGCCATAGACCCCAATTTATTTGCTTCCTTGTTGGACTTTATAGCCGACGAAGAAGGAATGTCGTAAGTTTTATTGGGCTAGCTGCCACACATTATTATTATTGCCCATTATAGTTAATAAAGTTTAAGTCTAACAACGCTTGCAACATGGACAACACCGCGGAGTGGGAAATAATCAGGGCCTTTATGGCCCACAAAATTTGCTATCCAAAAACGATTGGTTTCGTAAGCAAGCGATTTGATTTCACACCCACTGCTCCTACACGGCAGCAGTGTGGTTAAAATAAAATTTAATTTTCGCGGACTTTATTTGTCATAAAAGCAGAGCTTTACGAGGCTTTCGTGTGATGGAATGTGTGAGAAATATATATGTACTATACTTGTATGTATGGATTCGTAAATTGTGCGTTTGAAGAGGGAGCTAACTGTCTTAAATATTCAGTCTCCAATGGGAGTTGCCCAAATAATTGAGAGCTAGATACATCAGCACGTAATAAGCTATACTTTAAGTCCTTGCCACACGCTATATATGTAGCTGCTGTCAAATTTCTCCCCCACATCACCGCCGGTAATCAAACTCATTACTTTTTGCGCAGCTCTGCCTTCTGCTTGAACGCAATTATTGCACAAAATACTTATCCATTGCGCGCAGTGTAAATATTAACCCTTTCGTTGTATTAATTTTTGATTCTCTGACATTTTATGACAGCCGTAAGTGTCAGCACAGCCAATGTGGCGAATATTATCATGCGTCATAAACTCTTATATAAGGCTCAAGTGGCATGCGGTGGCAGGTTCGCTGTTGCCCAAAAGTGCGTGCTAATATTGGAACGTGGAATGTGGCATTTAGCTATTTAAGTATATGTGTGTGTATGTATGCGTGAATGTGTAAAAAGCATTTTGTATACATTTTCGTATAGAATTTTATGGCAAGATTTAATTTTCATCATTATTCCAAGCAATAAGCCAAGTAATGTTGCGTCTGTCGGAATGTGTCAAGATGGTGGCGCAGCAATTCACCTAGGAAACACTGAGAGAATTATGAGTTATGCGTGGAAATAATAGTTTTGTTATTCCATTTTGAATTTTTGTACTTATTTTCGAGGTCACTAGGCTCCTTTTTGAAAGAAAAGCCATCGTAGTGCTCGGTTGATATTCCTTTTAAGCACAGAAGCTTCTTAACACGACCTCTTGTAATAAATTAAAACCTATTTCTGGATCTCGGGTACCATAGGTGGGATTTCTGATCAGTGAAGAAGTTTTTAGGAGAAGACATTTGGACCTCGTAAACAAATAATTCGTGACAAATTGGGATCACTGTTATAACAATGTTCTAGGACTTAAGGATCAGACGTATATTCCAGTTTAAAACCATTTAGTTTTTCATTGAACATGTGAATGGAGTGTCGGAAGAAGAAGTGTAAGAGAGAGGGCTTCACCTGACCACGCTTATTCAAATCAAATACGTGGCTTGACCGTAAAGTAATAGGACTGAGTCGATTTAAGAAAATATATTGCACCAATTGTTACAATTCTTTAAAAACTTTCAAAATAGCGCGATTTCCAAGTATTGAAGACGTCACGGAAGGCATTCTCCGGAATAGCTTTGAGAGCCGAAATGCATGCTGGTTGGATCCTCTTTCAGGCATGGAAACAAAGCAAAAGTCCGGGGGCCACACCTGGGCTGTAGGGCGGCTGCGGAAACGTTGAGATGCCGGCCTTGGTTAATTAGCTCACAAGAAAGACGGTGTAAGCCGGGGCGTTGTCGCGGTGCAACTTCTTATCGGCTTCGATGTCTTCTCGGACCTGATTGACCCTTCCTTTGAGTCTATTGAGGACTGCCACGTAAAACTTGGCGTTGACGGTTTGTCCAGGACGAACAAATTCTTGGTGGGCGGTGTCTTTGATATAAAAAAGGAAAATTAGCATCGTTTCCACTTTGGATTTGCTGATTCTTCCGGTCTGCAACAGCCACCTCTTCCCGGCGCTCCAAAAAGACTTGATGCCACCGAATCACACCACTTCTTACTAAAGCAACCTCTGTTGCTCTCTCTCTCTGTCTCTGTCGCAGGTTTACCGAGTTTCACTCAGAATTTAACCGCGTACCTTTGCTCTGTTTATCCTGACTCTCCAGGTGCTCGGGGACAAATCCAGTCGGTTTCAAGCAAACGCATTTAAAATTATGGCGCCGATTACCCGAAGTTAAACAATTCATACTAATAAGCTCTTATCTCTAGAACTATGCGCCGGAAGAACATCAATCTTTTCGGAAATACTCTCAGACATGTACATCTGATATATGACAATTTTTTTTCAGTGTACTCGAATGGAAATTAACCCTATCAGCTTGTGAAGCTGCTGCTAAGCACAGCCGTTGGCTTAACAATGACCTCGAAGTGCCAATGTTGTTGCTGCCATAGTTATTGGCATTTGTATTGTTTCGAAGTGATGTTGTGATGACAGCACAATTGTTGCTATTCTCATTTGATGAGGCCAATAGCAACAACAACAACAATGCTTGCCAACAAACAGCGTTATGCGATAAGTCCAGCAGCTGAACGTTGAGTCACATCGGCAGCCATAATAATATTATAGCCAACAGCACTGCCTGTGTTGTTGTTGCTATTGGTGGCACTGCTATTTTTGCTAGCTGCCGTTAATGTCGCTGTCAATGATGGTGTTGGTGATTTTGTTGATGACGCGTTGAGCGTTTTGTTTGCACCCCACCCCACCAGGGCATTAGAGCCGCATGCCGCTTTGTTGCATGCACCGCGCCGCCGCCCATTGTGACTTGGGTGTTGCTGGTGCTGTGTGTGATGAATGTTGTTAGCTGTCTGCGGCATTGTCAGTTGATAACTTTCGTTTTATTATTTCAATATGTACTCGTACTCGCAATTTCAGGCATTCGATTGCGCCGCGACGGCTATTGCATTTATTTATGGCCGCTGCAAACATTTAATGATCTCTAATGATGGGCGCAACGGCAACACACAAACGCACCAATGTCGTGCCGCACATCCACACATACATAAAATAGGTGTATGTGTGTGCGTTTGTGCTTTTACATGCAGATAAATTCATTAAAACATACTTGCAACAAACGCTTTATGGCATCGGCAACGGCAACAGTATAGCCTGTGGCGTCGTGTCGTCAAGTGTTTGGCGCTTTGTCTATTTGTGCAACAACAGCAACGGAGTCAGCCACAGCTGCTCATCCATCTGCCCAACCAGCCGTACATTGGGTCCATCACATGCATCAACGTGGCAGCTATTGGCCACAACGCATTGCCGTATTACTCATAATGTGCATCATAAACATTTTTATTGCATTCAGACTGTGCTGTGTCTTCTTCTTGCTTTTGCTGTTGTTGGCTTTTCCATTATAGTGGCGTTTGATTTCATGCGTTCTTGTTGTTGCTTATCAGTTTATTTCATTTTGTTGTGCACTTGTTCACTGATTGCATTTTTTATTGCTTTACGACGGTATGTTGCATGTTTCTGCGCCAGCGCGTGTGTCCGTGTGTGTGCATTAGTGTTTTTGCTGATAAAGGGCTATGTATGTACTAAGTAAGCTCAAAAACAAGTGTATATGTGTGTGTTACTGCCATTCAATGCTGAAACTTTTCGTATGTAATTATGATTTCAAGTGCCGATTTATTGCTGAGATTGCGGTTATGTTGTAGAAATTCGAGTGCAGATGTTATGTTGTAGAACACAGCGACCCTGCAGGAACAACTTCAACTCTTGGCGGTTTAATCTTTAAGTGAACACTATCCATATATTCTTAGGTTAAGTTAAGAGGATGATGCTAACAGGAATCTCACTTAGACTGCTTAGAACGCCGGTTCGTTGCAGTCTCTGAATCTGCTATAATATAGATCCGAAGACCTGTTAAGACTAGTAATGTCAGTGTCGGCTTATCTACTGGTTTGCCGAAGATCCACCTCACCCTCCTTCATATCACTTTGGTCACTTGCGTCTGACAAAATTTTTGGCTTCATCGCATGAATATCTATTAGACAATGTCCACCAAGAACCCCTACGATAGGCGAAGATGAACTTTGTTAAGGGCAAGTAGTTCAGTAGAGCTCCTGTGTTTCACTCTAGGCTAAAAGAATCTTGCAGTCTCACAGAAGCTCTGCGTCGACCAGCGTCTGGTAAGCGTACGCGATGTCTGTTGCTCTAGTGCTAGAACGCAAGATGATATTGTAAATTCAACTCCGTGCCATTCCGATGTAAACAGGGTAAGAATTACCAACTTCTTTGGCTAGATCGACAGCTTAGCCGTATCTAACGATTCCGCTGTGACCAGGAATCTAAACGAGTCGAATGAAGTAGCTTCAGACTATTTCTAGTAAGGACAGATACTCCTTGACTAGCCTTGAACGCACATTAAGCGAGCTCATCATCGAGTGAACGGTCACCTTCCTGAAAGAGTCTGCACTTCATAACGGTATTTACTGCCACCTTAATAGCAGCCATTTCTGTCGGAAAATCACAGGGGTCTGCTACCCAAAATCTAAGATTGATGGTGAGCTCACCGCTCAGAAAAAAAGGCCTCCACGAGTAGCTTCTGCAAGGTGGTGGCTGAAGTTGTCAGGACTGCAGTTGAAAGAGGTAAGAATTTCGGTGTGGCTTTGTTCGAATCCCTTCATATACCCAGCTTCCTTGTGTTTTAGAACGCATTTTGGCGATATCCACGGGTGATATGCGAAAAATGGCGTTCAGTGCTATTGTTGTTGTAGTCTGTAGTGCACCGGAGAGGCTGATGAGAGCCGCTTTTTGGACTCGTTCAAGCTCCTTAGCAAGTATATCTTCTCGAGCGACATCCACCAAAGGAAAATGTAATATTATTGGCTTGAATATGGTTTCGTATTGCAAGAACACCACCTTTGGTAAGTTTTTCCAACTTTTTTCCTATAGCTCCTCTGCCGCACCGTATTCGTTATAAAAATGTCCCATTGATATATTTTAAATTAGTTAAGATTTATAAAATTATTTACAATTAAAAAAAAAAAAAACATTCTCTTGTCTGTACTTTTCATTTGTTACACTTTCTGAACGCCCTGCTTCCCTACAGGGTTCGTGCAAGTGTCCATGTAGAAATAAATCTACACAATTTCACATATTTATTATCGCTTGAAGTGGTTATATAATATTTATAATTGCTACATGTTACTTCATGTTGAGGGTCATTTGCTTTTCTATGCGTGAAATTTATTTAATAAATGTACAATTTTATGATCGAAATGAAGTGTTGAAACCTCAAAGTGCTGATATGAAAAATACAAGACAGCGTTTGTTTTTTAGTACTTAATTCCCTGAGGATTTATTTTGTGAAACATATTTTTTATTATTGTTGTTTTAAGATAGATTAATTGTAAGTTTATTTCATTAAATACCAGCAAATTAAAGTATGTTTTGACGCCAACTCGGACTAGATTTTAACAGGAGAAGCAAGCTTAAGTCGCAATCTCTGGCTTTTAAAAAGCGGGAAGATAACTATTTTGTTTTCACTATGGTTTAGGGGAAGAAATTAAAACCCATATCGTCAATAACTAGTTTTATTAGGGATATTTGCTGGTTGAAAAACACCGATACTTACTGGTAACTTCAACAACTCGTAATATAAATGAAATTGTAAAAAAATTACTTTTGTAACCTCTTCAACACTTTAAAACTTGTTGCATGGCGAAACGAACAAACAGCTGGGTTAAGAGAGGTATAATTGAAATATATAGCTTTGTTGCTGCTTTTCCTAAAAGCAGACGTCGAACATAGCGAGCAAACATGTAGTATCGAAAAAATAAGCGTATTTTACCTTGAAGAGGAAGCGCAGGAAGCTCATGAAGCTCATGATATTATAATTTTTGTGCCCTACCTGGCTCAATGTTTTCTTTGGATGCCTACAACCAGGCTTTAAGGTATTAAGGATTTATGTACTATTAGGGTATTCACAAGGTGTCATATTGTGTCATATCGTCATATTGTCATATTTTTTTATGACTGTCATATTAGCACTGTTGTTGTTTCACATGCAAAATTAAAATATGACTAATACAACACTGCGCGGTATGTTTATTGAGTTCGCTATTCTATCGGCTGTATTTGTTTACAAATACAGCACTGCGTGGTATGTTTATGACAAAATATGACATACAACAGTTAAGGGTGCTCACAAATGTCGTATTTTTTAAGAATATTAAAATATGACATAAGACATACAACAAAGCTTGTGATTTGCCTATATATTACCTGAACTAGAGCGCGTTACAGAACTTGAAAAGTGTACTTTGAAAAGTTGCTCTACGTTGTTGACCTCAAGGCCATCTTTCTTTCTACCCCGTTTTGCCTCTATAAATATTCATATTTATGGTATATAGCAAATGGCAGCGAAGTTCGCTCTAACACTGAGGGTACTCTCTCCATTAGTTGACAGTAACCATTACCACGGATTTTCAAAATCCTAGAGTTGAATTTAAATCGCCTTTCTTTTTAATTTTTACTTTGCGTGTTTTTCGATTCGGTACTGTTGGTGACATCCGCGCTAAATTTCACGTCAAAATATTCTTTAGTATTTGAGATACGCGTAGTTTTGTGGGGCTTTCGCCTGATTTACTTTCGCGTAACTTCTGGCTAGACCAACCGTCAACGCCAAGTTTTAAGTGGAACGCCCCGGCTCACAACGCCTTTCTTGTGAACAGCTACCTAATCAAGACCGGCATCCCCACGCTTAGGCAGCCCCCTATAGCCCAGATGTAGCTCTCCGGACTTTTTTGTTTCCTTGCCTGAAAAGGCCGATGAAAGGGAATCCAAGCAGCATGCACCTCGGCTCTCAAGGCTATTAAGGAGAATATCTTGATTTTTTAAAAATAGCCAGGCGGCTTTGAACTCACTAAAGTCTCTTAGAGATTCGTCAAAGTAAAGAAAGCAAGCCTAGATATCTTAGCAGATCAAACATTTTTTTTCACGATAAACCTGCAATGGGTTCCAGTACATAGTAATATATTTGGGAACTTCGAAACAGAGGAACTAAGCAGAACACACACCGCCAATTAGACTCCAGAAAAATGGAATTTATATGCCTGTGGCTACTTGCTGGTATTTAAATATGTCTGAGTCTTGGTGGAATCAATTCTTTACTTCTCAACAGGCAAGCAAATGTGACACGAATGGAATATGGGCCGCACGTGCTAACTATCCAAATTTAAAAAAATATATATAAAAATTCTAGTAGGAGACCTACTAGAGTGAAATGCTTTACATAAGAAAATTATAGCAACTATCGGTCGAGAATTTCTTGACCACGTCTGGGAAATTGCACTGATAAAACTTTTCGTACTAATGAAT
This sequence comes from Bactrocera zonata, assembly GCA_037783105.1. Lineage (NCBI taxonomy): Eukaryota > Metazoa > Arthropoda > Insecta > Diptera > Tephritidae > Bactrocera > Bactrocera zonata. The sequence continues at coordinate 573,577 of JBAWJQ010004427.1, read as the reverse complement.
TTCATCTGAAGCCCAGGGGGCTCGATAAAGAGACAATAGGGTGAGAGGTCTTTAGTTCCAGTGGTATCACAATGGGTCTTCTGCGTGGGACTGTCACTCTACCTACCTTTCATACCCAGTATAAATTTTGCTTAGGGTGCCTGCAGAGTGGACGCTCAAAGCCGAGCCAAGCGGAAATTCACGTGTTGCGTAAATAGGAAAAGTTTTGGATAGTTTCCCTTTCCTTAAATATAATGAATCCTCCGATGCTTGAATTGATTCTCTAACCTGATCCGGGTGACCACAACAAAGTCGCTAAGAACAAACAATGCGTCACTTAAACTACGTCACTCATCAATTCGAAAGCCAGACTTCAAGTGGCATATAAAAAATGATATACATCCATAAAAATGTAATACGTAAGTAGGTACATATGTATATAAGCAAACATATACTTAGAGAAACATGCACATAAATTTTAGATGCTTGAACATGAAAATGAACAGGATTACCGCAGCAACTTCAAAGGACCTTTATCTCAACTCACAAACTTAAATGAAGGACTTGACGCAGCAATGGAAGAGGAACAACGAAAAATTACTCAACGCGTATCCTTAATTTATGTGTAAACATCCTGTCGCTGCCACTTTAGCTTTGACCTTTTTGATGGCACCGAAACTGCAACTAACCGCTAAGCAATGTTTATGCAACATATTTGAAACTGTATTTGTACAACAGATTTAAGCACACAGTGTTAGATAATGTAAGCAAATACACACACGCACACACAGGCACATATGTGCTGCTCGGAGTGGATGCGCTTTGAGACAATTTGTCAACGAGTGGACTCGGATATCAGCACATGGGGCACACACGCTCGCCGGGTAATTCGATATTTTTGCTGGCAAACACGAAAAGGGAGGACACTTGCAGACGGGGCTAAGGGACACGCAGACACACGTATGTCGCTTGTCAATGGACACGACGACGAATGGACGAAGGACAGCATGCAGTTCGAAGTGCGACACTTGACCGGCGCACAAAGGCGTTCTCCAATATGCGTGTAGTGTCTGTGTCTATGAGGCAGGGCACTTGAGTGGAGACACAGGCGGGCGGTTGAGGACACACGGACGGCAGCACATGTCGCGTGCGTGCAATGCAAATTTGCAACAGCCTCGTAGACAAATAAGAGCAGGAAGCTGAAAGTGTGTCCGACAATGAGTTGCAACTACACAAAGTTGCCTGTGTGGCAGGACAGCGCATGCAGCAGTGCGGGGTTGGCGAAATATGATAGCACTGCGGCAAAGGACTGAGGAAAAAATCTTGCTGCTAAGCGCTATTGATGAGGCACGGTGTTTGTAGATGCCTGTGTGTGTGTGCTGAAGACAAATTGTGCATGAAGAAGAAGAATGCTGCAGCACTTATTCACTCGCGCTCTATTTGCTCGCGCAGTCATTGCCGTGTTGCATGCTTCGTTGGCTGCTTCCGCTGCCACAGCCGGAACCGTTTAAATTGTAGCGCCATTTGCGGCAATTTCTTGCACATTAAAAGCAGTTTTTTCTACTTTCTTGTGAAATTCTCATGTTTATTTGTTTTTGTTGTAGCAAATCCATTAAAGGCGGCTGCCGCGCAGGATTGCAGTGGCTTGAGCATGAAAGCGTAAATGCGCGTAATCAGCACCCACTCCTACTGCTGCGAGTGAAGAATGAAGAAGCCATTGCAGCAGCTGGTAAAAATGTTGTTTTTGTTGTTGTCATCCAATCGACTAACAACTATCTGTTTTGATCGGCAGCGCATGATCAAGCAAGTGATCCAACGCCACCGCCGCTTGGCCTAATGCGTTTATAATTGCTGCTTGTGGCATGTCCAACTGTCAAGCGTCCGTCCATCGTTCCGTCCATCTGTGCACAGTGAAACGTCAAAGTTCCCAGCGAATGCGCCAATGAATGGGAAAAAAGTGACGTGTGTAGAAGTCGCTGGACAGAGAATTTCATTGATGCACTCAGGCATTCGGTCATTGCAGTCATTCAGCGAGCCATCGCAACCGTCGAGCAGCGAAACTCACACGGCAATTCCGCTAGAGGCCGGCGCACAAACGGAAGCTAAAATAACGCCAACAATGAGTTGATAAAATGCAATAACAAAAGCAAAAAAAAAAAAATGCACAAAAAGAAGAAAAAAGAAGATAGAAGAAGAAAAAAAGCGAATAACAACAAAGCGAAGTGGCAAAAAGCAGTGGCAGGCGGGCAATTATATTTTATAAATGGCAATGCTATGCGCTCGCTGCAACAACAATGAGGCGAACATCAAAAAACTTAAACTACAAGCAAGTATACAAGCAATAAAAGGTAAATACAAATTAAAGCGCTTATAAAACAACATCACAACATCTGCACTCAGCGAAATGTGATGATTCGCTTTTAGTTGTTCGTTTTCTCTCGCATTTCATGCTGCCGTTATTTTCTGATATCTCAAATCAGCTTTGCAGGAAATGAAATTAAAAGTCAACAAACAAACGGCAATTGCTGAGCTTCGGGAACGTGGCGGAGTGCCTCGGAGAGTGGCTGAAGACTAACAGTACAACGAAATTAAAAATTGAATTTATAAAAACATTCGAGAGCTAACGACGAGCTGCTGATGCACACGATAAAATGAAAACTACTTCCGTTTAGTTCAAAATATCTTTTTTTTATTTTTATCTCTTCATATTTAATTATTATTGTTATTATTTTCTTAATTAATGAACTCACGCTTTCTCAGAAATGTAGCGTTATATTAATAATTGCTTATTCATTAAAAAATAAGCGCGGAATACTACGTTCGTTTCGAAAGACAATCGTTAAAAGGCTTCGAAAACTTGTTGACAGTTCATAAGTGTAAAATTAAAGACTTAAAGGCATTGACATATACTGAAGATATTGATATCATCGGACAAAATACCCCGGCTATTAAGCACGCTGCTTGGAGTAAATAAAAATGAAAGGAAAAGCGTGTTGTGGTGATCATAGCCATGCGGATATAACTCTTATCTTCAAAAAAATAATCAGCTCACTCGCATTGTAGCTCTCGAGTCAATAAGAGATTGATACTCCTATCCTCCAAATTTCAGACATATTGGTCCTTCTTGAAAACAGTTTAAGTACCTACGACAAAGCTCGTCTTGAAAAATATTACAGAATCACCATCACTAAAATACTTTTGGTACTTTTGACTAAGAAGACCATTTAGTGTTCCCTCTCAACGAATAAAACACTCGATTTTACTATAAGTTAAGATCTAAAGCTCTTTGCAACATGATTTTAGGTCTATCCTGCCGTCAATTGATAAATATTTGGTGTTTTTCCCTTTTCTAATGTCAGTAATCCTGCTCTAATAACGGTCTTACACCCATTCCCATTGTTGTAGTACTTGTATAAGCATTGTCAGTCCGTGTGCTGAACATTGCTCTCAGAGAGTGGAGATGAATGTCGAGTACTTAATTTTTAGCTAGTTTGCTGTTCTTACAGCTGTCCTTACTTTTATCATGAAACTTGTAATGAACCGCGAGAAGACGAAAGTACATCAACCCTACGAAGGTTATACCTTTGGGCCGCGAATAACGGACTACTTTTTAGCTCAAGTAAAACGGAACTGTTGCTTTGTAGAAATAAAACCGAAATACCTCAATTTAATCTACCCTCATTTGGTAGTACAACAGTTTCTCTTTCCACAACATCTAAATATTTGGGTGTTCTAATCAGTAATAAGCTAAATTGGAAGATTAACATTATAAAAAGAGAACATATGACAAAAGAATAATGTGGCCTCAAACCTAATAATGTTATGTTGATGTAAAAGGCCAAATCCGGAGCAATGGTGTGGTGACCAATTTTAAGGAAACACTATAATATCAGCAAACTAACTAAATTTGTGAACATAGCGCCATCCTGGACTAGAGAAACATAAGTAAATTACATATACTAGTTATATTCCCCCAAGCTTAGATTTCAATAATCACTTCCGGGTGAGGATACGCTCTAGACGTAGGTGGAGAAGATGTGTGGTAAGAGAGTTTTTATCTCTAGCGACGGTTCCTAAATAGACTGCGAAGTAGGTGCGGGTGTATACTCCGACATCACTTTCCAAGTGGAAGTAATTGATATAGTGAGGGTCTGTAGTGCTCTATTGAATAACTACGGGAGGATACAGAAAGCAGCAGCACTGATGACCAGGCAGCCTTGTCCGCGCCTCTCATTAATTCCAGCGTAGTTAACAATTGCAGAAAGGCTTTAAGCACACTGGCAAGCCAACTCCACTTGTTCTTAAATTGAGCTCCGAGCCACAGGAATTAATATCATGTCCGCTGGGAACGATAAAAAGAAACTCTTTACTCACTTTGAACAAATACCATACTGCAGGTGAAAGTCTATAATCAGTTGCAAGATAACCAAGTAGATATAGTCCAAGCTTGACAAGACTAGAACCAGGGACTCATTATATGGGTCCAGGAGTATTATTTTCAGGCTTACTCAACGTGGCACGGGCCGTTTAGAGAACACCAGTGAAAAAAGCATCTGTCCCAGAATAAAAAAGAATAAGGAAACAGTTTTCTACTTTTTTTTGTGAATTACCAGCTCTAGCACAAACCAAACATAAAATACTTGGAACATATCAGGAATCGAACCTTGAATGGCTATCCACAAAAAGCATTGCATAAGTAGTTTCATTAAAAGCACCAAATGATTTGAGCCCATAGATAAAGCAAGATATTTAAGTTTAAGAATAAAACTCTCCTTCCTCTTCTTCTGCTTCCCCCCGCGGCTAATGCGTCGAATACTCTCAAAACTGGATGGTTTTTATATCTTCAGACGACTTGACCTAACCAGCGTGGCCGCAGTCTTTTAATTCACTGAACAATGTCGATGTCGTCGTATATTTCGTATAGTTCATCGTTCCATCGACTGCGGTATTTTTCATTGTCAATGCGCAAAGGACCATAAATCTTCCACAAAATCTTTCTCTCGAAAACTCGTAACGCCCACTCATCAGATGTTGTCATCGCCCATGCCTCTGCACCTTATAGCAGGACGCCGATGACGAATAACTTCTAAAACTCAGTCTTTATTTGTCGAAAGTTTTTGATTGCCGATATCGGACCACCATAACATATAGCTGCCATAAGAACTGATCAATCGGAATCTAGTGTCTGTATGGAGAACTTTTTCATTTGAGGAAATACGAAATTTGGCATGGCTTTTCGCCTAAGGCAATGATGTAATAGGGCGGATTACTATAACAGACCTGAAGCTACCTTATAAACTAAATGACAAGAATCATGTGTAAAGAGTATTATGGCTTCGAAGCCATAATAACTTGATGTTGACTTCTAAGATGATACCATTTAAGATGAAGACTATTCATTAAATCCAATATTTGACATTATAGGATCGAATCGTTTAATCTTGTACTATTATAAAGCATAACATTCTTCGCAATTTCTAAAATATCCAAATCCCCGGTTATTGGCTGATATTATATAGCTTGGCTCATATTTTGTTTCATTTAAATATTTGTTGTATTCCTCTTTAAGAATCTTCAAGAATAGCTAGCGCACTTAATACATTCAGTCTTCTATAAGGAAGCTCTAAGCCATTAGCAGGCTTCTAAGTACACTATGTTGCTGATCTTATCACTTAAGCGATTAGCTCTAGTTCTAATTGATCTAAGCCAACATATTACGAACACATATTCCAACATATTCTAAGTGATGACGACTAAAGAACTGACGGCAACATTTGAATGTACGGTAGTACTAATTGTAGTTACATAATTTGTCAGCTGACTGATTCCACCACTCGAAGTGCACTAAAGTGCGACTTGCAACATATTGCCGGCAAGGGTAAGGAAAACATTGTGCCACTTCAGCGACACTTTAAGGCATAAGTGAAATTTTTAATTAATGACAGAGGAAAATGTTTAATTTTTTATACAAATATGTGAGTATATGTGTACATATGTGAACATTTCTGTGCCTTTCGACATACATGCGTAGATATGTAAATGGGTAACATGCTTACCAACTGTTGCGGTCGAAAATAGTGAAAAATGCAATTAACACTCAATTTAAATGAGTTTCGGATAGACAATGACAGCAGAAGAGCTAACCGAAATGTCGCTATAAACGCGTGTGAATGTGTGTGTGTGTGCTTTTATAAATGACTGAATGGGTGTTAAATTTGGGAAAAATACTAAAATATGCTTGCCACAAAGGAACCAAACAACATATTCACAAGGGAGGACTAAAGCAAACAACAGCAACAACAACAAGGTGCTTACGTTGAGCGCAATGAAAACAGGAAGCGCATTAGGCCGCATTTTCTCACAATTAAAATACAACAAAAACATTTTTTTTTTTTTCAGAACAATCTTCCCCTTTTTATTTGCTTTTACGTGCAACCAATTCCATTTTACTTTAATCTTTTTTTATCAAACCAACTAGCTGAGAACGAGCGTCCATAATTAAAGCGCGTTGCTGATCGCGTCTCATATCCGAAACGCCGCCTTGAAATGATTTCCTTAATCGCTGTGCCGACGGCTGCGCATCCTTGGGAGTAACATAAATTTTCCAGCAGCAATGCGTTGATATGAAAACAAGCCGCCTATCCGCGGCTTCTGTGCGTAAGTGCCGCTGACTACCGTTGGTTGGTAAGTGCAACGAAGATTGAGGTTAGGGGTCTTGCATCCACCCTCGTCTGCAACTACTCTCCGCGCGCCGGCACTATTTTTACTTTGAGGCATTTGTTGCGGCAACACTTCAGGCGCAGCACTGGCGGCCGAGCGCTGTTATCTTTGCCGACTACTGCGCTTCAACGGCAACTTCAAGTGCTCGCGCACTCGTCGCCGTTATCGTAACAGGAGCCTTTAATGGAGCATTAAATTATATAGTTGTGGACACTTCGGCTTGTGCTCGCCTATCTGTGTGTGTACATTGTGAGTTTTACCTATTGCCTGTTGCATTTTTGTCTCTAACGAACGTGCAACAGCAGCCGGCTGGCGTCAATCAAGTGGCTAATTTCGCTGCCACAGCCGCAAGTGTTTTTCCTCTTGTTTCCTATCTAATCTTTGTCTACCGGCGACGAATGCCGCTTCTGAGTACAGCCGAGTGGGGCAGTTGCAGCTGTAGTATACATCACTCACTCTCTCCATACACACATACAAACACGTATATTAGTTTGTCACTCTTAGCATGCCACATGATCACTTGCGGCTTCGTTGACGGCGGCGTTGCTGCAACACGTTCATTAAGTCATGGTTTTTATGATCACGAACAATCGAACAGTGGCACAGTTGCACAGCGTCCAGCGGTGTCTTTCTGACCGTTTGATTCTAATACCTAACTTCCTTGTCAACTCGTGTGGCGCCTCCCTGCTGGTAACCCTTTTGCTGCATTGTGGCATGTTCACATACAGACATGTGATCCTTGGAGTAAGTCTGTCAATTAGACATGACATGAAGTCGGCGCTTTTGCTGTTGCTGTTGTAGATAACTAAAAGGACTCTCCTGACACATGTTCGCACCGTCGGGGCATGTAGCGGTAGCGCCGCCATTGCTGTTACACGCAAACTTACTCGCTTCTCATCGTTGCTTTTGCTTTTTATCGTCGCTCTTCGTTTTGTCCCTCTAATTTTATCTGCGTTCAAATTATTTAGATATGTTTTGCATTGTTGTTGTTCTTTGTCGGTCAATTGCATTTGTGCTTGGGCATTGTGCAACGTGTAACATATTGCAACACTGTAACAGAAAGTCGCACACCAAAAATGCACATAACATCATTTAGAATTGTTGTTGTAGTTGCTTTTTTTCTCACAATTCCAACACTGTCATTGGCATTCCCTTTTGCCTTAGAGTCTTCAGCGGTCGCGCGTCGCCCCAGTCGCGCTGCTTCATGCATTCATTGATGCCATGCAACGTTGAAGTATGTATACACACACACATACATACATACCACATATATAAATATATATGAGTATTTTCGGGATTTGTGTGCAATTTCAGCATTAGTTGCGCTGTCTGGGTAGGTGTGGCACGCTGGTGCCATCAAAATGTAGTGCCACAATTGATTGCTTGTGGCAGTTGGCAAAGTCAAACAGCACATCAAAAGCAAGCTAGTGAAGTAGTAAATCAATATAAGCATATATATCTATGTATATAAATAAAAATGAATCGTCAAAATGTATGTACGCTCATAACTTTCATACGACTGAACCAAATTTGATAATTATTTTTTTAAAATGTTCGTTGAGGCTCAGAGATGGTTTCTACGGAGAAAAAATTTCGAATAATTGCCGGAAAACCCCTAAAAACAACCCTTTTCTTTTTCTCATACAAACGAATGAATGTTTGTTCGTTAGTAACGCTAAGAGAATGGCTGAACCAATATTAATGAAATTTTAAGAAGTTGTTGGATCAAGGAAGGTTTAGAAATAAAAATATCTTATACTTTTCATGAAAAGTCAGCAAATTGGATAATTCCAAAAAGTAACTTTTTTCATAAACATTTTTTTTTTCAATTTTAGTTTGTTTTGTTTTTCAATATTTTGATTTGTAAATGATTTGAATAGTTCAATTTCGGTCGCTTGCTTTTTTATTCCGGCTATTCAAAAGAAAAATTATTGAAAATTATTCAGTGAAAACTTTACGTGTGTTTCACACAAAGAGGTCAATTGCAGATTGAAATTTGTTACGAAGCCACCAAGAGGTCGCCCTAATATCGGTCGGTGTTCTTTTTGCCATCAAAGTATGGCAGCCCAAGACAAGGCAAGAAGTTCTCCCAAGATGAGGTGACATACGTGCAGAATTATGGATCGCGGTTAATCAGCAAGCGATCGTCACGATGTCACAGCACTCTGTTGAGTGGCAAAATAGAGGTTTTCCGCACGCACACATTCTTCTTGGGATGATGGTTACACCAGATCAAATTGATGAAATAATTTCTCCGGAAATTCCTGATGTGGAGAAAGATCCAGTATTATATGAAGTGGTGGAAACCAATATGGTGCATGGACCTTGCGGACACTACAATCCCTTTTCGATTTGTATGTCTGACAATAAATGCACGAAACACTATCCACGTGCTTTTCTTTCGGAAATACAAACTGGAAATGATGGATATCAACTCTGTCGGCGTCGCTCACCAGACGACAATGGCAGAACATTCAGCATTCAACTTAGATAAGTGAATATCGAAGTTGACAACACATTGATCGTACTATATTCACCACTATTGTTTAATTCATATTCAAAACTCATATCAGTGTTTAGTATTGCAGTTTGGTGAAATCGATAAAAATACGTTTGAAAGTACGTCACCAAAGGAAGCAACATAGCGGTTATTGGTCTTAAACGATACGGACGATACGTGAACTGTAATGAAGCGCTTTGTAGGATATTTACTTTTGCAATTCATGACTGTTGTGCGTCTCACAGTGGTATTTCTAAATTCTTTGGGCAGGCTTGGTATGCCACCGTATCATTTGCGTCTCAAAGTAGGATCCGTCGTTATTATGATCCGCAATCTTCATGCGCCGAAACTGTGTAATGGAACCCGACTGATTGTGACGCACCTATCGAATACAAGGGGGATAATGCTTGATTCTACGAGTTCCTGTGAGCTCTAACGATTTCCCATTTCAGTTCAAACGTGTTCCGTTTCCACTGAAAATTGCATTTGAGATGACAATCAACAGGACCTAAAGATAGTCGCATAGTGTGAGGCATCAATTTGGAAATGCTATGTTTTTCCACCGGCCGTGGCGTACTCACGAGTTGGAAAACCATCTTTTCTGTAAACCTTAACAGAAACCCAAAAATGTTGTTTATAAAGCTGCGTTACATTGAAAACAAAAAAAAAGCACCAAAAATTAAATGATGAATTTAACTTTCTTTTCATTTTAAAATACATAATTTCACGCAGGACAACGGCTGCGGGGTCAGCTAGTATATGTATAAAACTTCTTCTGTACACACAGTTCTGTTATATTATCTATTTTTATAATCCTTGGTGTGGAAATTTTGTACCTCAAAGTAATTTATAGAGTAATTTATTTCGAGAAGTGTATAAGAGTAATCAAATTCTCGTTCGCAAATCACTATATAATTAAATATACGTATATACTCGTACTCATAACTAAGTGCCTTACAGGTGAAGGTGCCCTTTAATAAGCAGTTACGAGGATTATAAGTAGGAGTGACAAGTGCTGATTGCCCTCTTCTCTATTTTTTATAAGAATATAGTTTCAAATGTTATGGATGGATAGCCTTGGCGTCTTGATACCACGGAAGGGCTTAGTGCTAAGCTCAATTATGCAAAAGTAGGTGCGGTTTCGAAAGGATTTATAAATTTGTTACGCAGTCGATTTAGGCTCACATTTGCTATTTAGAATAAGATCTAATGAGATGGAATATGTTATTTTTTCAATAGATTACTTTAGTAATCTGCTATTTGGTGTTAGAAATACATATAAGTTAACTAAACATACTACTTAAACAGTTACAGATTGCTTTGGTTGCTTTAGCGCGTCAAATAATTATTAATTTTGATAATGGTTTGCAAGGAACTAACATTGCATCAAAAAACCATTTGGAATTATTGAAATAAAGTTGTATACAAAAGGAAGCTCCATGCCGACGTGAGGCCATGGATCGAACTTCCATTTGTGAATCACCGCTGAATCGAATGGTTGCTGACCATTTACAACAATGTCAAGAAAAAATGATTCTGCTTAATAAGATTTTTTGTTTGAGGTTAGCAGAAATGTGCTGAATAAAATAATCCCTAAGAAGCGGCCTGCCTTGGCCAATAGAATTGGGAATGTGTTCCATCAGGGCAACACGGATGAACTCACATCGATAGAGACTCTCCAGCAGTTTCTGTATCTTAGTTGGGACGGTCTTATGCATTCACCTTTACAGTCTGGATCTGGAATCAACTGATTGCTACCTCTTGCAGTCTATAAATTTTTTCATAATTTTAAAATTCTTTATGTATTCTTTGAAATCTATGAAATCTATGTCGTCCCCTTCAAAATAACCTTCCTTGGCTCCAATACACTTATGCATGCCAACGGCTTTTCCAATCCTCGAAACAGTTGTTAAAGTCAATTTCTGTAGTAGCCTCAATCCGCGTAGCGATTCGCGTTTAATGTCTTCAACTGACTCAAAACGGTTTCCCCGAAGCGGTCGCTTGAGTTATTCAGCACACCTGCGGTGAATACAGTGATTGCGGCACGATATTGGTCGAAAATTGGCGAAAAACTTACAAAGAATCTGTGAAGTATGCGGCAGTGCTTTATCGAGTTGTCGGCTCATAATTTTTACCTCTTTTTACGAATAGCTTCGTGTAAAAGACGCATAACACTCACAGAATTCTTTGTTGGCAGTTTGCCATTTCTTTATTTTATTGACGAGTTATTCATCAATTGATGTAGATGGCCGTTCAGGAGGAAGTTCTCCTTTAATGCTCTCTCGACCCTTTTTGTATAATTTGTACCAATCATTATCACCCAAGCCTTTTGCAACATTCTGAACGTTTCTGTGCCAGAAATTTGCCTTCAGAAATATGCGAAGACTAAGACTTTAAAACGTTAAACGTGTTCCGGACGTCCGAAGAAGACTTCTACCAAGGTTGACCGCCATATTAGCGGATTGGTATACAGAACAGATTTAAAATAGCTGAAGACATTAGAAGTGAAGTTCAGGAATTAAATGAAACCAAAATCATTACGCGAACAGTGCGATGGCGCCTCCAAGAAGCCGGATTAACTGCAGACGACCGGATAAAAAACCGCTATTGACGGTAAAAATGCGTCAAAAACGCCGCCGATGAGCAAAACCTGGGCAAAGGAAGATTGGAGAAAAGTCATTTTTTCAGATGAGTCCAAAATTAACATCTTCGGTTCAGACGGAATAGTTGGTGCAAGTTTCAATAATGAGTGTGTCAAACGTACCGTCAGACAGGGGGAGTCGGATGATATGGGGATGTTTTTCCTATCATCGTGTTGGACAATTAGCCTTGATTGATAGAAATGTTAACGCCATTAAATACGAACAGACTTTACAGGAAAATTTGGTCCCTTCAATAGAAGAGTACTTTTCCTATATGGGCAACATAATTTTTCAGGACGATTCTGCCCCATGCCATCGAGCCAAGTCGGTAAGTATCATAATTTTAATTACATAACCTTATTAACATTGCATTTCTAAAAAAACATGGTTGGTACACATTTTAATTTTTTGAGATAAAAAATATTTAGCACTAGACTGGCCTGGGATCAGTCAGAATATAAATAAAGTTTCATGAAAATTTGTTTTATATAATTCCTTATTTTCAAATAAAATCAAATTATGAAATATTTCTAAGGTGTTCTCTTTTTTTGTCCGCTACTGTACGTGTATTATTTTCTGCATACTTGGAAGAGAATAGTAGGCTCTAAAGACATTGCTTCTTCTTTTTGAATGGTGATTCTTGATTTTACTCTAACAGAGATTAATCTACACGTAGCTCGATTCCGAACTGTCAGAGCGATCTGCTTTTAATGACCGAAGAAGTATATTATATGAAATTCCTTACAAAGTTTGTTGAACTTTGGCCTTTTAGAATTTCCTCCCTTAGCAACATAAAGTCGTTTCACTGCTTTCGGACAAAATCTCCATAAATTTCTTAACATTTATTTTTTACTTAGTGCCTTTTTAGCGCATAAAACTCAGTCACCTGCGCTCAATTCAAAACATTGAAATTTTACGTGTCAACAAAAATTGCGAAAACAACAAAAGCCAAACACGACAATAAGCACAACAATTGGACAACAAAATCCGAAATGAATATGCAAAACGGAAGCGATTTGTTACCCGATTTCTTAGTTGTCCTAGTTGCGATTGAAGTCAAATATTTTTTATTACTCACGTTGCTACAACAACTCACACTAACATTGTTATACCTTGATGTTTGCGCTGCTGGCAACATACACTTGTATTTGTTGTTTTTCCATTTATTGTTGTTGTACTTTTTGCTCAATAGCATATTTTGGCATTTATTGCCACTGCGATACCTTTTCTTCGCTAACAACCGCTATTTTCACCTACAAATCAGCGCGCGGCGGGATGAAGCGTCGTTGCAAGTAAGGCGCTACTCTTCTTGCTTTTTGCTGCTTCCGCGTAGTTACCTCGCCCAACATTAACTTTGGCAACTTTTTAACGGCGCGCGATTGTCACTTTATTGCTTTTTCACTAAAACGAAGCAGCGCGCGGAAAACTGCAATAAAATATAACTAGAACAACAACAAGAACGATGGCAGCTAACAAAACATAACCATAAGGAAGCAGAAATAAAATCACAACTGTCATAAAAATTTCATGCCTGAATTATTCGCAAATTGATTTTCATAGTCTCGCATTGAATTTGCCACAGCGCGCGGTGGCAAGGACGGCGCGGCAGGGTTGTGGCAACAAAAGGGTTTCCGCCGACCAGCGCAAGGTGGTACAAGTTGGCGCAGGTGCCGGCGCAACTACCCGTGTAGTACTTAGTATGCATATGCGGCAGGGCGGCGCAGCGGTGGCGGCGCGCTGAGCAAGCAAGCAGCTTGTACGTGGGCAGCAGTCGGCGGCCAAGCACCGTTGGCGATACGGTTCAATGGCTCGGGGCTAACAAGCTAACTGGGTACGACGAGCTTTGCGCGCTGTGCACTGTGGTTGCAGGTTGCATGCCGTATTCGGTATGCGGCAAGTGGCATATATCACGCGCGCTCAAGAATAACAATTTTATTGCGAGCCGCTCATAAAATCACAAGTCACCGTGTGCGCCGCCACCGTTTGGCCTGCGTGCCGTGCCGTGTTTGATTTGCAGTAGCGTGGCGCGCTTTGCATTTGCTCGGCGCTGCCACAATTGTACCTGCCACCGTTTGCCGCCATTCAAATGCAAATGGTAATGACAATTCAACTCGCTTCGGTCGGTTTGGCGCGCTGCGCGCACTGCTTTGCCTCATAAAAGTTTTGTTTCGTTCGCTGCTGCTTTTTGCCGTTTGCAGTTATTTTTCCAATTCGTCTTGGTGGCAATTTGACAATTTGACTGCCAAAAGCTGGGTTTTTAATGAACTTTTTACGGCATCGCAGTAACAACTGAATGTTGCCTGCCACATATGCTTTGCTAGTTTTATATTCGATGTCGACAATGTTGCGCTGAAAGTTCTAATAAAAAAGTAGTTCATTTCGTTATTTTAATGCGCCTGCCACAGCAAGTGTTAGTGGCTTGTATTGCTCTGTCGAAGATATTGTCATGCTACTGTAGCTATCTAACCTGTAATTTGTCGTTTGATGATTTTCTTGTATCGGCTTCATGCTTCAGCGATTTTCGTGTAAAGCACATAAAATGAGTAGTCCGCAACTGTAAAATGACACTTGCTTTATTCATAGGTTGAACCTCGATTTTTTTGAGCTCTCCAAGGTAGACAACCCACCAAATGTCACATCACTTTTGACAACGCTCTAATTGCTTGCCGCAAGTACCGGCTACACCGCTTTCCATCATTTTACTTTATTTCCAAAATAATCACCACCATCTTCAATTCTATTGTCCTGCCTCAAACTGAGTGGTGTTCACACGCTACGTTGCGGCAACAACCGAAAATGTTAATTTCATAATTAAGTCAATGTCACTTCACACTGGGCATTCTCTGTGCTGTTGAATGGTTGTTGTGGCCGAGAGGCTTGACAAATTGCTGGCAGTGAGAGTTAATTGCCGGTGGCTAGTTGAGCCAAGGTTCTAATATTTTGAAGTGGCAGAGAAGAAGCTTAATAGTCTGTGCTTTGTAGTTATCTTCAATCTTAGAAGTAGAACAAATCATTAAGGTGGCAACGTAAGGAAAAAGCAGGGTGGAGGGGCTTATAGTAAACCACTATACTTCGAGTAATGGAAGCATGAGGGATATTTCGGTACTTTTACGAAAGTTTATTTATTGTTTTCATTTTCATTTTCGTATTTATCTTTATCTCTATCTTTATCTCTATCTTTATCTCTATCTTTATCTCTATCTCTATGTTTATCTTTATATTTATCTTTATCTTTATCTTTAACTTTAAAATTTCCCTTTTCCTCAAACACCACTTAGGCCCTTAAAAATTTGGTCCACAGAATTTCAAATGTGTTTTTCCCTCTTTTTTAGTTCAGTCAACTCCTTGAGTGTCGTAGATATGTATTACTCAAAACGAGTACTGCGCATGCGCCCCCACCAGCAATCAAGGTCTCCACTGCAGCGCAGCTTTAGTCATCGGCGCCATATTTCGCGACTCATTGCAATTTTTTTTAATAGACATTAAATTGCAGATATGTGAAATACATTAATTTATATTGTGGCAAGAAAGCAATTTGCAACATCTGTTGCGGCAATCGAACAGCAAAGTGTAGGAAACACGAAAATAACGTTGAAGAGTGAATAAGCAAAAAATTAAGAAAGAACGCTTTGAATCTGCAACAATTCTTCACTGCTGCCACGGACTGCCGACGGAGAACGGGTAAAGAAGGCGCATGGTGACGAAAAAAACGGTAAAATATATGAATTTTTGGCAATGCGAGAATCAGCGGCATCGTAAATCAGCACTTTGTGGCAACTTGTCATCGGCAACAGATGCTCAACAGCTTGATGCTTGTTATGATTTGCTTTCTTTTTTTGTTTCTTTAATATTTGGTATTTTTTGCGCATTTATGGCGCTGATAAAAGCGAAATAAAGTAATTATAGTTTTTATGCAACACATGTAACATTTGCAACACTTGTAGCAAATGCTTTTAATTTTGTATGAGTAGCAAGAGGGAAGGGTTGGGAATTAAAAAGGCTTTTTAGTATAAGATTCAGATTTCCTTTCGGTGGAAGAGTGGCTTTTCAGTAAGAAATTAATACAAGTTTCTACTTCTGAACAAACATTGAGAATACTAGTTAACCCTTTCAATTCCCTACTTAATACGGAAGAAGAACTCGAATTTCCACAAAACCAAGCTATGGATGTATATCAAGTCAGGTCTGGTGGCGACACACACCCGCTAGATGGGGCTGACAGATCAATAAGACTGCAGGAAATGCCTAGAACAAGGCACCAGGGAAACCTTGAAGCATCTATTGTGCACTTTTCCGCATTGGCAAGACTACGGTGTAAGCAACTGGGGTCTCTTCGTATGGTACACTGGAAGAGGTATTGATCGTGAGACCACAAAGTCTGTTAGAATTCGTGTAAAGAACAGGCATCCTAAACTATGACTACTCACTTTGGACTTATCAAGTAAACTCCGTCTGGTATCGCAAAGAACCAACCTATCTATGCGTGGCTTATTGGCCTACCAGATTAACCTCACTAACCTAACTGTTCTCTAAGTTGTCTTACCCATTTCTTTAAATATTCTCTCTCTTCAACGCCTCCATTTAAAATTTTCATGTGCTTTAACCCTTGTGTAGAAACATACCGTTCAATATGACCCAATATCATCGTCGACGGGTTAATGGCAAGGTATAATTTTTGAAAATGTATTGAAAATTCCGGAAGATCATTTTATTCGTGCTTAATATCAGACGCAAAAATCTATCAAGCAGTCGGCAGCAATTTTCGACTACTTAGACTACCGGTTCCATGTATGATCCCAGTTAAATGTGTTCATTTAGGCTCACACCAAGATTACAGATTAAATAATTTTGTATTCCATTATCAGCGCGGAAAACATGTTGCACGTTCAGCAACTGCATGTTGCAATGCGCGCGCGCAATGCGAAACTTGTTGCACCATTTATCGGTGGAGTATCAGTGGCTGCAACAGCGACGAGAAAATTAAAATTGCGACTGACTAAGTTGCCAATCAGTGACAGCAGTGCCAACAACAAAAGCTGCAAAGCTTAAGATTGTCGTATTTGCCACATCATCGTCAACGTCATCATCATTAGAGTCATTTGGCAGCGGATCGACAAGTAAATATGCGCTGAATGTCGAATAACATGTTGCAACAACTACGCCAAGCTGCCGCAGCAACAACAAGCAGCGCATAAATGAATGTAAATATGCAACAAGAAGCGCGTAAACTAATCTGCCACATCTTGTTTGGTGACTGCCACAACTGCTCAGCACAGCGGCAATGTTTGCTAAATAAATCGAAGCAGAGAACCGTTAACTCGACGTCTGTCAGAGTTATAAAGCAGCTTATACACAATTTGTGTGCGTGTCTGTGTGTATGCCGCATGTTGCACTACAAAGCCAAACGCCACGCATTCATTTTAGCATTCCATCAAAGCACATCAACTTCGGTGCCGCTGGTGACGATTTAGCAACTAAGCAAACGAAGCGGTTAATCTGCAACATAAAGCTGGATTTTATAAGCAAGTCAGTCAAGACTCCAACTCGTCCGCGAATTATCTTCTTCAGCCACTGTGAAGCCGCGCCGTTTGTTGTCTGTGTGGCAGCGTTCCGCTACTTTCTTTCTAGGCGGACTTGTCCAATTAACAAGTTGCTGTTGCACTGACCGGCGGCATTAAGCGTACCATCATCCAAATCGTTTGCGCAAACAAATCTTTTAATAATGTCCAAGCTCAATGGCAACACCGTTGGCGTTGGCAACAAGTTGGTGAAATGTTTCTGTAGCAGCGCGATTTTGGTTGCTCTCTCAACAAGTTTACTGTTAAGCAATCAACGAGGGCAGTGGTCCTTGAGTTAGAGGGAGTTCTTCTCATACAAGTAGAGTTGTCAGAAGCAGCCTCTTAACCTTTGGTAAATTTGCTGAGGGATGTATACCTTTACAAATAGAGAAGAAATTCACAAAATTGCCTTGCCTGTGCTTTAATACCACTGCTCAAATGTAAGCAAAGGTTGTTAACTTGGCTAAATGTGAACAATGGTTGTTGACTTAGCTGAATAAAGGGATAGTTGACCACGTAAATGTATCCCAAAGAGTTATTGGCCTCCAAAGTGGTCACTGGCCTACAAAATGTAAACCAAAGAGTCAGTAACCTCAAAAGAAAACAAAGGTTGTTGACTTGGCTGAACATATTCGTACGAAGTTCATCAATCATCGCTGGCTTGTTGGCATAGACCATAAACTTGACATAGTCCCAGAGGAAATAGTCTAACGGAGTCAAATTGCACCATCGAGGTGGTCAATTGACTGGAGCATTTCGTGAGATATCACGTTCACCAAACTTGGTTTTCAACAAATCGATTGTGGCATTCGCTGTGTGGCTTGTGGAACCACATATTGCCCAAGTCCATATTATTTATTCGGTAGCGATTTCCATTCACAGTAAAGAATCGGTCTTGATCATCTCGGAAGTAGTAAGGGCCAATGACGCCGACAGCCCATAAACCGCTCCAAACCGTAATTTTTTCGGGATGCAATTGCTGTCTAACCAATGACGCTTAATTTTCCTATTGACAGACCATTCAGCCAGAAATGAGCCTCATCGCTGAGGATGACTTTTCGATGAAAATCCGGATAGTTTTCAAGTTGTTGCTCAGACCAATTTAGAAACATATGACGATTCTCGTGGTCAAGCGGCTTCAGTTCTTGCGTCAATTTGATCTTGTAAGGATGTAGGCCAAGATCTTTTCTCAAAGGGAAATATCTTTAGTAGCTTGGACAAACTGCTTTGTTGGTGTGATTTCAGCATTCAGTGATTATTAAAATCTTAACTGGGGTTCGCTGTGATCATTTGCAAACCAGTGATACGCGTTCCATCAATATTCTAAAAAAATACCCACAAAAGTCAACGAAAATCTCCCATTTAAACAAGTCAACGGTTGCAACTTTTGATCTCCGTCAAGAGGCACATTCACAGTCAATAACTTTAACTTGAAACCGCCTTATAAAATTACTGTATCATGGGCTCTAAGCATTTAAGTGTAAGCATCAAGTGAGTTTGCTTAGTAAAGCACACTATTTTAGTAACTCACTGCATGATTTTAGCACTAAAAGGTTTTCATCTACAAATATAATATGTGAATATTAAAGCACGGCGAGAGCCCATTTGTATTAATCTATGTATACATTATATGTGTTTAAGTGTGTGTGATTGTGCCACTTGTCAGCGCTTTGTATAAATATTATCACTTTACTGCAGCTGATGTGTGAATGAGCAATATAAATGAATATTTATGAATAGTACTTCATGCTTATTAGTACGATCAATATTTTTAAGTTTTATACGACCGACTGCTACCTCGCCGACGGCTACCGGATTGCTCATCAACGGCAAGGCACTAATAAAAGCTGCAGACTTGACACTTTATTGTTCCAACGCGGTCACACACACACGCACACATACCCGCGTCGTGCCATTATATCCTGAGTCACTTCGCATACCTCCATTTTCGCATCTCGCTTATTATTTAGACGTGTCTTTGGTCCGCTTGGCCTGGCGCGTTGGGTCCATGTTGACACAAAGTTGACACAAGTCGTGAGTTGTCACTTTGTGCGACATTTACCACTTTCGGATTTTAACAAATGCTTACGTGTGTATGTGTGTGTAAATACTTGCATTTGAGTTTGGTATTTTCTTATCTTTAAGTGCGAGTTGTTGCGTTGTATATAGATATTGCTTGTGTACTTGCACGTCTCTTTTACAGTTTCGCTTGTTCGTAAACATTAATTAATGGTGCATGGCATTTTTTAGGCAAACAGTTATTATCACGTATGTGAATATGTGTGAGTGCATGCACATGCATGTTTAGGGGTGTCAGTACCTAATGCCATAACCCAGTCAGCAGAAGATGCTGTGCAGCTGGTGGTACGCTTGGTCAAAATACTCGAAAAATACTTGGTTATACGACCAGAGAAAAGCAGGTAATGATATAACCCAGGTAGGAAATCACCAATGGCCCAGCCTTTAACCAAGCCGCTCCCAAGACTTGGCAAGCTTGGATCAGGCTTGGTATCCAAGCCCGGACCAATAGTGGATGAGCATTGGAATGTAACGTGGGGCCAGACCTGGTAACTAGGGCTGGCCCGGACCGTATTATTAACACTGGTCCAGGCCCTGAAACCAGCGCCATTCCAGGCTTATTTTTTTTTAATACCTTGGCTTAGCCATTGTTCAGATGTAATTTGAATAGGTATTTTGTGGATTGGCACATTCAATGAAGAACGATTTATCGGAAGTAATTATGTTTAATTGTCTTTATTATATTATTAGTATTATATATATTGTTATACATATACTTTAAATGGACTTCATCCACATGGAAAATGAAAAATAAGCATTATGTTGTCGTAACTAAACAAAACTCCCGATAATAATGAACAAAAAACATTAACGTAACTCCTTTTTTTAAACACAAAATATACAAAATTGTTGCCTGAATTGTCGTAACTGGACAAACCCCCTGATAATATTGAACAAAAAAATTAACGTTAAAAATTAATTCCTTTTTTTTAACACGAGAAACAGTAAATTCGCAAAATTAAGTTTTCACTGACTGGTGAGTTCTGGTTCGATCCCTCTAAGCTCTTTTTTCAGTTAAACTGCACCAACTTCCTTTTTACGCTGTATGCATCCTCCATCTCTGTCGCCAGCACCTGCTAGCCAATCACTTGTAGTCGTAATAATCTTCAATGGTTGATTAGAGTCTTTATATTTTATCTCAATGAAATCTGGAAACCGAGTAAAAAAAACAATGAAAACCAAATTAGTCAGTCACCATGAATGGACTTCGTATACAAACCTCTCCTACATGCGAAAGTCGCTGTTGCACTGAAATTTTTTTTCCTTTTCCTTTGACAACACGGCCTACGCCACTATAATTAAGTTGAACTTCCTTGGCGATTAATTTCTTGAGGATCTTCTTAATGTCTGCAGCGTAATTGGATTCTTTATGCGTTAACACACTTATAAATTCTTTCTGAAAAAAAAAACCACAAAAATATTCTCAGACAATTGGTAAAGTCAATAATAACGCCTCAAAATATAAATATATTCCAAATAAACTCACAAGTGTCACACGCTTGCTCAAAGCCTTTTCAGGGTCAGTCAAATTGTCTTCATGCATTGGGTCGAGAGTCCTCTCAAAATCGAGGAACTCTTCCAAAGTCTTAATAGGAAAGTTTGTAGATAATCCTTATTTTTAAAAAGTATTCTCACAAATGTATTTTTCAGTCATTCTTCGAATAATTAATTGACGTAATATTCAATGGAAGTATTTTTAAAAAGTATTCTCACAAATGTGTGAATTAACTGTCTAAAGTTTTTTTATCGCTCAATGTTTCAACACAGTAAATTATGGCGTCAACATCATCAGGCATGATTTTTGGAGGTTATATGAAAAGATTGTGGAAATGCGTAAAATTTTCGACAAATGCTGAGGCAACTAATAAAAGAGGAGGAGAGAATAATACTTCATTCTGAATCATAAACAATTGGCAAAAATACTTACATACGTGAAATAGCGAATTAATCCAAGCTGTTATGGACTGCCCACAGGCAATGACGCCGTGCAGAAAAATGACGCAATATCACGCTACCGTTGTTGCGGGATATACAATAACACCAACATTTACAAATGAACCGCCATTTTTCAAAAATTTGACACTGGATCCGTCTCCTCTCTCTGTACGAAAACCCCCGCAAAAACCATCATACCCATCAAAATTGCACTATTGAAACAATTGACGTTATGAATGCAACGAGGACACAGCATAATATTTTTCTTTGATTTTCATCATTAAACACTTGGATTTCACAGCACCGATGGTTACCAGCTCATGCGAACCTGCTAATTTGTCAATTGCGAAAATGCCAATTTCTCTTGACGCACAGGGAGCGTCAAACAAATCATTTAAGGAGTGCAGTTTAAATCTTTTCACTATGATGGCACTTTGATTTGACCCATAATTTTGTAATAACAAAGAGTTTTTCTGTGGTTAGTTCCACGACATTGTTAGGTTCCACAGCATGTAGTATCATGTCATTATAAGTTACTGATTTGACTGATGAATATTCTTTACAACGTATCTTAATTGTCTCAGGGAATTTTTCAGGTTTCACATCGCGTATTGCAACACGGGGTCTCACTTTTGCACTGTCTGATGAGTCTAAAGCACTGAGGCGATTGACGATTTGAGCCAAGGGTTTCGCTCGGCTACTTGCAAAATCCTTCAACTGGCCTATAAAATTCTCCCCCCAAAATGCAGAGTAGTGGCTCAGTGAGGTTTTAAAATGAGCTGCGTCATCACAGAGGTGACTGAGGTGATGAATTGTCATTATGACACTGTCTTCTCCATAATAAATCGGCTTTAGTTGAACGAAATTATGCAATAGAATCTTTGCCAAGGGAAGACCCCTGGTTATCAATTTATCACTGCACAAAACACGACATGCTACATGAAGTAGCAGAAAGTTTTGATATTTGTCATCATCGAGAACAAACTGCAGGACAATGCCACCTTCATCACGAATATCCTCATCAGAACTGTCCACACTATATTATCATTAGAGTCATCAAATTTTTTTAAAAAACGGTATTTTTTCACTCGTTCCCGCGAATTCGAATACCCTGTGGAACTCATGATTGAACACCACTCATTAATCGAATTTAATTTGTAGACGTTGACATTTGTGTTCTCGATGGAAGCACCATCTGGATGTCAATATTATAAGTATTGAGAAGGAAATTAATATGGGGTTAGCAATCAAGCATTATACTATTAGACATTGCAAAGTTTTGATATCGCAGTAAAGTAAAATCAGGATGCAGTCTGATTGAAAAGGAATCAAGCCAAGGCTGAATGAACCAGACTTCTTCCAGACTTGGTACAAACTTGGCAACCAGGCTTGATACCAGGGAGGGATCCAAGCCTGGACTTTACCCGGTGTGACTAAGATACCAAGCCTGGTTCAGTCTCGGACTACCAAAGCATGGTTAACCACGACTAATCCACGGTTGATCCGGTCGTGAAGCTTGGCAATTCCTACCTGGGAAGAGAATGAATGAGAAGAGGCGAAAGTGTCCTACTTTCGTAGTAACCCAAAAACTACATGGACGAAATTGTCAGATTTTCTATCCCTTCCATTATTTGTGGATTTTGTGTAAGGTGACGTTGAGCAACACCAAAATCTCCATCAGGGTTGGTAAGGACCCCTCCGAGCCTTTCGATACCAAACAAGATTTCAGACAAGCTGGAGAAAATAATACAAGCAGCAGAGCTAAATAGAGAATGTACAATCTTCTACAAGAATGTACAAATGCTGCAGTGTACCGATGACATCGATATCATCGGCCTCCACAACTGCGCCGTTAGATCTGCTTTCTCCGGAGTAGACGAAGAAGCGAACCGTATGGTCCTCGTTGTGAACGAAGACAAGACCAAATATATCCCGTCATCAAACCAACACTCGTAGCATTCGCGACTTGGCTCACATCTCAATGTTGACAGTACTTACTTTGAATTCGTAGATTATCTAGCTTGGATCTAACGTTAACCCAAACGTCAGTCTCAAAATCCAACGCAGAATAATTTTTGCCAACATCTGCTACTTTGGACTGAGTAGGCAATACGAACAGAGACCAAGTCCCTTATCAATCCCATCCTGCTATATGGTGCGGAGGCATGGACACTGACATCATCCTATGAGTCGGCCATAGGAGTGTTCGAGAGAAAAGTTTTGCCGAAGATTTATGGTCCTTTGCGCGTTGGCCACGGTGAATATCGCATTCGATGGAACGATGAGCTGTATGAGATATATGACGACATTGACATAGTTCAGCGAATTAAAGGACAGCGGCTACGCTGGCTAGGTCATGTTGTCCGGATGGATGAAAACACTCCAGCTCTGAAAGTATTCGACGCAGTACCCGCCGCGGGAAGCAGAGGAAGAGGAAGACCTCCACTCCGTTGGAAGGACCAAGTGGAGAAGGACCTGGCTTCGCTTGGAATATCCAATTGGCGGCACGTAGCGAAGAGAAGAAACGACTGGCGCGCTGTTGTTGACTCGGCTATAATCGCGTAAGCGGTGTCTACGCCAGTAAAGAAGAAGATGTATTTGGTCCAAGTCAAGCGCTATTGCTCTTCCGTGAATATAGATTTTTATAAAACTAACGATGACATATTTATGTTAGGTTACACTGTCATGCCAAACAGTGACTTGAAGGTCTTTTGTAATAAAAGATAGAGGTTCATTATTAATACTTGTTTTAGATAAGGCCGATCATAAGCAGAGGATGTGTCCCACCGCCTCACTCATACACTACTTTTCTGCACTTTCTAGATGAGTCGTTAATAGAGCCCATACGCCTCCCGTTGATGCCAGTAATTTGCGACCTGTGACTAGACCAACAAGCGTCCTACAGGCCATTCGAGGCCATGTGATTAGACGTATTTTTACCTTTTGCTTTTAAGTCAATACATCTTACTCTGATCCGTCTGTTAGCCTTTTTGGAAATTTGGACAGTTTCCCTGGTTCTAAGGACATTTAGCCTAAGTCAGGTATGTATTTTCTTTTCATATTAATAATTATCCTTGGAAAATTCTCCCCTAGCGACCACTTTTCTTCAAGAAATCTGCGTGCATTTTTCGAGAGAATTTTACAAAGCATCCACTTTTATATTTTCCCAAAAACAAAATTACTAGAGAGTTTTCCCAAAACGTGGTCAAAATTAGCCATGTGGTCCCAAATGCCCTTTAATTGCACAAAAGTTTTCATTTCGAAAGACCGAACCACCAGAAAGTCTTAAGCAAAAAGTTTTGATGTATGTATAGCCTGGTGTTTTTATGGTAGTATATTACATAGTATATAATTTTTTTGTTATGTGATGTGTAAATAACCAATTAGCATCTTCCAGGGCAAGCGAATACGCTAGATATAAATATATTGTTTTTACTCTCGTCTTATTATTGTTTAACTTTTCGCTGTCTGATACGGTGTTGCCACATTTTTCTCAAAGTTCGATTGGTGGAAACTTTGGCGCTTTGTGGGCGTGGGCACGCGAGGGGCAAAGTTTTGCTTTATTATGTGTGCACACTCTTCAACTCGTTTGTTTAAAGCACGCAGAGTAAATGGTCCGATTCAATAGCCAGAAGGCCTTCACCTTCCTAATTGTGTTTTATTTTTGTTTCTGTTAATGGCATATAATAACATGTGGCGAAATTAAGAACCCATTAAGTGCTACCGAAAGTGATGGTGGCGGTCTCGTGTTCTTTCTGTTTTCGTTTTGTGACTAACTTAATACTCTTGGAATTCTGTGCTGGATTCTAAAGAAGGAAAGAGTTGATTTGATAAAATTAAGGAGAAAAGTAAAGCGAAAGTTTTATTGCAATTTAAAGCATTTTGCGGATGCTGTGAGCGCGTTCTTGAAGTTATTGAACGCGAATTTCTGTGAAGAAATTAGAAATTTTAGTAATAGCTTTATTTAAATGTCTTTTAGTATATTCTGTTAGACCTTCGAGAGTAGTTTTCAAACCAAAATTTTTTGGAAAAACATTTTGTCATTTTAAGAGGGTTCAGAAAATACAGGCGACTGTACTGTCAGCAGCTCTCTATCAACTCCTGTTTCAGACTTCCTGACTTTTACAGCGTCTTCCAAGCCGAGGTTGCAGCCAATAAGGTAGCAGTAGATCTGTTGCTCCGGAGTGCAGCCTCCTTTAGAGAAGTGACCATCTACACCAATAGGACGGTGATACCAGCCTTGAATTCACCTTGCTATCAATAGCATCGAGTGTCTTTGTGACAAGACTGGTATGGGTGCCGGGCCATAGCGGAATCGCAGGAAATTGTAAGGCAGATGAGCTAATCGGTAGAAAGGGAGTGGGTCGGTGCTTCCGTATCCTCTTGTGTTGTACTACCAGATAGCGGAAGCTTGCCTTGCAGTGGACCGTTATCGGTACCTGCGCTGTCGCAAAAGTCCTTTTACCCAAGATTGATCTCAGGAGATCCAAGGAGATCTAGTGATCTCTTTGGCCTCAGTAAGGCTAGCCTCTCTATTTAAAAGAAGATGAGGTGGAAACAACGCAACACTTTCTTCTTGACTGTCACACATTTGGGAGGTCAAGACTTAAACTCTTGGGACAGCATAGCTTCAGTAATCCCACCGAACTGGCGGGAGTTTAAATTAAGCGCCATCTAACCTAACCTAACTATTACAATTGCCGATAAATTGGGATAAAATGAACCTTGTCGCAAAGATGTATTAATAGATTTCTTGCATTCTATTTAGACCTGAAGGATTTTGTAGCTATACAAGTCTTGTGTTAGACCAAGGACGAGCTCGAACATATTCCAGATCCCATGATATTAGAAGAAAAGCATCCGTTTAAAATTCACTGCAGTGGTATTTAAGCCGGAGACCAGAGTTTTTAAACAGCTTCTGTCAGAAAAGTGATCCAACGTTCTTACCGAGCTTCGTTACATACATGAAAATCACATCGCGCATCGGCTCGCGGTTCTTAAACAATCCGTTCATATAACTACCTCTCGCGGATATGAGGGTAGAAAAGAGTCCACCAGGTGTTGACTCTTCGGCGCTGAAATTCTCATTTAATAAGTGAGTATCTGTTTCATGCTCAGTTGCATACCACCACACCAAACGGCCAAGCAGCTCATTACGCTTGCAAAAATTATTTAATTTCTTCCTAATTTGACTGCTTTGGCAGCTACGGCATTCATTGCTTCGTTAATTAGCGAACTATGCGACGCGATTAAATTGCGGCACCCAAGCATTGGCGTGGCGGTCATCTCCGGCATACAAATTCATGGTCATTGCCGGCAATTAACATAAGCGCACACCATGGCCACTTCGTTTTATCGCGATCGTGAGCAGCACTGGCATAGGAACGCACAAAAATTATACGCACGCGCATAAACAACGGCGCTGCTGCAGAGAGCCGCAGCCATGGAAATTGCAGCCTTGGAAAGCTGTCATTGCACGCAGATAAACAGCGCACATGCGTGCCAGTACAAATATATGTGTAGAGGTGCGGCCAAATACATGTATCGGTGCGTTGAGCTGTGGCGAATGCAACATTCTTGCTTTGTTCCGGAGGCTATCACAATTACTCACTCATTTCAAACGAGTAATTGAGACTTAAAATCAAATGATATTCTATTAATTACTTCCATTGACTTCTTTACTCCACTTCCAAATTACTTAGACTTAACTGGAGCTTCTATATTCTATATATTTCAACACATCCGTTTTCTCTTTTCACCATACCGCTTTCGTTCCTCTTCTCTTCGCCTTTTTATGGAAGTTATTGCGCTTTTATATATGCCTACACACGCCGCATCTTTCGCCATCTTTATTATTGCGCTTAATAGGTCCGTCGTTTCGGTATGCATTAGTAATTATCAGTGGCACTTGTCTGGCCTTATTATCTCGCACACGCACGCTTTGCGTGTCATTCGCGATAAGATTGAGGCAGCGCTGTCAAGGCAAAGATTTTGCAACAATCGGCGGCTCCCAGGCATGCATGGCGCTGCCACTGTGCAACAAACCGCTCAATTGTCTAATTACGGCAGTTTTTCGGTCCAACGCACAGAAGCACTGCCCGCGTTCCATAACACTTATCGACGACCTGTCCGGCAACTACTTGCAATATTTGCATTTTGCTAATTTAATTAGTAAATTACATTACCGCGAACCTCAGTAATGACTGCAAGCGGCCGCTTCAAGTCTCTGCCACTTGCCATGCTAATGCCACAAGCACACAGGTGCACTGCTGCTTACCAGATTCGCTTATTTACCCACGTATGCTATCTACTTATTGAAATGTCCGCGGTGCTATCGAATTAGTGCTGACACTTTGCATTGGCGTCGTTATCAAATAATGGGCGATTGCCTTGCATTCATTGGTGGCGGTGGCAGGTGTTCTAGAATGCCAGATATTGCGGAGAATGAAAAAATATACTTTAATTTAATATGACTACAGCTCATTAAAATTGGTTCATATGATTTAGCAGCTTTGGCTGTAATTATTGCATTTAGCCACGAATTGCGGTAAGATTTGAAATTTATGTACATTATGTAAATGAAATCAGAGGAGATCTAGACAATATTCCATCAGTTTAGTTATTCCGCATTCGCCAGATTTTGCCACTAGTGATAAGTGACTTTTCCTCACATTCAAAAAGCAGTAAAGGATTTCACTCAAATGTGGTCATAAAGACGGCGAGAAATCAAACATTTATAGTACTTCTACAAGAGCTCATTATCCCAAGTGGATACTTATCATGTCGAATGTCTTAAATCAGTAAACCTTAACTTCGGCTGCATCGACATATAGTAAATATGAAGGGTATATTAAGTACGGTAAGTATGGTTTTGAAGACCGGGTGAAGCGGCTGAAGGTTGCCTTCGAGCTCATTGAGCGTTGCTTCTTAATATCCGTAAGGCTTTGATGTACTTAGTCAGGATAATCTAGAGGTGTTAAATCGCATGATCGTGGCGGCCAACCGCAAATTTTGCCATGTTATCATTAGAAACAGAACCAAGCGTTCAGAACAACAATGGTTCGATTAATTCCAGTAGACCTCAACACTGCCCTCAACGTTTCCTTCACTACGGCTTTTCTTTGCCGGGAAGGTGGCACTGGTTGGTATCGTGGAGATTACAATCACTTTCAATCAGTAGCCTCCGGAGAACGTGAATTTGCGTAATAATCCTGAACATGAACAAATGGTAAACCTTAATGAAGACACCTACAAAATTTGGCATGAATATGTAAACCAACTAGGCCGTCCTGTCAAAGTTACGTCTTCTCTGCTGGTAGTCGGTGTTAAACTAATTCTGACTTAAAACGGTCTTCATGGAAGGATCGTTTGAGTTTCCTGGACAACCAGAAGTCACACGAAGCTAAATCAGGCGAATAAGGGGGTTTTTTCACGATATTGGTTGAAAATTTGACGAAAAACTCACGAAGAATGAATGCAGTATGCGACAGTGCATTATCGTGGTGCAAAAACTAAGAGTTGTGGGCCCATAATTCTGACCTTTTTCTACGAATAGCTTCGCGATGCATTACACAAATAGCATTTTTTGTTGACATTTTTTCTGATATGAAGGAATTCGGAGCGCATCACACTTCGATAAACGAATAAAACTGTCGACATAACCTTGGTCTTTGCCCTGCTTTGACCTGATTTTTTCGGCTTTGGCTCACCTTTGCTACGATGTTCAGTCGACTGATCGTCTGTTTCCGGGTGATAAACATAGAACAAAGAACAAGACACATTTCACAGACGTTTTCGAAAAAATTTATAAAAATCGTGCTGTTACTTTTCTCTGGCCCAAGTGATCTTTCGAAATGGGTTTTCCTGAACCTTCCGATACTTCAGCGATGTCAGTCAGATCTCTGAGTGTTAATCATCGATTTTCAAGTAACAATTCGTTTCTTTTATTTACGTGTTGATCATCAGTTAATGTTGATGACCGAGACTTGGTTCGTTGTCAAATTTATATTAAAAATTCTTATTATACACTGAACAGGGTATATTATGTTAGTCACGATGTTGGTAAGACCCAGTAGAAAGCGTCGGAGACGCTATAAAGCATATATTTAAATGATCAGTATGTTGAGCATATCATATATGTATGTATACTCTGTTCAGGGTATACAAAAAACATTATTTCCTTATATGGCTGATTAATTTTCTGCACAAGTAACACAATTTAGCCCTGTCAATGCCATAAACTCGTCGAAGAAGACCTTTGTTTTAACTATTTTACATTGCCACATATTATTAAAGTGATCTTTTAACAAACTTATGAAAGATTATTTGCAACATGAAACGAAAGCGAATATTCGGCCTTATGACATAGTATTATTCTGATATTGGTGATGAAACATCATCTTATCTCCTCGAAGAACAGGATGAAAGCTATTGGCGTCAGGATAAAACATCACCTCAATTGTATTTGGGCAAAAAATGAATCGGTTTAGCTCCGAGAGAGAGAGATATTATCTCAATCATGTTCTTTTACCTAAAGTAAATAATCAGTATCTATACGGCCTGCTGAAGAAATACGGAGGAGCAATAAGAAGAGCTAGGAGAAATTCTGATTATAACCACCGGTACCTAGATCCAGAAAGCTTTAAGTTTTTCTCTATTACTGATACTTCTCAATGGACTATCCAATCTTTACCATTACATTAATCTCTTTGCGATTATTTGAGTAGCATTATTGGTAAAATACAAAGTCTTTGAACAAGCTGCAGTCATTTTTATGGATGATCCATATGACCAATTTGAAAGCTGAAGAAATTCTTAACGGAATTCAAAATATTTGAGCTTCGATTTGAACATACTCGTACTCTACGCCAATTTCTGCTCAGGAGAACAAATACAGCGACGTGGGTATGTCATCACATAAAGTCGCAATGTGTCAATTGAGTTTTGGAGCACTAAAATGTTAAATTAAACGTGACAACGAACAAAAGCGGGAAATGAAAAATGAGACAGGCTAATGAAAATCAAAAATACGACACAATGCAACACAGCAAACACATGGTAGCACTGTGGGCAAAGGTGACGCCAACACCAACGCCGACGACGGCGACGATGACGATGACAAAGGACAGGACCACAACGAACGTGCAACATACAAAGCGAAAAGTGAGCTGTGCGTTAAAATTTGCTTTTTTTTACGTTCTTCTTCTGCATTTACTTAATTGTAATTGTTGTTGCTTACTGGTCAGCAGCATCCGGCAGTCGCTGATGAGCGCCAATGTGGCGCGACTGACCAAACAAGCGAACGAACGAGGAAAAACAGCACAAAAAGAACGCAACATCAACAATCGGCGCTGATGAGGCAACAAATGTTGCAGACAGATGCGCGAAGGCAAATACATATGCATTGTCGTACACATGTACATGTCTGCGTATGTGGCAAGAGCGCGCAACAACAATAACATGTGCAAATGAAATTGTGAAAGCGGCTGTTGGGGCATGCAAACGGCGAATTTGACTCATTTCAAGTGCGGAGGCAGTTGTTGCGAACAGCGGTTGCCTGTGCGGCGCGAACGGTGCGTGTCTGCGTTCGTGCAACACACAGACGCGCCGGGAAGCGCGCACAATTACCGCGACAAATGAACCCTGCAAAGCAAGGCTTGCTATACAACAATAACTACAACAAAGTGTACACAGTTTTTGTTGCTGCTGCCACTGCTAATGCTGTGCGCCGCCAGCAACACCGCCGCAACCGTGCAACATTCAAAATTTTCACTGCCAGTTGTTAATTCAATCATCACCTGTCGTCGCTGTTGCGGAGATTGTGTCTGGCGGCAACGGTGGTCAGCGGCAACACAACGTGCACACAGTGCTACTGCTTGCCTCCGCCTGCTTTCGCAATCGCGGTTGTTGCTGTTGTGACTCTGCTAAAATTCATTAATTTTTTTGTGTGCGCCTAGGTGTTTGTGCAACATGTGTTCATGCAACAGCAGATCGAAACAACACTGCGGCGGTGGATGGTGCAACAGCAACATGTGCGCCACCCCTCGCCCACTTGCGGCACAAAAGTTAATGAAGGAAGTTCGTTCTTCAAGCACATACAACAAAATCGACTACAACAACATACGAAAACACACATAAAAGCACAAAGTGCAAATTGTAAAGGATCCTTTGTTGTTGCTTTTTACAGCATAGCTGCCACAATTGCTGCTGTCACATTGATACACCGTTGATTAGGCAACAAATAACACTGGCTGTCAAAACAAGCGTGCAACGCGCCTCGGACGCGACGACAAGCCAATAGCGATGCGCGGCTACAAAAATCTTCGCATAAACTCAAGTAAATTAAGATCCGTAATGACAACAAAAACAACAAAATTGTTGCAAGTAAACAAACAATATTTAAATTTGATACCCCCAAACCCCTTCTCACTTGCCGTCGCCATCGGTTTACCGTTATACCAATGGTGCGCTCTTTGTTGTTTGCTGTTTTAATTCCGCCAATAAAACACCGAATGTGGATTCCCTGTTGTGCTTGACTTGTTGCAATTAGACGCTATAATCAGCGGCTCCGCGGTTCGTCGCGATCGTGTTTCTCATTTAACAGTAGCTTTAATTTTCCTATGACCAGTTCTCCCTGTGTGAAATGCCGCTGTTGCAGCCAGCAGTCGAAGCGCTGATTGTTGCACGATTGCTTTTTCTTTCGCCTTGCATCGCACAGTCAATTAATTCGCCGAAATTAGTTGTGTGAAATTCGCAAGTAATTGGAAAACTCGAAGCGAAATTCGAATGAACTCGAATATAGTCTAAATCATACGATTGCCCAGCCACCAGCCACTTCAATTCGCTAAATAATAGAAGTAGTAATTAGCAGTTCCCAGTTTTATTTTTATGTGGATTAATTCTAAGTCAGACTTTAAAAGACGTTTTCTCAAAAACATATTTTTCAAACTGGCTTAAGGAACCACGTAGTAAACCAAACAGTACCCGTGGACATAGCCGGCAAATGCATTGCTGCAAAGGTTGCTATTAACTTCCGGCCGGATGCCGGACATATTAAGATTCCAAAATCAGACATTCCATAATGCTCTTTTAATTCGATGGCATTCCTTATTACTTGGACAATTACGCCGCGGAGCGCACTCTTATCCGCATCTTCTCCGCGCACAAACCTTCCAGGAATATGTGTTTAGGACAGTGTCGCTGGAGAGGAGGCGCAGTGAGCTTTTTTCAAATGGATTGAAATTCAAGAGGAAGGTTTGTGGGAGAGTCTTATGTAAGGAGCTTTCAATAAACTCTTGTTTCAGACTATCAGAACACTATAGTATCTTTCAAGCAAAAGTGGCAGCTAGTTCTTACAATTGAGGCCACTGACTCCGAATTTCGGTAGAAAATTTTAATAATTTCGCTCGTTGTTTGATCTTTTATCTTTCCGTGATAAAATGGCAAACCTTACTGAAGAGAAATGTCAAAAGAGTGGGAAAAGTACATGGTATCTTCTCACTTTTGTAGCGTCCCTATAGAAATACCCGCTATTAAGGTAACAACAGATGTACTTCGACGAAGTGCGGCTTCTTGTAGGAAGGAATGCATCCACTCCGATAGCAGAGCTGCTATACAGGCCTTGAGGTCGTGACAGTGAAAGCTGCTCAAGGTGCACATGAACTCACAAGCTGTGGCATCAAGCTGTATCCTTATTAAATTGGTCTGAGTGTCTGGCACAGCAGAATCGTTGGAAACTGATGAGCTCGGAAATTGATGAGAAAGTGCATCCTTACCTAAATTCCGTTCAAATGGAAACGAGCAAGTGTTTTCCCCTTATCCTGCTTCACTCGAGCACTGCAACTAGTACTTGTGGGTTGCGAAAGGTTTCTGGCCCAGAGTAGAACGTAGAAGGTGCAAAATATTACTACTAGCTCTTAGCATGTTCACATTTCCGCAATGAGAGTTGTCCTAAATAGACATTGTCCCATTGACACCACACGGTGAAGGTAAAGTTTTTGGAGGAAATTTTTGTCAAAGCGGCAAAGGGGAGGGTGAAGTGGAAGCACCTAGACACTTTTTACTTTATGGTCTAGCTTTCGCAAGACAAAGGTTGAAGCATCTTCATTACCATACTTCTACGAACAACGCTGTATTGGGTGACGTGGATATTAACCAGCTCAAAAATAGTGGTGGCACTAGGCCACATAGGCTACGTAGACGACCGTCTTTTTGATCCTTACTATGATATTCTAAGGATCACAATGGAAAATCGTTATTCGTGATCCCACAAATATCAGCCATTTACCTAACCCAACAAGAGATAGTTGTTACGTATCAACTAATTTGAGCTTTGAACGAGCTTACGGGCACTGTTCAACTTGAATAATTGGTCAATTATATTAGGAAAGGTTCGAAAATATTACGAAATTTCCTGAATTCAATGCCAGACAGTGTCTTAAAGAACTTAACTTAATATATGTAAATATCAACACCATTATTTTAGGGGCTCAGTAGGGTAATCCGGCCTATTATTTTTTACATCTGTCGGAGAAATGGCTGGGTGAATGAGATGCGTTTTTTCATTGGCGGACACGATTTCTCATGTTTGGATCATCTGAAACACAAAAACCCAATTTATTCTTAAGAGGTACGTGAATGGTTATCGTCCCTACTAGAAACATGAAAAAATGTTGATAACAAAAAGTTTTTTTTTATTTTTCTCAATTTTTTTTACGTAAATTTTGTAATAACATTGTCAATAAATTATAAAAAATGAATAATCTAATATGGACGATAGCCAGGCGTTTTGTGAACATTTAAAAAAAATTATGCAAATAGGTTGAGTAGTTCGACCGAAATCATGTCCGCCAGTTTAAAAAAGTGTGTTTTGAGAAAAACGCGTTTGAAGTTTGAGTTGTGCATTCCGAACGCTCCGAACGTCGAGCGGTATTATTATTTTTGGGGCTTTTTCGATACCTTCCAATGGTAAAGTGGGTTTCTACATTAATTGTAAGGATGTAAGGGAACAGAAAATGCAAAAAAAAACAAAAAACAAAAAATTTAAAAAAGATTGCCCTACTGACCCCTACTTTACAGATTTTACTTCAACACAAACAATTGAAACTATAAATCCTAAAAAAAAAAATCTTTCTTTGTTCCCTCACATCAAGCAGAAACACTAAGTCGATGACTGAGAGAGTTAAGAAATAAGGAACTCTAAAAGAGGGTTTTTGCTTCAACAAAATCGCTCTGCTGACTTCGACAAATTAATCTTATATTGAGGAAGTATAACTCGTAAAAAACTAGTAGTCAACATCATAAAATAATCCCAGAAATATTTGTTGCATGCACCCAGATGATGTGCGCCAACTGTATCTACGACTTTTTACACAACTCTCTTAATGACCAACATTAGCAACGCGTTGGACCGTTATTAGCAACAGCAAAAAGCGGTAATCACTTGGCGGAGCCAGCAAAATCATTTCACGCTTCTGCAGACACCAAGTTCCGTTCTTCGCAGCTCAGAGGCGGCGTCTGGCGTAATTACGGCAGAAGAGCTTAGAAATTTCACGCCGAAACGACACATCGAAACAATAAAATCTAATGGGGGCTATAGCGGAAGACACTGTCCGATTAGCGGTAAACGCGCTTTGCTACGCCGCACACACAGCGGCTCATCAAGAGCGCGCGCTTTCGCGTTGTTTTTGCCGCGAACACAAACAAATGACTTAAGCAACAAACTCGCTCTAATTCTTACGCCACAAACACCAACAAAGGAAGCGCTTATAATTGCGCATCTGTCGTTGTGCGGCGCTCCAGCTGGCTGGCCCGTATTTGGCAGGGCGAAGTTAAAAATTATAAAAACAACAACAACAAAAAGTATTCATGCTTGCTTGCAATAAATACCGTAGGGCAGGCGGCAGCGGTGGCATGTAACAACACCAGCAATCACAGGCAATAAACAGAAACAAACACACAAAATTGGCAGCACAACCAGTGGCAACAGCAGCAGTGTCAGCAGCGGTGGCAGTGGCAGCACGAAGCAGAAGTCAAAATGTTAGGACAAATTGCCGACGGCAGCGGCTTGACCCAATTAGAGATATTAGTTTTCTTTACTTTGCTTGTGTGCTGCCAATGAGCAAACAAACGGCATTCGCTTGCCACAACACAACGCACAACAACAACAGCGACAACAATGGGTGTAGCAATAATAACAAAGCGCAGGCAATGTCTAATGAGTTCGTACAAAAACCGCAATATTTGCTTTGAATGAATTCAATTGCTTTGAGCGGACAAGTTGCATGCCGCGGCGCTCGCAGTCGCCGTCACACCAGAGGGAACGCCACTCACTCCACTTGTCAGTGAAAAAATGAAAACCGAAAGGTTATTACGCCATCGGATGTCAGCTTTATTTATTATTTACTTAAATCATGTGTTCTTGTTGGTGTTTTTGCTGGTCCGCAGCAATATGGCTGCCGGGCAATTTTGATCTTGCCGCTCGGAAGTAGGTCAACTTCTTGTGCGCGGTACAAATAATTCTTTTAATTGAACTATTAGTTACTTTTTCACTTGAAAATTGACATCTGAACAAGTGAAGCATATTTTTCAAATTGTTTCTAGTTGTTTGTTGTTGAAATGAAATCAATGGAATTGTTAATTTAGTATTGCAGAATGGTTAATTAAATTTTGTATGTCAGTCTAGCGATTTTATTTTTTTTTTTTGCTCAGGGGTTACGGCCTCAGAATCGAATAGCTGCCTAAATACCATGTACATATGAGAAGCGACAATTTTAAGCAAAAATTTGGAAAACAAATTTTAGCTGTCTGTACCCCCAGATTAGCTTAGCTTATTTACGAGCAATGCGTAGACTAGTTTTGGTTCCTAGCAATGCCAGATGTAGGGCCGTTACGTAGTTTATAAGAAGTAGTCATTCTTCAGGATGCCAGCGATTTAGACGAATTTCAATAGGTTCTGTGGCCTTATCAACGATATCTTTTCCAGTTTTCGCATATTGAGGAGCTCCCAAATATTTTAGGTATTTTCTTACTGGTGCGTCACAAGTTCACAAGAGATTTTCTGGTGTCTTACTCTTAACATTTCCTGCAGTCATCTCGATCTGTCAACCCCATTATGCATGGGTGTGCCTCCACCAGACTGTGAACAGTGAGTATTCCAATTTTGCTCCCACAGTTTGTTCTATTGAGAGTGAGTAGGAATCTAGTGTATTTTTGATCTGTCTACAACACTTGTATTTGATTTTTGCTGTTTTGCTACCCGATAGATCATTTCAACAAATTAGTTTAATTCAACCTTCTTAAGAGCAAACAGTGTGACAGTGATGTGAGATTTTATAAAAAATCGATTCGAAAGGGGAAAACAAAATGCAAAAGCCTGCTGAACCAAAGTGCAATTGACACTAAAGTTGTTAACAACTCTTTCGGAATATTATGGCTCAGCAGTTCGACGAAACTCTGATTCCGTCGCAAAGACAATTTCAGTCACATTATTGGATACCAGTACACCAGTTTTGGAAATACCGTCCACTATCTCTATACCATTCTCTGCTTCTCCAGTTACTTCTGACCGATATGCCTTACGAGGTTACTAACTTTATTGCTGCTTGATTGACTACATAGATGTTGACTCTAGAGTTGAAAGCTATCTCCGTGGTTTTCGCAATATTAAAGGCCTCTGCTTGAAATATACTTTAGTAGTTGGACATCTTAAAAGGCTGATTTATGCCTAATTCTGGATATATTCTCGTACAAACTAAACTGGGTTGTTCACTAAAAATATTTATTTTATTTATTTATTTAAAAGAGAAACAATTATAAATAATTACCTCACTTACGAGCTAAAGCACTGGCTGCCAGGGCCTTCGGCTTAAGTATACATTAAGTTCTAGGTGGTTATGACAGTATATGAGAACATGATCGTTTAAAGAAGAAGAAATAATGATATATACTGTGTATTCAACTTTTAGGATATCTATTTATAAGATCTTAAGGATAGTGGTTATATGTTATGTATTTTTATATATTTAATTTAGAGAGTGCTACAAATTTTGCAATTAGGTTAATACTACGGTCATTTGTCGTTTTGAGATAGTCAGATGGTTTAGTGTTATTGAACAAAGAAAGTCGTATCTGTTGCAGGTCTGGGCAGTTGTCGAGGATGTGTATCACGTTAAAGTCGGAGGATCCACAATGCGGGCAGTTTGGTTTGGTAGAGCCATTCAAGAGATGCGCATGTGTTGCAAGTGTATGACCAATTCGCAGGCGGGTAAATGTTGCTATATTCCTAGTAGGACAGCTAGTGCCGTAATATGGTTTCGACCCAGTAGGGTTACAGTCTTTGTAATGGTGTTTGTAATCTCTCCACTCACTTGAAAAGGTGTTACTAATAGATTGTTTTATAAGCTTACGTATATCTTTGTCGGTGAAGTGTTCAGATATATACAGAGGCTCACAACAGGCTGCCTTCGCTCTTCTATCTGCAGTTTCATTTCCACGGATCCCTATGTGGGCAGGTACCCACATTATTTTGATTACATTGCTATGCTGCATAATAATGTTACGGATTTTTTGGATCATTGGTATGCAATTTGATTGGTTAAAAATAGCATCGATGGCGGATTTGCTATCGGTACAAATGACCGTTTTCTTTCCATTCCGGGAGGCGAAAAGTACCGCTTCAAGTATTGCAGCTGCTTCGGCTGTGAATACCGAGCAGTACGGTGGCAGAGAATATACAGCTATGGTGGAACCTAGCTTATTTGTCACAGCAAACGCAGTACCTGTGTCGGATTTAGATCCGTCTGTATACACAACTTCCCAAGTTTTATTGTAATGCTCTAAGGCTTTGTTATGTAGTTGTTGGTATTCGTTGTTGCTTGTAGACTGTTTGCGGTGTTGTTGTGAAGTGGTAATAAGTGATGTTGTAAGTGAAGAGTAGGTTGGGGATATTGCTGTTTCAACCAAAGATGGAGTTGCGACGATGTTAAGTTGTTTCGCAATAGATAGGCAACGTGATATCGTAGATGGCTTGCGACTTACATTAGTGTGTTTTAAAGCACTAAAAATATAAAGGCTCTGTTTGGTAAGCTTAAATAAAAAAAGTTCGGAAAGTGTGCTCTAGTTTAGGATCCTTTAAGTCATACTCCTCTAATTTTACGATGTTTTATAAGGAGACTCTGGTTATCCCTTTCATAGAGTTAGGAGATAAGAAAAACCACCTTAATGTTCCAGACTAACTTACATCTTTAATGTATAACTCAATAAATATTCGCAAACTAATTCAGAAATGTAATCCCCCCCTCTATACAATATGATTTTAAGTGTAGGAAGATACTTTTTGTGTTAGGAAAGCTTCTCTAACTTTACAGGTGGTCATCAAAAAGATATTACATCCAGGGTCATTCCATTCATGTACATTTCAACTGGAACTGGGATCAAGCTGCCAATAGACATTAATTGAACGGGAGTTATTTTTCCTTGTGAAATCTTATACTCTAAGTTATTTAAGTGTTTTAAACAATTCTGAAGCTGAAGTAGCGATTTTCAATTCGAGTCAAAATAATACCATACCGTAAGTGACCTTCTAGCAAATTTTCATGAAAAACTCTACAGTTACGAATGTAAATGCAAAGCGAAATGGACTGCGAAAAATTGAATGCTGGCTCATTAGCTGGCTATTGCCAGTTGGTGCACGAACGCATGCGCAAGCAGCAATGAAGTGTGACAGCAATGCTTGCAAGATGCAAATATGAGGAGGGAAGGAAAAGGAGCGGACAGTAGAGCAGCCAACGCTTGGCATAAGCCGACATTTATGGTGAGGCAGTAACACCAGAGGAACTCAAAGTAGTTGCTGTTCAAATTGATTGACAGTGTGGCAAGTCGTGTGTTGCACGCCCGCAAGCCGCTCAAACACAATGCAAACCTTGCTGCCTAATGAAGTGAGGTCTTTACAGCAGGTTGCGTGGGTGCTTGCCCACTTCTGGTGGCATGCCACTCCGATCTTGCCACGCACAGCCGAATGACTACGCAAATTACGCGGCTACAAATGATATCGAATTCACATTCGCAATTCGAATGGCCAATCGGTAAATAGCAATCGCAATCGTAATCGCACCTGCCCAGCTACACATTTACACACACACACCAACACAAAAACGAGCATTTGGCGCAGATCACATTTCAAAGGCAAAGCATTTTTCAATTTCAGCTCAATTTCGCGCAACAATAACTTTTTAATTTCGACTGTCGTTCCCAAGATTGCCGCTGACGTTATTGTTTGTGGCAGCAGTTGCAGTTGCAGTTGCCGCGCTTTGTCGCTGATTTTTATCTGGCTGCTGTTGGTAATCATATTTGTAATTCTCTTGCAAATTTAAGACTTCACCGCCTCTGCAGCGACCCCTCGCTGCTGCAATTGTCAGCTGGTTCATGAACTGTGGTGCCTTGGGCGCGCACTTGTACCAACAACAAATATTTGCCACCAGCAAAGTGTTGCAATATGTGTGTTTATATATTTTTCCTTTTTGCTTCTAATTTTTGGCAACAATCGGTGCGACTTTTGGCATTTAACAGCTGTTTGGCATGTCAGCAGTGATCGTTAATTAACGGGACATTGTTCGGCATGAGACATCACTTTTGTTGGTATTTAAGATGTTTGGTTAAATTATTCATTTATGTTTTGAGTATTGAAAGTAAAAACATTTTAAATTATTAAAGAAGACCTTGAGTGACTTATAACCATTGAAATCTTCTTTTTTTGCCTGAGTTGGAGAATATTGATGTGGTTTTAACAAGAAGATAATAAATGAAAAAAAAACATCCAAAAATTAAAAAAGGATACAACTTAGAGTATAATTATCCTCTACCGCAGTTTACTTTCAAATAAATATTTGGATAAATTTTTTTTTTGTCTCACCTGCTTTTGAGGAAATTATAGAAAAGAAGGTTAATATGCGTCCCAAATGCATTCGAAGTAAATTTTGTGTAATGACTTCGAACGAAAGAAGTCCTAGTTGTATACATAAATTTTTTTAAAGTCATATCTTACTTAGCCCAAATTTGAAATTGGTTAGGTCCAACACATAATAAACTTAATTTATGTTTTAATGATCCGTTGCTTTGAATGACTCTCACCTGTCAACAACCATTCCGTGACATACCGAGTATTGCAAAGCGTCCCAGAAACTCGTTCTTATAAGATCCGGAAACTCGGCATACTTTCATGTGATCTACGTAATCGCTTGAGATGCCAATAATTAATGGTGATCAATTTCGAGATTCCCCACGTTTTTAAAGAAAAAACACAGAAATTTTAAATTTAATGGAGAATATTTATTGGCATTGTCATTGGCCCATTCATTGAGTTCAAATTTCGATGACTGGATCAAACATTTCGACTGGTAATTGGCAAAAACACGCGTGATGTTTTGCTCCAAAGCCTGAATTGAAGCGGGATTGTCTGCATAGACTTTAGACCCACTGGAAAAATTCTAAACGTATGATATCATAGGATCTTGTTCGCAAATCGACCGGCTTGAAACCGAACGTTCTGTCAATAAATCACTGGCATCAAATGTCTCCGAAATCACGCGCTCCAATTTCAGGCATCAAATACCTGTACTCGGTTATCACAGCGCGACAACGGTCTCCGGCATCATTTTTGACCAAACCTTCGTTTTTTTTCTGGATAAAATGGCAGCTCTTGAACCTCGTCAGGTTACTCTTCGACACAAAAGCGGCAATTTAGCTTGCTTACATAACCATTGAGCCAGAAATGGGTGTTATCGTTGAACAAAATTTGATTCAAAAACGCTGCGAACGGCGCCGAATCGATTCTCTACGGTCTTCGTGTACACTCTCAGCTATGGCTGCTATATTCCTTTTACTGCGTGGTGGACGCAATATATTTTTCGAATATTATCCAGGAATGATGCGCAAAGCTTTACGAAGTTTTGTTATATTTTGTTTTTGAATATGTGAAATGTATTATCTTTTTAGCTTTCAGACTCATTGATATTACATTGTGGGTGTTATTTTCTTGCGATGTACTCTGCCATAATTCCACAAAATTGAAAGGGGAGTGCTGTGCCCTTTAATATTAGATAAAGGAACATTTTTTCTATATTTTGAATAACTCTACTCTTTATTGATGGTCACATTCCCAACAACACTAAAAAAGAATTAAAAAGTCCAATATTTATGCTTTAGCTTGCCATTTGAAATATCTCACAGTTATAGCAAAAAAAAAAAAAATAAATAAATAAATTAAAAATAAATGACAAAACTAAAATTGAGGGGTATTTAATAAAAAATCTTAATTACTGCAAGTCTCTCCACTATGAATATAACCAACTTTCAACGAACCAGCTTGTTCTCTTAAACATGTCAACTTATCCGGCCATCGTACAACCATTCCTCAGCTACATAGAAACAGCAAAATCCACGCGCGTGCATGCCACTAAATTCCATCTCGTGAGTGTCATACGCTCGTAAAATCGTAAAATGCAAAAACAAGTGGCACTCTTT
Organism: Bactrocera zonata; assembly: GCA_037783105.1. Taxonomy (NCBI): domain Eukaryota; kingdom Metazoa; phylum Arthropoda; class Insecta; order Diptera; family Tephritidae; genus Bactrocera; species Bactrocera zonata. The sequence continues at coordinate 531,644 of JBAWJQ010004427.1, read as the reverse complement.
ATCTCAATGCAAATGCGCAAACATTTCTGACACCAATTTATTTTATGTTGGCCATTCATTTATTTTTAGCAGCGATTACAATTAAAAACTGCAACTCGGTGCGGATTTTCCGTCGCTTCAACAGCACACAACGACAGTGCAAACAGAAGCTGCAGCAGCGACGGGCACAAAACGCCTGCAGCTAGTGTGCCTCAGGCGCTGCAAATACGAGCAAATGCTTTCGCTTTCACTGGCGGCCGAACAGCGCGCTTTGGACCGGCCTTAGGCGACCCAATTCGGCTGAGATTCGCGTGTGAAATCGAAATTTTCCAATAAAATGCAGCGCCGGCGCACTCTTTAACGCTTTTGTGAGTATGTGTGATTGTATGTTCCGGCCTCAGTACCGTGCACTGCAGCGGGCTTAGTGACCGAATTCTCGCATGATTTATGTGCGCGTGTGTGCGCGCGGCTGGCCCACTTGCAGCTTTGATTCGCTGCCTGCCACGCGGTGCTGCCAGTTTCCCCACCGTTTGTCATTTGATGTTCTTTGGCTTTTATTTGATTAATGAAAAATTATAAGCTTACTGCGCATACGCGGTGGATATGTGTGCTGTTGCACCCGCATGCACAGCTGCATGCAAATGAGCCGCTCGCCAAGCGCTGGGCAAATAGACATTTGTCTCCAATGTCGCCTTATTGCCATTTGGGTGCCTGTTGTTGTTATTGCGCATGCCAAGCGGTTATGCCTGTGAATTTATGGCAGTTGCAGATTGTGCGGCCCAAAGAGCTAACAGTGGTTGGCGGACAGACAGACCGAGTGGTTAGTGCCAACATTGAATGGCGTTTTGGCGTTACAATAATTGCCAGTTGACACTAAGCGCAGCGGCCGGACGTTTGGTGATATTTATTTTTTGGCGTTGACTCCGGTGACGTTGTCAGGGCGCATATGCGGCACGTCGTTTAGTACGAAACGTTATATTAGTTTCTAATTTTAGAAATATATACCCTTAAGGTGGATTTTGAGTGCGACATTCAAAAACTTCTCGGCGCAAATTAAAGTTAATTGCATTGTTGCGAGGTCCAATTGCTACTTCCTGGTTCTATTTCAAGTTCTTAATCACTTATGAAATACTTCTCGAGATATGAGTAGGTATCTGTAAGAGCAATAATATCTGGAATGGACGCTCGATTTAATAACAAAACTGATTGCAGTCTGTTCCCTCAGCTTTTTAACCTGTTTAAAGCTTCCTTTTTTGTAATGACTCGACCGAGACTGCTTGACATTTTTCATTAAGGAAGTATAGACTTCGGTTCGGATTAATTTTGACGTTTCATCAAATTTCTCAAAATGATTTTGTAATATATTTCACGATAATGTTTATTTGATTAATTAATATTAGACAGTTCTGACCTGTGAAAACTTTTGAAACCAGAAAAGCTTAAAAGCTTCAAAAAATTTTTTCATACAATGAGTTTGTGACTTAAGCCCGTTCTATATAGTTAGGTGATAAATTAAGTTTTTCAGATGTCTTGAAAGCTTTCAAAGACAGAAAAGCTTTAAAGCTTCGAATGAGGTTTCCATACGAACTCATAAACTGAAGCCTGTTCTATATAGTTGAATGAAAAAATAAGCTTTTAAGTTGCCTTGTAAGCTTTCGAAACCAGAAAAGCTTTAAAGCTTTCAATGAAAATTTCAATACGAACTCATAAACTCAAACCTGTCCTATATAGTAAAGTGAAAAAATAAGCGTTTAAGATGTCATGAAAGCTTTCGAAAACAGAAAAGCTTTAAAACTCTGAATGAAATTTCTAAATAAACTCAAGCCTGTCCTATATAGTTAAATATTAAAATGAGATTAAGATGCCTTGAAAGCTTTCGAAGACAGAAAAGCTTTAAAGCTTCGAACAAAATTTCTATACGAATTCATAAGCTCAATAATTTCAAAAAATAGAGCTGAGGAAGTCAAGCAACATTTTCTTAAGATAGAGATTACTATATTTCCATTCGTTTGACCGAGTTCACCGGTCGTTTTGAAATATATGTATATCAAATACACTCCATACTTATACGAATTCGAGAATTCCAAAAACAAATCGATTAGACATATATGCAAATATAGCAGCAAAAATATGCATAAAAAACAAATTTATAAATCTGACACGAGCGCAGCCACTTAACAGCGCTTTAGCCAGCTGAGCTTTGTTTAGTTCAATTGCCAAAGTTGCCACTCATGGCCTGATCACATAACACGCCTCGAGCGGCAACAGTCACCACTGCAAGTGCGACGACAGCGGCAGGCGCGCCAAAACGCCTGAATGCACACGAATCTGTGCCGGCGGTTGGCAAGGCGCAAAATCAGAAAAGCGTTTAATTACGAGTCGCGCACGGTGGACACCATTCACCAGTGCCACCAGTGGCGCGCCAAAACAGCGCTCGAACGCCAAGCACAACAACACATTTTTTTCCTTCGCTGAATATAAACAAGTCAGCAGTACTGTGCTTAAGTGGCTTTTTTCATTTTAATTGAAATCACAAGCATATTTTGTATTAAATTTTATTTTATTATTATTTTTATCATTTTATTTTTGATTTGTCATAATTTATGCCTGCGCTTTTCATTTTTGAACGGTCACCTTAGTTATTTATTTATTTGGCGTGGTATTTGTTCGGCGGTTGGCAGCAAATCGCCGGATTTGTCAAGCCTTTTTCGGTGGGCTAATGAGTAAATTGCTTTAATGGCCGCTTTGACTGCCACAGTGACAACTTGATTAAAGCATTAAATTGACAGTGGCACGTACGTGTATGAGTGTGTGTGTGTGAGCTTGGGTGTTGCAATGACAAAATTTCAAATTCATGTCTACGATTTATCAAATTTAAAGGCAATTGATTTTTCATTGACGTAAAGTGAAGTGGAATGGATTGGCATTTACTTTAAGTGACGTCGCTTTGAAGATTGGACTTGCCACGCCGCTGCACTAATTCCGCTAATTTTCAGATTAGATGTCTAAAAGTTTGATTTATACTCCTTACCATACCCAATTTTTGCTTTGGGAGTGCGTATACCAGAATTTGGTATTAAATGGCATTCGAAGGAATGAGAGGGTGCTAGCATGTCCATTCCTTCTTCAAGGCTTTTTCAGAGTTATATTTATTCTAGAGTTGAGAGTTGAGATTCGCCACAGCAAATATAATCAAAAGTTTGGTTTGTTCGATTGAGCACTTTTGAACCTTTGCAAAGATCTGAGATTTATTTAAATGCTTCTCAATCTTCAATATATGTATATATCAATTTAAAGATATTTCCGTAAAGATATATTGTCAAATAAAATAGTTTTCCATGCAAGGAATAGAGTTTGATTGGCCAGTTTGTATGACAATATGCTATAAGGATCCGAATCTCCTACAAATGAGCAGTTTCTTGGGTGAAAAAGACCTGTGAAAAATTTTACATCGACATCTCCGGTTATCCGAAAAGTAATAGGAATGATTTTTTTCCGCCGGGACTGTATTTTGAAGGGTGCCCGCACCGAATGGATTCGGTAGAGGGGGTTTCTAGCTAACGAACGAGGGGCTGGTCAGTTATCTGACACCTGGAAAGTCAGAACAAACATTTTCGACGTGTTAAATTAAAATCCGAAGTGAAAAGGATGCTCATTTTGACGTTAAAGGCATCGCCCAAAATGAATTTGTTCCTCATGGACTAACCGCTAACGCCAAGTTTTACGTGGAAGTCCTCAAGAGACTCAAATGAGGGGCAATTGGGTCCGACCAGGCATCTCAGCCGATTGGAAGTTGTATCACGACAGCGCCCCAGTTCACACCGCCTTTCTTCTGAACAGCTGCCTAACCAAAGCTAGAATCCCAACGCCTTTTTTTTATCCTTGTCTGAAAAGGCCGATGAAAGGGGATCCAAGCAGCATGCACCTCAGCTCTGAAGGCTATTCCGTAGAATGCCTTCCGTGACGCCTTCAATGCTTGGAAATCGCGCTGCAGCGCTGCATCGACGAAGAAGGAGCCTATTTTGCAATATTTTTAAGAATTCTAACGATTGGTTTTTTAAATCTACTCAGTCCAACTACTTTCTGGACAAACTTAAGCAACGAGGTTTCTTGAATTTATAATTTAAATGACATCGCGGCTTCAGAATTGTTGGATGTAGTGCAGAAGTGTTTGGGGATGCCTACTTTAGCACGAATGTAAGAACTTAGGTGACACAATACGAGTACATCCAGTAAAGGTCGTGAAATCATCTAAAAATTGTCTCAGGCAAGTAGTCCATTCAACTCTATTAATGATGTTAGCATAAAAAGTTAAAGAATCGCGAAACGTGAGTCAACGCTTAGCCACTCTCTAGATTTAAAAATGTGCCATGAGTCCACTGAAACCATTAGAAGTTATTCGTCAATGGCATTTAAGGCCATTCCAGCCGCATTTGCATTGACATATTTGTTTTGACTCAAAAGGAGTCTACTTGGAAAGCGAAAATAAAACTTTATTTTCACACACTCGAAAAATGTTGTTTTTTTCAATTCGGGAAATTTTTGATCATAAGATGTATAGCAACAGATATAGTATCAAACCGAGTTCTCACGATTCATCCGGACTGGATTTTTGTATGATCAAGATCTACCAGCTGTCAGCATTGTAAAAAAAATGTGGATACATATGACATGAGTCTTTTAATATACAAGTTTGGATATCGTCACTTATTGAAAAAGTCTGCTAAGATCATTTTAGTAAAGAAACGCGTTACACACTACGTTTTACCATAACCATTTGCTTTGATGTTTTGGATACGGATTGTTTTCATCATTTCGGTATACATATATAATACATTTGATGTTGTAACTGTAAGTTTTTAACAGTCTTAATAAGGAGCAAAAAACGTTTTGCAAGAAATTTTATTCTCTTCTTAAAACATGTATAGGGAATACAGAACAACACAAAATCTTTGCTAATCATGTTCTATTCATATATGCATTTCAAGATCCATGGCTAGGTCCACACAAGCCCCAGTCTGTGATAGCTATTAGGTGGATGCGAAGACAAAATATATTCAACTTAAGTAAATTTATATACGATAATAATAAAAATTCTTTATATAACACCCAGTAATTTCTCTATCTTAGAAAAGCTTTGTTAGTCAGTCAGTTATTCCCCAAAGTTCCTTCACTTCACTTATTTCATTACGAAGTGACTCTCTGTCATACCCAATGAAGTGAAACAGGAGTGAGCTTGAACTCAATTAACACGCAACATACCGCAGACATGTATTTAGAACAACAAATATGAGGAGAATGCCGAAAATTCACCAAAAGCGGAGGTACACAATTTGGAGCGCGAAGAAAGAATGATGGCTTGCACAAGGGGCAACGCCAATATTACCGCTAAATGACAGTAAATGTTTAAATATTCGACACATATTAAGTAGAAACGCTGTCAGAAAGGCAAACACGCGGTAGTGGGAAGTTTATTATGACAGACAGCCAGCGGCCAACGAGCGGTGAGCCACAGCAGCTGCTTATGAAAACAAACGCCTCGGCGAAGGCATGACTGCGAAGCGGAGGAGTTGGCGTGCTGCTGCGAAAATAAAAGCAAATAAATTGAAACTTGTTAAATGCTATGAAAATTAAAAACGCCCATTCCTCAGCAACGCTCAATTGGATGCGCGCAACAGCCAGGCGCACAGCCATGAAGGCCGCAGACGGCAGCGTGCGGTGTGCGGGAGGCGGCACGTAGTCATAAAATCGTCGAAATAAAAATTGAGCAAAAGTGCAAGACATCAACCAATTAATCACACATTTTTTTCAAACAACTCGTTGTTTTTTTTTTTTTTGTTGTGTTTGGTTGCGCTCAGTTCGCTGTTGTTTCAAGAGGCCAACAAAAGCGTTGTAGACAAATGTTTAACTCAAATTGAATTGAAGTGAAACGGATGAAAACAAGCTAAAGCTATGCGTTTCAAGCGCTAAACGCTGTGCTGGTGTCTGTATGTGTGTGTGTGCGGGTGAAGGTGGCCGAGTGAATTGTGAATTGCGGTAAAAGGCAATTGGAAGAATCCCACGCGCGTCGCGTACACAGCCGAGCCACAAGACAGAGACAGAGCATAGCAGTTGGAGCATGAACATAAAATGCAGACAGACAGTTGGCCAAAAACGAAGATGGAGCGATAGGTGGCACGCCGAGGTCACCGCATGTACACTACACTCTTCAAAAAAAAGCTTCGCGCAAACAAATACCGAGAAATCAAAAGAGAAACCACAAAATAAACTGAAAATAACAATGATTACACAAATCAATATGAAAAGCACAGCGCAGAATGTAAAAGCAAAGGTTTGTACAATTTAATTGTTTTAATGAAGTTAGCAACTTTGAACCACCGCGCGCCCTCACCAACTCACCTTGGCTGAGGCACGGCAACAATTTTCGACGCTGTGTGCTGATGAACTGCCACGGCGGAGCGACTGCCTGCTGAGACATGCTAAATAGGGACATGCCACACCAAAAGCGCTCTTGACAGATGGCATGTTCTTCGTTCGCGTTCGTGGACCAATCAGGCGAAACATGGAACGCACGGAAACAACGGCGCCAGCGAGAAAAAAAGACCAACGCAGCCAAAAATTGATAATATTCGCCATACAAAGGCCAACATTTTGGCGCTTGTACGAGCTCATTAGTATCATCACGTTTTAATGGTTCAACAACAGGCGAATTCATCACAAAAAAAAAAAGATAATAATAATACAACAAAAACACAGCAAGCATTGTACAAATCAAAGTGCGGCAGCGTGAAAGCGCGCCAGCGAAGAAATGACTTCATTCTCATCCGAAATTTGTTTTACTAAAGCGCATAATCAGCCAAAAAGTAAGGCAAAATTAAACTTGACACGTTTGCATTGTGTGGCAGTTAAACGCTATCATCATTAGAGTGCACAGCTCCCAGCGGCCATGCAACGCAGTTCGATGTTTCAATTTTGGCGGCTCCGCAGCGCGCAGAAGAGCCGTAATTGTTTGGCGTTGATTGCAATTGACTTAAAGCTGTGCTTATGAGCTGTCAGCAGCGTCTGCGATACATTTCGTCTGCATCCGAAGCGCAAAGTTCGGTGCGCCTCACTTTCAGCATTTTCGTTGCACTTTGCCGCTGATTACTATTTTTATGCTGTAAAATACTAACCTTCAACTGCCGCTTCGAAAGCAGCCTGCACCAGCACTTGGCTCTAGACGCTGCACCTCGCTGCTGCTCTTTGCATTTGCAGGCAATTAAGTTGTCAGTGTGTCTGTCTGGCAGGTTCTGAATTTCTGGCAGCCGGAGCTGAATTGTTGGCCATCCATTTGAGGGCATCTTGAGTGCAAGCAAATGTGTTCCTTTTCAAAATGTTTTGTCTGCCGTAAATTTTTAATTTGGCAAGTGGATGAAATAATATTGAAGCGTATGCTTGCATGTTTTTTAAGGGTCTTAGATAACATCCGAAGTTCATTTCTATAAACTTTTGGGCTGTTTATAAATTAGGCTAGGGAGGTTAGTATATGTAATAACATATCAGCCATTTACTATAACTACAATAATATAGATGTCAGGAAGCAATTTTAGCAACCGATATTCTTCTACCTTTGCAGGTACTGAATGGACTCCTTATATTTCAATCAGCCTCCTATCTCGGATAAAGAAGTTTTTTAGTGCTTCCGTGAATAAAAGTTTTCGTGTCGTGCTACAAAAAAAAACCGTAAAAACTGTTAGGCACCAACTACAGATTCCAAGTGTAGCCAGGTCCTTTTCCACAAGGTCTTTCTAAGCGATCGCAAGTCTTCCCCTTCCTCTACCTCCGGCGAGTACTGCGTCGAATACTTTCAGACCTGGAGTGTTTTCGTCGATTCGGACGGCATGACCTAGCCAGCGTAGTCGCTGTCTTTTAATTCATTGAACTATGTCAATATCGTCGTATATCTCATACAGCTCATCATTCCATCAAATGAGACCACCGATCACCGTGGACAACGTGCAAAGTACCATAAATCATCCGCTGAACCTTTCTTTCGAAAATTCTTAAAGCCGACTTATCAGATGCTTTCATCAACCATGCCTCTGCACCATATAGCTGAACGGGGATGATGAGTGACTTGTTGAATTTAGTCTTTGTTCGTCGAGAGAGGACTTCAATTCTCAAATGCCTACTCACTCCGAAGTAGCACCTGTTGGCAGGAGTTATTCTACGTTGGTTTTCGAGGCTGACATTATTATTGGGGTTGATACTGGTTCAAAGAAAGACGAAACTATCTTTAACTTCAAAGTTATGACTGCTAACAGTGACGTGGGAGCCAAGTGGCGAGTGCGACGACTGTTTGTTTGATGACAGCCGATATTTCGTTTTATCTTCTTTCACTGCAGAACCCATTTGGTCTGCTTCCTAATGAAGTCTGCAGAAAACAGAAATTCATGCTCAGTCACGCATATGGGACACCTAATTAGAAAATAATTTAATGCGGCCTGAAGGATTAAAGTCTTTTTACTTCAATTATAGTTAATTGGACTGCTTCAATTTGATTGAATTTGATTTGTGGATTTTGGTTTGTATACCTCTTGTCTGACAATACTCCATAAAGAAAAGTGTAGTGCAGTCAGGTCTGGTAACAATGAAGGCCAGTGGAAAGTGGAGTTTCTTGACATTAAATTGTTTTCAGTTACTCTATTTTGCTGGAACCAAGCGCTATTGAAAGGGTACGTATATTCGGCGAAGTTCTGTGTAATAAAAGTCATTGAACACCTTTAATTAAAACTCGTTCTAAATGAAGTTTCGCTCGCGGATTATTTCTAGATTTGATTCACTTCACATAGAGTAATTTTGTTTTTCTACATTTCCGTTTGGATCAATATGGGCCTCATCAAACATAAACAACCCATGTATCAAGTTATTTTATTCTTCGACCATTTCAATAATTTTTTTTGGCAAAATTCCAGGCAAATATAGACATTTAAAGCGTTTAACCGGCTTGTTATTTGAACTTTGTACGGAAACAGGTCAGGAAAGTCATCATTAATTTCATATTCTTTGTAATAACCTTCTGCTAACTCTAGTTGCGCCGATAAGTTCCGAGTCAAAGCTTTGGATTTGCCTGAATTGACGAACAGCCGCGACTGCTTCTTGAGAATGAAAATACGGATCCCCATTTCACGGTCTTCTTGCGACACTTCCAGATTCGGAAAACGTGTTTACCAATCTTATAATAGTCCATCTAAAAAAATGACGGACTGCAAAGCACTATTCAAACCAAATTGTAGTCTTTTCGGTATCCTAAATATTAATATTTACCTGCCAAAAAAAAGGTAAATCGATTACTCCCACAGGAAAAAAGTTATTACATTTGTGTTTGTAGCACGATTTGTACGCCACACTGTACTAGTCTTGGCACTGGTTTATGAGTTGCTCGTATTTTCAATTTCTGCAAAATCTTTCGCATACGTTGTACTATAAAACCATCTCAGTTGAACGATCTTTATGAAAATCTTGATTCTTAATTCAGTACCGATTTTTGCCTGCAAAAGTTTAAAGTAAATAGCTGCCCAAGTACCCAAAAGAACTTCGATGTCACTCGCTTACTATTTATGCTATTTCTTTATGACATTTGAAAAGGGATTTCCATTCACTTCCCAGTTGCTCCATTTCAGTTATGCTTATTTGAAGCAAAACATAAAAATAATAACAAATAAAAAGTTTAAATAAACACGCTACGTTAAGTCGAAATGTTCATGGATATGTCAATAATGACAGTTGTTTGTCAGTCAATGGTCTTAGTGGTGTGCGTGACAGCAATCATCAATAAGTCATGTTACACATCAGCACAAAACAACGGTAAACTGAAATTCCAAAGAATAAATCTGAAAAAATTAAAAAATAAAAAAAAAGGTGTGAGCAAAAATTGATTGGATTAAATGATTATGCTTCATGCACTAATCTTGACACTGATATCACCTACATGATTACATGATTATACATCTTATGTGTAAGTCAAATAAAAATATTTATTCGTTTCCTGAAAACAAAGTTTATCTGTCGAAAATCAATTTATGGAGTTTGTGTAGCTTGGAACTGAAAATCAATATATACATATACTTATATATGTGAAGTATATATGAAAGTTATAAAAATTAATTTACAGTACGAAGGGTAAAAGTAGTTAATCTATCTAAGGTTAGGATTCAAACTATACTTTAATTTTTCACATAATCATACGATTTTATCCTAAAATCAATCCAGCATTATTTTAACCATATTCTGCTTTAATATATTTACTACTGTGGCAAAAAATAGTAAGATTTTAATTTAAATCTTACACGAAAAACCATTCGTCGAAATATTCATCAAAATAATCTTTGCTTAGTATACGCCTTTCTGAAGTATATACATACATAAAGTGAAGTCGGCGATTTTTACCATTTTCAACAACGGAGTTTCATTAAATTTTATGTGTGGAATCAAATTTCTAGTGCCGGAACGTTCAGAATGTTGGAAAAGACCTTTGGTGATACTTGTTTGTCGCACGCAATATTTTTGATTGGTGCAAATTATTCAAAAAGATTCGAGAATGCGCTGACAACGAACCACGTTCCGGATGGCCATCAACATCAACTGATGATCAACACCTCAATAATATAAAGGTATTGGTGCTGCAGAATCTACGATAAACAGTCAGAGATCTTTCTGGCATCGTCGGAATATCGGAAGGATAAGTGAAAACCATTTTGAAAGATAATTTGGGCCTTAGAAACGCGAAATCACTATTTGGTTTCAAAATCACTAAATTTTTTTGGAGCGTCGCGTTAACGTCTCTGAAACAATGATTTCCGACTACCTGTATGTTATGAAACGTATTATTACTGGCGATGAGTCGTGGATTTATGCTTACGGCCAGGAAGCAGACGATCAATCGGTGAATATTGAAGCATAGGTGAACCAAACCCAAAAGAACCACGTCAACCAAAGCAGGTCAAAAATAAATCTGAAGTTGACAATTTTCCTTTATTTGTGTAGTGCACTTCAAGTTCTTTCCGATCGACCAAACTATCAACAAGGAACACTATTTGAGTGTAATACGTCATTTGTGCGAAGGTATTCTTAAAAAGAGGCCGAGATTATGGGCTGACAACTCTTGGTTTTCGCAACACGATAATGCACCGCCGCATACTGCGTTTATTCTTCGTGAGTTTTTCGAACAATATCATACCGCAACCACTGTGTTCGCTTGACTTAGCTCCGTGTTACTTCTGGTTATTCAGTCAATTTCAATCAAACGACCGCTTCGGGGAAACCGTTTTGAGTAAATATAAGTTTTTAAACGTGAACCGCTACACGTATTTAAGGCTATTTCGGAAATTGACTTTAACAAGCTTCGATGATTGAGAAAACCCTTGGCACAAGTGTATTGGGGCCACGGAGGAATACTTTGAAGGATAAAACATAGATTTTGAAGAAAAAATTAAATAAATAAAATTTATTTGACTCAGGAAGACTTTCTAGTTTGGATAGGCAATGAATTATACATATCAGACAGAATGAAGAATTGGCATCGATTCTATGAGTCGTTATGTTTTGTTACATAGCTTCTACAGTATTCCCCTGATCTTGATGCAACGACTTTTTTTTCTGTTCTCACAACTCTACAGAATCCTCGCTTGAAAGAAACTTAAAGACAAAGAAGCGGTAATCGTTGAACTACGGGTTCTTCAAGGTAACCCGTAAGATATCGAAAATTTTTAAAATCAGGAAATAAATAGCCACCATTTCCACATTTCATGACCATATAAGTGGTATATGGTCAAATTGGAAGGAGAGTTTAATCTTGATCACATCAAAGTTCTTATAGCTTTATTCGTAAAGAACACAAATAGCATAACAAATTAAATAAAGCAATAAATTTCATAGGAAATATGAAAGAAACGATTAGCTTTTCTATTCACTTAGCAATTGAGGTATTTATTTTCACTTTCATAAAAATGTCACTTCGACACTTCCCAAAAATCCTAATAAAATAATAAAAAAGAAAGCAATTTAACCACTTCATTCGCATACTTCGTTGTAATATCATAATCTCGGAATCTAGTAAAATCATAAAAATCATAGAGCAATATAAAAACAATGGCAATATAACAGTGGGGGTAAGATTTCTGCTCGATTGCTTGATTGGTGCGTTGACTCCACTCAAGGAACGCGCTATACAAACATACATGGATATTATAAGATATATGTATGTACATATGTATATTGCTATATGCGCATGCGCATTATATTTATTATGTGGTTAAGTTTTTGTTGCTCTTTTATTTGCCTGTGGTGCATTAATTTTAACTGCTTTCTGGTTTTCGACCAGCGAGTTTTCCTTTTTACACTTTTTGTGTTTATTTTTCTCGCATTGATTTATAATTTTTAAATAGTTATGTTGGCAGACGCTAGGCAATCAACGCGGCTTGCTGCGGCACGAGGTGTTGACTGTCACAGCCAATATTAGCGCGAGCGTTCGCTGCCTTCTCTTGCCCTTACGTAAACTGTATGTAGGAGTTTATGGGATTTCACAGCACACACACACACACAAAACCTCAACGCTGCCATACGGACTTTTACTCCAACTTTTCCGCTCCGAAATTTTATAGCCGTCGCCATAAAAACACAACTAATCATAAATTCACCAAAAATACATAAACCGAAAAATTTCCCTTCACTCGTGCTTGTATAAGTGAGAAATATTAAAAATTACTTAAGTGGCATATCGAATTTTATGCTCGTGGAATGGGAGAAATATCTTTGCTGTGGCGTAGTGAAGTTAGTTGTTAAACAGTTGGAGTCACAAATGGTGTAAAAATTATGGAATTTGCTTCATTTACAAGCAGAAGGCAGAGAGATTTGATCTCACTTTTCGAAACACATGAGGCTTTCATATTCGTAAGTATATTTATATACAAACCAAATACACAATACTTTTGATAATTACATGAGATTATACCACGCATGATTACTATAAAATTCATTATTTCTCTTCTCAGAAATGCTCTTCTTCCTCGAATCGTGCTCAGCTCATTATCGTGTGGAGACAATGATCTCTTCTAAACTACAAAATCTTACCTATTAGCCGCCGACTGCCGCTTCCATACCTTGCTGTTGCTGCTGATCTTTCGCTGACTCATATCACTGTCACTTGTCGTTCGAAGTTTTTGGTTTTGCACAGACAATTTTTTCTTTTTCTTAAATGCCAATTGTGCGAGGGTATTGTGTATTTAGACATTTCTTTCAATTAATAATCTAAATGGGACAACTAATGATGCTAACAAGCACTTGTCGTACATGAGAAATCCATTTGAGATTTCATAGAAATTAGCTGAAAAGAAGAAATAGTGATTTATAAAAATATTTTGTAGAATTATTTTTGTTTTTACTTTCACGAGATTTGTTCAAAAATCATTTAGCCTAAAACGGAAAACGAAAATTTTGATAGAATGCTTTTTTTCACAATAGTCGTTTTTAAGAATCTATCATCAATGGGAGGAACTCGTTTTTGATCTGCAGACTAAGTTAAGTATCCTGAGCTTATAATAGACATAGAGTTCTCGTGGAAACCCAACATCGAGGAAGGAACAAGAAAGACATCGGCTGACCTGTTGCTGGTGGGTAGCCATTAGCTAAACGTGGGAACTCTCACCAAGAGTATTTCTTTGGCCTATATTGATAGCAAATATGGTTCTAAGTCTCAGAGTATCTGGGTACTTAGATGACTGTGAGCATTTGGTTCTAGAATCCTTTGATTTTTTTCAAAACACTTAAGTTACAAGGTCGCTGCCCCTAGCCATGGCTTTCCCTTTTCTGACTCGGTGGGAATTAAAGCTTGCGGGGAGGGTTGGACACTTTTTATCAGCAGCAGTTTTAGGCTTCCGGACAAATGCAACTTCTTCCAAGAGGAGGTGGCCGCCATAAAGGTCGCAGCGGAATGGGAACGGATGGGAAATCCTTTGGGCTCCTGTAGCTGATAATTGGACTGTTGAGCTTCAGACCAAATCAACAAGCGCTGGTCGACTACCAACAACTGTGTGTCCTTAAGATCTTTCTGGCCCAGAACTAATCACAGGAAGTTCAAGGAACTCTTCGCTCACAGCAAAGTACACCTTTCAGTGATCGTAAGAGTAACTATTTGATGCCTGAAAGTGAAGCTCGTGATCTCGGCGACGTTTGGTTTCAACAAGACGGGATGTGAGGACATTATGTAAAGTCGAAAGTTTTTGCGGACATTCCCGCTTCTATTCAGACCTTGGAGCAAAACATCGTGCATGCCATTCACCAGATACCAGTCGAAATGCTCTAACGAGTCATCAAAAATTGGACTCAAATACGATTCGGTTAACAATGTTCGTCTACGATTAGTGGCGCCTTCGTAACGGGTGATTTTTTAAGAGCTTGATAACTTTTTAAAAAAAAAAAAACGCATAAAATTTGCAAAATCTCATCGGTTCTTTATTTGAAACGTTAGATTGGTTCATGACATTTACTTTTTGAAGATAATTTCATTTAAATGTTGACCGCGGCTGCGTCTTAGGTGGTCCATTCGGAAAGTCCAATTTTGGGCAACTTTTTCGAGCATTTCGGCCGGAATAGCCCGAATTTCTTCGGAAATGTTGTCTTCCAAAGCTGGAATAGTTGCTGGCTTATTTCTGTAGACTTTAGACTTGACGTAGCCCCACAAAAAATAGTCTAAAGGCGTTAAATCGCATGATCTTGGTGGCCAACTTACGGGTCCATTTCTTGAGATGAATTGTTGTCCGAAGTTTTCCCTCAAAATGGCCATAGAATCGCGAGCTGTGTGGCATGTAGCGCCATCTTGTTGAAACCACATGTCAACCAAGTTCAGTTCTTCCATTTTTGGCAACAAAAAGTTTGTTAGCATCGAACGATAGCGATCGCCATTCACCGTAACGTTGCGTCCAACAGCATCTTTGAAAAAATACGGTCCAATGATTCCACCAGCGTACAAACCACACCAAACAGTGCATTTTTCGGGATGCATGGGCAGTTCTTGAACGGCTTCTGGTTGCTCTTCACCCCAAATGCGGCAATTTTGCTTATTTACGTAGCCATTCAACCAGAAATGAGCCTCATCGCTCATCGGACACGGACGCGAAACACATTTCGAACCGAACACTGATTTTGGTAATAAAATTCAATGATTTGCAAGCGTTGCTCGTTAGTAAGTCTATTCATGATGAAATGTCAAAGCATACTGAGCATCTTTCTCTTTGACACCATGTCTGACATCCCACGTGATCTGTCAAATACTACTGCATGAAAATCCTAACCTCAAAAAAATCACCCGTTATTAAGAGGCCCGATTATTATTGAGTGAAATCTTATTACATATAGTCCACTTTGCCATCTTTTTCTATTTTTCTCGTTTCCATGTTTCTCGTTATTTATATGAAGTTCGGGTGGTAAAAATTAAAATCTCTCTAGAAGAGTTAGCACTATGATCGTCTACCCAAATTTGACTAAGATATTACAATGTTGGTAAAATGATTCGAAAACAAATTTATTTAAAGTTTCGAAAGACTTTCAACTGTTTTTTCGAAAGACATTTTGCAGAAGAATCTAAAAATCGAGAAGCAGAACGACAGATACTTACACATGTATCTACTCAGCACAACAACCCTCTAAAACAAAAATTATGGCTTCCATACACCTAAACAAAATACAAGGTTAAATAAAGGAGAAACACTCAAAATTTTGGTATTAAGAATTTTTAATGGGAATGTACCGGAGATTGATATGCCCAGATCTAATGCTTGATTTATGTGTTTATTTTATTATCAGCAAATGACAAACATAAAAGAAAAATGAAATGAAATGAAATAAAATATAAAAAAATGAACACCTTCCTCTCGCTTTGCATCTTTAACATGCACGTCTTTTGACAGTCTTCGCACCCAGGTAGCAAATGGATGAAGGGGAAAAACATAAAATTCATCAAAATTATTGGCATTATGGCATTCACCAACGAAATCATCGTTATTCACCATTGTCTTGCTGGTTATTGTTAGCCGCTTGGCATTCCGATTGTCACTCGTGTCAGCTACTGTTCGCCACTCAGCGCCTCGAATGACGGCTCCGCTGAGCATACGCACACGCACGCATGCACAATCGCACGAACACACACCAATACATTCACATATAGCATATTTATGCAGGTCAGCTAAAAATAAAATGTGTCTGGACATCATTCGGAGCTGTCAAATTTACTTTTAAGACAATAAATAAACCGAAATGTCCACCTAAAGGCGTTACTCAGCTCAACCAGCACTAGGCAACGGCAACAACAACAGTGTCAACAATCCACTTAGTTGTTTGCCAAATGTTCTTAGACAGCGCGTAGTGTAGAGTGAGCAACTGTTATTGACGTGCGTGTTATCGCCAAATCAATGAGCTGCTTTAACTCGCTTTTTATGGCCCTATTAAAACGCTGCTCAAATGCACTGAGAGAAAAATCTACGTAGAAGATATTAGGTATAGATATGGATATAGATGTAGATATAGATATAGATATAGATATAGATATAGATATAGATATAGATATAGATATAGATATAGATATAGATATAGATATAGATATAGATATAGATATAGATATAGATATAGATATAGATATAGATATAGATATAGATATAGATATAGATATAGATATAGATATAGATAAAGATATAAATCTAGATATAGATATAGATATAGATATAAATCTAGATATAGATATAGATATAGATAGATAACGGTAATAATTTGCATTGGGGTTAGAGTTTTATCCATCTGTAGTAATTTTCGCACTGTTATTTGTTATTTTTTTCTGTGTAAATTTCTGGGAAACACCAAGAATTGCTCAAATTCTATTACTTATTCCTTTTATTTCAAATTCATACATTATTCTTTGTCAAAATACACACACATACCTACATATCTAACCACTTTCACTATAAATAGCCTTAGCTTTTGCAGCGGAAGCTCTAACATACAAGAAAAAGCTTAGCAAACACACCAATAGCAACAGCAACGCACACTAAGAAGCGAAAAGCTGGCAGAAGCAGCACATAATGTTAGGCATGACCGCCTGTTGAGATTTTTATCAACGCGACGCATCCTGCCGAATATTTCCAAAGGCACATGTGCGCCTCGGCAGTGGATGTGCCACTAGTGTCATGTGAGGCTGCTGGTTGTCCTTCAGCGCCACACCGTTCTTTTGCTCTCGCTTAACTGGAACTTTGTAGTTTTTGGCCTGGCTCATAAGATTCTTGCTAGTCTCCTCGTCTGCTCTCCACATGTCATCGTTGTAGCTATCGTTAACCCCGTGCTGAGCTCAGCCGTTGCTTGAGCCACTGGCATCTGCACCAGATAACCTATAAAAATGTCAAACAACTCCGACCCAGCGATTAATCTTCGACATTGGCTTATCAATGTCGACATCGCTGTTTGCTGATGTCTTTTTATGGCATTTCTTTTATTTATTTACACGACTGGCTATAATCACCTACAATTTCTACATTTATTGCCGCACTGCATAAATCTTTGCTTTTCGAATTCCTTTTGTCAACAGTTTTACGTTGTTTTATGATTGCAGCAACTCTTTTGCTTCGATAAAATACTGTCAAACTAATCGCTCTCTCATAAGCTTTAAAGTGCTCTAAATAATAAATTGTGAAACGTCAGTCTGTATGCGGAGTGTGTGGTAGGGTGAAATGGTGACCTTTTAAATTTATGAATTTTATATAAATATGTGTGTGCGTAAGCCAACAAATGTGCTACAGTGGAATATATAACAGTTAAAGCTTTTGAATATGATTTTACTTTATTTTTGTTGACCACAAACTGATTCCGCTCTCTCTTTTCGCTCCCGTTTCCCAACAGCTTCTGGTAGTTTCACTAAACCGTTGTAATCCTGGTTGTTGCATTCATTTTAATTGGGTTTCTGAGATGTTCTCCACATTTTGATTACAGCCAAACACTTTATTATGTACAGGTGTTATGGGATTAACTTTATGGTGCTCTAAATGCTATATTTACACGAATATAAGCATTTATTTTCAGTTGCATACATACATCTGCTTATGAGAATTGTGTGTTTGCTTCGAAGTGTTTGCTCTTAAAATTGCTGGGATTTGGGTCATAACATATTTTAATCCGAAAGGTGAAACATTTACAGCAGCAAAGCAATTTATTTCAAAAGCGCTGGAGTTATGTTATTAAAGCTGAATTTATTATTAGATTTTAAACTAAGAAAAGAACTCTAGCTATGTATATACTTACATTTCTTAACAGAGTTGGGTAGACGACTCGCATGAGACAAATTTTCCATGATTTCGGGATCTACATTGATTGATTTGTACTACTCAAATACATGAGTTTGCGTTAAAGAAGACTTCCCCAAAATTTCCACCATTTTTCAGGACAAAATCGCCAGTAAAAGAAACAGTCAAACAAACACTAATTGACATACAGAGGTAGTTGTAATCTGAGTAAAAATATTTTATCAATTCTCTTTACGCGCAGTTTTAATGAGCCAGTTGTAGTCAAGTTTGACCTTGAGTAAAGGAGAGGATCTCAACATCTCTTATGGATCGACTCGAATACATTTTGGTTAATATTTTGGATATCAATCGTGTCAATGCTAGAACCGTCCAATGCAAAATCTGAACTTCTGCAAAATTGTAACTGAGTCTTTGCTCAGACACGAAACGAGGGCTATCTTTCAGCCATCGAATTCAATAATTTTGGCAAATTGAATATTTTTTCTTATTTAAAAAATGGAAAATGAATGAAACGAAAACCACAAGAAAAAGCTTAGCAAAGCTTAATCCCGTGGTCTTAAGGGCAAATGTACATTACGATATATCACCTACAAGGAAATACAACTGCTATATGGCTTATGCTCATTAAGTATTTAGTTTTTCCTGCATAACGAAAGTTTTTTTTTCAATTTGTTCTCCTCGTTAGAATAGTAAGGATTAGCTAAGTCGTCGTCGACGTCATCCAATGGAAGGTCCAAGAAACCTGCTGTTTCGACGGGATCAGACCAAAGGGAGAGGGGTTTTAGATGAGTGGGGTTGGTGGGGCATGCAAAAAGGTGTCCAGTATTATTCGGATACTCATTGCACATAGGACGTATATTGGATATGTCGTAGATCAATTCTGGATAAGTATGAGTTTAACCTGCTACAGTATCCAAAACGAAACTGAGCAATTTTTGCTCTCATTTGTCGCGGCAACTCGAACTTTTTGTTTGCAATTCACTAAAAGGGAGTCGGTGAAGGTGTTGATGGCGGAAATTAGTTGCGTCCTAAGTCTGGGCGGCGTATTGTCTGATATCGTTGACGTAGTTGAGGAATGTCCTCTTGATGTTCCTAGGAGGCGGTTCAACTCCAAGGATGATTTCTGCGAAAGCTCCCCAGAAGGAACTGCTTGGAGAGGAGTCCATTATGCTCCTTAACTAGGATCATAAGGCCTCACCACGCAGGTGTTCGAAAGGAGACATCAAGAGCCATCCTGTCGTAGTTCGGGGTGCAGTATTCTGTCAAGTCTGGAGCTTCCTCTTCTGCGTTTCACTGCATCCAAGCGACTATATTGGTGCGGCGTAGTTAAGGATCTTAAACTTTGTTGTATTTTCAATCATTGAAGAAAGTCAGTTCAGTCTGTCAAAATGGATCCAGGCTTTTAACCAACAAAGTGTATACTGATTTTTCCTGGAGAAATCTAAAATTGTGATACAATTGTGTCAATTGGGTTTCTATATACACATATACAAATTCTTACCGAAGGAACTAAAAGTTGTCGAACTACAGGCCGAGCTCATTGCTTGTAGTTCTCTTCTACACTTCATACTCAGCTCGACGGAATTGTTTTTCTAATGAAGATAAAAATAGTTGGAGATAAAAATAGCGTCCACATTCAAATAAAGGAACCAACTAAATAAAAATTTTGTAGATAGTTACGAGAGTTTATGAGATAGAAGGCTGATCCCAGGTTTACTATTTTTAAAAGCTTTATTGAAACTATGAAAAGTTTTTTGTATCAAAAAAAGAAAACGACTTTGCTTTACACGCCATTTGAACACCTGAAAAACTCAGTGATAAAGCAGGCACTGAACGCGAATTATTATTGTAATTAATTTAGGTAACTTGAGCCTTACATAAATAATGTGCAGTTAACATTTTCCTATACATAATATTGCAGGTATGGGCAGACATTCATACACATTCACCGTAGGACAGAAAGTTAAATACATATTTTTAAAACCACTTACGAAGCTCAAGTCAGGTTCGCTTCAGCACAGGCAAAGCCGCCATGAACGAGCCTCACGTTTCGCTTTCATTTTATTGCAGAGTCATTGCTTGATTTATTTTTTATTTTTATCGGGCTCGTTGTGGATAGTTTTCGCTTTTCCACATTCAGTTTTCACAAAGCGCTCGAAACAGACTTTTTATTTTAAAATCCGTTGTTTTATTGTATTCATTATGCTCTACGTACACGAGGTCAAAGTTGAAACACATTGAATGTCGCGCTGCCACATGAGCCCGCCCGCCGCTCTACACCCACACAATTTGTGCACAACAACAGCAACAAGAAAACACACACACTGCTGTCCGTTGCCACTAAAAGCTTTTGGTTTGTTGCGCCGCAAAATGAAAACATTTCAATGATTCGCCACAAATAAAAAGGCAGTCAAAGCGCAACTACAATAAGCCAACGAGGCAGCAACCCAGCAAAAAAAAGGAATAGCAAACGGACATTTAAAACAAAGCGCACACGTACGTATTTGTTGTTTACTTTATTTACACGCTTTGTAAATTTGATTGCCAGCGAACGTGATCTGAGCCAGAGCCAGTGAATGAGTGTGTGAGCGCTTGAGCGCTGAGGTATTTGTGTATTATTGCTTTGTTGGGCTTAGGCGGTTTTGAGGTTGCCATGCGGCCACCTTCGCCTCACCGGCGACGCCACCGCAACGGAATTCATCAGCTGAAGCTAAGCAGCCAAGTTTATACCGGCATATGTGCGTGTGTGTGCATGTGCTTTTGTGGGCTACATGCGGCGCAACAACCCACGCACCGCGGGATGCCAACGGGCGCAGCCACAAACCGTACTGAACCCAAGCTTTGTGCGCCTGTCTGGAAATAACGTGAACAGCGAAAAAAGTGTAAAAATAAAAATTCACACTCATCTACACGTCGCGCTCCCTTAATCATGACATTGCAGTGCAATCACTCACCCACACCCTCGCGCACAGCGAGGCAGCGCGTCAGCCGTAGTAAGCGCTCCAACTGTGCGCGCGCATGCGCTCTGTACCGCGTGCTCTTTACTGACGAGCACCTATAAATTTAGAGGCGTCGCTTTGCTGTGCTTCCACCGTTTCGATACGCTGATTGCGCAACAATAATTACTACGTGCGTACTATGCCAACAATAACAGCAACAACAATGCGCCTATTGTGCTGCTTTGACCCAGTGACTCCCGCTGTCGATGGTCGCTGTTCAATTCTTGCGCCTAACTGTTTGTTTTGTTCGACTGTCAGTTCGGCGGTTAGCAGCGTCATTACCGGGCCGATTTCGCGCAGATTTGGGGCACTAGAATATAAAGATTATGAGCAATAATCAAAAGATGAACAAAGATCGTTGAACAGAACTGAGAAATCATTAATCGGTTTGCCGCTTTGATTGCGTTTCACAACAATGCCAACAACAAAAACATTACAATTTCAAGCCCATTTATTTGTTTATAATTTTCATGTCGAAAGAGAAAAGCTCAAATCATTCCAACCAGCTCTCAGCTTCGACCAAAAGCAATGTGCAGCGTGAAAAGCCACAACTATTTTTTATTTCGCCCACGCGCCCAAATATCGCCATCATCATTCACTCTATGATCTTCACTTTTTAAATTTAAAGCACTTTTAACACTTCTGTGCCACATCCCAGCTGAACTCCCCGCTTGTACGGCTGACCTAGGCGTGATGTGGTATAATGGCGCCAATTAACCTCTGCACACGCTCACAGTGCTGTATGCCTTCTTGCCGCACCACGCTGTTTGCTTTACACATACACATGCATATATATTGATCATTCGAAAGATTAAGTGAGCTTAGGGCGCTTTTGTGTAGCTTTCACTGCTTAATTTCGTGCTCATCCGACTGACCCAGTGACTGTCGATTGTTTGCTCCCTATCAAAGCTGATCTGAATTAATGTTATTGTTGTTAGAACTAACGGATAATTTTTCCTCCCTGTAAGTAGTCATTTTTCATAAGGAAATGATATGATTCTGGTCAGCGAAAGATCTAAGTACGTGTTCGAATAGCAGCCTTTTGATTCGAAACAATACTTTTTATAATCAACCCTGAAAATCTTTCATTGGTGCCCGCCGATATCGTCGGAAGGTGTATGACTTTACTCATATACCGGTGAGGGAGTTGAAGATGGGAAGAAGCCATTGGAGAAGAGGGGCAGTGGGCTTTTTTAGGTATGGAGAGAAGGTTGGTGGGGTGGTTTGTGGAGAGGACCGCTTTATCAATTCCAGCTTTAGACTTCCTGACTATTGCAGTGTTTTCCATGCCGAGATTTCAGCCAACTCATTAGCAGTACATTCAGTGTTGGTCAAGGAGTGCCTAACCTGGTTATCAGAAGCAACGAGTCTCTTTGTGATAAGACTAGTACGGATTCTAAAGCTGATGAGCTAGCAAAAAAGGCACCCTAGAGCCGCTATCTTGTGTTATATTACTAAATAGCTGGGATTCGCGGAAGCTTGGTCAGCGCTGGGCCAACATCGGTACATGTGCAATCACAAACCTCGTTTAGCCTAAGATCTATCGCAAGAGAGTTTAAATTAAAGGCTAGCCAACAGGCCATTGTCTTATTGGCGTCCATGCTATAAGGCTGGGTATCTTACAAGATGCCATCACTGAAGACTGTATAGAAGAATACGAGGTGGAAACAACTCAACACTTTCTTCTTGACTATCCTGAGTTTGGAAGGTCAAGGCTTAAAGACTTGGTAGCGCATACTTTCAGACATCCCACCTATTAGACGGGAATG
Organism: Bactrocera zonata; assembly: GCA_037783105.1. Taxonomy (NCBI): domain Eukaryota; kingdom Metazoa; phylum Arthropoda; class Insecta; order Diptera; family Tephritidae; genus Bactrocera; species Bactrocera zonata. The sequence goes on along the minus strand of JBAWJQ010004427.1, from coordinate 508,577 downwards.
GAAAATCAATGCCTGTGCAAATTTGTATTGGTTACTAACCGTTTAGGTAATTTACAGGTTGGAACACATGAGTTTTTCTATGACTTCCCAAAGAACTACATATAGCAGTGCGATCTCTCTAGATCAGTCATCAAACCTAACTCCATGTCTGTCAGATCTTTAATGTCTTCGGCGAGTTTGATTATATGGCAACCTACGGTTCGATCCCGAAAGAAGTAAACATTAACCAAAGTTTTATTAAATCGATTCATAATAAGTTTTGAAAGCTTTATGATTTGCTTAATGCTTACCCTAGGACTATCGGGTTTGACAGCTTACACTTTTTTTAAGTCATTGTCTCAACTTAATTGGAAGCAGTTTTCTAAAGTATCATGGTACTATTTCTGTCCTCGGTAGTCTATAAAACAAACTTTTTTCGTCTTACGGTTCCACACAAATTTCATTGGAACTGTTTTAAAAGCTTCACAAGCTAAACATATACAAACGTAGATCCAAATAAAATATGCAGCTAATCCGGTAATGTCGAAAATTAAATTCTGATGCGCTCGCTTGATCCATTCTAACCTTTGCCAGTACAAACTATTCACTTCACCGCCCAATTTCGTTTTATTTTTATTTTTGGCGTGTGTTTCGCATTTTCAATCATCAATGGCGTGAACTTTTAAAGAGACCTCGCTCAGTTGCGGCTGCTGCATTCCGTTTTTGTTGGTCTTCATTGTTTGGTGTGACTGCACGACTATTCTATCGGTGAATAACAATGCGGCGCAATGACTGACTGAATGCCATCACAAAGAGAGCGTTCCAAAGCAAAGAGCAACCGCTTAAACGGGTGTGAACTTCCCAGCTGGTAGGTGAAGAGAAGAAGAGAGCAAACGTGCCATAGTTTCTGTATTTATGCGCCAATATGCTTTTGATTAACTAAACGTTAGATCAAAACCACAAATTCATCATTTAACCAGCAACCGAAAGCTGTGTCAGACGGTGATGGCAGTCGGGATGCTTTGTGTGATTGAGCGTCTTTTGACACGATTGACCAGTTGACCGGTGGCGATTGATCCTTTGTCATGCGTGTCGCTTAATAATTTTTGATTTCTTGTATGTTTTTATTAATTTTTTTTCAATGAATATTTTATTTTTGCATCCGCCTTGATTATAACTAATTTTGTCCATCTGATTTCACTAACTTTTTCTCAAATATAAATTTATATTTCTCGTTGAAGCCCAGAAAATTAAAAATTTGATTCCGAAATCTACATTCATTACATCATATCTGAACAACAACAATTAACTCCCGTTCAAGTGGGTCCTTAACACAGGCAATGACATGGAATTAATGAAGCCAATACTCGAAAGTGATTTTGACTGTGCAACAACAAGCAACAACCAACAAGCATTTACGATAACCGTGGCGAATGGCAAACAAAATTGTTGACACAGCAACGGCAACGAAACAACTGCAAGACACCAGCGCCGGGCGAGAGGTAGGTGGGGCGAGCTTTTATGGCTGTGGCGTTGCAAATAAACCTGCAACATAACTCACCCGGGCAAACGGTGCCAAGTCGACAGACATTAGCATGACGGCTCACACGGTGCACATGATCCAAAGCGCCCGACACCCACACAGGCCTTACAACACACACACACACGCACACTCATGTGCGCCTGCCCAGCCTTGCGTCGCAGCAGTGTGCAATGTGTGACAGTAAAAACGTGAATTATGAACCACCAGCAACCAGCAGCCGTCGCACCAGCGTCCACCAAACCGCTGTCATGCGCCGGAGCGCTTTTGTAGGTGTTTGCGATCGTGCCACATGGCGCACAGAAACAATGCGAAATGCAATAAAACTTATCAGCGGCAATAACAACAATTGCTGGCGCATATATGCATACGTGCCGCATTCAACAGACGCGCTGTGGCATAATGCCTTCGATGGAGCTGAGCGCAAAAAATCGAAATATTTGTATTTTTCGGTTCATTTGGCTGACGCTGCAGCGCTAAAAGAATGACATTTCGACTGCTCGTACAGGTATTTATTGCAAAAACAACAACAACAAAACAAACAGTATTTATGCGGTGTGTGCCCCACGGCGCGCTGTGCGATGGCAGGCATTCCGACGCAGGCATTTCAGCATTCGCACTGTCAGCTGGTATTCGGTCAGCGAGGCAGTTGGTCAGCCGGGAAGGCACTCGGCAGTCAGGTATTCATATTCAATATTTGCGGTTGCGTTGCGGTCGCTCTTCTGCTGCGCTGTTAAATGTGTGTGTATGCATTCCGTTATGACACTCACAAGTTGTTGGTGAATTTTATTGATGGCTTCAATGCTTAAATGTAACATCGTCCATTGCAGGGGCTCCGAAATGAGTGATGTTTGTAAGCATAATTAATTAAAGTGTTACGGTTGCTTGAGTATACAATGTTTCGCTTGATTCTTGATGGTACGCTTGTTTTCTCAGGGACGAATATCATCAATGCTGTCTCTGTAAAGCAGGTTCAGATGTAAAGGCTTCTAACACTCCGCGAAGCAGTTTTGATTAACATTATTTTTGTCAAACTTTTAACCAAGCAATTCAACTCATAATCTTCATTTCATGCCACAGTCGTTGACTCTGGTGGATGCGGTGGAGGAAGATGAACCTACAGCCGTCTAAAAAAGGCTTAACTTTTGTACTGAAGGAAACTGTAAAGATGAGTGATGTTGTTAACACAGGCATTTCGGTCTTAATAACTGTCTAAATAACTGCGGAATTGGAACGGGTAGGTGATCCTTTGGCTTTCTGTGGTTAACCATTGGACTTTTGGGCTCAGAAGAAATCAGCAAGCGCTGGTCAACTACAGTGAAGTTGCAAGATCCTTCTGGCCCAAAGTAAATAGTAGGAAGTCTAGGAAACTCTTCGCTCTTAGCAAGCTCCACCTTCCAGTGATTGTATGAGTTCTGTCTGCACACTTTCCGACCGAGATTCATGCAATAATATTGACTATCTTACCGGATGGCAGCTGCATCAGCTGTTTGGAAGAAGATGAGATAGAATCAACTCAACACTTCCGCCTCGAATGCTTTGCCTTTGTCAAAACAAGGCGAAAACCTCTGGGATGTCAAATTGTTAGACATCCAGGTGCAGCGCATATAGAAATAAAACACCTGTTATCCAACCATATGATGCTGCAATGCAGAGGGATCAGCCATTGAACCTAGCCAAACCTAACTTTCTAGCCACGTTCTTTGATATATACAACATTCATGTCAGGGTTACATAAGAAAAGCAGGTATTTTATGACCGCTGTATGCTACTTTGGTCCGATCTGAACTATAAATTTGGTGATCATCGACTCAACTTGGGTAATAATCTAGGCCAAATTTCATGAAAATATCTTGTTAATAAAACTTTTACACACAAAGTTTTGATTTCGATCGATCAGTTTGTGTTAAAACTAGTATGTACTATAGTGGTCCAATATCGGCACTTCCGACTTTTCTAGTAGAAAAGGACGTGTGCAAAATCTCATAACGAGACTTCAAAAACTGATGACTAATTCGCGTATATAAAGAGTGATGCGTTTCAAGGTTTCCTACTTCTTTGAAAAACAAGCACAGGAACTTCAAGTTTAGAAAGGAATGTTTACTATCATTCGAAAGGACACTATTTGGCATTAATTTTTTTAAGATTATTCTGGTAATTGGCGAGTGACACGCGTGATGTTTTGCTGCAAGGCTTGAATCGAAGCAGGATTTTTCGCATAAAATTTAGATTTTACATATAGTCACAGGAAAAAGTCTAACTTTGTGATATCACACGATCTTGTGGGCTAATCGAATGGCCCAAAACGTGACTTTATCTGCTCACTAAATTTTTCTTTTAATAAATCCATTTATTGATACGTGTGTGGGAAGTGACACCGTCTTGTTGAAACCAATGTCACCGAAATCGCGAACTTTAATTTCAGATATCAAATCGTCGTTTATCATGGCCCTATAACGATCGCCATTGAATCCGGCATCATTTTTGAAGAAATATGAACCGATGATTCCACCGGGTCTTAGCCACACAAAACCCTTGGTTTTTCTGTATGAAATGACAGCTCTTGAATATCTTATGGTTGCATTGAACCAGAAAAGGGCTTGACAAAATGTGGCTCGAAAATATTGAATCTGCTGGAACTTTTCAAGAGCTCATAGAGCGACGCGGTTTGAAAAGTTTGTGCGGCTTCAGTTATTGCGCGAGCTTAATTCAGTCCGAGTTGCTGCGAACGGCGCCGAATCTACTCTTCACGGTCTTCGCGTATACTCTCACCTATAGCTTCTATAATTTATTCACTGCGTGCTGGACGAGGTCTATTCGGTCGAATATTATGCAGTACTGAATGCTGGGTCTCAAGATAGTTGATGGTGTTGCGAACAGTACGCTCAGTAGGCCGATTATGTTGACCGTAAGTTGAGCGATTCTTTTAATAAAGTTGTACGATTTGTAAATGTTGTTCAGGCGTAGGTCTGATCTGACAAAAAAGGCTTTTGAAAAAAACATATCTACTTGGATCACTCTTTAACTACAACCCGATTTACGGGTTAATTTTAAAAGAAAAAGCTAAGGAGTTTCATGCCAAAATAAGCAAGAAAAGATGAAGATTTTTGCCAAATACATTAGTTCTTCTGAACAATGCATGAATGGATGAACTGAAGTCTGATTATGGCTCAACTACAGCAATATTTGCCACCGAATGTCACCGCTTTTTCAACCAATACAAGTACATAGATCAAAACGTAATAAGAATAACAAAGTCAAAATTTTCTATTAGCAGCCATTTTCGCCCACGGACGCAATTTGAAAATAATTAACTTGAGAAATCTTGCTACATTTTTGAGTAGGGCTTGAGATAAGTTGAAACAAGGGATTTTAGATACTGAGAGTTGAAAAGAGAGAGCGAGATGAGTGCGAAGAGCTTACAAGCTGGCCGATAGGGGTAATGCTCGAAAATTCTACGAAAAGTTGCGGCGACTAATAGAAGGTTTCAAGACCGGAGCATACTCTTGAAGAACTCTTAGAGATGATCTAGCGACTGATGCCCAGAGCATACTAAAATTTCGCAGGGAACTCTTCTCGAGCCTGCTGAATGGCAGTGAAAGCAAAACACCAAGAGATGGAGAACCCCATTCCCCAATCGATGACGATGGAGCGCACGTTCCATTGCCCGACCATGAGGAAGTTCAAATAGCAATTACCCGTCTGAAGAACCACAAAACAAAATCAAATAGGGCGAAGAAGAACTAAAAAAGATCGTGCAATAGCTCTGTTCCAGAATATGGTCAGACGAAAGCATACCCGACAATTAGAATTTAAGTATGTTCTGCCCAATTTATAAAAAAGGAGACCCCACAATCTGCTCCGACTTCCTTGAAATAAGCCTACTCAACATCGAATATAAGGTTCCATCGAGTGAACTGGTTTGACCTTATCAGTGTGGCTTTAGGACTGGCTACACATGGAATTTCCTATTGACGCCGAACAGCGAAAATGAAGAACGACTGGAAAACTAAGGGCATTTAAAAGAAGTAACGAACTAAATAAATACTATGTTTAAGACGAAAGCATATGGCGTATGCAAAACTCTGACGCCTTTAATTATCAAAATTTGTTTCAGTCTCTTTTACCGCGCCAACCCTTCCACTAACAGTCTCGAATTCACCACATTTACGACGAAAGTGTGAAAAGTGTAATGAACGATATAACACCCACGACTGAAGTCTCACCGAAGGTACAAGACTGGAACATTTTTCTTAATAACTTCATTAAGAGAGCCGCGACCGTTTATCAGAACTCTGAAAATTCGAGAACTTACTCAGCATCTATTTACACACCCGGCTCTCTTTGAAGTGCGCGCTGATAGAGTGCCGTCGTCGCTTTTGATCTACACGTGAGCATATGGCTTGATTATCGCGGTGCCAGCACAGACACGCTGGTGCCCAAATTAAGATGCTAACTACTAAATCGTTTATTTGCACTTCACACCTCGGCTTTATTGTTTTAACAAATAGATTTTGATTTTTGGTTGCTTGGTTGCTTGGTTGCTGCGCATGCCTCGCTTGTCTCGCTGGTCTTCACTCTTTACCGCTTATTTGCTTAGTGTTTCTTTTAAATTATCTTAAAGCAAATAAGAAAGGTGTTGAAAGCATATTTTGTTAGGATATGGGAAGGCTGTCGACCGACAAGAGCTGAGTGAGAGTGGATTAGAAGTGGAGAAAAAGTATATATTTGGCTTGGGATGAGGAAATTAAGCGGCAGCACACACATATACACACACACAGGTGTATTATAGCGGTGTAATTTTATCATCACATGTGCGTATTTGTATTTGCTCTGGCGATAAATCCAGCGCAAGGGCAAATAATCACGTACCACGCGTACGCGCAGAGTTGCATATGAAACGTCAGTGCCAGTGACAGCGACAGCGACAGCTACTAAGTGAAGGCTGGTGAGTGAGTGTTTGCGTACGTGCAATGATCACCGAAGGATGCTGCCGGCACGAAATATGTGTGTGTGTGTGCTGTTTACAGGTAATAATGAGAAAAAATAAATAAAATTACTATCTGCGGCGGAGAGAGGCAAACAAAACATAAAAAATAAATTATGAAGGATATTATTGCTGTGTTTGCGTTATCTGCATTGTTTCGAGCATTTGAAAGAGGAGGGCTGAGGAAGTTGAAGCTCTTACTAGGAAAGGACAGCTGGAAGGACAATTGCGCCATAAATAACAGTTACTGTTTGCGTTTAAGGACAGCAATGGGAGCGTTTGGAAGGCATAAACATTTTTAGCACACGCAAGCGCAATAATCGTAAAAATTAACCATGGTTTATCAACAACATCTGCATGCATACTTAAGTGAACTCATAGAGACCTCTTTAATTTCCAGAGATTTAAGCAGCTTTGCGAAAAATCGGTAGGAAAAAGCGAAGCTGATTTTACGAATATATTGAAAGAAGTTATAAAAAAATCGTTATTTTAAACCAATTCTATTTTGGTTTCAGGAATTATGTAACATTTTCCAAACTGCAAATAATCAGCACTAATAAGGGGCCAGAGTTAAGGAGAAAAAACACAATACTACTACAAAAGCTACTGATTAGTACTATTAGTCGTTACTTGAAAAAAAAAAATTCTTTCTTTTCTTTTTAATGCTTCTTTTTCTTTTCTTTAGAATTTATTAAAACCTTTGCGATGTGAATCTCTATCGCGCTTGCCTCAGGTTTTCGAAAAATTTAACTTTTAAGTACTTTTCAAAGGTTTGGAATCATGTCAACGAGGAAGCACCATTTTTTATTACAAACTTGCTCCATCGGCCTGCATTTTTGATTTTTTTTTATTATTTTCTATATTATTTAAATGTTTATAGAAAAAAAATGATAAAAAGTGTTTTTCATATTTCAGTATATGCAAACAAAAGTAACCTTTACGAAAATTTCATTATAGACGATTATGGACCCAACATAGGTTATATAATCCAGATTGCTAACTTATTCTCCAAAATTAGAACTATAATCAGGAATCTAGTTCTCCGCCGCTGAAGCCGTAATGGTAAAATTTTATCACCAGCTCTCATAACAAATTCTTAACACCAATTTTTGAGATATCGATCTGGAATTTTGCACACATCCTTTTCTCCCAAAGAAACTGCTCGTTTGTTGGAACTGCCGATATCGGACTACTATAGTGTATAATGCCATACTCGTACAAACTAAACAGTCTGAACCTAGTGTTTGTAAGGAAAACATTTTAATTCGAAAAATTTGGCATTTATTATTATCTAAGATAATCTACGAAGAAATTTTTGAGAACTAATCATAATAGCATATAGCTTTCATACATATTGCCTGATCAAAATTAAGATCCTCTAATGAATTGTTTGTATTTGTGAAGGTTATTATAGCTTCGGTGAGCCGATGTTTACATTGTTTGTTAGGAAGTTTCTAACACCCAGAAGGAAGCGCCTGAGACCCTATAAAGTATATATATAAATGATCAGTATGTCGAGCTGAGTCGATTTAACCATGTCTGTCTGTATACATACGACCTAGTCCTTCAGTGCTTAAGATATCGTTTTGAAATGGTTTTGGAAACGTCATTTTCTCTTCAAGAATCTGCTCATTTGTCGGAACTGACGATATCGGACCACTATAACAAATAGCTGACATAAAAACTAAACGATCGGAACCAAGTTCTTGTATGAAACACTTTCACCTTTGACAATGTATTCACAAAAGTTGACACAGGTTATTCTCGAAGATATGTATTAATATAATCTCCGAAGAAATTGTTCGGATCGGCTTACTATAGCATATAGCTCCCATACAAACTGAACACATAGTTACTAAAAGAAATGCACCTGTGAAGGGTACATTAGCTTCGGTGCAACCAAAGTTAACGTTTTTTCTTCTTTGGGGTTTTTCTACAATTTTATCGAAGCACCCTTTTTGTAGGTGGGAAAAAGGTTGCCTTAAGAGCAAAAATACTATTAATCTTGCATTTTCCATTATTTAGGGAATTGTTTTTAGTTTTAAAATCTGACAGTCTTCACATCTTTTGAAAGATAGCAAACGCTTTAAGATGTGGACCTCTATTTTAGCGATTTTAATATATAGTACATATAGCACATTTCTCTCTCTTGCGATATACTACATGAAAACATATGAACATTACCTTCCACTTAAATAAAAAAAAAAACTCAAATTTGCTTTTTATATATTATAATCACCTTTTAGTAAACAAAATGGCCACTAAAGCTTGTCTTCCATAATGAAAAACAAAAGTTTCAAGCATTTTAAATATTAAGCAGCAGTTGAGTAGTACAACTCTTTGTCTTTCTAAGTGAGACAACCGTTGTTGGTAATTTATAATTTTTTCTCAACTGTCAGTTTCTATTAATTTACATTTTCATGAAATGTCCGACTGCAATTTATAAATAAATATTATTGAATTGTTTAATTCAACTTAAATCGCAAATCTCATAAATCGCTTGGGAACAGCCATTTGTCTCGCATGAAATACCAGTTATATATCGGTTAATGCCGTCATTGAATGGCAAATATGTATGCAAAGGTATGCATATATGGCTACTTACACATATATAGAAACACATAAAGGTAGATATATCATTTACCGTTAGAATAAAAAGCTGCTTGCGAACTGCAAAAGTCTATAAATCGTGATTTGTTCGTGCATGGCACATTTTATGACATTAAATATGAGTGCGATTATCTGCTTAAGCCATTCTATATATGTATGTATATGACATACATGCATATGTATGGAGTATGTATGTCTTTTATGCTTGTGTGGCAAATAAAATTTAAAAGCTGCCTTAATTCTTTGTTTTATCTAATTTTCGCAGTCCAAATCTCACATGTTCTTTGTATTCCCATTTCGGCAATGGATTTAGATATTTCGGTTGCTGCGCGTCTACTTGCCATTGTGCTTGTAAAGATCGCTAATTTGTGTTGTTTTCTGTCGCAATTGGGCACAAGCAACTTGTGTGTACACATGTGACTCGCGTCACAAATCTAATATTTTAATCTCACCTGCGCATGCGCAACATTTCTCAATGCTCGTAGCCGAACAGAGTTCTACCAATGCAAAAATGAACGCAGACAACGATCGCATATGTGTGAGCGTATATGACTTTACAGTTTCTCGAAACCACTTGAAATCGCCAGATATAGGCGAACACATAATTCCAGCTAAACCGTCGTGGCAATTGTCAAGTAGTTGCGGCTGCCACAGCTGCTCAATGCAAAATGGTTGTGTGTCTTTATTTTTATTATTTTCAGCATGTCAATAGTGTTCGCCGCCAATTGACTGTCGCTGACAATTTTAAATTGACTATTGCTTGAAAGAATTATTTGCAACGTGTTTTCATTATTTATGCAGTAAACTTGATTACATGTGGCATATATGTAAATGTGGTAATCGTGCGGAGCACTGTGATCGAAGACTCATTATTATTATTTTAGAAAATAAAATAACGAGATAAATTTTTGAGTTCCTATATACAGATTTCAAAAATATTTCAAAAAACAATTTGAAAATGTTTCGAAAATGTTGCAATCAAGAGTAAAATTTTTAAATTTAAAGTTTGTACTTGTAAATTTTTTAATTCAGCTTTCGAAAATAGTACGAAGAAAAAATTTCAGATTTCGAATAAAAAACGAAAAAATGTCTAATATGTGCAGATGAAAAATATAATTTTTTTAAATTCGGATACTTTTTATTTTAAAATTCTAACAATCCGATCTAGAAAATAGTTCGAAAATATGTCCATAAAAACTAAGATATTTAATTTTTTGGATTTATTCAGATTTCAAAAAGAATTCGGACAATTTTCGAAACTAGGCTTATAATGTTCTTCAACTCGGCACTTTTAAGTTTTTAAGGTATTGCATTTCAGATTAAAAACATATTTCGAAAATGAATTCGAAAACGAGCTCATGATAAGTAAGATTTTTAAATTCGGCCATTGCTTTTAGTCAGTTAGTTTTTTATTCTAATTTCAGATTTCGAAAATAAATCGAAAACAAATTTGATTTGAAAAATAATTCGAAAACTTTCGAAATCGTACCTCTAAAACTTAATATTCTCAACCACGAGCATTTTTTTTATAAAATTCTTAATTCGATTTTGAAAACAGTTTGAAAATTTTCAAAATCGTGTCCATAAAATTTGATGTTCTCAAACACGGCGTTTATGTATTTCTATCTATAAAATTCTTAAGTCGGATTTCGAAAATGTTCGAAAAATTACGTAATTGTGCCTACATCTAATAATACTAATTTTACAGTATTATTTTTTATATAAAAATTCTAAATTCAAATGTCGAAAATATGTACTTCGAAAAATTTTGATATTGTTCATATAGAATTTGACTTTCTCATTCTGGTCTTTATTTATTTAACAAAATTCTAATTTCGGATTTTGAAAATAAATTGAGAAAATGTATGTTTTAGAAAATAGTTCGAAAATTTTCGAAATCGTGACTGTAAAATTTAATATTACCACACACAGGCATTTCTTTTTTATACATTAAATTCTTAACTCATATTTCGGAAGTAATTTTGTAAATTCTAAAATGAATCGATAAAACAGTTTTCAGTTTTCAAAAAAGAATCGTTAAAACAATTTGGAAAATAGTTTGAAAAAATTCAAAATCTTGGCTATAAAATTTAATATTAACATACACAGCCATTTTTTTTATCTATAAAATTCTTAATTCGAATTTCAAAAATATTCGAAAAATTACGTGGTTGTGCTTATAACAATAAATTATCGAAACTACTTCGAAAAATTTCTATATTATGCTTATAAAATTTAATTTATCTTAAACTCGAATATTTGCTTATAAATTCGAAGTTCACCAAGATGTAAAAATTATTATTCTAAAACTCAAGGACTATTTTATTTAATAAATTACCATAATTTTGTTGTATATTAATTTTCGAAAATTTTAAATTTAATTTTTGTAATAATTTCATTACTATCCCACTGTGCAGCACAATTAATTTATTTACACAAATTTATTTCTATTATACTATATGCAACATATTTTGATTTAACTCACATTTCAGACCCTCATATACATAGGTCAAAACTAAACGGATAACATATTAAACAGGTCCATAGGGGCATGCAAACTTATGGAAGCAGTAAATATTAGTTTAAGTCACTACATACTTACTACACATGCATGTGCATATGTGTATGTATGTATATGTAGTAGCTTTTGACAGTTGCACTGACATTTCACAAAAGTTCGACAACACAAAAAGCCGACGGCAGTTCAATCAGACATTGTACATGTAACTGTGCGCGTATGTGTGTGTGTGTTTCTGGCGGCCTGCATGTCAACTAAGTCTTTGCAACTTTTTCTTGTTGCGTCTTTACCTTTTCTGGCGCACAACAGCAAAACACTGATAAGATCAGACAAGCAAATTGACATCATTTTGGCAGAGATAATGTGGCAAATGCTGGTCGTTAGGTCGCCACAAACACACGCACACGAATACCGTACTTCAGCAAAAGCAATTTTATTGATTTGCGAAAACTATGACAGACGGACTGCGACGCGCACACATGTGGTGCGGCAAATAAGCACAAGGAACCTAGGTGAGCGCCTACAAGTCACATGTATAATTGCTTGCGTTCGACTACGTGTGTGTTAAGCGCCAGCCATCGCAGTCTCCGAGCGAAAGGCTCCAGCGTCCTGCTGTGCACCGGCGAGACAGCCTCGATACGTCGATATTTGCTCGCAAGCCGTTGCTCGGTCTATCGGTCGGTCGGTCAGTAGGCCGCCGCTGCGTTGTGGGTGCTGTACTGCACCTGCAACTAATCTGCAAATTTGCTACATGCCACACAGCAGTCTGCCTTAAACGTACAATATTTAGCAGTAAAATGAAATTCGCAACACGTGCAAAGGCAATGCCAACATATTTAGGCGCCTACCTGCTGTGCCAAAGATTGTCTCGAAATGCCTGCAACTCATTTATCACTGGTGTGGGTGAAGCATTAGCGAGTACGTGTTTACGGTAATTGCTTGAAAAGGTAAATTTCGGAAAAATCCGGAGGAAAATACCAATAAATCGTAAAAAACTCATGTCTAATTACTCACACCGTAAAATAGGATAATTTGGAGAACAATAAATCATGTTCCTTCAAATATCTTGCGCAGATTTGGGCACTTCTCTTCTTCTTTGGTTGTGCAATAAATAAGTGAAATAAAAGTATGTGGTGCTAGTACTTCTGTATATCATTTCAAAGGAACCCAGTTAAGTGTCTAAATTTTTGGTATATTACTTAAACTCGAGTTTATGCGAGAGTACTGATAAACTCAGAGTTTTCCAAAGAAATGTAGTTTATCACATATGCCAATATCTTTCTTGCTAATATCTTTTCTTACATGAACCAGGTAGCCAGATCTTTCACTACCTATTCTTTCCAACGGACAGGAGGTCTTCCTTTTCGTATATTTCCCCCCGCGGATAATGCGTCGAATACTTTCAGACAAGGAGCGTTTTCATCCATTCGGACGACATGACCTAGATAGCGTAGCCGCTGTCTCTTATTTCGCTGAACTATGTCAATGTCGTCGTATAACTCATACAGCTCATCCTTCTATCGAAAACGATACTCGTTGTTGCGAAGGTCCATAAATCTTCCTCAGAACCTTTCTCTCGAAAACTCATCTCCCGTCGACTCATCAGATGTTGTTATCCTCCATGCCTCTGAACCAATTAGCATGACGGAAATAAAGTGTGACTTTTAGAGTTTGGTCTTTGTTCGTCGAGAGAGGACATTACTTCTCAATTGCCTACTCGGTCCAAAGTAGCACCTGTAGGCAAGAGCTGTCGTTGTTGTTGGTGTTAATTCTGGTTTAACTTCGACATTATGACTGTCAACAGTGGCGTGGGAGCCAAGTCGCGAGTGCGACAACTTTGTTCTTTGAGATATTTCGTTTTTTCCTCGTTCACAACCATATACATACGTTTCGCTTCTTTGTCCAACCCAGAGAAGGCAGAACTAGCGGCGCGGTTGTTGAGGTCAATGATATCAATGTCATTGGGGTACTCCAGCAGCTGAGCAGAGCATACTTAAATTCTAATCGTCGGGCAAGACTTCGTCCGACCATATTCTACAAAGAAGCTTATGCATTCTTCTCATCAGTTCTTCACCGCCGTGTTTGAATATCTCGGCCAGCAATCCATCAGTCCTCTCCGCTTTATTGTTCTTCAGTCGGATAATTAATATACAAATTTCTTCATGGTCGGGCAATAGAACATCTGTTATTTTGCCTTTTTCGAAAATCAATGATTTTGTTTGCAGCTATACGTAAGGAGCTTGAAATGTTTATACCGAGTTGCTGATGACTGCTCTCAGATATCGAATCTTCCTTTTATTTGTTGCCGTCTGTTTTTTCTGCGTATCTTGGCTGCAGCATGATAGTGGTCCGAGTTGATGTTGGGACCTCGGAGCGTGCTCACGTCTAAAACACTGGAGACATGCCTTCCTTCTAACACATCTCTGGTTGGTGGCTTTCGTTTCGAAGACAGCATGGTTGCTTGATGAATTTTCGTATGCTTGAGTCGTAAACTAGGGTTTATTGTACATTTCCACTTTATAGTTTTTTTTTGTAAAAACAAATTAGTATGCTATAGTTTTTGTACTTCATTCGTAGTTCCATGTGAAAAGTGTTTCGTGTTGAAATGATTTACGACCTAATTTGACATTCAACGTACATAACTATGCTATACTTATATATCTATGGATACAAAAATTTGACACTTATCAGCTTGACTGCTGTCCACGCCTGAGACTCATAAAAAGATTACTGGAATTGTACTTTGGTTACAAATTCGCTGTTGTTATAACCATTCCTCTGTTTTTTTTTTTTTTTTTTGTTGTTTTCGGCATTGTTTACTCACTGCGTTCTGTTAAAGTTTCGCTTTAATGTTTTCCATCGATTTATTGCAGATTATCTGCACCACACCAGTGAACTAACTTCTGGGTAGCTTACCCAACCTTTCCGCACCCTGCTACTGATGTACCCTTCACTCAATACACTCGTCTTTCAATCAATTCGAGGCGACTGCCCGAACAAACTTGACAGTGCCAATACACTCGTGTTTGTTTACCCGCTGCCCAATGTCGAAAGCCTTTATTGACGCTTATTGTTGTTTTAATGAGATTAAGTGCAGCGAATTGTGGTCAGTCAAACAACAACAAGGCCAACGAACATCGCTTGTTCTTCATAAAAATGTACCAAGAAGGGCATGTACGTAAAGCCCGACAGCAAACACAAATGTGTGGAGATCCGCAGCTCTTACGGCCTTGCGTCGAATACCGGCAAAGGCTGCGCACATTTGGTGTCTTCGAAGGTGGTCGCACCGCTGGCTGGTGGTTGGCTTCGCTGCTGCTCTATTGCTGTGTATTTAAATAGTCGCTCGTTTTCGTTTTTCGCGTCGCGTTCGGTTTGAGCGGTGTAGGTTGGCTGCCAACGAACCTAAACAACTCATGCCAGTAATATTTCTTCTATTCTATTTTGTGCGATTGATTTATTTCACTTTTTATCACTTAATACCATAAGTTGGATTTAAATTGACAATTCGTTGCACATCAAAGTGGGTCTTAGCTCGTAACTCTTTTTACCCCGAGCGGCTTATCGGTCGTTGCGGGTTCAATGTATTTAATCAAAATAGAAGAAAAGGACGCAGGCTAGATTCAATTAACGATTATGTCAAGCTTTACAAGAAAATAAAGTGAAGTTGGACTTTAAATGTGTTGAACATGTTACATGCGTCGACTTGCGGCATTTCGAAACCAAAAATGAGGCAAACAATTTTGTGGTGAATTACATAAGAGTTAAGATTCCCTGCGCATATATAACTGGAAAATATTGTTAAATAACAGAAGGTAAAGCTTTCTACCCGAAGCTTTGAAGGTAATCCGTCCCAAAACCTGCATACTTATGAATATGCGCCCTAAACGGTCTGGACTTAGATCAGTTTTAACGATTTTTAAAGAATCTGATTTGCTATCCAAAGTTTACGGTTGCTCGTAATCTCGTAAAGAACAACCGCAGAATTAGAAAGAAGATGTTACACCCATCCAGTAAGGAATGACCTAACGAAGCATTTTTATTACAAAAATGACGGAAAGCTTTAGCAAGAGGTAAACGAGATAAAGAGCTCACTGGATAGAGGCCGTACTGCGTACTCGAATAGCTGAAACTCAAGTAGTGGATACCAGAACTCGTCTCGGCACTAAAAGAGGCTACCGACCATCGTTCCGTTTACGAAATGCACGTCTCTGATTGGCGTCAGGAATCTAAACCTTTGGGCAGAGAGATAGAGATGACTAATATGGTCAAATACCTTGGTCTCATGCTGGATTCTACTCTGCTGTGGAAGCAGCATGTTGACTTGACTATTGTCAAAGTTACTAAATAACTTATTGTGTGCAATCGGCTAGCTGGTAAGTCCTGGGCTGCAAGCCAAGGATTGTCAGGTGGTTGTACCCAATGATCGTGTAGACTTCGGTACGACTTCAACTATCGAAGCCGCTATGACTCGCCTGCATCTGCGTGTCAAGTGCCATGCGCACATGTTCGACGGCATTGACCTAGTAATTCACCTAGTAATTGGTCAGGTAGCCAAACACACTGCTCCAAATCACTGCATAAGGATTTGGCAGAGGTAAGGCAATCTCTTCCCAGCGAATGAAGAACTTAAGTGGTGAAATACCACTTGCTCATTTCTCAAGGGACAGAATCACCAAAAGTGTAGACTTCATTAAGAATTTCAAGGCCAACTCTCAGCAGAAAGCCCGAACGGATTCTGTTCTCGAGTTACGCCTTTGGGATAGTACAATCAAGTGGTACACCTAGTGCTCGAAAACTTTGGAGCGAATTGGTGCAAGAGTCGCAGGACCACGCATTGGCCATTGTAAGCTCAAGAAGCACTTATAGGCCTAGTTTCTTGTGCAAATTGCCGGTTCTGCGACATGGAGTCTAAAATTCGTTTGTTTAATATGTGCGAAACCGCCAGGCTTCGCAAAGAATGGCTTCATTAAGAATGCTCTCCAGACATACTTTTTCAATTTCACATTTGGATATTATTCCAATAATATCGAGCTCCACATGCAATACTATATACGCTCTCCATCCACTCAATCGACCCACCAACTGCGTTTGTAATCAAACGCTTTGGAAAAAGTTCCATTCGCGTTTTCAGATATCTGTTTTCGCCACTTTCAAAATCCATTTCACTGCGCGAAGCTGTAGAAATTCACGCAACAACAAACAATAACCGCAACAACTGCGCAAACAATGCAACATGCAACGAAAACAAATTCGAAGCAAGAAAAAATTGCCAACCGAAAACTTATTTTTATAAAAAATCATTCGTTTAATCCGAAATTTCAATTCCATTGCGGCGACGACGATAGAGGCACAAAAGCGGGTTTATTGAAATTTAATAGAATAAAAACAGGCATTTTCCTTTCGCGACAACAATAATATGCGCCACCAAGGCAAAAATAAATGGAAAATGCGAAGAGCGCTGGAACACAATAACATACACTCACACAACAACATATGAGCGCGTGTGTGCCAGGGAGAGAGACAATTCGTAAGCTGACAATGCCACAGCGCAAAGCTGCAGGAGCTGTTGTCAATCGGTTTTGTTGCTGTGGTCTACTTGTGAAAGTGCAGTTTGGTTCCGTGCAGTTCCAATTGCTGCATTGGGCGGAAAAGCCGACAAGTCATTGCAGGCAACACAAAGGATAATGCACATGTGTGTGTAAGTGGTGGGCGGAATTCGAATTTACTTTTCCGTTCATTTGATCGCATAGCATTGCACATATTACTTCTCAAATTTTTATCGACTGTAAAAGCTATCAGCTCAAACAGCCGCGAAATATGCAATGGCATGTGTTTGTGTTGTTGCAAGAATGCTCGCAACATTTATGCTCACGTTGCATACATATTCACTTTAGCAAGAGTATTATGTTGCACACTTATTTTTGAGTGTTATTGCAGCAGTTTACTTGTTATCGTTACTTGCAGTTGCTCTCGGCTATGACAGGAATGTCCAGTTTTATGGAGTGAAATGAGAATGTGGACTGAAAGGTGAGTGACTAAGTGATACTAATATTATTTCATCTACTTGACGCAATATTAAAATTAATCTTCAATCTGAAAGTCCAACCGCAAATCATGTTTCCTTTCACAAATCGAAAACACTTTGTCTTTTTTGTTGTAAGATCAGCTTCACTACGTTATTTCTTTTTTTCTAGATTTAATAAAAGTTTCTTAGGTGAGATGTGTCAATGTAGAGCCAGAATTATTTTAAATAATTATTTTGAGGTCTTCTTCTTCATTGCCGCTGTCAGAAGGGTTCTTCTTCCTCTACTACCACCACCAGTTGATGTTATAATGAATACACTTTGGTTATGTCCATTCAACTCTACCGGAATGATGAGAATCAAGAAACATTTACGTCGAAAGGTACCTCCTTTGCAAGCGGTCATGATTTTAACATTGGCTCGCAGGCACTTCTATCTTGTTGTGAAAACTGTGGTATGCCACACCGTCAAATCTTCCAAGCACCAAAAAGATTATATCCAATGATCCTACTTTCTTCATTATACTACCGAACAATAAAAAAACTACCAATGAAAAGAAAAAAAAACAGCTTTGATTTAAAAGCATGCAACTGGAATATCCGGTCCCTTAATTGGGAAATTGCCGCTGCTCAGCTGGTTGATGTCCTTGCTAGAGTAAAGGCTGACATTACCGCTGTCCAAGAAATTTGATGAACGGGACAAATACTGAGGCGAGTAGGTCCTTGTGGTATTTACCACAGTGCCCATATACAAAAGCGCAAGTTCGTTGTGGAATTCATGGTGGGAGAGAGACGTCGCCGGGGTCCGAATAATGGTTATCTGTAATATTAGATTTCAGCATTGGAAAATTCACCAAGCTCCTGGCTGTCTCCGGATCGAAAAGCCATCAACTAAATCGATCATGTTGTGTTAGAAGGAAGGCACGTCTTCAGTGATTTAGACGTGCGTACGCTCTGAGGTCCTAACTTCGAGTCAGACCACTGTCATGTTGCAACCCAGATACGCATCAGCCCCAGCAAGGAAGGACAGCCGAACGATTTTCTACTCGACTTTCATTCCTGCTCTCTGTAAGCACTCGCCAGCAACTCGGCATAAGGGAACTCCGGGACGGAATTTCAAACTACTTACGTACAGCTGCAAACGAAACCATTGGTTTTCGGAAAATGCAAAAGAACAACTGCTACGATGAGGAGTGCCGTTTCGTAGTGGGAAGGAAAACAGCCTGTCTATCTCGCAACGTTACGATTGATCACAACACATGCGGGATGGAACAGATACCGAGAGTTGAAGAGGAGAAAATTTTACAAAAAGATGGAAACAGAAGGTTTCAAGACCGAAGCATACTCTTGTAGGACTCCCAAAAGTGATCTAGAGACTGATGCCAAGAGTATATTAAAATTGTGGAAGCAATACTTCTCCAGCCTGCTGAATAGCAGTGAAAGCATAATACCAGGTGATGGTGAACCCGATTCCCCAATCAATGACTATGGAGCAGACGTTCCATTCCACGATCATGAAGATATTCGAAGAATAAAAAAGTGGCAGTTCTATCGAATAATTTCGTCTATTTTGGAACCAGTATTAACACCAATAATACTTTCAGCCTCGAAATTCAACGCAAAATATCTCTTGCTACTACTTTGGACTGAGCTCTCGACGAACAAAGACCAAATTTTACAAGTCTCTCATCATTCCCGTCCTACTATATGGTGCAGAGACATGGACGATGACAGCATCTGATGAGTAGGGGTTACGAGTTTTCGAGAGAAAGGTGCTGTGAAAGATTTGCGGTCCTTGGCGCTTTTGCAACAGCGAAAAAAAGAAACGTGTGTCGCGCTGTTGTTAACTCGGCTATAACCGCGTAGGCGCCTACGCCAGTAAAGAAGAAGAATAAGGATATTTTTATTGTACCGACAGAAAACTTCCCAAAAGTTATTTTCGTGTCTACTGTCGAGTTGACATTATTTTTCCGGATATAAAGCCAGATCCGTTCCTGATACGATGACCCGACTTTTATGGGAATGTCACTGATGGAGACACACCGCGTGGCCTCAAAAATATGTGACTTATATTTTCAAAGAGATGAATTTATAATATATATCGCATGAACCCTTTTACCAAGAGTTGAATGTTAGTTATAACAAAACTATAAGCTTTTAGAACACTCATATACAATGAGCACAAATTTTCAGCTTTTTGACAATTAAATATATTATCTTCTACAAAAAGCTGTTTATTCTTAATTATTCTTCAACTTGTTGCAACATGTGTATGACATATGTATCTACATACCACTGATCATCTTAACTCCGCTTCTGAACAAGCTGATAGGCTACACACAACATAACTATTCCGTTTTTACTTAACCTCGCCTTTCAGCAAATTGCTAAATCTCCCACGAAAAAGCAATCATTTCGGCGGAGCAAACATACATCATGGCTCTAGGTACTGATATTTATATGTTTGCATATGGTGGACTCACTTACTTAGTTGCTGATAGAACATATGTTTTCGCTGTCTTAATGCCAAACATCATTTATATTCATCATGCCAGTGTTGGTAAAACGACATTACGACTATTTATAATGAGCTAATTACAGGGTCATAAATATTCATATGGCGGAGACGTACCAACAAAGCGCGCAGAGAGCACCGAGTGCGGCTAACAAGTGGGCTGTCGGCAAACGGACAAACTCGCACACACACCAGCACACATGGACAGATTCAACGAAGCAACCGAGCACGGCGCATTGGCAGATCGTGACAGTGACCACAGCAGTACCAGCGTAGTACGAGTGTGTACGACTGCAAACCAGAGGGCAAATGGCAAAAGAATGAGCAAAAATAATAAAACTTTTCTGAAACACTAGAAACGGAGTCGTGAGCTGCAGTCGCACAGATGGAGTCGCAGACAAACCGAGTGACTGTGCGACGAATCGCAGACAGCAAGCCAGTTGGCATGCGGGGCGGAGGTGAGGTGTGTGAAGGACAATTGCAGTAGTAGACATTGTATTGCCAAGCGTCGGTTTGTCGGTTTTTGGCCGGACAGACGGACATGTGAACCAATTAAAATGCGATTAAGTGCTAAATTGTGGGTCTTGTCTGCGGCGTCGAGTATCTGTCCGCAATCTGCCGCAAGTACGAGCAGCAGAGCAAAAAATGAAAAACAGCAACAACAATAAAACGTTGCTAACTGCTATTTTGACGCTGCAATTTATGTGGATGGCAAACACTAATACACACACACACATATATACATAGAAAGCTAGGAGCACATGCATGTCATTTTTCCGGCGTCAAATATAAATTTCGGATTTTTTCGTTGTTTTTCTTTCGTGAAATGACTAATGTTTAGCCGGCTACTACTAAAAGCACAACAGCAGCAACAACAACAACAACTGCAACTGTGACGGCAACAGGGCATAGCAATCAGTGCTGCAGTTGCAACAACAGCTACAACAACGGAGGACAGACATTTGCAAATTTTCGCATATGAAGAAATTATTGTTGATATTTTTGTTGTTGTTGTTGTTGTTATAGCGCCGCAGAAAAGTAAACAAAACATTTGCAATAAGTGTGCTTTAGGACAGTAATTGAACCAACAAAACAAACAGCATCAGCTGGCGGAAGGAGTGCCCGTCCCTGCTGCCCTCCACTTGAATGAGCAGACCCTTGAGTGCTTTGCCCCCGTCTCCCCCCTGGCCTACGCAAGCAAATGAAACCAAGTTTTAATTTAGTTTCGCTCAGCTCAGTCATTTGTTTGTTGGCTTTTCCAATGGCTAGGCACAATTTTTACGCTTTGCCCCAACAGCGTTGCCCCTGCTCCCTCCATCTACTTGTTATTGCAGTTGTTGCCGCTGCTGCTGTTCTACTATATTGTCTGCCGTTTGTTGGCAGTTAATAAATGTTGTTGCACGTACTTTCAAGTGCGCAATGTTGCCCTGATATGTGTGTTGTCGCTATATGTTTGTTGTTGTATGTGGCAAGATATGAAAATAATATGCTCAATTGTCCAGAGCTGAGCACTTGAAGGGCCAGGAAAGTTGTAAGTGGTGGGGCTGCTTATATGAAATCTATGTTGCCTTCTGTGTATCTATCAGAAGCTGGCAAATCGTTGCAATTCCCCTCTCTAGTTTGGATGCCTTCATACATATAAATAACTGTGTACAAAGCATCGTTTGATTATTATTACCTCATCTTTGCTCATCTATTGTTCTTTAAATTTTATGATGTTGCAACATCGTGTGGAATATTTATGTTTGGGAATGCCGCAACGATTACTTAGGGAATCAGTGCTTGGCTTGTGTTTTCGTTGAAAATTGCTTTTCAGTAGCTTTTTGACTTGTTGCAATTATAGCTTTGCACTAATTAGCAACGGTATGATCATCTTAGAAGTGTTAGTTGGTCTATTTGAGACTCGAATATATTGTCTCAAAGGTGAAGCGAAGGATTCATCGGAGAGTTTGCTGTTTGGCATATGTAGACCGTTGGACTTCAATCCATTAGAATAAGATTTAGGGATATTGAAGAATCAGTAAAATCATTCAACTTTAATAAAAAAAAAATATGTATATTTCCATGAAAGATTTTCAATGGTAGCCTTTTCGCTATGCGAGCATTTTAAAAATAATCGGTATAAGCAATGTCAATCCAGACTTCTCAAGTACTCGGCGTAAGGGTTTCTCAAAAGTCTTATGCCAGCTAAATAATTTGTGAAAATAATGGTTTTGGTTGAAAATTATGTTTCGAAATATATGTTATTTCATAGCAAATATCTAAATTGGAGAAATTCAATAATTTCCTACGTGTCTTTGTTATTAAGGGATGGTCGTCTTGGAAATCAACTTTCCACTTATCATTAATAAAGCGAATCAAATGAAGGCTTAAATAAAGGTATGATGATTTATTCAAGAAAAGTTTTAATTTTGGTTTCCAAGTCGATGAGATTCTACTCAATATTGAATTCTGCATAAATATTTCCAAATGTGTAACTCTATATACAGCTGCGAGCAGTGAAATAGTAGTGGGTGTTAGAGCTTTACATATCTGTGAGTTATGTAAAATGCCAAACAATTTTAACATCCATTGACATGAAAAAGTGGATCATATTTTCCAGGCTATGTTTATTACTAAAAATATTTAGATTTGAATATGTACAAGATATGTTTATTTACAAAGATGTGTTCATGTATGAAAATTGTTGGGAGCAGTAAAATAGTAGTAAAGTACTAAAAATTTTTTTTAAAAAATACTGAAGGATTTTTGCAAGTTTCATATATAGGAGATCTTAGTACTTGGTAGCATGGCCATGATTTTTGATAACAGCAATACATCGCTTCTTCAGAGAATCTACGAGACTGTGGCATATTTTCAGTGGTATGCTCTGCCATGATGGCTGCACTACGGTCCACAACACGTTGTTGTTTTTGGGTTTATCCTTCCACACGGCTTTCTTGACGTCTTCCCAATGGTTTTCAATAGGATTGAGGCCAGGGGATTGAGCTGGCCTATCCATGACCTCAATTCCATTGACCCTAAACCACTCCTTTGCCACCCTACTGGTGTGCTTCGGGTCATTATCCTGCTGAAATTACCTTTTCAGCGGCATGCCCTCTTCAACAAATGATGTCATAATATACTGTATTATATCCCCGTATGTGTATCGGTTCATTATGCCAGTAATCTTGTGAATTGGGACTACACAAAAAAATTGGGGCTGTAAGAAAAACAGCCCAAACCATGATGTTCAAACCGCCATGCTTCAAAGTTTTTGTGCGGAATCTTGGGTTGTAATCTGTATTAGGGGAGCGTCTTAGATACTGACAAGACCCTTTACCGCCTCTTAGAATAACTTTCGACACGTCTGTCCACAAGATGTTGGCGCCATTTCTCAATTGACCAATTCAGGTGTCCTTTGGCGAATTAAGAAGGCTTGCTACATGATTTTTTTTTAATAACAGTACATTTCGCGGACTGCGGACATATCAATTATGTTTATGTAGAAGTCTTCTCACTGTATGAACACCGCAGCCAGGTTCAGTTCATTCCGAATCTCCATAGCTGACATTCTAGGTCGAGTCTTGGCACATCCTACAATTATTCGTGTAAAATTCTCAGAAACAATCCGTCTTCCGCCCTTTTTCGTTTTTTTTTTATAAATAATGCATTGCGAATCATTGTGGCTTAACACCCTACAAGTCGTTCCGCTCCCTTGTAGGATTTACCGTTGTTTATGACAGATTCAATTCATTCTCGTTTTTCTCCACTACAGTGCTTTCCGCGGTCCAATAAAAGGCGAAAACTCATATTTTTTTTGTTTTTGTATTGAATAATAAATAAAAGATCAGGAAACTTACTTTTTGTTTGACAAAATTAAATTTTTTTTAGTAAAAATTATCTGTTTGCAATCAGCTCACCGTTCACTACTATTCTATTGCTCGCTCATAAAAACAGATATCCCAATAAAATTGGCTCTAAAAAAGTAACGGTAAGTGTTTCACACTTATTGTTGTGTATAACAGGACCGTTATACTTCAGAAAATATAACTAAAGTAATGATCGACGCTAATATCATAAAAGAAACAAAATTTAAAGCAAAACTCTCTTGGCCAATAGGCACTACTATTTCAATACTCGCAACTGTATATATAATAAATACTTTTTAGAGCAGAAATAACTGTAACAAAGCTTAACTTAATTAAATTTTTAAAATACTATATACTGAACTTTTTGTTTCTTTGTGAATTGTGAATCTTAAAAGGTTTATTACGCTGAGGAAAATTTAATTTATGGGAACTATTTTGTATCACAAATACTCTCGAGAGTTGGCTTTTGTTTGTAGTGTTGAGCCTTATCGAAAAAAGTTTTGGAATGTTCTCATATTACTCACACTTTATGAAGTGGCAGTCATTGAACAAACGTTCCGAAAGTTAACCGACTTTCTTTCTAGTGGGTTCTGTAATTATGAAGCTCTATCGAGATAATAACAGAATATCAATATTCAGTATAAGAGGCTTTCGGCTTCTTGGGTACGTCTATATGTTTATAACTCCATAGTTCAGCAACTTTCAGAAGTTCGCCTTTGCATTGGGTCGTTCACAAGGTATTTTTCGCGGAAAACTTTGAACTTAATCGTATTACCGTTATATATATATATATATATTTTTTTTTTTAACGCTGATAGAACATGGCTTGTATGTAAACATTTTCTTAAATTTGCTGGAATAGTTTTTGTTTGGTGCCTTATCGAAGATGGAAGATCGGAAGTAGGATTTTCGGTATATGTTTCACTATCAAAAAGTTAAAGTAAGACGAAGATTATGCGATGTGCACGGGGAAGATGTGTTTACGCAAATGTCAAGATTGGTTTCCTGTCGTAGAAAATTTAATCTATGTAGGAACCAGATTTAACACCAACAACAACGTCAGCCTCGAAATCCAACGCAAAATAACTCTTGCCAACAGAAGCTACTTCCAACTGAGTGGGTAATTGAGAAGTAAAGTCCTCTCTTGACGAGCAAAAAACCACCTCCACAAGTCACTCAGCATCACCGTTCTGCTATGTGGTACAGAAACGGTGACAACATTTGATGAGTTTGCGTTACCAGATTTCGAGAGAAACATTATGCGGAAGATTTATGATTCTTTGCGTATTTTCAACGACGAATACCGCATTTGATGGAAGGATGAGCTGTATGAGATATGCGAAGACATTGACATATTTCAGCGAAATAAGAATCAGCGGCTACGATGATGCCGTTCGTATGGATGAATACGTTCCAGCTCTGAGAGTATACGACTCATTACCCGCCGGGCGAAGCAGAGGGAGACCTCCACTCTGTTGGAAGGACCAGGTTGAGAAAGATCTGGACACATTTGGAATCTCCAATTGACGCCAAACCAAGCGCTGTCTACACCAATAAAGAAAAAGAACCTAGGATTAATTCCGAAGTTTGGCACATTGGTATAATACAACAGAACGAAATTTTCTTCGTGCAGTGAACCATTTTCGAAGCACATTTTTATGGACAACGAAAAGTGGGTTGTTTGCTAAAACGTAAGCGCAAGACTTTATGGTATAAAAAGGAAGCATCAGATTAAACCACTTGGAAAGCTGATAGTGACCAAAAAGGTTATGTTATTTGTTTTGTTGGATTTTAAAAGTATTGTTTATTTTGAATTTTTGCTTGACAGTACTACGATTAGTTCTGAAGTGTATTGTGATCACTCAAACAGAAGATGTCAGAGTCGATGAATAGAAAACGTACATAGTTTGATGACCCGCCAAGAGCTTTTTCAGTTTGAATGGGGTGTGCACATACATAAAACCAGCATATTTTCCAGATTTGGCACCTTGAACTATTACTTGTTTCCATTTGTGGATGGGAGAACTTTCATCTCTATTCAGGATGACTTAGAAGTTTTAGCATGATCCGTACTGGCTGATGAATTTTATCAGAACAGTCGCCACATTGACGAACAATATATAAAGTGTGATGTCAGAATACTAAGGAAAAAAATTGGATACCAGCTACGAACTTGAGCATTGCTTGGCAATAAATGTTGCCACAAATGTTAACTCGAACTTACCACATAAAAGACATTTAGCTTTGTTGCCACCGGCAGTAATTACACAGTGTGAGTAAATTAGTTAAATTGTGACAATCGATTCTTTTGTGTGGCGAAATGGGAGTTAAAATTGTAACAACAAAAAACAAGCAATGACAACATTATTATGCTTCACATACATAAGTATGTAGACTACACCATTTCACAAACCTTAACTCACTATGCTACTACATATGTAGATGCGGCAACTCACAAAAAGCACTGCTTGGTCGGGGCGTGGCGGTGCGAACACTCACCTTTGTTTCGAAGGCGTGGAGTGCGTGGCAGAGTCGACAGATTGACAATTAACTGTACAATCGTAAAAGTCAATTATGCTCATCACGAAACACAAATCAGTCATAAAGTTTCCAAACACCGGGCAAACCGCAAAAGTAAAGCGCACATCGTGGAAGCGGCGGTGGGCACAAGAGAGGTGTCTGACGCCAGTGTTGTTGTTGCTGCTTCCACGAATGTTGAAGCCTGTCAGCTGCAACGCAACAAAATGAGTTATGAATTTGAAATGTTGCACGTGGCTTATGCATATTAGCATGAGTGGGGCATGCCCAGGTGTCATAAGTGAGTGTATGTGTGCCTACGTGTTGTTGTTTTTGCGGCGTTTGAAATTAAGCGGTAACGAAATGAGAGGCGTAAATGGGGCGACACCACGAACGCGACCGCTTCGAAAGTACTTACGTGCAACACCAACAGCTTAACAACACTAACAACAGCAGCAACAAAAATGCCTACAATACAAACAATAACAACAATGACAACAGTAATTTCGCTGACTACTGGGCTTTGAATTTCATTAGAGCTGGGCCACTGCAACAACAAATACACATACACAGTGGCTTTTGTTTTTATGGCTTCTAATGCCAACGCAAGCGCCTCTGCTGATGGATTGTTGCACGGAAAGACAGACAAACGCCTGCCGCTGTGCCGGAGAGATGTGCTTGATTGGTGGCGGCGATAATGCGTCAATGTTCAGACGCCAACAAAGCGCGACGCAAATGAGCAGCAGCTGCTCGGCTGCCTCGCTCACGTCTAAATTACAAAAACAAAAGTGTTTTGAAAACAAAAATAATAAAAACATTAAAAAATCAGTTGAAAGCAGTTATGCTCGTAAACTTAAAAGGAAGTGGGCCTCCCTCTAAACGGGAGCCCTTCCGTGCCTCGTGTTTAGGCATTCCAGACGCGTCGCCAGTCCCGTTTATTATGTTGTGTGATTTTTATGTTCTTGCGTTGTTGATTTTTTGACAGTTACATGTCAAGTTTGGCTGCTTTATGAGCACATCTCTCGAGTGCTTTCGGAGTACTCGGCACACATTCATACTTCTGTATGTGTTTGTGCTGAGTGTGTCTTCGAAAATGATAAATGTTTTTTATGGACATTGTTTTAGGCGCACAGCTATTTTAATATCCGTTGTCATATGCTTTTCCGGATGTATATTTGTGTATTCTTCGCTGGACTTAATGTACGTTGATCATAAAAATTATATCACTCAAAACAAGAATCGATTATATCTACAAAATGTCCATACATTTTTTTAATGTTCTAAAAACTTAAAAGTAGGAACTTTGAATAAGCTGGACATACTTAGAGGAGAAAAAGCTCTTAGTGACATTAAGTTAATATTAATTTAACTCTAAAGTCTATGGGGCTCAATTTCGAACACACTCTTTTTTAGGTTCTGACTTACTCTCCTCAGTTGAGGCTTTCAATTCTTAAGTACTGAGAGAGCGAAATCCAGTAAATGCTGCATTCTTCTGAAAATAGTAATATGTAGCAGGTAAACTTAAAAGCCCTCGGCCTACTACAGTAAAAAAAATTTTTCCGCAAAATTTGTTTTTTATTCAATCTAGTTCCCTCCGAGGGTAATACACTGATTATAGCAACCCTCCAACTTTTCGATAAAATGTTTGTAGTAGGATTTGTCCTTTGCTTCAGTTTCGGCGATCACCTCTTTCGATCACTGCATTCTATTGAGATTTGTGAACAGGAAACAGTCACTGTGGGCCAAATCTCGAGAATATGGTGGATGCGGAAGCAATTTGAAGCCCACTTCATGAATTATAGCCAGCGTTTTCACTAACTTGTGATGTGGAGCTTTGTCTTGGCGAAACACCATTTTCTATTTCTTCAAATGCGGCCATTTTTCAGCGATTTTATTCTTCAAACTCTCCATTACCGCTTTGTAGTAGGCGATGCTGACGGTCTCTTCTTTTTTGAAGTAGTTAATAAAAATTATTCTATGCGCATCTCAAAAAACCGGTGTCATAATCTTGCCAGCTGACTTTTGCCTTTTTCTATGCTTTGGAGTAGGTTCATCGTGTGAAGTCCACGCAGATGACTATCGATTAGACTTTGGAGTGAAATGATGGAGTAATGTTTCATAAATTCTCACATATCGACGCAAATACGCTTGAACATCCTCAAACACTGCTCTGAATCATCAACTCGTGTTTAGTTTTGGACAAAAGAGAGCTCGCGCGGCACCGACTTTGCACAGATCCCTATTAAATCAAAATATTCGTGAATGATATGGTATACTCCCTCGGTTGATATATCTAGTGTGTCTACTAACCCAAACCACTTCAAGTTAAGTTCATCCAAAATTATTTTGTTAGCTTTTTTGATGTTTCGTCGGAAACAACCTCTTTCGGGCATCCACTGTCTCAGCAACCTGTTCCTTTTCATATCGTCAGCGTAGTAGAATCCGAAAATAAAGACAACCAGGGAACACCAGGCTATCCAATGCTTGTCGCTAAGTACCTAGCTAACAAACAAGTTCCAAAGTAAACAGGACTTAAAAACAAAGAATAAATGGTTGTTTTGGCAAAATCAATTTATTTTATTCAAAATAGTCTCTTTCTGCTTCAATACAACTTTTTGCACAGTTCAAAAGCATGTTAAACGAGTGTTTTAGCTAGTTGGCCGGTATGGCCGCCAGTATGCCGATGCAAGCCTTTTGAATGGCATCTACGTCTGCATAACGCTTTCCTTTAATGGACAAATTCATTTTTCTGAAAAAAAAGAAGTCGAACGGTGCCATATCAGGTGAGTACGGGGAGTGGTTAAAATGTGATTTTTGGTCAAATAATCGTCCTTCGAATGTTGGATTCTGAGCACACACCTTTCGAATCGATGTTTTGGAGATGTTCAATTAGACTTCCATGAATTTTAATGATGATTTCGGCTGATTTTCGAAGAATTCATGCACAGTTTCGATTAAATTTCCGGTGATCACGGATTTTGATTGGCCCACATGTTGATCGTCATTTATGTCGTCACGACCACTTTGAAAACGTTGAAACCACTCGTGCACTCTGCTACGGGATAGGCAATCATCGCCATAAACTTGTTTCATCAATTGAAACGTTTCGATAAAAGTTTTATCAATTTTAAAACAAAATTTAATGTTGGCTCTTTGTTCGAAGCTCATTTTCGTACCGATAACATACTGGCACTTAAAACGTAATAACTTCACTGCCAATCAATGAAATGACATGAAATTCTCACTGGATAATCGATTCTAACGCACCAGTCGACATATAGATGGCGCCACCAGGGGGCGCTAGATTCAAAAAGATTCCTGTTTACTTTGGAGCGCTCCTTTTATATTAGATGTTAGTTACTCTACGTTAGCCCAGGATATGGCATTCACAATCTTCAATAGACTTCCAGACTGAACTTGAAATGCATACTTATCGGAGATACTTGCATGCACTACTTACCAAAAATAAATGAAATTTATGGTTTTAGTCGAGAAATATTTTACTAGCAATAACCGTATAGATAGAAGCGATTAAATATTGTTTTAATTAGGGTGGAATCTGAGATTACAACTGTGAACTCAACAGAGCGCTTTTTCGATCAGAGATAGTATATATGGTATAGATATACAGTAATACAATATCGTATAACCCATGTAAATGAAACTTTCAGCATATCTGCCGATTTTATAATTTTCATGTCCCCTTTTGTAATCTCCGTTATACTATGTAAGGTCTTCGAAGATTACGAATTATAGTTCTCTCTACACAAACATTTGAAATTAAGTTTCTTATGATCCACAATATCTTAAATGTAACCACTGGTGGCAACAACAACATTCAAGCTTAAAATATACAAAATTTGTCTTACTTTCAACTCTTCTAAGAACCAAATACAATAACAAAATAAGTATTTGCGATGCAAATATACGAACAGGACAGAACGTTGGAAATTAGCGAATTTCATTTGTGTTTCAAAGTAATCACCTGGCAGAAACTTTGCCTGCGGCTACAGGTAATTAATTTTAAGTGACTAAGTCCGTCATTTCCATGCGCAAAGTGGCAGCGGAGAAGCGCAAATACTACCTTACACAAAAAATAACAACAATCAGAAGATAACAAGTAGCAAGAAACACAATGGTGGGCCAACCACATTACAATAAAAGGAAAAATAAGAAAACTCTTCGTCCTGCGGTCGCGTTTGTGGGTCTGATGTCTATGATTTTTACATAACTCGCTAAGTAAAACACGAGGAGCAGCAAAACCGGAGCTGAGCGAGTCATCGAAATGCCAGAGGGATGCGCTGAATTGAGCAGGAAACGAGAAACAGAAATGGGGAAAAAGCAAACGGCAGACAAAACACCAAATCCGATTTCCGGCTTTAAAAGCAAACCATGAAAAATGCAAGAATAAATAATTCGAAATACTACTAATTGGCGAAGAACAAACGCAGCACGACACGACAACGGCCGAGACAGCGAGACAACGAGAGAAGAACTGCCGGGCCGACGGCGCACAAGAGTAACAAATGCGGCGAAAGCAAATGAAATGACAATGACTAACTGTAAGCAAACAAGAAAGCCAACAATGGCCGCAATCAAACCGCAACCAGGACGGGACAACAAAGGACCCACTGCGTGGAACTGTAAGCGGCGTGAAGCGAAGAAACAACGAACTTATGACAGCCATGAATGCGACGTCGATGAATAACAACGACAAATGACGAAGAACAAAAGTTAAAGAAAAAGCCAATGAAAAAGTTCTTACAGGCACTCAGAGCTCAGCGTAGGTAAGCGGTGGCGGCATGGCAATGGTGGAAGATACGATTATATATAGGTATGTATATAATACAAGGGGCTAACTTTTTATTAGTGGAGGAGTAGCGCAAGTACAAGACAATGTCAAAAGAAAGCAAGTATCAGTGTGGCCGGTCACGGCAGGACTCAAGTGAATGGCAGCCAATCCAGTGCAGATAAGCGCTGTTGCGAATTGACGGAAGCCCGTTGAGTTATAACACAGTAAATAGATAATATATTGGAACAACAAAATAAAATACTTTTACAAGGAAGCCTTTGCAAATATAAGTGAAAATTGTATTCTATGCGAAAATGGGAGATTTGTAATACCATTTTTTTAAACTTGTGGTAAAGAACACTACTTTTACTGATAGTACAGCTACTGATGCTTTCTAAAAAAAAAAAGCTTATTGGTATTCAATTCAGATAGTGATCCCCAGAAAATTCACGGAATAAAAAAAGAGTTCTTCAGTAAAACAAAAAAATCAAAATTTTTTATGTTTCTTAGTTTTTTCCAAGTTAACTGGCAAAGATTTTTAACCTAACATAACCTAAAATTTCCATGAATGGTAATGTTCGCATGATTATTGGATTTTCGTGTTAATTTGTCGCCGAATTTTCGGATCAGCAGCGTTGAAAGTTGTAAACTCTATACGAACCATTATTTTTTTGTTCAAAGGGTCTTAGCTTTAGTTATTTCCATGAAATAGTACCTGAAAATGATGACCCGCTTATATGTACCAGAACCACCATTACATCTAAATCGGTCCCCCTAATCGTAGTGAAAACTATGGGTCAATTGAGTCATGTACTATTGGAAATTTTATTGATAATGGGGACGTTGTTGTTGTTTTTGTTGTAGTGGGTACTTAATCCCATAAGGATGGTAAGGATTAGCTAAGTTGTCGTCGACGTCATCCAACGGAATGCCCAAGAAACGTGCTTTTTCGAAGGGATCCGACCAAAGGGGGAGGGGTGTCAGATGAGCGGTGTTGGTGAGACATGCAAAGAGGTGCCGCAAGACATATATTGGGTATATCGGGGTTTGGGGTCTATTCTGGATAAGTGGGATTTTACCTGCTACAGTATCCAGAACGAAGCTGCACAAGGATCACCTTCATTTCTCGCGGCAACTCGAGCTTTTCGTCTACAATGGGTGGTGGTTTGACTCCACTGGGAATGGTGGCCAGTGCTTGTCGGAAGTTAGTTTTAAGGAAGGGACGTCTTTACAGCCAGAGTCTTCACGGACTTTCGCAGAATTTTGGTCCACTTTGTAGACATCTCGGAACGATGTCAATAATATTAGTACGCACCGAAAATAATATTTGATGCAAAGTGAGCACACTCAGTAGAAATTTTTCTCTTTCTTCTGGAGAGCTTCGTTAGACATTGCATCGAGCAAAGATAAAAGCAAATATAGTTCCGTTTTGCCTTTTTCGCTCCGCAGGACATCCAGTGCATTGACGAGTGGCCACAATCATTGGCTTTGCAACTGAAACTTGGTTGTTTAGTCGAAACAGATCATGTCAATGGCAGGCGAGTGAAAACCCAACGTGGCTCCTACATTTTGCATTTCCATTGCAATTGAGTTCTTTCCATCGCTTTTATTGTTCTCGCAATTGTTTGTTTTTCTCAATTGAGTGTAATGCAAATGACGGTGCAGCATTAACTGAAGTGCAGCAAATCACTTTGAATATTGTGCAATATGGCTAATGGAATTCATTAAAATAACAGTAAATAAATGCAAACAATTATTTCTGAATGAGAATTGGTTTTCTTTTGTTTGCTTTGCGGTAGTATTTCCAAGGCTCGGTAGCTTAGTTTAAGCGCAACTTGAAGTGGGAACTAAAATATTAATTTCTGTAAAAGAATCTTTGGAATATAAAAATATGTGGAAATGTATTTGGTTGCACAACTCGTCAGCAGATCACAGCAAGGCGCGTTTAAATAACATTTTAAATTAATTTCTGTGGTTTACCGCGGAGCTTATTGCTTTTGACAGCAATTAACTCTTTTAAATTGCTTTAAATGGCCTTTTAACAGTTTAGGGCTAGTTACGCCTACGTTTTAAGCGAAACTCTTTCTCTTATGCTTTATTCTATTGAAGTACACTGGTTAACAAAATTTAGTTTCTTCTAAATATGAAGAAAAATTTCTTATGATTTTCGTAAATATTTTGGTTCTGGGAGGTCTTTTTTAAGAGTCCAATAATCAGCTGTTAGCAGTCTTGCACTCTATTCTCCTTGATAGCGCTTCTCCAATAAGGAATCACTCATCTTGTTCGACATTAGCAGCACCTAAATTTGCGGGAAAGTAATCCAAATGTGAGTGCAGCATATGTATTTTTAAGGACACATTTTACGGATATTTCATTTATTAGTTTTGTGTAATTTTCCGATTTATGGTTTCCTAGAAAAGTTTGGACAACATTCATAAAACATTTCTGGGCGAGATTTTCCCGATTATTCAGTTTTTTGTCAAAGCTCTCATTTTTTATCAGTTGCCATTATTGTTGCCCAAGAAATATGCTCACCTCCAATTTTTGTCTCATTGAGATTTGGGAATTTGGCTTTCATATATGCAAATTCACCATCTCTAGGAATACGAGCTTTATATACACATAATGCTGTTAAAAGAATGTTTCGAGACTTTTAGTCCATAACAATGTCTTTCCGAACTGTAACCTATAAACTGTTGAAAGTTGGCAAGAGAGATTAAAGAGGTGCTCATAAAGAGGAAGGAAGACTCTGGCAAATTGTTCGGGAAATCAGATTAACATAAGCTAACGGTAAATACTGTCCGATTATTTCTTGAAAAAATAAAATAAATGTTAGATCTATTGCTACCAGTAATGCCAGATATGCTATTCATACATAATACGAATACATTTGAGGAAATCCTCTGAACTCAAAGTGCCTCAGTTGGCTTATTAGCAGAATTTTACTCAATGAACCTAACATTGCATACATAAAATGTATATTTATATAAAACCTTGGACACTAGTCTCTCCATACAATAGATTTCACACGAAAACCGCTACAATGTCGCACTAGAGCCAAGCGAAAACAATGCAATCGGAAGTTGCCATACATAATGCCACAGTTAAAAAAAAAATAATAATCGCAAACAACAACAAGCAACAGAGCTATAAACGAGTCACACATTGCTAACTAACTAGGTGCACACCAGTGACCCGGTAGAAAGGCATAAATGGCCAACACTCGCCTACAATGAGCATAAATGTGCAATAAATCAATTTGCAACACTGTGTTGCACACTGCAGTAAGGAAAATATTGCAATAAAACAATAAAATTACACGCTCAGCGGCAGCAATTCGGTGGTTCGTCGGACTAACTGGCCTCAACCAGCTGCACGCCGCACCGACTGAATGAATGACCATTGATGGAAGTGTAAAATCTAACAGGCGTCCACCGGCACACACCGTAACGGCCAGGCCAGGTTAGCAGGCGTGCGTGTGTGTGTGCGCGCAGCCGCAGGACATTGCCATAAATGTTAGAAGTTGTTACGTACCTGCTGTGCGTGTCCGGCAACCAGCTGAGTCATTTTGTTCGGCGTGTGAAATCTGGCAGTCAACATGGAGG
The DNA here is from genome assembly GCA_037783105.1 of Bactrocera zonata. Taxonomy (NCBI): domain Eukaryota; kingdom Metazoa; phylum Arthropoda; class Insecta; order Diptera; family Tephritidae; genus Bactrocera; species Bactrocera zonata. Next base: position 473,641 of record JBAWJQ010004427.1, on the reverse strand, counting down.
CAAATAAATAATTTCTGTGAAAAAGAACTAAAACATGAACGAAGGTTAGTTAAGGAGTCGCACTAAGCCGGTTTAGGCTCGGTGAAATGCCAACGTCAATTTGAGAAAATTAGACAAATGTAATTGAAGGAAAATTCTAAAAGGCACTTTACAAAAGTCGTTCGGGCGGGGGTCGCCTTCGTTTATTTGGTGTGTTAAAGCGTAAAATTGCCTAAAGTAGAGCTCAGCTGTAGTGATGGGGGATTACCAGGAGCGGTGAGGAACGCCTGCGAGACTGGAAATAATTAGCGAGTAAATTGTTTGTAAAATCTGAGACACTGGTAATGTGTTGTAGTTGCAGATCGGTGCCGAGGATAACACCAATTAGATCGAAAGGTGCAACTAAAGGTTAAACGAAAGTTAAATGCACCAAAATGCGACTTTAAGAATGTTACGGAAATATTTTGCTCACTATGAACAGTTAAATAGGGTATGAACTTAATAGTATCGAGTTGCACCGTCCCGCTCTTATTGCAGACTACATTTTAGGTTTCAGTTCGTTTTGTGAAATTCTTTCACTGTTCCGTCTTTCATGTCCCTTATTTGTTTCACATCTCTATCTCTGCTGCATTTTTGTCTGAGTTAAAACCGATTGAGCTCAGTTGCTTTCAAAAATAACTATCGGATCATTGTCTTATCTGGTACAATATAATAGTAGCATCCCAAAAGTTCAAGCAGGTAATTTGATTTTTGTTGCCAACTGACGCATTTCAAAAATGGATCCTCAAAGACTAGGAAGACGGAAGACGCAGGAGATACAAGGGTTCTCGAAAAGTTGACGCTTTTGTATTTTAATACCTGATGAAACAAAGGTAAAACTAAGTCAAGGTCCTTGAGTGGAGTCCATATTTCAACTGCTAAAGACATATCCCTTTGTTGAACTCCTATAATAGAAGTTGGATCGTTAAAGACGTAAGATCCAAGGCGTTTTAGCATTAAGATGGAAGTGTTGAATTCATTATATGTCGACTGCTTTCAAAAAACATATGTAACTAACCTTTGGTTTGACTTTTGGCCTTACCGGTTGTGGGTCGATTGTATAACAGTGGAATAATACCACCACAACTTGGGAAAGAGGAACCGTGCTATGAACAAGCAGTCTTACCCAGATGTTGCTTTAGCAAGAAGTGGTGTGTTTCGGTAGCACCAGGCCTTTTTGGAGGGCCGAGAATAGGTCGCTGATGAAGAACGGAAGAATGGGCAAATCCAAAGTAAAAACGATGCTCATTGTCATTTTTGACCTCAAAGGCATCGTCTACCATGAATTTGCTTCTTCTGGGCAAGCCGTTAACGCCAAGTTTTATGTGGAAGTCCTCAAGAGACTCAATCGAGTCCGAGAAGACATGGCAAGTCATCAAAAGTTGCACAACGACAACGCCCCGGCTCACACCGCCTTTCTTCTGAACAGCTGCCTAACCAAGGCCTGCATAACAACGCTACCGCAGCCGCCCTACAGCCCAGATGTGCCCACCGCACCTTGTTTTTTTGCCTGAAAAGGCCGATAAAAGCCAAGCATTTTGAGACGACAGTGGGGATCCAAGAAGCATTCACCTCGGCTCTCAAGGCTATTCCGGAGAATGCTTTCCATGACGCCTTCAATGCTAAGAAATCGAGCTAGCAGCACTACATAGACGCAGAAGAAGCCTATTTGAAAGTCTTTAAAGAATTGTAACGATTATAACGATGCAATTTTTAAAATCGATTCAATCCTATTACTTTTAAAACTCTGCAGTTTATTTGTCAATAGATCTGATCATATATAAAAGCCATTTCTTAATACGGTTGAAAATATTTAGTGTCGGATTGGTACCAAAAAAGGTTCCAATGGAACTCTGTATGGATCAGAAATACTAAAGTTAGTAAGTGACCTCTGGGAACCATAAATCATAGTTTTTTTTTATTTTTTTAACTCAACACTTAATTTGGAAATAATTATATATCGCTTACAAAATTTTTTACTCACATATGTATCTTATGGCGGTCTTTAATTAACGGTTCCGCCTCTATTCTGCCTCTTTCACTCGTTCGTTAACGCGCTCAAATGTCAAAACTACGCTCAAATGCTAATTGGGTGAACTCAATATTTGAGTATGTGTCGGGGGGAATGTGGGAAAGTTTAAGTCGGTGAAAGGGTGAGTACGAAAGTAAACTGTGTAAGCTCTACAGAATATTTACTGTTTACCTAATTAAGGCAGGATTTGCGAGTAATAAAGGACAAAGACAAACACAAAGGAAATAAGTATAGAGAGAGACATATGTGAGAAAATGTATAAAGTGTGGATGGAAAAGCGATTTGCGAAAGACTCACAATAAAAAACACCAACACACACATAAAAACACATGAGAAGAGGCTTACATTGTGAGAGCAGTGCCAAGGAAAAACCAAAGTGGATTAAAGCTCTGTTAAAACGGCGTAGGAACGTAATGTCGCATGTTGCAAGACCAATAAATGACTAATACGAACTCTTATGTGGATATGTTGGGATGTATACTTTTAAATATGTATGATGTGTTTTTGTGGTCTGTGGAGTTCGGTGTTTCATCGTTAGTGGTTGCTCGCATGGGAAAGTGTTAAAGCAGAGGCGAAAGCAGAAAATTTAAAATTCATTTAATACAAAAAATAAGGAAAATCCAAGGCTTTGCTATGGAAAAGCCGCAATCAAAGTGAAATTCTTTAACAAGCGGTTTGCTAGAAGCCTGCTAGCAACAAAAGTATGCTTGATGCGATAGTGTGTTGGCGGCATTGTAGTGTTGTTGTTGCTGAAAGTGAAAAGGGTTTACGCACGCGACCACCAGCAGCTTGGAAACTCATTTTAATGAACGCGCATAACAAGCAGTTGACATAATGCCACAAACAATCAAAAATAATCAACGAGATTTTAAGATTTCCCAAAAAATGAGCAAACGCATCTCAAAAACGGAGTTGTATTTGTTTTTGTAACTGCGTTTGCGATAGCTTTTCATATGCAAGTTGGAATGTTAATTTATTTTAATTTAATTTTTCATATGTATTTTTGGTTTGTTTCCGCGTTTTCCTCTTCGCTGCGCGTCCGCTGTTAAATTGGAATTAATTAAGTGGCAGCAAAAGAGTGAAAACTGCTTGTCATTTTGTGTTTATGTATTTTAAAGTGGGCGCTGATTTAACGCGCTCTTGGCTTCAACCAATCGCCAGCAAGTGGCAAGTTGGGTTCATTACTGTGCCTACACATACACGCTTAAGTAACGCATATTACACGCCTAACGAATAGGGGTCATGCGCCCGCATCTTTGCTGAGATTTCTCGTTTTCAGATTTTGACATTTTAACGTTTTCTGTTAATTTCCTCTCAGTTTCGGTGGCGGCACCCTGATTTTTCTTAAATATTACAATAAATATTGATAAAATAATGAAAACTCAAAACATACCAATTCTGTGGTCTGAAGTTAATAAAACTGAAAGTTGAACAAAATGAAAAGTATAATTTTACATTGACGAACTTTTGTCCATACATATTCGCAAACCTCAAAATCATATTAACCCGATATGAGTATTAAAAATTTTGTTTGTTTTATTTAAAAAAATGTTTTCTAAAAACTTTCTAAAAAACTTTGTTCTTCAAATATTATTAGTCGGTGACAATTTAAAGAAAAAAATAACAACGTAGAATCGTGAATGATATCTGAAACCTTTTTGTGTTACCCCAGGTAGTCGGCCGTTTTATATCGTTCGGAGTCGAGAAGATGCCGGAAAAGCTCAAGGTTATTTCTATTTTTTCTTTCACGCACTAGATTCGAGCAGTTTTTAGTACGTAATAGGTTTTTGGTGGGATCAGACGTGTTTCATTTGGTGTTCAATAGACAGTGAAAAATAAAGCTATGGAACAATTATCGAGAGCTGATTATGCTCGGTAAGTAAACGTTACATATATTTAACATTTGTAAATATTTTAATTAGAATTTTGTTTAATATAATTATGTACGACGTACATCACATAATATTTAATTTATTAGGTTAAGTGCAACCGAAAGGAATGAGTACTTGAGGAAACTACTTGGAGAACACGACAGTGATTCGAGTAGGGTTTCTGATAGCGATGACGAAGACTGGATTCCAGCAAATAGAGGTAGACCTCAAAATCAGCGAGGTAATTTGGTGCGTAACGATCCAAAAGATTCTGAAGATACAGAAGAAATCGCTGAAGAGAATTCAGCAGTGGAAGAAGAAGAATTTGAAAGTAGCGAGTGTGATGATGACGACAATGAAGTAGAAACAGCTGAGCGTGAAGGTAGTAAAATATTGGTCCTCATCGCAATTAACGAGACTTTCAAACAAATTTTTGCCTACGAAATGGTTGACATAATCGTCCGTCACACGAATAAAAAAGCTGAAAAAATTTTCCAAGTGGTACAATGCTAACCATCCAAACTCACAGCATCAATGGAAGCCCGTTACGATACCCAAAATTTATTCGTTCTTCGGTATCTTGATTTATGCTGAAACAAACAATTCGAACACAGATCATACGAGTACATTTGACATGTGGCGCTCCAATTCTTATCCGCTGTATCGCGCGACAATGGGATTGACGAGATTCCATAATACTACGCGTTTTTTGCGATTCGACGATGGTAATACTCGAATTTAACGTAAAAAAGAAGACAAGGCAGCTCCAATTCGTGATGTGTGGACAATGTTAAATTCAAATATAGTTCAGATGTACAAACCAACAGCTAACTTAACGATTGATGAACAGTTTTATCCATACCGTGGTAGTACTGGATTTACTCAGTATATTCCATCGAAACCATCTTAGTATGATACAACGATCTGGTGGATTTGCGATGCAGAAAATGCATATCCTTTGCAAGGGATCATGTACTCTGGTAAAACGCATAATACTCGAGAAAAAAATCAGGGTGAAAGAGTAGTGAAAGAATTGGCGGCTCCATACCGAGGTAGTGGTAGAATCATCTGCATGGATAACTTCTTTACTATTGTACCAGTTGCTAAACATTTGCTGTCGTGGGATATTACCATTGTTGGCACGCTAAAAAAGAATAAACCTTACATCCCTAGTGTTATGGTAGCGAATAAGACATGGGAGCAGTATTCGACAGTTTTTTGATTTCACGAAAAGGTTACCATGTGTTCCTACGTTCCTAAAAAAAAAATAAAGCTGTCATTCTGATATTGACAATGCATTCAGATATATCAGTTGGTGATGACGCTAAACAAAAACTAGAAATAATAAATTTTTATAATGAATGTAAAGTTGGAGTTGACACAATGGACCAAATGGCGCGGAGATACACTAGTCAACGACGACCTTCGAGTTGGCCAATGGCTCTGTTCTTAAACATGCTAGATATTTCTTCACTTGCGGCATATATAATTTATTATGAAAATAATAAAATGATTGTCAAACAAACGACAGAACGTCGTCAATTTATGTGCAAACTAAGTGAAGAACTAGCAGTGCCGATGATTGAACATCGCACGGCGAATCCACAAGTAATGCGCCACTTCTCCACAAAGATTGCCGTTAAAAGTGTATTAGGCCATACACTGACAGAAATAGTCGTGATAAATCCTGGTCCAGAGACTCCAAAAGATAAAACCGGAAGGAAAAAAGGAACAGGATCTTGTCATATCTGCAATGCTTTGCCAATAAAAAGACGGCGAAAGACACGGAAGGCCTGTGTGTGTGATTGTCACCAACCTGTTTGTGACGAGCACTCAGTTAATCGTGTACAATGTGTTCAATGTCATTAATTATAAAAAAATGTAATATTTCTTTATTTTTTAATAAAATTTAGTTGCATGCATTAATAGAAATTATATACAATTTATTTCCTATGCTTTCTACTGTGGGTACCCGGGTACCCGGTTGCTAATAGGGCGATGGCTAAAGTTTAAGCTTATTTAAAAAAAAAAAAATAAAAAATAAATCAATAAAATGAACTCGCAAATAGTTTTCTTTTAAGTTAAAAAACGACGATCTGAGAGCTTAAAATGAAATATTGAATTTTTTTAAGCTATTCACCGGGGTACCCGGTTACTAACATAAGGGTTAAATGACAGAGAATGGTTAATTCGTATAAAACAGACAAGGAGGTATTCTAGCGTCCATCTCATGCCACTTCCCTACACTTTCGGCATGTATTCTTGTTACTTATGGCTATCAGGTTCGCATGTGATAACAGCACGTTGTGACCTGCCATGAAACCAATCACCATCCTGCAGTTCTTTCGAGACCAAACGAGTAAAAATCATGTTAGCTTTCCTACAGGGCTATTGCATATGATCTCGGAAATTCAGCATGTCCTTGAGGCATTCCATCTTGCCCCTATCCGTCTGTTAGCCTTTTCGTAAATTTCATTATATATTGAATATAGTGACCTCGGATTTCCTGTTCTGGTTCGGTGGTCAGACCATTGGCACTTTTGGCAAACTCATCAGCTATTTTGTTTCCTGGAATACCTTTGTGACTTGGAACGTAACCTGGAACGCAGTCGTTTTCTGGCATCCACTACATTTACTGCCTCCCTGGTTCTAAGGTCATTGTTTGTCGTATTCCGATCTGAGATGATTGCCTTAATTGCCACCGGGCTATCGACATACATACATATTAATCTTCTTTATGTTTCTTAGATTGCTGCTCTATTAGTCATTTTTGATCCGTCTGTAAATGCAAGTATTTCTTGGGACTGGATCACTGTACTGACTACACTCTCCTTATTTGCAGTTGTTGATATGCAGGAATCTTTGCATCAAAATTTTCAAGAAATATTCCATTCTTTGCCTTTTAAACTCTCCCATTTCCTTATTCTTTCCTGTATCCGGGATCCATAGTCGCACTCCAACTGTGCTTCAACGCGTGGCCACGTCACTGTTGGCAGTCTTAACTTCGGAGTCGTGGATAACCAAACTCTATAAGTCTATCAGTCACCCATTATTCCCGTCATGCTATATGGTGCAGAGGCGTGGACGATGACAACATCTGATAAGTCGGCTTTACGAGTTTTCGGGAGAAAGGTTCTGCGGAAGATCTATCATTCCGCATTGGCCACGGCGAATACCCATTCGATGAAATGATGAGCTGTACGAGACCTACGACGAAATTGGCAGAGTTCAGCGAATTCAAAGACAGCGGCTACGCTGGCTAGGTCATGTTATCCGATTGACCATTGGGAAGACCTGGTGGTGAAGGACCTGGCTTCGCTTAGAATTTCCCATTGGCGCTACATTGGGAAAAATTTAAACGACTGGCGCGCTGTAGTTAACTCGGCTATAAACTCATAAGCGAAGTCTACTCCAGTAAAGAAAAAGAAGTCCGGGATCCAGGATAAGTTGGCAGTAAGTTATCAAAAGGTAAGGCTGCGGCTTAGTAACCCAGAATCTGTAGAACATGGGCTAGAGATGACGGTACGCTTAGCCATTTTTGCATTATGAGTGTTCTATCCTTTTCTAGCAAAATTAATTTACCGGCTGCAGAAGCTTACTCGCATTTGTCCATTATAGGAAAATATCAGAGAGTATTTAGTTCGAAAACTCATTTCTGGAGCTATACTGAAGTTCTTGAAGGAAATAATGCTCAAGATTTGTGATTAATTGTACCTAAAACATTAAAATTTGAATGCAGTGATTAAGTAACCTTAATTTTGACGTTTTCTATGCGGCAATAAATATTAGCAACAAGTATTATCTCTCATTTTAGTCTATTCTATTTAAACTAAGAAATACTAATTACTTAAGTTTATAAAAATAAAATCAAAATATAAAATTTGCCAACGAAATAAAAGCAAACAATGTTGCATACGTTGGTGTAGAAGAATTGAAAGGATATGACAACAATAGAACCTTGATGACAATAATATCGCTACATGTACGATTGACGGAGAGAATTTACGAATACGTCAAAAGACAATATGACAATGAAGATATGCGTTTAACCGAAAAAGAAACGACTCACATTGCGGCATTGTCTTTTGGCCGCACAACTGACTGCGTGACTGGCAGCCGGCGGCTATGTGAGGATCGGCGATCGCGCTGCATGTGAAGGGACAATAATAACTTCGGCTGCATATCCTCCGCTGCAAAGGTCTACGCACAAGCTGTGCTATTGTTTCACATCTTTCTCGCACGCGGGTTGTTGTTGTCGCGACACAATGGAACTCGTCAATTCGTTACAGCTGATCAGTCAACGATCATTCATTGGTACAGCCGTACATTTGTGTCTCTGCTCATCCCTACCAGCAAATATTTGAACACATTCGACAATTCTTTGCTTTGCTGCAGGACAAATTGCCGCCGCCGCCGTATACACTTTCCTGTTTTACTGTTTGTTTCCACTTTTCATTTTCATCTACGTTTCTTTACTTTAAATGTTTAATTCAAGGATTAAAACAGTTTTTTTTTTCGAGGTAAATATTACAGCTGCTAGGATCCTCGCACAAAGGACAAATTGTTTAACATTTTTGATTGATTTTATTGCTGGGCTATTTGTCGGCTGATCCTCCATTTGTACGATGTGTGTTATTTGTGCGCTCACTCACACACACGCATATAAATTCTGGCATTCTATTCAATTGATGTATTTGTTTGTTTGTGCTCTTTCCGTTTGCTGATCTCTGTTTGTTTGTTTGCATTTGTGATCGCACTGATTGGGGTCCTTTGATCCAGCTGAGTGAATGTCAACAGCAAATAGGATTAAATTTATGCAGCACGAAACTAAAAACTAAAAAAAAAAACGTTCTCATGGTAGGGTATTAAAGCGATGCTGAGAGATTAGATTTATTATCGGAGAATTGTTTGATTTAGCGACAAATACGTGTGCTTCCCAGGTGTGTGTGTAATAAGGATAACAGATATTCTAACATAAACTCTACGATAAATTCAAAACTGTAAGATTTTATCATAAGGTGAGAAAGCTGTAAGAGTAGGAATGGGTACATATGCTTCCTACCTCTTTTCTCGCTAAATATGGTAACAGTGCCTGGTTGTAATAAAAAAAAATTCTTGATTATGCAAGAATAATGATTTTCAGTGTTTTTATAGCATCGAAATACATAATTTGTAGTCTTTTGAGAAACAGGGTATATTAAGTTTGCTACAATGTTTGTAACACCCGAAAGGTAACAACGGACAACCCCACGTATACATCTACGCAAACTAGTTCCCCTGCGTATGAGATCGACCTGAAACTTGTTTTTCCGTAAAAATCGGACGCCAGATATCGTCACAAAATTTGGCACAGATTATTATTTAAGGCAGCCCTATAATCTTCGAACATATTTTTCAGATCGCACCACTATATATTATAGCTTACAGATAAACTAACCGCTCAAAGACAATATAAAGATATTTTATAACATCCAATGAAGTGTTTTTTCTTTTTGGTAATAAATAAATTGTAAGTACTCCGCCTAACCTACTCTTAACTCAAGACTCCCCCATGGAAAAAGTACCTATTAAGTATTACTCCGATGGAGGGACATGACATTTAAGTCTCCACTGACTGACGGACGCCTAATCTGTTGAAAGGTCTAAGATTTGTCATTATGAAAACAGACGCTTCGCTAATGGCTTTCCATATCTCAGTCGACTCAGACTTAGTAAGTTATTGACCATAAAACTACCACCGAGTGTGGTTTTAGCTTTTCCCTTGCATTTGAAAAGCGAGGGCAATAAAATAATACCTATTCAGAGTCTAATGTCGAATCAATGTCATTGTGGAATCTTTAAAGGTAGCTTCTAATGCACCCATCTTCACTAAGTATTTGGATCAGACGGAAATGCAGCCTCCAGCTCCAGATCCCCGTGTCGTCGGTCTATCCACCAGTGGATGTCCGGAATCCGCCTTTTGAATGAGTATTCCCATCGTTGCTGCCACATTTTCATGTTCTTGTTCCTCTCTTCTGTCTTAGCCAAAACTGTTTTAGGCGATGGTAGCTTGTATAATATATTCGCTGGAGTTCATCTCCCTGGATGTCAATAGGTGGCATATTGGCTAATACTTCGGCAGCGTCGGTTGACATAGGCCGGAAAGCCCTTATTACTCAAATTGCAGAAAGCTTATGTACCGAAATTATTTGTTTAGCATATGCTTTTATATTCTTTGCTTTTGTCCATTTTGGAGCTGCATACAGTATTCGTTGTTCTATTTTTCTGGTGCTTATGCGTAAAACTTCTGTTTTGTGCTCAGCTAATTCCAGACTCACAGAAGAGAACCATTGGCGTGGACCATTTAAGCACTAATTGCATTTGTTTCTTAGGTCGACTAAGCAGCCACTGCTGCCACCATGAGATCGTGCGCCATTGCTTGTTTCACGTCTTTTAGTTGCTGTCTTCTTAGCACCCCATCATACATGAGGTTCCATAAGAGTGGTCCTACAACTGGGTACCTTGGGGTACTCCCCTCGAAAAAGAATAGCTCTTGGTGCCTCCAATCAAAAATCAGCCTTCTATTTTTGAAATAACTCATTTTACTGTTTAAGAGATATTCAGGAGCTAAGATGTCATTCAGAGCTTTGATTACATATGTGTGCCCATTTCGGAGTGTAGAACGCATTCTTGGCATCCAGCGTAATCAGCGCGCAGTACCTTTTTGTGCCACCTTTCCATCTTTTGCCACATACTGTATATTTCGCGGTATCGACGACTTCTCATAGTACAGCAATAGTGGATCTCTTTTTTATAAAGCCGTTTTGTATCATTGATAATCTGCCGGCTTCCTGGATTGCTAGCTCCAAGCGTTTCCGCATTATATTTTCGTAGACTTTACTCATGGTGTCGAGCGTATACAGAGGTCGGTACGATGAAGGTTTTTCAGGTGGTTTTGGTAGGAGAACCAAACGACCTAAGTGAGTCTTTTAAAAATGTATATTGAATGTTTGCGAAGGGTCAAGGGAAAAAGTAAGCATATACTAAGTGATAAGATATTCAATTGTGGTCATACAGCCATGGAGAAGTGAAAAAAATTAAGCTTGAATGTGATCGTATCAGTAGGAGAGAGGAAAGTTATTCTCTGAATACCAATAAATTGTCCCATCAGTTATCATTGATGATGTTAGTATGAAATATGTGGCGTAGAGGTAAATAAGTGCTAAAATATTTCTGCTGGGCCTCCAAACATGAACTAAAACCGAATAAGGTAAGATTTATAGCGAATTTATTTCTGGTTGTTAAGGGTATCTACAGATTTTCGTTAACCGCCAGATTTCCATTAATACAGGCACTTCAATCCTTCTGCTCCAGCCAATTCGTGACTGATTTTTGTGGTAAATTAGAGGCAAAAGTCATATCTTCTTCTTCTTCATAATCGTATACACCGCTTACGCGGTTATAACCGAGTGCACAATAGCGCGCAAGTCGATCTTCCTTTTCGTAGAAACGATTCTTTTACATATGGTTCAAGCAGCTTCTGATCTTAGACCAGGTGTCCTCTGGGCGGACAAAAAAATCTGTTTGAAGGTGAGCTAAAGTGAGTGAGTAAAGTGACGAAAGATTCCTTTCCAGGGGTGTGCACTGTGTTTGGGACCCGCCACGTAAAAAACACCCCAATGAAAAGAAGAAAACAGCCTCGGAATAAATTAATAGCGTAGTTGCCTTAAGGGGGTATTCTACTCTAGAAATCAAACTTTGGGCAGTTTTTTGAATTTTATTTAAAAAAAAAAAAAAATTTTTACTATCCATTTGTTATGGTGTTTTTATTGATATCTTAAGAATACACAAAAAAAATTTTACAAAAGAATATTAAAAAATAAAATAATTAGAGGGGGGAGAGACAGGTGTAAAAAAACATGGCGCATTCTGGTGACGTTGATCCTGACTCTCCTAGTGGTCTGAAAAAAAAATCAAAAGAAATTCTTAATCAGTAAGGATGCTGTTATAGTCCCTATCTTAGGGAACACGAAAAAAAATGGCGATTGCTTGAAAATAAAAATCATTTTTTAAGTTTTTTTTTTTGAAATTCCTGAATTTTTTTAAAATATTAAAAACAAAAATTTTGACACGATGCTGGTAGGAACGATAAAGGATAATATAAAAAGGAGGTTCACACAAAACTTCAAGTAAATCGGTTGTATAGAACTTGAGATAATGCGAGAAAAACTCGTTTAAAGTTTAGGAGACAATTCTAGTGGACACGGACGCCGCCTCACAAAATCGGCTGTATCTCCGAAAATAAGTGGAATTTTGAAAAATCCTTCCAAGGTCATATTTTCGAAAGTCTAAACTTTAAATATGTGAAAACAATCGAATTTTTCAAAATTCTAGAGTAAAATACCCCCTTAAAATTGGATAATTACTTAAGCTTGGTTCAGAGCCCAAATAAAATGGCTTCAATGCCAAGAAAAAAAGTGTACCGAAGTATCCTTAGGTAATAAAAGCTGAGGACCGCGGAGATATTAATATCAATACTTGTCCATATCCACACCGAATAAAAGTCAGATTTTTCTATGTGGAATTTGGTATTTATTGGAAGCCTCCACATCTAACAAACAAACTTTAAAAAGGATCTCAGTTTATAACATTAAAGTCACTCAAAGAGACAGCTAAATAATGGTCGCTGCCAATATTTATGTATAAGCGCCTCGTTGCTTAAAGTCCACTAATAAAGTTAGTTCGCAATCGAATTAATGTGAGTAACCTCAATGCGCAGACGCACAAGTCCGTAATTTGCATTGTATAGCTGACAAGTGCATTTATTAGCATCAGAGCCGAAGTTAGAATGGCACTAGAATGTCGTGAAGCAGGTGCTCTCTATAGTGCGGACACCGAAATGAAACTTGTTGTTGCCATGCAGTTGTCACCAAAGTAGTTAGGCGAACACTTGGCTGCAATAATTCACGCGAAGCGGCCTTAACGATGACAACAAAAACATTACAATAAAATATTGTTAGCGACTAATAAATAAATATAATGGAAGACTTTCGAGAATAATGAGTAGAGAATGAGACACCGCACGGCAACAACAACAAAATAGTTGGTGAACATAAATATGGCTTGTTTAGTACAGATGTTGATGGGCAAAGCGCGCAGAATGGCAGAGGACAGGGAAAAACAACAACAAACGTGGTGTTGTAGCCCAGCCTTCAATTGTGTCAATGCTACAGCACTATCGCCAAGCAATTACCAAGAGTTGCACATAAATGTGGCAGCTGCAGCCGTGGCACTGCTGTTTGCGGTTGCATGCTGCACGTTCGCTTATCTAACAGCGGCCGCGAAACGTATGAAAATAATCAAAATAATTATAAACATAAATTGTACGCGTAAATATGAACGCTTAAATGCCAAGAAATTATGTTTATTGCTTATACTTTTTGTTGCTGCTCGTTTGCTGCCCCGCTGCTGCTGGTGCATTGTTGCACGCCGCTCGCTACGCTTCGGAATTTTCTCTATGCAACCACATGTCAATCACGAACTCTGCGGTTTATTGTTATGGCTGAGATGTTGCTGCTGCCACAACAACGAAAACAACAACAACAAGCACAACAGTAATCTGATTACAACAATTGCTTATAATGTTGGGCCACGCTGTGGCAATTGCAGCGGCCACCGCAATCAGCTACTGTTTAGCTCGAGCGCTGCACATTAACAGCGTTGACGGCTGCATTCAATGGACATGCAGCAACACGGCGCACTAACAACCAAAAGCTTAGCAGCGCAACAACACCAGCTGATTATCTCGTGATTTATTTGACTTACACCAAATTTAGGGATTTAATGTGTAAAACTAACAAGCTCTCGCTCGCGAAATCGCCAAATCGACAAAGCGCTTTGCCACTGCCATTGCCAGTTCATGCCATCAAATGATATCAAATTGCTGTTGTAACACGCAACAACAACAACTGCGGCAACAGCACCAAGTACTTTAGCAGCAACTGCAGCGGCGGAACATGCACGAAGCAGGGAAAGGGCCGCCGCAATGGTCGGCATCAATGTTATGTTGCGCAGTGGACTGGTTGCAACAACAACTGCAGCTAATGCAGGTTAAATTCTACGACTTGGCACTGGTGCACAGTGTGTCGGTGTGAGATTGCGTCTGTTAGTGAGTTCAGGTTGCGTCGAAAGCTCAAGCTTTACGTTTTATTTTTATAAAAACCTTTTAGATATTCTAATATGGAGCAATATTTCAACACTACTTTGGCCGCAACTGCATAACCACCAAAAAGCAATTAAAAACTAGAATAATACTCTTTACAAATACAAACGATAATGAAAAAGTTTTCCATACAAGCACTTAAATCTGATTGTTCAGTTTGTATGGTAGCTATATCTTATAATGGTCCGATATCGGCTGTACCGTCAAATGAGCAACTCCTTGGTGAAAAAAGGGCTTGAGTAAAATTTCAGATCGATGTCTCGAAAACTGAGGGACTAGTTCACATGCATACTTAGAGACGATCATGGCTCAATTAACTTGGCTCGTCGTACTGATATATTGCATATCTTTTGGAGTCCGATTTGTCCTTCTCGGTGTTACACGCTTATATTAAACCCTGTTCATGATATGGCAAAAATATATATATATTTTTGTTTGTTAGACATCATGTGAGTAGATACTGATAATAAACTCGAATTTAGAGTATTTTACTTATGAAGACCTTCAACTGTTTTACAGAAAAGTTCCTCGGTTTTGAAAAAAAAAATATAGTTGGAAAGTAACCCAAGTTAGTGACTAGTAAACAGTGGGTTAGAACTCTCGGCACAGAGAACATATTTTATAACTTAAACACCAATTTTTTACATTTTGTGAAAAAGTGGAGCTCTAAATTCCATTATTAAGCAAAGATTCAATAAAAATATAAAACAACTCTATTAAAAGAAACCGGAATGGAAGGCTATTTTAATTTTCTAAATCAAAAACAGTACCATTGAACTATGACTAAGTTTTAACAAAAAGAACAAAACTTCACAATTCAGGACTTACAAGCTCCACAATATTCGAATTTTCCGCTCTCCTAGTCCACTGTGCAATAACTGTGTAAACTTTTGCAAATTTCCACAAACATTTTCGACTTGTGAATCGACATATCGTGCCTTTTCGCTACATTATGGTATTACGCGCAGTTTGTTTGATTTTGTATTCGCTAATCTCGCTAATGTTGCGGCCACAAACTTTTCAATTACATGTTTTCGTAGTGGTTTCGTTGGCCGGAGACGAATCACCACGACTCGCGTGTTATTTATGATTTTCGTTGCTTTAAATTTAGTTGCATTTTTGTATCCTACTTCTGCTCTCACATACTTCCGTAAGTGGCCACATTAAATCTCCGGTTATCCCAAGGGACACATGGATTGACATTACGAGTAAAAATAATAAATCTTCGGTGTCGCTGCAATTAGCGGTGACTTCGTGTAGAAATTATTGATAGCAAATATATAATTGTGTATTCTGGATAGACTTGGAGAAATTAATAGCAATAAATTGATGAAGAAAGCTGTGCCGCAAACAAATACTGGAACCGTAAATGCAGACGCATCAATTGATGTATCCACATTCGGGTTCGTTAAATTTTCTTCAAATAGACATTGGACTTGAGAGAAATTGTGAAATAAAAATTGACAAGTTCTTCAGATTATCTTTATAATATGTTTATGAACCTGAAAATCATAACTAAATGAAGCCCTTAAAATTGTTGCACCCATAGCAGCTTTTTAGTGGCAAGAGGCACCACTGAACTAAATATTTTACATTTCTTCTAGACCACTGAAGCAACAATAGCCAAATTCACTCAGAATAAATCATTTAATCACTCCTATCGATACTGTAAAAATTGTTGAAATCAGAAGTTGACCCCGTTCACCATAACGGTACTGCTAAAAACTACTAAACAAATGAGAAGGCTTTATAGGAGCCGGGGTAAAAATTGAACTGTGGGCGCGACCCACTTTTAGGTAATGTTACATATCTCAAACTGCCGATTTCAACTAAATTTCTTATGAAAACCACGATTACTTCTCATATAGCAAAAAGTTTTCAATAAAACAGGAAAGAAATTTGCACTAATAATTCCATTGAAGTATGTCACCTTATGACCAAAAGTTGCCTAAATCTAAACAAAACTTTCCAAACCCTAGGTACCGAATATATGAGCCCCAGTTTCTATAGTTGACTATCGATATATCCGTCAATGTAGGAAATATACAATTGAAATTCAAAGAGAATGCTTTTCTGACAAAAGTAACCCTGTGTATTAAGCAGGGGTTAGATCGGGTCAATACTTTGCAAAGCCCTTATTTACCTAACATAAAGATTTCAGAACTTCTGGATGACTTTATCTCGATGAAAATGATAGAGCGTGTTTTACTCATAACATTGTATCTTTGTGCCTAACATAGATAAAATTGGGCAAAATCTTGACCTACCTCCCATATAACTTATATCAGGATTTTCGAACATCCGGCTGACTTTACTATACGAGTATATAGTATGATTGGCTTTTTAGTATGTGGTATTGAGAAAAGTAAATAAAATCGGGTCGCTACTACCCCCAACTCCCACATATTACATACATATGTATGTATATAATATAATGATTTTCGTTTTTCTAACAAACCTTATGCCAAATATGTCGGTCAGTGAATGAGCTATATTTATATATTAAATTGTTTAGATTTCGATCCTCTGGTGGACGTTTTACATCATTCGGTATTTTCCTGGCTTTGATTTTCGCAAGTTGCAAGAGTACAAAACATTCGGTTGCACCCGATCTTAACCCTTTCTTACTTGTTTTTAGTTATTCCTTATTTTCAAAAAGAACTATCGTATCATTATTATGTGAATTATATGCATTATTTTGGGTAAAGCAACTTTGATAATTATGAAAAATAAATAAAAAGGAATTTTTGGAAAAATTATTAAATATGGTTTTTTGAAGTGAAAAGTACATTTGAGGCAAAAATTTGGTTAGATGGCGAGTTTCTCGACAGAAAATAATTTTGGATGATCGTAAAGAGGAGTTGTTCGAAATAGCAGGCACTCTAAAGATATTAATCATTTACGTCATTTACGAATATTAGGTATGACAAAACTGTGTACAAAGCGAGGAATGCACAGCAGTGGGCTGACGTCTGTATTTTGGGATGCGCAAGGAATAATTGTTACTGACAGTCTTGAAAAAGGAAAGATCATCAGCAGCTTAGGGCCTTTCCTATGTTCCACCTAGGAACTGCGGGAAAATATATATATACATATATCTGCAGCCGGAAAACGGCCGCATTTGAAGAAAAAGGTATTGCTGTTTTACCAAGACAATGCACCGAGTCACAAGTCATTGAAAACGATGGAAAAAGTCCCTAAATTGGACTTCGAATTGCTTTCGCATCCACCGTATTCTCCAGAACCATCCACCGCGTTCTCCAGATCTGGCTCCCAGCGACTATTTCCTATACTCAGATCTTAAAAGAAAGCTGGCTGAGATGAAATTTTCGTCAAATGAAGATGGTGATTGCTGAGACTTATTTTGAAGCAAAGGCCAAATCGTACTACGAAAATGGTATCGAAAAAATGGATATTCGCTGTATCAAGTGTTTAACATTTGAAGCGAACTGTGTTGACTAAACATAATATAAATTTAGCGAAAAAACGTGCTTTACTATGGTAGGTCGAGGACTTTCAATTGGTTACACAGAATAAGATGAGAAATCCTGCTTGTATCTAACATATTAACATTAAGCGAAATCAATTCGATATGTCAATGTGAGTTGAAATGACTATTGTACGCCTGTGTTTGGTTGAAAAGAATGTACTTCAAGAAAGACCTCGTATGATACCATAATGAATATTTTAATTTTGTATGAAGCTGGAGAGATAAGTTACGAACGCGCATTTATCCAACCTATTATACAGAATTCAACCCAAGAACTTGTTGTTGCTTTCGCTTGCAAATAGAATTGCATTAGTGAGCATGAAAGTGGTGAATCGAAGAGGACTATAAGCAGTGACGGAGAAAAAAATAACCAGAACATTTTTTTAAATACATACATATATATTTAAACATATAGTGAGAAAGAGCAAGAATCTTAGAACTGAATTAGATCGAAAATGTTTCCCAAAATTTAAATCTGAAAACGATTAATTCATTCCCCACCATTTTAAAAGCTCTAAAAGCTTTCCTTCCGTGTATTTAAAACACGTTTTATCGTGCAATTCAATTTGCCAGCATTTCAGTTATTCTGTAGCAACATCATCATTATCTGGTGAAATTGAGCAGATGAAGCATTCAAGCGAAAATCTGCCGTTAATCCGCATAACTCGCAAGCCCATAAGGAATACTTTTCAATTTAATTCGAGTATAGAAAACTGCTCTCAGAGCGACTGCATTTGAAAGAAATCTAATTGCGCATTTACTGCGTAGAACGACCGAAACCCAAACTGAAATGCGGACAGAAAAGGACATCACGAAAGTGCGTGTGAAAAAAAAAAACAAAAAAGACCTGAAAGGGATGTAAGCAGCGCCTTACCCCAAAACAAAGCAACAGAAGGTGGACTTTAAAGCAAGTTTAATTCACAAAAAGTGGGTGAGAACTATATGTTTGTATGTATACATATGTGTGCCTGAGCGATGTTGACAGTTGTACGCAATAATTATGCCGCAAGTGGGTTAAGGATAATGCAGCCGTTGATTGAAAACAGTAATTTTGGGGTGTATATGTATGAGTGGGCGTTGCAACAACGACATAATGTATAGAGTCTTGACTTACTAAGACAGCAGCTGTAGGAAGCGTAAGCAGTCACGTGAAGAGAACTTGCAGAAGAATATGCTGAAAGCAGCATAAATAAATTTGGTTGCATGCTGCGCTTAGAGTTCGTGTGACGTCCCTTTGCGACATTCATGCAACAAATACTGTTGAGACTACGCTTTTGAGCTACTTAAAACAGTTAGCCTTGCTTGAGGTTCAATTGTAAATATGGCAATGCTTAGACAACTTACTTAAAAATAAGTAAATTTATATTTGCTTCTTGGCTGCCTCAAAAGGCAAAGTAGTGTGCTTCTAATGCCAAAATGTGGCAGTTCAAATGATGATGTACCACTGCTGATGACTTCAATGCTCTTTTAGATGGCTTTAACCCACAAGTTGACAACACACTACCGTAGAAGTTGCCAGAGTTGTCCTTGCCACAAAGTCAACCAAAAATCCACCGAAATAAATGTGTAATATGCATGAGTCATGCCAGCACACACACACACACATAAGCGGTAGGAATCCACATGCCTCACGTGCCTTAGAAGCTCACATACACATGCAAACATGCATAATATATTTGTACTGCGTTGAAACGTGCCACACATTTGTATGCAAAGCAGCATCGCCAGCACATATGACAAATTCTTTATTATTATCCTGTTTGTTGAGCGCACGTATTTGCACAATACATATTAGAGTTTCGAGCAGCAGCGGCATGATAAAGAGAATATTTGCTGCATTCAGCACACACGCACACACCCGCACTAACGCCGAAAGAGCGGCCACCCACGACGGAGGCGTGCAATTGCTCTGCCATGCTGCGACTTTTTAATTTCAACAAAGGGAAGACTAAGCGAAAAAAAGAAATTAAGAGTAAATAAAAGACCAACAAATCCTGTTTGTTAAAGGCGATTTTTCGACAAAATCGTATTACACTGGCTAAGTTGGCTTTTGGGCGAATTTCGGCAAATTAACTGTGCAACATAATTTAAGCTTTTGTGCAAATAACGACTTGAAAGAAGTCTATGCTGTGCACATGCGCCTACTTAAACATATATTTTTGACATATATACATATATGTGAAATGATCCTAGACCTTGAAGGTTTTCTCCAATATCTTCTTAGCATGCTGTCTTGTTTGTGAACAAGCAATTACCTTGTGATTTGTCTAAAAGTTAAAAAATTAAATAAAATGAACGGACATTACTACCATGCAAGATAAGATCGACAGCATATCTCATTTGTGAGAGGGTTCCTCTAATTGAACTTTGGACCTCGAACTAGTTACCTCACCACTACCAAAGCTACAAACCATAAACTGGAAGAGATAATACGGTTAATAAAATTTTGACGGTTCCGACAACAAAACTAAAAGAGGTGTGCTGAGATATCTCATTTTATTACGAAAAGTTTACTAAATACTAAAATAGGCTTACAACCGAATAAAGCTCTTTACTCAAGTACTCACTAAGTGAGTGTTTCACAATGTTAATAAAACAAATTTTCTTTATTTTGTTGTGAAGAACAGCATGCCGAATTGTAATCGACTGGGGCAATGGCGCCGATCACTGCGCGACTTAACACATCGCACTGATAATAACAATCATCGGTTCGCCAGTTCTCCGCCATTACGATCCATTACGATATCAAGTTATGTAGGGTAATATACATATATACCTTTATGAATGATAAGGATGACGAGACAAGTGGAAATCCGGGTGACTGCCTGTCTATTTACCTCCGAGATGGCATGAGAAGGCTTTATGGCACCCGGCGCAAAGATTGAACGACGGGCTTGGCACTGTCCTGTTTTTGATATAATCGCATATCTTGACACCCGTCCGACCGATTTCGACTAAATTTAGTATACGAAATTCTTCTCATATTTTTATGTCATAGTGAAAATGCGCGAAATGGGAAAACAACCATGCTTACTTCCCATTCCTTTTTCTGACAATAGTTACTCAGTGCATCGAAAAGCGAGTCGATACTAACCCAACTAACATATACTATATAACGGAGTTTTCAATAATGATGCTTCAAAAGTACGCTAAATAGTTTTTCACGTTCTTTTACATTTCTCATTCATTCTAGTGTCGAGAATATTTTTTGCGCTACCGCATCAATTGAGGTAGACCCAA
Source organism: Bactrocera zonata (assembly GCA_037783105.1). Lineage (NCBI taxonomy): Eukaryota > Metazoa > Arthropoda > Insecta > Diptera > Tephritidae > Bactrocera > Bactrocera zonata. The sequence continues at coordinate 452,789 of JBAWJQ010004427.1, read as the reverse complement.
ATCAGTCTCTAACACGTCGTTCTCAAGCGTTGGGCTTTTCTGTCATGTCGTTGTAGCGAATTTTGCAAAAAGGTCTTGGCCTAGATCTCTACAAGACCAAATTAACGCAAGAACTAAAGCCGCATGACCACCAGAATCGTCGCATGTTCCTAAATTGGGCTGAGCAACAACTTAAAATGATGCGGGATTTCAACCAAAAGTCATCTTCAGCGATGAGGCTCATTTCTGTCTTAATGGATTCGTCAGTAAGCAAGTTATGCTTTATTGCTTAGGAAGCAGTCCAGGTTTAGTGAGATTTATGGGCCGTCGGCGTCATTGAGCCGTACTCTTTCCGAGATGATCAAGATCGGTAGGTTACTGTGAATGAAAATCGCTACCACTCAATGATAACTGAATATTTTTGGCACGAATTGGATATGGATTTCGAAAATATGTGGGTCCAACAGAACGGCGCCACAAACCACATAGCATATAGCAGATGTCATAATCGATTTATTGTAAGCCAAGTTTGATGAACGTGTTATCTCTCAATTGGCCGTTGGACTATTTTCTGTGGGGCTAAGTCAAGCCTATGGTCCATGCCAACAAGCCACCAACGATTGATGAACTTCGTACGAACATGAAATTGCGGCAGTATCGGCTGATATATGCTTAAAACCCGTCGAAAATTGGGCTCAGAGTCTAAACTTCTGCAAGCGTGCCCGTGGTGGCCGTGCAAAATAAATCGAATTCAATACATAATGTCATCGAATGTGCTTTCACAGGAATAAACAATTTTTTTGATATGCCAAACCGGTTTTGTTTTATTTCTTATTAAAAAACCTTCTATAATAGTTTTCGTTTTTCTAACAAATCTTATGCTGAGTGTATGAGTTATACATATGTAAGTGCTCGATTCGGTACCGCAGCAACGGTTTTTTCTCGTACATCTTAAATAAAACCGCTACATTTTGTGCTCTCTTTTTGGTTCAAACACCAAAAATCCCCTTGTATCCGCCACTGGCATAGTAGTAGCATGTAGTATAGATTGTTCAATTTCACTAAGCCGAATTCCCCGAAATGCCACCACAGACCCATACAAATTTTGAGGAATAAAAATCTGCGCAGTCGACGACAAGTGGTTACATTTACCGCTGGATCATACAACATCAAATATATTGCAGGCGAAACTACAACAAATACAAAAATTGTAAAGTAAACAAATTTGCTGCAGAGATTTTAAGTCAAGGACAAAGTCTGGAGGAAGCAAGGAGTGGCGCTCAGCTACTTACAAAATAACGAATTTCGACGCATGCAACGCTGGTTCCAACGCTAGAATGCGTTGTATTACAACGAAATTTGTTGTTGTTTTATTATTTTGTTTTTTTTTTTTTCTCGTCTGAAAAATTTCTTGATGCATTGAAAAATGTTTGCACAGGAAACCTTTTGTGTGCGTGCATAGAAAATGCCAATATGAGTGTAAAAGCTCGCCTGCTCTTATGAGAGCACACACGCTCATGTAGGGATATTGGTAGCGTGGCATGTAGTGGAAACTTTATGGATATAAGCATGAAAGCTAGACTTAAGTAGCCGTTTTGCTGCGCTTTCAACAGTTTTGCTTCACTTGGTTATTTTACGAGTAGATTGCATGCATTTTGTTTACTTAAGTACGTATGTGTGTGTATGTATGTTTACAGATTTTTGAAGAATTTTCGAGCCATTTTAAGCCGCTTGCTTTTGTCGACATTGCTGAACCGACTACTTATGCCGGCATCGTTGGTTGGCTTCGTCGTGCAAGGAGCGTTGTAATGTGGCATCGTTAGTAGCAAGTATGCACTAATATTATGTCAACATTAGAGATATTAGAAAATTCTAAGATTTGCTAAATTGAGTTTATTAAAAATATTACATAGTTTCGCTCATACATAAAATATTGCAACAACCGTCTACATTTTTGGTAAAAGTCTTAAGAAAATTGACAGGTAGAGAAGGAGTGCTGTGAGGAATGGTTTTTAGTCACTTATTTAAGGACTGCGTTAATGGAATTTTGAAATCTCAAGAGAGAAAGACCACTATAATCACATACTATATTATTAGCAGAACGAATAAAGAAAGAAAAATGGAAAGGAAAATTTTGTTATAATAAGTTATTCACAAGGTAACTCCACGTGGTATCCAACTGGGCACATAGAACCGGCTTAGACGTCAACTCAAGTAAAACTGATATGGTATTATTTACCAGGAGTAAGATCCCAATGGTCCCCTTCCCCGGAAGTTAATGTCTTCAACCTGTTGATTAGATGAAAGATCTACAGCTTATCCTTGTTAGAAAGGATTTACAGATGTCAAAATCTAAGGAGAGGATAAGGAAGGCATCGGTTGCCTTATATTGCTGGAGAGAAGCTATAGGGAAATGGTGCGGACTCTCACCAAGGCTAGTGTTTTGGCTCTACTAAACCCTGGTCAAGCCAATAATGTGCCTTGTTGTATTCGTCTGGTGAAGGGCACTCGAAGAGTCTACACTTGCTAAAAAGCTTGAACGTGTCCAAATAGCGGTTTTCATTGGCAACTCCGGGGCACTATGAACTTCACGAACAATAGCACTTAATTTCACTTTAGGAGTACTGCTGCCAAGTGTGCTCCAAACTCACGGAAGCCGGATGTATGAAGGAATCATTCAACTGTATTCCTGAAAACTTGGATCACCGTTCAGGCCACTAGTGTGGACTTTTTGTCTGCTCACAAATCGTGTGGATGGGAAGAAATCGCTGGAGAAAAGATGCATTGAGCTTTTTCATGAATATGTCGAAGCTGTGAGAAAAGGATGAAGGGGGTTTAATCAAAGCAGCTCTCCGTCAATCTTAGCTTAAGACTACCGTGTGTGGCTGTGCTCACTGGATATAACATTTTTTTACTTATCACCGTATTCATTAGGGTACTTGGTCACAGCGGAATTACTGGCAACTGCCTGCCCCCTTGCCCCGCTCACATCAGATGGGACCGAGGTTGATCTATATTGGCATCTTTCGTTATAGCGCTGGACAAATGGACCTCGCGTGTGACTGTGAGATACTTTTGACCTAGATTAGAATGCAAAAGATCTACTTGCACTAAGAACACTTCACATTGACGCAGGAGCTCTTACTGTACACTGTACTCATCCGATAAGGCTAAACTTGTATGGAAAAGTGTGAGGTGCAAGCATACCATCCCTTTCTCCTCCATTGCTAAGCCTGTGCAAGACTAAGGTTCACAAATCTCCATTGTCTTACCTTCGGTGAACCAGGAACCTTATCCAAAACAGACATTATTCGTCTTAACAAATTTGTGATAGGCTCAAAGAGCTTTGTCGATATGCAAATGTCTTATGATCCAGTAAATAAGAATTTTTCTTGTACGACAAATGACTGGAGTACTTAGCTGTCCAAGTAAAATCCTTTTTAGGATCGACGTTTCAACTAGACCTAACCTAAGATGTTCATTTAATCTCATCCGCCTCCAATCCGAGCTCTGCAAGTGCTGGTTAGCCGAACATCTAGCTATTGTGCTGTAAGAGAGTTACTCCTTACCGAGCCTTAACCATCTTGTTATTGAAAAAGAGTCCCCGAAATTTGCCCGAATAATAAATTCGAATATTTTCCGGTTTTGAAGTTCCGATTCTTTGCTTAATCAAACTGCCTTGCAACAGTTAGTTGTTATTTATACAAAATCGTAAAATATATCAGTAGTTATTTTAAGCGACATATGCCGAATCGAACATATCTTACGAGAGAAAATTGAGAACATCCCGTCATAAGGTCTCTATAAATAATACTTTCATTACATAACTCAACTAAAGTAAATTGTTTTAAGTATCTTTGAGGGTTCGACAATTCAACATACATTTCTGCATAATAAGATTGAAATCTAATGCGGAGACGTAGAAACATCACTCTAATATTTATTGCATTACTTCCGCAGACCAAAAAGGGTCCTCAGTGATGCGCAACCACAAGCGGAATTGGAATTCCTTATAATATTATATATTTCTCTTTTCATCAATTTAATTAAATTACTCACCTAACTAATCGCTCAATAAGCCAGCAACAACACTAACTTCATCAGCACCACAACTACCCACCAACAGCTCTGCTGTAAGCGTGGTGCCAAACCACCACAATATTTCTCCACCACCAACAACAAGCACTCGACGCTAATCCAAACAGCTGGGCAACTAGACGGCGGCGGCAGTGTCTTCTTGGCCTTAAGCTAAAATCTTGCATGCTAATCACGTAGTAATTTCGAATACTTATAGGTATTTTAGCATCATTCGCGCCGCAGGGCGAGAGCACACGAACACAGCAAACATCAAAGGGCGCGCAGGCGGGTGCAACGGTGAAGGCAGTCGCTCTTGTGGGTGTGAGTGTGGGTTGTAGCGCCCAAAGGCATATTTATGCCAAAAATTCAAACAAACCGCAGGGCACACAAGCTACGACGGAGCTGTAAGAAAGAAGCATTTGACTCATGGGATCAACCGGCTCTTGAACCCCATTCAGGTTGTAAAAGTGTTGTTTTTAGCATAGATCTCATGAAATTTAAGGGTTGAGTGTAGCTGCTGAGTGTGTACTCGGTGGCGCACAGTTGATATAACGGTAAATATTGAACATCTGCATTAACGTTGAGCTTCGTGTGCATAATGAATACATAAAGTGAGTAGCAAATGTGGGTATTATATGCCAAAAATATTCATATATTGAGTGAAACAATACAGTGATTACCGTATTATTATTTCCTTCATTAAATCTTGTTTAGACTACTTTTGCGATAATCCACTTTCGAACCACTTTTATGACACATACACTCAGAGCAGTCGATTTCAAAGGACTATCTTTCTGTCCAAGTATTAATATCATATCTCCCAAACTTAGGCTCTACTCGAACATCTTCTCTCTGAACAACGCTGTAAAGATCTATTATAAATACTATTTAACCCTTCAACCCCTTTGGAGTTTCTTGGCAAAAAATATTATATTCAAATAAAATTATTGATCCTGAAAAGAGCCTAATCACTCCATCACCGATACTGTGAGGTTTTGGGGAAGTGTTCTGGCTTAAAGTAAGACAATTTCGGATCGATGTGATGGATAAAAAATAGTATTACGTTACCTTTCAAACCTGCATAAAAATAATATTTTTTTTATCATTTATCGTTTTTATCGTAAAGCGTTTAAACAAAAATATCGGAAATATAGTATCAACAATCTTTCACTCTTTGAGAAGAAACAGATTATTTTTTGTGCCTAAGACTAGGTTATGATAGGTAAAGAGAACGATCCTAAAGGGGATCTCACTTAGACAGCTTAGTACGTTGGTCCGTTGTGGTAACAAAACTCTTACCAGAAATACCAAATGCAGCATTATAAGGCTCTTACACATCAAAAAAGCACTTTGAGCCTAACAGAAATTTGTTGAGATGGCTAATATCATTTTCGGCTATGTCTTCTGGTTCGCCGAAGGTAAGATTACTGAGATTACTAAAATTACTGAGATGTCTGGCTGGACAATGGAGGAAAAAGATACTGCTTCACTCTCCTCGATACAACTTTGAGTATACAACTTTCTTGACACTTTCTCACAATCTCAAATCCATACTGTCAATGTAGGCAAAAGAAACAAGTCTCTTAAATAAAAGTAATTTCTTTAATTTGCAGCCATTTTTCATATGCCATCTGTCAGACATTTGTGTATCAATTGTCAATGTCATATTGACAGCAGCGAAGCTACCGAATTTGCAATTCTGCTTGTGTAGGCTCAACTTTGCATATTCCATACCATCACGGCTTGACTGACAGGTCCATGACTTCACTCGTTGATTTATTGGCTGTTTATGATTAAATTTTGTAACACCTCTGCCTCGCTTAACCTCGCTTTGTATTTGTTTACTGCCAGTTTGTCTCCATTTCTTTCGTTTTATTCCAATTCAATTTCGATTTTATTATTTTCAACTGTCAGTCATTCATTCATCCTTCACCTTCATTTGACTTTTGTATGGTAGTCTTATTTTTTAGCTACAAGAACACCATTGCACCAAACTTACAAGTGTAAAAGACAGTCGGAACGCTATTCATCCAAATAGAGAGGAAAGTTGTTGCACTGAGTGACGGGAAGCTTGGAAATATTATTCGTTTTGCATTTGCTTTTTTTGCCGTCAAGTGAAATCGGAAAGTGTACAAAATTAAAAACAACTTTGATAAATACTCCTAAACGAATTCCTGTCTAACAAGCTACAAAAACGAAACCCAGTTATACAAAAGCGTTCTTGTCTACTTTTAGTTACATTTGGGGAGGTACAAAGCTTCCCAGTAGTATACAGGATTCATCCGGAAAGTAATAGCACCGATTTTCATCCGCCGCGACTGTACTTCGGACTATGCGCGCACCGACTGGATTCGGTAGAGGGCGTTCCTAGCTAACGAACGAGCGGCTGCTCAGTTGTCTCCGAGCACGTGGAGAATCAGAACAAATATTTTCGCTGGACGTGTTTCTGTAAGTGGTGCAAGCCGAAAATACGTTCGTTAATGTAGAGGTACGCGATTAAACTTTGTGTGAAACTCGTTAAATCTGCGACGTTTGACAAGATCAAGCAGACTTACTCAGATGATGCTCTAGCAAGAAATGGTGTGTTTCGGTGACAGCCGTTTTGGCCAAAGTGAAAACGATGTTCATTGCCTTTTTTGACATCAAAGGCTTCGTCCAAGATGACTTTGTTCCTCCTGGACAAGTTTTACGTGGAAGTCCTCAAGAGACTCAAACGAATCGGGTCCGACAAGACATCGCAGCGGATTGGAAATTGCACCACGACAACGCCCCGACTCACACCGCTTTTCTTGTGAACATCTACCTAACCAATGCCGGCATTCCAACGCTTCCGCAGCCGCCCTACAGCACATATGTAGTCCCCGGGACTTTGTTTATGGACAAAGAATCTATCCGAGCCTATTCATTATGAATGCTCAGCTAATCGGCAAATCGGGTTAGATTTGCATTCTCTAGAATGTAAGATGATATGAGATGTCTTCAAAAGAGGAGCGCTTTCGCAACTACATCGCAGTAAACTGACAAAGCTTTGCAAGCAATTTCGTCTATCCTTAGTATCAATGGCATTTAGAGGTCCTAAATCCAACGTAGTTTTTTACTTTGGATCCAGAAGAGAGGCTGTTTAAAAAGCTGGTGTCCGCGCTAGCCTAGAAAGGTCAATTGACTGACTCTTATTTAGTATTGGGAGATTCTGATATCATGAAAGGAAAGGTTTCAAAGTTTTGTGGATAAATAAGCCTATTACTTGGATTGATTCAGGTTAAAATGTCGAGTTGATGAGATGAGATGCCAGTTGGATCGTCTTGAAAGTCTCAACAAAATTCTCTGTTTAATTTGTCATTCGGACTTCTGAAAGCCACACCTGTTTCCTCTACTGGGTTCTAGAGCAGCTTTCAATTCCGTTCGCACATGAATAATGCGCTACATGAAACATGCAAATTCTCATTCTTTTTCAAACAAATTTTTATCCATCGTGTTTATGCCCCACAGTTGTGCCCGTTAGTGGTAGCTTTTTCAATTGCACATTTTTTCCTGGCATTTTTGTGTTAAAAATTAGAAACATTGTTTGTCTGTCAACATGATAGGTTGCTGCCATTGCGGAGCTATGCAGCAGCAACAAAAATAACAACAACAACGAATGCAAAAACTATGAAGTAAAGAGGGAAAGGCGGGCAACCGAAAGGTAGCATGAGAAGATGCAACACACAGACACATATGCGAAGGAAATAAATTTGTTGTTGCGTTGTTGCAACAATGGAGTGGAGATATGTTTGAGGGCGTATTTGCGTGCATAGTGCAAATAGTCCGTCGAAAGCGCATGGAACCCTTAACCCCGCCCGTGCCGCCTAAGCGTGAGTGAGTGTGCGAGCGAAGTGGTTCGTGTTCGTGTTGTTCGAGTGCAGTTGGCGTGGAAATTGCAATTTTCAGGCAACGCAGAGCGTCAAACCGAAATAAACTCTATTAATCGACAGCGCTGGAACAACACCGCGTATTTGTTATTGTTGTTATTTGCTAGCAATATTAGTTACCGTTAGTTTGGTGGGCGTTCCCCATAGCGCGGCGGTGTTGCGGCAACTCGATCCACTTTTTACACCCGCAAACTAATTTCTGCTTGCACTTCCACTTTTTTCTTCAAGTGTGTGGCGACTCCAGTGTGTGTGTGTGCGTGTGCGGCAGCGTGTGTTTGACAATAACGAAAATTGAATTGAATATTTCGCTGCTTGTTCGGTTGTGTTTTTTCGTAATTGTGTTCTGCGGATCCCAATGACTATTCATACCCTACAATTCATTGCAGTTTTGTGTTTTGCTGTTTGTTGCATTTCCAATTGCTTAGCTTTTTTGTGCCGCAAAGCTGCCGGGATCGATGTATCTTCGTTTATTGGCTTTCGCATTTTCTCTGCCAATTCTGTTGAAGGCATTGTCAGTGCCATTTGTTGCGAATTCACTTACCAACTTCATTTTCGGTTGCTTTCCCCTTGCTGTCGGCCCCCAATGTGGCGGCATTTGCATTCGGTTGCGGCGTATTACGGAGCGTTTTTCTACTGCGCTTGCACTGTTAATCAAACGCAATGAATTGAATGAAGTGTACTCGTAAATCATTGTGCGAATTCATCACGGAATTAGGGAAAAAAGCTCTTTTTTCGTGCATTTAGTGGGGTTGTCGAAACTTTTCGCCGTTTATTTGGAAAATGGTTTTGCAATTTGTGTAAAATAGTGGTTTTTACGGAAGTATATGAAGAAATTGTAGTTTATCTGACCGAAAAGTAATGATATAATAGCGCGGCAATTACGAGAAAGGATTCTGTGTGAAGTATGAACTCATGGCAAGGTAGGTCGGTAGGCAGAACGGCTGTTTGATGTCGCACTTAGATATTTATAAGGCTCATTGTAAAACCACTGTGACTAAAATCCCCTAACAATATCCTCTCTGAACCCTTTTGAGCCCACATTCCATTCATGCCCCGTTTGATTGCCGGTCGAACTAGTTAGGGATTGTCTCCACTTAGACTCTTCAATATTTATCAATTGTTTGTCGAATAATTTTCTACAAGCCAAAGGCATATTAATTCATTATTTTCCGTAGTCTAATTGTGGGGTGGTGAACTCATAGAAAGCTTTTCGTAAATAGTTTGGTTGAGGTTGTTATAATTTAATTATGATACTACTACTCCTAAACAAATTTGCTTTTCCGAAAATTGGACGTGCTGATGGATCCGGAACGTGTGATCTCCTTACGATCTTCTTTTGAAGCAATTGATAGCTGGACTTCAGAAATAGTCTGTCAGCACTGAACAGCCACTACCTCGTAGACCATGTGAGGCATTCAGGTTGATATTCCAGAAACTGCCAGTGGTCGACTTGGACAGCTAGAAACGTCGGTTGTGTTGTCAAGAACTCCTAATTGTGAATCAAAAGATCAGTCACGCTCAATGTGCGGATAGTCTGACGAGTCTCTTATGTCTTTATGATACTAATTGTGAAAATTGAGTTCCTTTGTTTTTTTCCTAGAAGATACCACTGCCGCCATGCTTTAGCAAAAACTGGATAGTGGAAGTGAAAGCTTATATATGTTTTCACATAACCTTCCACACTCCGCGTACTCCAAATTCTTTAGACCGTGTGAGTATCAATAGAACAGTGTCGCTGCTTCTTTTTTCGAGCTTACCAGCTTGTATAGCTCTTCTTACTCACGCATTTCGGCATCTCTTCTTTTTTGTCACCAAATGCGTCTGGCTTCCCTCCCAATCGTACCAGCTTTTCGTTTGCATTTTCCGAACACCAATGGGTTCGTTTGCAGCTGTATGTAAAGAGCTTGAAATGCCGTCCCATAATTTCTTTATACCGAATTGCTGCTGAGTGCTAGTCGAGTAGAAACTCGTTCGGCTGTCTGTTGAAATAGCAGCTTCTCGACTTCGAACGTTTCTTGTGTTTGTTGACGTTCGTTTCTTACTGCACAGAGGTGGGTGGGTATCTTGGCTGCAACAAGATAGTGGTTCGAGACAATGTTAGGACCTCGGAGCGTAAGCACGTCTAAAATATTGGACACGCGTTTTTCGTCTATCACAACACTATCGATCTGGTTGGTGGCCTTTCGATCCGGATCCAGTCAGGTTGCTTGTTAAAACCCGGACCCCGGCGAAGTCGATCAATCTCAACCCATTTGGAGATGTTTAATCATGGAGGCTGAATTTACCGACCGTTGTGCTAAAGTGTTGCAAGCGTTTCTTTGGCCACTTCTTTCTTCTTTTCCGTTGGAACGAGGGCGCAAATGGGCGATATGTTGAAGAACTTCGCTTTAATGCGGATTGTGGCTACACGTTCGTTCACCGGGGTGAATGCCAGTACTGCGCGACGGAGTCTTTCTCCCACCACGAATCCCACACCGAACTTGTACTCCTTTATAGTGTAGCAAATGCCACAAGGACCTACTCGTTTCAGTCCGTGTCCCGTCCGGCGCATTCCTTGGACGGCAGGTCTAACCGACATCAACCAGCTGGGCAGTGGCATCTTCCCAATTAAGGAACCGAACATTTCAAATGCATGCCCTTAAATCGTAATCCTGAATGCAATTGCCATTGTCGTCATCAAAAGGGGGTTTTCGTCTTAGTTCCTCATGTGCGTGATTCCTCCTCCATAGCAGTTAAGTAAAAAATGCTAAGACATTGTTTTCTTCTATTTAATCGCAAAGAATCTCGAAACAATTATTCAAGAACTTTGCTTGTCTGTTTCTTATTTAACATGAGTTGAGAGACATTCGAAAGCTAAGAAGTGTCTGCATTTTCTCCAGTATGACATACATAAGATAAAAGAGACTCACGCTCATGTAATCAACAGAGCTCTGACAGTCTAGCAAGATTTCCTCCACTCACATCTTATTGGAAACGAGTTTATATGGATACTACGGACAGTTATTAATTGTTTTATTAAATTTTTTTTAAACCGGATATAGGACCACAACAATACCTAAGTAGGGGGTTTCGGATACTGGAAAATATAGTTTAACTGCAAGTAATTCATCTTCTTAAAGCTTTTTCAACCAACTTTTTCTCCAAATTGTGTTTTGATTGTCTTTTTCTCTGACAAAATGCCTTTGAACTCACGTGTTGTTAAACACATAATGAAATAAAGTTCAGCGCAAATGAGAAATTTGATAGCGAACTTTCGATAACACTTCCAGCGATTCATTCCATAACGAATTGGTTTTCAATCGCGCGAATGTGTATATACAACTGGCGACTGACAGTTCGCAAACGAAACAGCGATTTATGATGACTTTAATGTCAGTACTTAAATTATATGACAAGCCCTTCCACAAGCACTGTAGAGCGGGTAAATAAAGGGTGATTTTTTAAGAGCTTGATAACTTTTTTTTTAAAAAAAACGCATAAAATTTGCAAAATCTCATCGGTTCTTTATTTGAAACGTTAGATTGGTTCATGACATTTACTTTTTGAAGATAATTTCATTTAAATGTTGACCGCGGCTGCGTCTTAGGTGGTCCATTCGGAAAGTCCAATTTTGGGCAACTTTTTCGAGCATTTCGGCCGGAATAGCCCGAATTTCTTCGGAAATGTTGTCTTCCAAAGCTGGAATAATTGCTGGCTTATTTCTGTAGACTTTAGACTTGACGTAGCCCCACAAAAATAGTCTAAAGGCGTTAAATCGCATGATCTTGGTGGCCAACTTACGGGTCCATTTCTTGAGATGAATTGTTGTCCGAAGTTTTCCCTCAAAATGGCCATAGAATCGCGAGCTGTGTGGCATGTAGCGCCATCTTGTTGAAACCACATGTCAACCAAGTTCAGTTCTTCCATTTTTGGCAACAAAAGTTTGTTAGCATCGAACGATAGCGATCGCCATTCACCGTAACGTTGCGTCCAACAGCATCTTTGAAAAAATACGGTCCAATGATTCCACCAGCGTACAAACCACACCAAACAGTGCATTTTTCGGGATGCATGGGCAGTTCTTGAACGGCTTCTGGTTGCTCTTCACCCCAAATGCGGCAATTTTGCTTATTTACGTAGCCATTCAACCAGAAATGAGCCTCATCGCTCATCGGACGTAAAGCGCGAAACACATTTCGAACCGAACACTGATTTTGGTAATAAAATTCAATGATTTGCAAGCGTTGCTCGTTAGCAAGTCTATTCATGATGAAATGTCAAAGCATACTGAGCATCTTTCTCTTTGACACCATGTCTGAAATCCCACGTGATCTGTCAAATACTAATGCATGAAAATCCTAACCTCAAAAAAATCACCCTTTATGTGCATACGACTGGAAACGCAAACGATAAACGATTATGTTGGCGATCCTCCGATTTATTGCGCACAAGTATGTCAGGATGTCGGTCTGAAGTTGCTTTGCGGCGACACAATGATCTCATCTTTCTTTGTCTTTCACTGAACTGTGCGGCGGTGGTGACCTCTTCATGCCACTTTTTACCATTTTTAAAGCTTACCTTCCTTAACACATACTTAATACATATGCAGGCATGTGTGTTTGGCTCATAAGTCTGTGGCAGCGAAGCAATCAATTTAAATTTCGCCGTCATATGCGCACCAGTCCGTGCAGTGAGTGCCAAATAAATTTCCAGAAATAAAGGAGTGCAATTTAGGGTGCGCATGCGCAGCGCCAAAGCTTTGTGCGCCAGTGTGTGTGTGCATAACTAAATTTACGTGCGGCGCGCAGCGGCTTTGCATGCGTGGGCTGTGCCAAACGATGCGATTTTGATTAAGGCTGCGCCTGCGCAGATGCGCTTTACATGTGTTCACCACTTTTCGTTTTTTCTTTTGTTTTTTTAATTGTTTTTATATTTTGTTTCCTCTTGCATTTCTGTTTTGCTGCGGCGCTGCTTGATAAGTGAGCTTCCGCTCATTTAATTTACGGTATGTGCCGTGCTGTTTCTGCAGGCGCACATAAATTCATTTGTCCGCGTGTGGTTGTGTCGTCGAAAAAGGATGTTTTGTCGACAAGATCAGTAAACAAAAGCGTACGCGATAAGGCAATCAAAGACTACGGTGGACCCGGAGCCAAGCGCGCCGGCACATGCATGTGTGTGTGTGTATGCCTGCCGCGTAGCTGGGACACATGTTGTGGGTCCAAGCCACCGGAATGCGTTACTTTTTTGTGCTGGTGCGTTAAGCCCTTGCGATGTCTGCATGCCGCAAGAATTTTAATAAAGCGATGATGAATTTGTGCTGTCTGCTGCTGTCTCAAAAACAGCGAGGCGCAAAAGAGTATCAAACTTCGTGGCGCGTAATCACAATCAGCAACGCCCTGCAACAATAATGATATTAAATCGCTCAAAGACATCAAAAAAATCAAAAAAGTGAAATAAGCAATAAATAAAATGCGAGAGTCTGCATTTAGCCTTTCCTTCAACGCTGAGGATTTATTTAATCTCCAGCGTCGCCGTTGCAAAGACGTTGCTGCAATTGAAGGAAGTCTCATCAAATAACGAGACACTCATTACAACGCCCCATCAGTCACACCGGTGGAGCAACATGTGCGCGCCGAACCACATATGTGGGAACGGAACACACATAGTCTATGCCTGTTTGCGTAGCGTTGCACGTGCGTCACTGCCTGCGACTGCGTAATTTAATTAAAAATAAAGTTATTTTGCATATAAATTGATTTAATTTGCTCGTGCGCGCACGTTTGCCCACCGCCAGACGCACCTTTTAATGACTAGAACATTTTGTCGCTCTTCTAGGTGGATAGAGTGGCCATAATTCAGGGAGGTGTTGAAGGAAAATTCAAGTTCTTAAGATAAAAGTCAAGTCAAGTCAAGTATTTAAGGCCCATCTACGAAATCCACTAAAAATCTAGCGCTGCCTCATATTACCACGATCATTTGGCAACTCTGTAACCCTACGCAGCTATGCAAACATTGTCGCCATGCTCGACTCACAGCTTTGCGCATGCGCGCGCACATATCACGTCCGGCGTATCGCGAAATTGGATCTGAAATCGCGAGCTGATTGTTTAATCGGCGACTAATCTGCATCGCTTGTTTTGTCGCGGTGATTGCGTCGAATAAATTAAATTAAATTGCCACACCAAGTCCAAGTACAATGCCAACATGTAAGTCGACTTGTGGTCGACACAACAACACAGTTGGACAGCAGACTGAGTGGTGCCGCTGCCGCCTCCTCGTCTGACGCTTTCACATGTTGCTCTTAACTTCAGTTTTTCAGCGCTTGTCGGTGCGAGTGCAGCCAACGCGGTCAAAAGGTGTTCAGACTAAACGACGTCGCGTTTCGTCGTTGTCTCCAACTCGTCAGCGTCTGTAAGCCATTTATTGTTGTTGTGTGCTCTTTAAGTTTTTGTAACGCTTATCTTTTTTGCTGTTGTCACTGCGCATGCTGTCCCTCATCGTCTTCACTTCATTTGCTGCTGCGGCTGCTGAAAATGTGTGGTTTCGTGCGCCTGCGCATTTGTTGCACACAATTTGCATATTTGTCCGCAATCGTTGATTGGCCGCTGTCGTTTACTCCATTGCTTACTTGCGTTTACTGCTACATTTAGCGAAAGTTTGCCCAGCTCAACAGAGATATGTGTATGAACTGCCTTCGGAATGGGTCAATTTAGTCTGCTCACAAATGAACTGGCGATTCCGAGGACTTATTTATGAGGATTTGTGTTCATGCAATTGAGCTGAAGCGCAAAGTTGAAGGATATAGAAACGAGTTGTGCCATAAATCTACGTCGAAATGGAGTTGGTAATCAGGTAAATGTTAAATAAAACCTTTAGTGTTAGAGTTTTGGGCTGAGTAACGGCAGTAAAATCAATTATGATGTCTGAGGTAGGGCTCTAAGAAAAATATACATACATATATTGTGTCTATTATATTCATGTGGTTTGTCAACTTGATTATTATTCCACATTTCCGAAATTTCGAACGTGCTTTGGAAAGGCACTGTAGGTATTTTTCATTATAGGTCGTTCTTTTGAAGTCGAAATTTGTGTCTGAGAGAGTTTTAGTGGAGAGTTCTTCTTCATGAAAAGCGTTAACCGAACATCATAGAACATTGGTGGAAGCTGATTATGATTCAATATGCAGCCCTGAAAACACTACTCAATGAATATTGCTGCCAAAAGGTAAGAATAGTTCGCTCAGGTGTCACTTGATCAACTATTTCAAACCCCGCAAATCCAGCGACAATCCCGAATAACCTTAATGTTTAGGGAAAGCTCTCTATTCGTTGGTATCAGAATAATAATTCATCACAAAGCTCGGACTCATTCTGCAAGACAGGTTAAAATCAATTTGGAAAATAGCTGCTTGGACTTCACTTTCACCCTCCTTGTCTCTTCTGACTACTATTTGTTCCAGTCGATACAGAACGTCCTGCGAAAAAGTAAGGACGAATTTGTAGATGGGAGTAAACAGATCACTGCCACATTTTTTTATAAATGGCCGTGGTCGCGGGGTGTAATGGGGTACAGTTTGCTTCTGGGTAAGCGGTAACAGTTGTGGGTTCCTACTCTTGCGTCCTCATCCAGCAGCCAGGAAACGTGAGTAACCCCTTGGCGAAGATGTAGTCACCAACCCGTGTGGATCTTGGGTTACAGAGAGAAGAAGCTTCAGCGGAGCCACTCCGACATATTCGGTTTAAGAGTTCGCTGAAGTCTAATTGCAGCATTTGTTCAAAGTATACAGCTTTATACCACTCGGCTAGGGAAGTTTTGCACTGAGTTTGAGAGCCGCCACGTAAAAACCGGTCTGAATGAAACGAAACAACAGCATCGGATGAAAGGCTCCAAGTGTGATGACGACCACAGAAAACGTAATAAGGACAATTTGGGCAAGCACCTGGAATGTTCGATCACAAAAATTGGAAGGTGCCGATGTCCAGTTTACATCACAGCCGTTCAAGAAATGTGATGGACGGGACAAGGTCAGAGACGAGGAGGTCCTTGTGACATTTACTGCAGTGGCTATATAAAGGAGCGAAAATTTAGTGTGGATTTCATGGTGGGAAAAAGGCTCAGTCATCAATTCCTGTCATTCACTCCAGCGGATGAGTGTCTAACCATAATCCAGACGGGAGAGAAAAATGATATGACCAAAGATGCCTTAATAAGCAGTTGGAGTACGGTAATGACATCTGCCCCGCCACGATGTGAAAATTGTTCTTCATGATTTTAATGCCAGGGTGAGCAAAGAAGGCATATTTGCTACAACAGTTGGAAAATACAGCTTCCATGGCAAAACCTTTCCAAATAAGTTGAAGCTGATCGACTTCGCCGGATTCCGAATAATGGTTACCTGTAGTACTAGATTCCAGCGCAAGAAAATTCATCAAGCTTCTTGGCATCGAAAAACCGCCAACCAGTTGTGATAGACGGAAGACACGTCTCTAGTGTTTTAGACGTGGGTACGCTCCAGGCACCTAAGCAAGCAAAAATTCGCACCCGCCTCTGTAACTAACATAAACGGTATACTAATCGACTTGAATTCCTACTTTCTGAGAACACTCATCAGCCACTTTATGTGCAAAAATTTCGATATTAAATTAAAATGAAATTGAACAAAATATTTTATACAAACCGTGACCCTTTAAAGTACCTAAGTGGGCAGCTTTCGTATGCAGAAAGGCGTTCCTTTAATCACAAATACTTCAAGAAGTCATAAGTAAGAATTACTTTATAAAGAATAAGAGTTCGAAGCAAACATAACCTCAAACTTTTGTCATACAACCAACCAAAAGCAGCAATTTACCTCAAGCATTCAACAGAATCACAACAGCAATTATAGCATAAGAGCCAAAAAAATTACAAAACTGACAGTCAGTCACCCCGCCTTGGGGAACTGAAAACTTTATCAGACAGAAAAGCTCAGAATTGCAAATTAGATTACGAGCGAACATTCGCGTTAGCAACAAACTTTCTTCCGAATACAAGTAAGGGCGGTCCTTCACATGTCTAAGGTGCAAGTTTTCAGACTTCAACAGCAACAGTCGTCACAAGCACTTGTGGCAAGCAGACAGCGCCACATACCTATGCATAAGTGCACAGGGTAACTACCTAACCTCGTAGTGACGCCCTGCTCCAATCCCAGCATCACCATTCACCATACACGACCATACTCACACACTTTCAGCACTCTCCTTGATTTTGGCTCACCGCGTTGTCAAAATCTTTGCTTTGCTGTCGCGCTGCCTCACTGTGCGTCACGTACATAATTCTGTATTTAAAATAATTACACTTAATAACATTAATAATAATCTTAAATGATAACGATGTTGTTTATAATAATGTTTGCGCAACGCACAGCAGGTTGACACAGCGCGCGAGCAAGTTCCTGCGGACGATTCGAGCGAAGTGCTAATGGAAATGAACTGCCGTACGTGGCTGCAGTGTAGAATGTGCCTTACAACTTAATGGGCGAGAGGCGGGTGCAGCTTGAAGCTTGACAATTTTTCGATAAGGATTGACGTGTTTGGGTGCAAAATAATACCCTTCGAAAGAGCTAAAGCAAGGCATTTGGATTTTGGTATTAAATTTGTACAGTTGAACTTCCACAACTTGCATTTCAATAAATCGAAGTTCTCAATAACTCGAACTCTTCAATTGAAAATAGAAGTCAAATCTCATTAAAATTTCATTCCACAACTTGAAGTCTCTCTAACCAAGCTTTTCTGTGGATATGGTAATTCGGTTTAGAGAAGTTCAGTTGTATTAGTTTACGGAGAGCAGGTTTGGATTGAACCATTTAAAATCTCATAATTCATATTTGTTAAATCATACGAATTGTCCAAAATAAACCGATACAATCACGAAACCAATCGAAAATAAGTATCAGTATTCAAACGATCTCAGAGTCGAAATACCTGAATTTCGGCTTTTAAACATAATTGTATATCTCTTTAATGTACAATTTTGTAAAATGGGGTACGCATCTGTTAAAAATACTGGTTATTGTACTGAATACATACTGTGTTAGGGTGGTTCATATTTTTGATTATTGTATTATACTTAGTGCTGCCATAAGTTCTGTTACAAGTTCACTTTTTGTATTCCTAATGAAACTTCAACTTATGTTTTTTTTTTTTATATTTATAAAGAGCTTTAATGAATTAAATATGTATGTACCATTTTGGTCGACCACTTTTTGTCATTTTTCCGCTAG
Source organism: Bactrocera zonata (assembly GCA_037783105.1). Taxonomy (NCBI): domain Eukaryota; kingdom Metazoa; phylum Arthropoda; class Insecta; order Diptera; family Tephritidae; genus Bactrocera; species Bactrocera zonata. The sequence continues at coordinate 434,588 of JBAWJQ010004427.1, read as the reverse complement.
AGACATTATTCCATCAGTGTAAAACATTTCTGGTTTCTCGGTGAAAAGCCGCGACAAGTAATTTTCACTGGCTTCTCTTGAAACCAACTTTACTCTATTAAGGGAGTTGTGCATTGACCCAAACAAATGATAGTCCGATAGTGCAAGGTCAAGGATATATGGTGGATGCATCAAAACTTCCAAGCCAAGCTCTCCCAGTGTTTGCCAAGTCATCAAAGACGGAAGACGAACCCCTCTCTGTTGATCAGTTCTGGCCGTTTGTTTTCGATTGCTTGCTTCAATCTCATCTTTTTGTTGACAGTAAATGCAGAAAGAATCGTTCGACAAGGCTGGAGCAACTCATAGTGGATGATTCCTTTCCAATCCCACCAAACACTCAGCATAACCTTCCGAAGCAATCCTGTCTTTGCGACCATTTATTGAGCTTCACCACGCTCGGACCATGATCTTTTCGTAAATTATTGTCGTATTTGATCCACTTTTCGGCTCCTATTACCATTCGCTTCAGAAATGGTTCGATTTCATTTCGTTGCAGCAAAGAATCGCAGATGTTAATTCGGTCCATTAAATTCTTCACAGACAATTCATGTGCTACCCAAACATCGAGCTTCTTTTTTTAGCCAGCCTTTATGAAATGGTTCAAAACCTTTTGATAATGAATGTTGAGTTCCTTAGCGATGTCATAGCTGCTTTTGTGGCAATGCTGGTCAATCTTTTCCATAATTTCATCGACTTTTCCTACGACAGGTCGACCAGAGCGAGGTGCATCGTTCACAACGAAATTTCAACAACGGAAGCGAGCGAACCATTGTTGTGCTACACGAACTGATACAGCCTCGTCTCCGCAAACTTCACAAATTTCATTTTGGCTTGTGTGGCATGATTTCCTTCTTTCTACAAAAATTTCAAAATATAGCGAATTTCTTCATAAGATTGGCCATTATATTACCAAGGCTACGTACAACCCTAATGCTCACATTTAGTAGCTTCAATAATAAGAGCAAATAATGTTCTAAACATACATTTTAGTATATGCCGATGACTTTCATATTTCGCACTCTCCAACAAGAAGACTGACCAAAATAAGTTGGCCCCTTAATGGTTTTAAGCGACGGAGATGCCGGCAGTGACTGAAAACGAAATTCAATTCGCATTACAATCAAAAATAAAGTGATCGAGATTGCCATCGAAGGCGATCGTCGGCCGGCAGTTAGGAAACGCCGCTACGCACGCCCTTCAAACATGCCTTCAATGCATAGCTTAATGCCCAAGCGCGCCATGTCGATGGCGAGCACAGCGACGCCAACAGTTTATCCGCTCTAATGGTGTTCTAATCCGTCACTTGATCGACTCCCAGCGTTCGTTGCAGCACTTAGCGCAGAGCTTGCCAGCGAAATAATGGAACTGGTCAAAGCAAGAGGCAGTCACATTGATCATGCGCTCCAAGGTTTGTGAGCTCTCATAAAGAGCACAAAAAACGAAGAACTAGAAAAAACACAACTTTTATAAAACCAACAATCTATAACAACAAGGCGCAGTGATGCCAGCAATATGTTATAATCGGCAGTGCGGACGCATTTATTATTTGACAAGTCATGCTGACGCAGCGTTATTGCGCTAGTGAAGTACAAAACAACAAACAGAGGAAATAGCTGTAAGTGGCCGGCGAGTGCACAGGCGCGTTAACAAGCGTGAATTTACCAACAATTCTTCGTGTTGCCATTTAATTGTCACGGCCTTTATTCCGTAGGTTTGTAGCCCTTTTTCACGCAGCTCATTGTTTGTTGTTGTCCGCGCTCAATTGTTGCGGTCGGATGACTTTGTTTACTCAAAGGCTTTTGAAGAGCCATATTTCTGAGCGCTGCGTAGGTCTGTGTGTATTTCACATAGTTCAGCCGCCAGCGCACAATGGTACTTTAATTGTAATTAGTCCCGATCAATGATTGAGCAAATAGTCAGCTCCGTCAGTGTCCCATCATCAGTCACCAGTGTCCGTTTGCCATATACATATCTGTCACTGTTAGCCACTCAGCGCTCTATAATTGAACAGCCCGTTTATGCGACGTCTGCACTCAAATGTTCTACGTTTTTACTTTACTTTCTTCATCCCGCTTTTCCCTTCATATAACGTAGGAGTCGTTCTTGACCACCTAAATGCTTTTTGCTATGGAGTTACTTGTCAAACTACTCTATTCTATTACGTATACATTTTTCACAAAATTTCCCAGCGTGACAATTTTTTCAGCTTAATATTTCTTCGCGTTTGAGAATGAGTTGGCTGATTTGATCACCTGTTTTCTTTACTTTTTAGTATCTACAAAGTCGGAAGTGCATCTGTTGAAAAATAACCCTTTCCATTTATAAGTAGACACACATTATTATATGTCATTCACATGTGTTTCATTGTTATACTTGGAAAAAGTAACCACTTCCGGTTTGTTCAAGTACTAAAAATATAAACAAATAGAACTAGAGCGGGACTAATTTTTCTAACAAACGATTCGAAAGGGTTTAAGGATTACGCAAATGATTCCACACTTTCTTACACAGTTACTAGTTTTGTGAGTACACATGGAGTTGACAAGGCGTTATACAGGGTAGTTCATATTCGTTTACTTGGCAAATTTTATGACCACGGTAATAATAATATTAGAGTATCCATTCGAGTCTAAGGTTGTTAAGTACAAAGCGCGGGGGTCAAGATTTTGGACACAGAACTTTCATATATGTTTCCTTTCTAACCCGTTTTATGGGTTCGAATATTGTTTCCAACAGAAATTTCGAAGAATATATCTCAAAACATGAATTACAATTTATTTATTAATACATACTAAGTCTTACTTCAGTTAGCAAATATGTATTGAAAAGAAAATTCATGCCAATTTTTGCTCAGCCATAAACACTTTACCAAAGGCTTCCGCAAAGTCTCGCTATACCTATACCAATAATGACATAATATAAAGAACGTGTAGCTTAAGGGGATATTCTAGTCTAGAAATAAAAAAAAAATTATAATATATGTATGTGCTGATATGATTTGTATCTCTAATATTATTTCTTTGTTTTCAGTAAAGTTTACAAATTCTTTAACAATTAAATTATTTACAATATTTGGTAGATGTGCGGATATCGAAAGGCGCGAGGTCACAGCGGCGATGTGTAAGCGAATGTCTATGGCGTAAGCTACGTTTGCAGATCGTAACGAGACTGAACTTGAACTTTTTTGTTGACCCCCTTTTCACCAGTGTGGTATGTGTTTGCGTGTGTGGATGTCCTCTCGCGTGTGGGTAGTGTTGGTGTGTGGGTCCTGTGGAATGTAGGTTCTGTGTGTGTGGTGTATTGATGGTGGTGGTGTATTCGTGTAGTGGCATTAGGAGGGGGCGGCTTATCTCATTTAGCCATCCCGGCCCCCTAGGCGAATATTCAGCCTAGCAATCTTTGGAGTTGTTGGAGTGTGGCCACTACGTTCCTGAGTCCAGTAGCTGGGCGATGCTGTGGCGCTTTTAGACGACGCCTGGTTGGTGCAACGTGGTGCGAACGCCATTGATGGGGCGCAGGCCGGACTGCAGTAGTTCGGCGTCGCACCGTCCGGTTTCCTTGCGTTGATCTACCCGTGCTTGGGGCAGCTGGCCGACCTACATCGCGTCGTGGGGTCCTGTGCAGCAGCGTATGATGTGGTCTGCCACACGTGTGGCATAAATCGGCTGAGACACACTCCTGCGTCCCATGCGTGTGCGACAGGCAGTTGAGGCAGTGCTCATGTGCCTGGGCCACACGCTGTCGTTGGGTTGGTGTTAGCTCCTTAAAGAGCCCACAGTGTTGGAGTCGATGTTTCCGGCGACATAGCGGGCATCGAATGCGACGCGGCTCGACTTGAGCGGATGGCGCTGATGGGGCTGCTCGTGAACCACTACCAGAAGCAGCAGTCGATACTGTCGCATTGGTTGAGCGGGGCGGAGGAGTAGGCCCAATACGTGGTCCGTTGGTGGCTGACCGAACAGTTGGTGTTGTAGGCATGTCCACGTCCATCTTGAACTCTGTAAGAAATTGTACTTGAATATACATGGTAGTATATAAATAATATATATATGCTTGTGCCACGTTAGGTGGCATGACTGGGTCGTCGGGCCATTTTTTTTTGTAATTTTTATTGTTATTGTTAACGGTTGGTTGCGGGTTGCGATTTTATTGATTTATTGGCATTTGCGTTACGGCATTATGTTCGGATTGTTTAGTATCGGTTTTTCGTTATTATCCGCGGTTGGTAGAAAGCATAATTTAACCAGCGGTCTGGTGAGTATTCCGCTTTGAGTACGGAGATCAACGACGCGGATGTGACCGTCTGAGCCATAATGGAGCTTTTCTATACGGCCAAGTCGCCACTCGGTAGGTGGGAGACAATCGTCGTTAATAAGTACACAATCTCCAAGCTTTGGCGCATTTTCTGATGTTTTCCATCGATACCTCTTGTGGAGGTCCTTTAAATAGTCTTCTTTCCATCTGCGACTGAAATTATGATGGAGAATTTTAATTCTTTCCCATCGATTTAATAAGGATAGCGACTCCACGCCTGGCTCAGGAGTGGCCAGAATGGGTGCTCCTTTGAGAAAGTGCCCTGGTGTTAGGGCTGTGAGATCTGAGGGATCTTGCGAGAGTGTTGTTAGTGGCCGTGAATTGAGAACGGCTTCAATGCGGATTAATAGTGTTGTAAATTCTTCGTAATTAAATTTGTAGTTTCCAGCTACCTTTTTTAAGTGGGATTTGAAGCTTTTTACAGCTGATTCCCATAAACCACCCATATGAGGAGCTCTTGGGGGATGAATTGCCAATTAATGCCTTGGGGGGCGTACTTTTGTACAATCTCAGGGGAGACTTGTTTAATGAAGTCCACAAACTGTTTTTCTGTGGCTCTTTGAGCTCCGATAAAGGTTTTTCCATTGTCGCTCATAAGTTTGGACGGAAAACCGCGTCGTCCGACGAAGCGAGCAAATGCCGCGAGAAAAGCCTCTTTTGTCAGATTAGTACATAGCTCGAGGTGCACTGCTTTTGTCGTGAAACAGACAAAGACAGCCACGTAGCCTTTCATTAGGGTAGGAGACCTTAGCATGGATGCCTTTATCTGAAAAGGCCCAGCAAAATCAACACCTGTGATAGTGAAAGGCAGAGCGAAGTTGCAGCGTTCCGGTGGAAGTGCGGCCATAATCTGCGTCCTCATCTTCTGTTTATGCATAGTGCAGATCTTGCACATGAAAATGCACTTTTTTATTTGAGGCTTAAGTCGGGGAATATAAAACTCTTGGCGGATTATATATTGCATTAGGCGATGTTCCGCGTGCAACATTAGTATATGTATATACTTGAGTAACAATGTTGCAAGTCGAGACTTCTCTGGTATTATTAGAGGATGGCGTTCGTTATATGTCAGGCTTGAGTTAGCAAGCCGACCATTAGCACGAAGCAGACCTTTCGTATCCAGAAATGGATTTAGTACTAAGAGTGAGCTCTTTTTGTCAATCGGCTTCGATTCTCTTAGTAGTGACACCTCGCAGCTGAAGTGGCGCGACTGAGTATAAGTGATAAGAGCGACCTTTGCCTTTTCTAGGTCTAGGTGCGTCAATGTATCGCCTTGGGTATATACTGTGCGTATTCCCTTAATTCTAAGTTTGAGTCGCTCTATGAAGTTGAGCATATAAGCGATTACCCTGAGGGCTCGAGGGTATGATGAAAATCGCTCAAGGATGTCAGTATCATCCAATGCCGTGTGAAAGGAGTCGATTTTCCGACTTTCGGGGGCAATTATATTGCGTATGGGCGATCGTGGCCAAGAATCTGGGGATTCTATTAACCATCGAGGGCCATTCCACCAAAGAGTGGTGGTTGCAAGGTGCAGAGGCTTGCACCCCTTGTACCTAGGTCAGCAGGATTGTCAGCACTGGCCACGTGTCGCCAAGTGGCTGATCCCACTAGGTCAAGGATTTGAGACGTTCGATTGGAAATATACGTCTTCCATGTATGTGGAGGTTTTTCTAACCAGGCTAATACAATTTCGGAATCAGACCAGAGATACAATTTATATTTGGTCATATTTAGATGCGTTTGCACCATGGATACTAGTTTGGCTAGTAGTAGCGCACCACATAGTTCCAGTCGTGGCAGACTTATTGTTTTTAGCGGAGCCACCTTTGCTTTGGCTACCAGTAGGTGACTGGTGGTCGCTATGTCAGATTGTGTGCGCACATAGATGGTGGCACAATATGCCTTTTCAGAGGCATCACAGAAGCCATGTAGTTCGACTTTGTGCTCTGGGGCATAATTTATCCATCGTGGGATTTGTATCTGTGAGATATCATTCAGATTGCCCGCGAACTGGGACCACTTTTCTAACCGAAGTGGTTTCACTTGTTCATCCCAGTCAGTTCCGTCTAGCCACAATTCTTGTATTAGAATTTTTGCTTGTATCATAATTGGCGAAAGCCAATGTTTGAAGCAGCAGTGTCCAAAACACCTTTTATCTTTTAGCACACTTACCACTTTCACTTTTACTTTCAAATAAAACCACTCGGTTAAGGGATAAAAGTAATCAATCAGTTTTAATGATATTTTAATGTATTTACACGGTAAATCGAGGCTCTTTGAACAAGATTGCCGGAATAAGGTGCAATTAACAAGCAAACGTTAATGTTAATTATTGAAATGTGCGGATGAGCGAAAAAGGCGCGAGGTCAAGCGGCGATGCGTAAGCTCCGTGTTTTAGTCAAAACGAGACGAAAAATTGCAGAAAGGGTAGATAAAAAAATGGTCAGAACTAAAAACGTTCAACATGACCTAAATCGAAGCTTCAGTAGGCCCCAAGCGAGTAACAACAACAACTTAAATCGTAGTTTTTTCAAAACACAAGCGTTCACCTCCGAACAAAATAAACATACGTCATGCGAACTGTGTAAAGGAGGGCACAGGCTGAAATCTTGCGAGAAATTTAAAAAACTAAACATTAACGAAAGAAACAATTTCGTAAGAACAAAAAAACTTTGTACTAATTGTTTGTCTCATGCGCATGCGCTCAAAGATTGTGAAAGCAAATTTAATTGCGTTTATTGCCATAAACGACATAACTCAATGCTTCACATTACAAATTTTTCCAGCTTAGCTCAAAACAACGCTAATGTTAAAAGAGCTACGGGATTAGTTGCAACAGCAAATCCCGACTTACAAAATTCAGAAAATTGCCAAGAAGCACCATGCTGCTCAAAGGCTTTAAAAACTCAAACGCTACACAGCGAAAACCAAAGCAGTGTATTATTACCCACAGCAGTGGTCTCCATCGAGCACCGAGGAGAACTGTTTAAACTTAGGGCCTTAATAGACCAAGGATCTCAACGATCTTTTATAGCGTCAAGGGCACAAAGTAGGCTACAACTGCCAACAAAACTAGCTAATTTTGAAATTACGGGAATGGGCGGAAGAGTAGTACAAAACTCAAACAAAATCTGCCCCATTACCCTTATTTCCCCCAAGCGGATAAGCGCATTCAAGCAGAAGCTATTGTCTTACCGCAACTAACAAACATGCTTCCAAGCTATCATATAAATAGCAAGCATTGGCAAAAGGTTTCACACCTTAAGTTAGCAGACCCCAACTGCAACACTCCCGCTCAAATAGATATTCTATTAGGTAGCGATCTCATACCTCAAATTATTCTCGAAGGTGTTGAGAAAATTACAAAAACACTTCTGGCGCAAAATACCATTTTCGGATGGGTCCTAAGCGGACTAGTTGCGGAACCAGTCACAACAATGACAACTCAAGTTGAGGAAATCTCAAACGAATACCTCAATACACAACTCAGGAAGTTTTGGGAGTTAGAAGAACTTCCCCCATATCAATCACAACCCCAGAAGATCGATATTGTGAGGATTTTTACAAATCCACAACTACTCGATTAGATAATGGCCGGTACGTCGTACGACTACCACTAAAGCCAGAATTTCCCCACACACTCGCCTTAGGTCATTCTCGTACCTCTGCTATCCAACAGTTTTTAAGTATGGAAAAAAACCTACTTAAAAAAGGCGAGCTAAAACCAGAATACGATAGGGTTTTAGAAGAATACCTCCATTTAAACCACATGAAGGAAGTCAGCCCTGGCGAAAAAATTATAAAAAGTAAATACAATTCTTTTTACCTGCCACATCATGCAGTAATAAAGCCAGACAAAAAAACCACAAAGGTAAGAGTTGTCTTTAATGCATCAAAATCATCAAGTTCGGGGAATTCCCTAAATGACATTTTATTTACGGGACCCACGCTTCAGCCAGATTTAATGCTTCTCATACTAAATTGGCGTATATACAAATACGTTTTCAATGGGGATGTTGAGAAAATGTATCGACAAATAGTCGTACATGATGATGATCAAGATTTTCAGCGAATTATTTTCCGAAAATCCCCCAATAGTCCACTACGCGACTTTAAATTAAAAACAGTTACCTTTGGCGTAAACTGTGCCCCATACCTCGCCATTCGTACACTCCACGAGCTGGCAGAAGACACAAAGTCAGAATTTCCTCTGGCAACACAAGTGTTGAAAACACAAACGTATGTAGACGACATTCTGTCCGGAAGCCACAATCTTCCACAAGCATACGAGTCACTAGCACAAGTGACACAAGCGCTCAATACAGCAGGGTTTCCGTTGAAAAAGATAACGGCGAACCACCCTAATATTTTAAAAGACATACCTAAAGAAAATCTTTTAGACACTAATTTCCTTAAATTCGAAAAGGAAAGCACAACAAAAACTTTGGGGATACAATGGAATGCGATATCTGACCAGTTTTCATACACTAATGAGTCAATATCCGCACTATCAGCTGTAACAAAGAGGCAAATATTATCCTCGATGGCAAAACTTTTCGACCCCGCAGGATGGCTTTCGCCAATTATGATACAAGCAAAAATTCTAATACAAGAATTGTGGCTAGACGGAACTGACTGGGATGAACAAGTGAAACCACTTCGGTTAGAAAAGTGGTCCCAGTTCGCGGGCAATCTGAATGATATCTCACAGATACAAATCCCACGATGGATAAATTATGCCCCAGAGCACAAAGTCGAACTACATGGCTTCTGTGATGCCTCTGAAAAGGCATATTGTGCCACCATCTATGTGCGCACACAATCTGACATAGCGACCACCAGTCACCTACTGGTAGCCAAAGCAAAGGTGGCTCCGCTAAAAACAATAAGTCTGCCACGACTGGAACTATGTGGTGCGCTACTACTAGCCAAACTAGTATCCATGGTGCAAACGCATCTAAATATGACCAAATATAAATTGTATCTCTGGTCTGATTCCGAAATTGTATTAGCCTGGTTAGAAAAACCTCCACATACATGGAAGACGTATATTTCCAATCGAACGTCTCAAATCCTTGACCTAGTGGGATCAGCCACTTGGCGACACGTGGCCAGTGCTGACAATCCTGCTGACCTAGGTACAAGGGGTGCAAGCCTCTGCACCTTGCAACCACCACTCTTTGGTGGAATGGCCCTCGATGGTTAATAGAATCCCCAGATTCTTGGCCACGATCGCCCATACGCAATATAATTGCCCCCGAAAGTCGGAAAATCGACTCCTTTCACACGGCATTGGATGATACTGACATCCTTGAGCGATTTTCATCATACCCTCGAGCCCTCAGGGTAATCGCTTATATGCTCAACTTCATAGAGCGACTCAAACTTAGAATTAAGGGAATACGCACAGTATATACCCAAGGCGATACATTGACGCACCTAGACCTAGAAAAGGCAAAGGTCGCTCTTATCACTTATACTCAGTCGCGCCACTTCAGCTGCGAGGTGTCACTACTAAGAGAATCGAAGCCGATTGACAAAAAGAGCTCACTCTTAGTACTAAATCCATTTCTGGATACGAAAGGTCTGCTTCGTGCTAATGGTCGGCTTGCTAACTCAAGCCTGACATATAACGAACGCCATCCTCTAATAATACCAGAGAAGTCTCGACTTGCAACATTGTTACTCAAGTATATACATATACTAATGTTGCACGCGGAACATCGCCTAATGCAATATATAATCCGCCAAGAGTTTTATATTCCCCGACTTAAGCCTCAAATAAAAAAGTGCATTTTCATGTGCAAGATCTGCACTATGCATAAACAGAAGATGAGGACGCAGATTATGGCCGCACTTCCACCGGAACGCTGCAACTTCGCTCTGCCTTTCACTATCACAGGTGTTGATTTTGCTGGGCCTTTTCAGATAAAGGCATCCATGCTAAGGTCTCCTACCCTAATGAAAGGCTACGTGGCTGTCTTTGTCTGTTTCACGACAAAAGCAGTGCACCTCGAGCTATGTACTAATCTGACAAAAGAGGCTTTTCTCGCGGCATTTGCTCGCTTCGTCGGACGACGCGGTTTTCCGTCCAAACTTATGAGCGACAATGGAAAAACCTTTATCGGAGCTCAAAGAGCCACAGAAAAACAGTTTGTGGACTTCATTAAACAAGTCTCCCCTGAGATTGTACAAAAGTACGCCCCCCAAGGCATTAATTGGCAATTCATCCCCCCAAGAGCTCCTCATATGGGTGGTTTATGGGAATCAGCTGTAAAAAGCTTCAAATCCCACTTAAAAAAGGTAGCTGGAAACTACAAATTTAATTACGAAGAATTTACAACACTATTAATCCGCATTGAAGCCGTTCTCAATTCACGGCCACTAACAACACTCTCGCAAGATCCCTCAGATCTCACAGCCCTAACACCAGGGCACTTTCTCAAAGGAGCACCCATTCTGGCCACTCCTGAGCCAGGCGTGGAGTCGCTATCCTTATTAAATCGATGGGAAAGAATTAAAATTCTCCATCATAATTTCAGTCGCAGATGGAAAGAAGACTATTTAAAGGACCTCCACAAGAGGTATCGATGGAAAACATCAGAAAATGCGCCAAAGCTTGGAGATTGTGTACTTATTAACGACGATTGTCTCCCACCTACCGAGTGGCGACTTGGCCGTATAGAAAAGCTCCATTATGGCTCAGACGGTCACATCCGCGTCGTTGATCTCCGTACTCAAAGCGGAATACTCACCAGACCGCTGGTTAAATTATGCTTTCTACCAACCGCGGATAATAACGAAAAACCGATACTAAACAATCCGAACATAATGCCGTAACGCAAATGCCAATAAATCAATAAAATCGCAACCCGCAACCAACCGTTAACAATAACAATAAAAATTACAAAAAAAATGGCCCGACGACCCAGTCATGCCACCTAACGTGGCACAAGCATATATATATTATTTATATACTACCATGTATATTCAAGTACAATTTCTTACAGAGTTCAAGATGGACGTGGACATGCCTACAACACCAACTGTTCGGTCAGCCACCAACGGACCACGTATTGGGCCTACTCCTCCGCCCCGCTCAACCAATGCGACAGTATCGACTGCTGCTTCTGGTAGTGGTTCACGAGCAGCCCCATCAGCGCCATCCGCTCAAGTCGAGCCGCGTCGCATTCGATGCCCGCTATGTCGCCGGAAACATCGACTCCAACACTGTGGGCTCTTTAAGGAGCTAACACCAACCCAACGACAGCGTGTGGCCCAGGCACATGAGCACTGCCTCAACTGCCTGTCGCACACGCATGGGACGCAGGAGTGTGTCTCAGCCGATTTATGCCACACGTGTGGCAGACCACATCATACGCTGCTGCACAGGACCCCACGACGCGATGTAGGTCGGCCAGCTGCCCCAAGCACGGGTAGATCAACGCAAGGAAACCGGACGGTGCGACGCCGAACTACTGCAGTCCGGCCTGCGCCCCATCAATGGCGTTCGCACCACGTTGCACCAACCAGGCGTCGTCTAAAAGCGCCACAGCATCGCCCAGCTACTGGACTCAGCAACGTAGTGGCCACACTCCAACAACTCCAAAGATTGCTAGGCTGAATATTCGCCTAGGGGGGCCGGGATGGCTAAATGAGATAAGCCGCCCCCTCCTAATGCCACTACACGAATACACCACCACCATCAATACACCACACACACAGAACCTACATTCCACAGGACCCACACACCAACACTACCCACACGCGAGAGGACATCCACACACGCAAACACATACCACACTGGTGAAAAGGGGGTCAACAAAAAAGTTCAAGTTCAGTCTCGTTACGATCTGCAAACGTAGCTTACGCCATAGACATTCGCTTACACATCGCCGCTGTGACCTCGCGCCTTTCGATATCCGCACATCTACCAAATATTGTAAATAATTTAATTGTTAAAGAATAATTAAAATTACCGTAGTTCCGGCAATATTGTGCAAAGAACCTTTGAACTCATCTACCAAATATTGTAAATAATTTAATTGTCATTAAAGCCGTAGTGGAGTTATTTTAATAAGTTAACCGAGTGGGTTTTATTTAAAGAAATCAAAGTGGTAAGCAAGTGGTAAGCAAAAGAGCAAGGTGAAGTGAACACTGCCGCACTAAACAAAAAGGTATACCCAAGAAGAATGTCTACAAATTAATAATTTTTATTATAAGCATTCTCCAATTGAAAATTTCGTGCGCTTTTGACATATTATGGTCGTCATAATCGTCAACCTGTGCTTGTTATTCATTGAATTGTTGAAAATTTCGAGCACTCGAAGTAATGAAAATATTGCTGCCGTTCCGGCAAGTGCTAATGAAGATCGCAATTTGTCGATTTCAAGATTTTCTCAAGAATGAGTACAAAACAGTCGATTCTTGTGCCAGGATGTAGGGTGGCTACGGTAGCGTTTGGATGCCGGCCTTGGTTAGATAGCTGTTCACAAGTCGGTGTGAGCCGGGGAATTTTCGTGGATTTGATATCTTGTCGGACCCAATTGACCCTTCGTTTGAGTCTCTTTGATAAATTTAACATCTGGGCAATTAAACGAATACTCGACGGCCTGAGTTCATAATTTTGCGCATACGTGTCACATTGTCGGTTTTTGTCGAAGTCGCAGTTCTCCCAGCACGGTGTTCATCAGCGACCTTTTGTGCTCCAAAAAGGCCTGTTGTCACCGAAATACACCTCTTCTTACTAAAGCTAAATCTGGGTAAGTTTGTTTGATCATATCATTGATTTACCGACAGAATTTAATCGCGTACCTCTGCCCTAACGAACGAATTTTCATAGGCCCTCTTTTTGTTGACTGCTAACCTCGAAACTTTTAAGTCTTTTTATTTTTTTGATTTTTCTGTATTCTTGTAAAATTAGTTATTAGCTATTAAAAAAATTGTTAGTAAAAATATTAATTGCCTGTTTATGACATTTCGAAAGTTACCTGAAATGCATGCCTCTAGAGTAGAATACTCTCTTAAGTGGTCCATAATACTTAGACCTATACACTGGTTTATGGACTGAATTTTTATGTAGCAGTTGAGTTTGGTCTATGTCAAAATTAATGCCAGTTGTTAAAAATATCAGCACATCAGAAAATGTTCCTATCCAGTAATAATATCAATTTTAAGGTCTTTACTTAAGTTTTTAAATTTGCCTTCAATTAGTTTTCTTCTGAAACATTGCTTTCATTGCAGCGGAAGTATGCTATCGAAGCTGTGCTATTGTCAAGTTGATGATCTTAAATTTTACGTCTACTATATTAAATATCTTGCATCATTCCCAAATATATAAACATGGAAAAGGTATGTTTTGAGAGATATACCGACTCCAGAGCCAACTACCGAATACTTTGTAGCTGAACTTAAATTTTGATCTTTGTGATTACGTTTACGATTGACGTTAAAATATTGGTGAGAAAATGACACTTCTCCTCATAGGAAGCTGTTCTCCACTCCTCATAACCACGTGCTAAGTACAAAGCGCCACTCACCCGTAAATTAATAGAGTGTCTGAGTGCGGAGCAAGTGACCCATGATCTCATACAAGTACTGGCTTCCATACCTAAGTTCTTGAGAGCGAAGTTGCTGCCCGCATTGTTGAAGATTTTCAATTAAACTTTGCGAATATTTGCCATTGTAAATTTAAAGTCAATATTGATGGTTAATTTTCGTGTCGAAGTAAGGCGACCAACATGCGCCATGCGAAGAAAAAGGAGTGAAGAGCAAACCGTAAGATGTGAAAAGTGTCGACTGTGTGTGGCAACGCAGCTGACATTAGAAGGACACTTGTGTCCTAGATTGCTGCGCTATTGGCAAATGCACACACACACACATATACACTCGCAGTGGAATGTACTATTTTCTTAGTTATCTAAGGTGACTCGGTTGCTTTTTGTGAACCTGCCACTTTGCTTCTAGCGACAGTTTACAAGCGCCTCTTATTTGTTGTTGCTGCTTGCTGCTGTCTTACATTATTTTCATTGCGCAAAAATATAAACAAAATTAAAAGTTTCGCATCTTAAACTCTTGCCAAGACATCTTTGTAGCTCGTTATCTATAATGAGATCCATTTGCGCAAACACACACACACACCTATAAATGCCCGCCCATATCACTTAGATCGGGGTTGTCGGCATAGAGGGATACATGCCACATATTTGCCGTGGCGCAGCTGGTGCTGCCACCAGCGGCGCATCCTTCAAGACTTCGAGCAACTGCTGTCACCTTTTTGTGCGACTTTTTCTTCTCATTCAGCTTTGTACTTTCGTTTTCAGTCGGTTCGTTCGCCTCCTTTCGTTTTCTTCAAGTTCTGCGAGCAACTTTTATAATTTTCTGTTTCTTGATTTTGTTTTTTCGTTTTTGGCTTGTGCGATCTCAGGCAGTGCAGCCTGTCCAATTGCTTTGCTGCTGCCTGCCGTTTCACCTGAGAATCCTCGCGAAAATGTGCCTAACAGCGTCAAGAAAATTGAAAGTGATTCGTCTTCTTGTGTAAGCCGTTGCTGCCGAGCTGAAAATCTTTTTGCTGTTGCTCTGCTTTCTTTTGCAACATCATCTAAGATAACCTGACGTTTGATTGCAGAGCATAAGAGCAGCGCGTACAGGCTGCGAACATATTTATATACACGAATCTTTCACTTAAGTATTTGTGTGTGTGTGGAGATATGCAGGTATTTGCGTTAGTAAACAGCATACCTGTCTGTACGATGGCCTAGTTGTGTATAACGGTTGTTTTTTATTTTGTTTAGCTCTGCTACTTGACTGAAAAAAGCCTTTGCTCTTATTGTTGTCCTTGTAGAGACGCATGTCTAACTTTATTGTTCTCAGCAATTCAGCGGGCTTATAGCACCTGCTTCAGCATGTTCCGCAGCCCATATGTCGCTAGAGTGCTGCAACGATTTGAGAGAGCAACAAATGGTTTCTGACTCTTATGAAATTGTAGCATATTGACTAGTGTATGGTGACGCCTGTAGGAAAATGTTAGAAGAAAATAAGTAGATAGAAAAGAGTAAATTATGTAGGAACAATCTTGTGAGAAGTCTTCAAGCATCATTTCTGAATCATATTCGTCATTATTTTATTTCTAATTTATAGAAATTTACAACTGACACCCGACAAACATCGGTTTCATGCAATCGAAATGAGCCCCTGACAGCATTCGTCATAAGAATTGGAAGCATTTCTGTCATTACACAACCTACATATTAAAAAGAGAGAGATTATATCATTCTCAGGTATGTGAGAGCGGATCTAAATATTTTTTGTTTCGCTTGAACACCATTTGGATCGATAGAGTGTAGAACATATACTTGAAGAGCGACATCGAATATTTGTTGGATACTGCTTTCAGCTGGAAACGCGGTCCACGATACAGAGATCGCATTATTTTTGTATTGTAAGTTTGACAATCGCGTTCCTGGACGGCCAAGGTAATTATAAGTTTCTTTGTATTGATTATTTTTGGAGCCAACAAAATTTTCATTTTATGTCAGCATGTTGGTAGGTACTTTTTCCTAGGATTGAGGGCCTACATAACAACCCTCCTTAAACATTAGATCTATCGGGACTACAAATATTTAGAACCACAATTTCTTGAAAATAGCAGAAACAAGCGTTTAAATCCTTTAATTTATATTCAAAGTCTATTTTATTTCCAATTAAAAATAGGCTTTTTGACAATATGAATAATGCTTCATGGTTCTTCTACATTCAGCACCACCTAATATTGGTGTTGTTCTTCCCTTAACATGCACCAAACAACTTCAACCTCTCACCATTCGATTACCTTAAATTAATGCACACCGGAATTGTATTCGCCCCGCTCGTTTGCGACTCCTCCTACAAAACATACCTATGTATGTATATAAAATATATTTGAAACCATATGCCTCTGTACACAGTGCAACCATACCCCTTCAAGTGAAGTACGTAGCCAAAGTACTCGAGAAATTTCTCTTTCAATTCTTATCTACAATGAGCCATCAACCTGAGCAAAGAAGCCCGTCTCTCAAGTCAGCAAGGCAGCAAAGCAATAGGGCAATGTGGCAGTTATGCATTAAGATCCTCTATGGTTGTAGACCTCAATAATTGTGTTTGTCGTGGGGCATATACATATAGTCGATATTAAGACAAAAAGCCATTACTAACCTACTAACTCCCTTTTTGTTCACACAAAAGCTCAGTCAGCTGATGGAATTTTTGACGAGGGGCACTCCATAATAGATTTCTATTATCATTCAAATTATCGGTGAGGCAGCGACAGCCGCAAGGTATCCTTAACGTGTGTGTTTGTATGTAATAAAGGTGCAATATTTACATATGTATATGGCAAAGAGGATAGATTTCACAATGGGTGTAATAAACGTAAATGGAAATCGGTGAAATTATATGGAATAATGTGTGTGCTTCTAAAATTGGATAGACGAAATGTCATTTATAATTTAGTTTTATTATTATGAACTATATTTGCAGGTTATGTGGAAGGGAGTTATCATAAACTCGAGTTTATTAGAAATTTTAGTGTTTGGAGGTAAACTTCAATATCCAAATTTTACTACTCAAAACGGATTGTGGCCCAATCAAAGGTTATTGACTCGTTTTAAACTCCATTTGATTAGTGTTTATGGAATTGCAACCCTGGCTTATGTCTATTGGATATCTGATGAGGTACAGAAATTTACTACATAGTTTCCAGAAGGAGAACATCATTCAGGTTTTTTGATAAATAGAAAACCTTAAACTCAAAAATATTAAGAAAGTAAAACCAAGCTTCAAGAAGATCTATTTTAGTCCGAAAACTAGTAGTTCCTACCGAACTACTTACACTTTCAGTCATCTAATGTCTGTCTAGATTGGGTTTTAAGCTCTCATCTACAGCTACTTAAGCAAAGCACTTACTACCCCATTCTAGCGCCACTATTCTCTCTGCTGCGGCGAACTGGCCTCCTTTGATGCTTAAAGACACTTATCCGGCCTTTTAATCGCAGTTTTAATGTGTTTGCTCTTTAAGAGGAACCGGTAGCGGCAACAACAACACTAACAACGGGGTTGACACAACAAAGCGATATCAACTACAAGAACAGCACAAAAAGCAGTGATAATAGATATGCTTGTTGCATATGTCTGTATGTATGTGCCAAAATAATGGAAATGCTCTCACCTACATAACCATTAAATGCCTCACGACGAAGTAAAATTAATAGAAGTTCTCCCACTAAAAGCGACACACCCTTCCACAACGCCGTCTGCTTGAGTTCGGAAGGTGCCCAAGACCTTCAACACAAATATATTTTAGGTGAAATTTGTGACAGAGCAAAATGTATGCCACAAACCGAAGCTCTCTTCTGCACAACCGCTGCCTCTGCACCGAAGATTTTTGGTTTTCGGCAGTCGTAGCACCTGTAGCCACATTTGTAGACAAGCCGCTTTAATGGCAAATGGGAGGCCTGCGTACGGAATTCTCCAGCTGGTGAAGGAAACATATATTCTATGAGTGCAAGTGTGTGTGTGTGTGTGTGTGCGAAATTAAATGAATATTGCGTTAGCTCGAGAAGAAAAATGCGAACAATGAAATTTGCATTAAAATTTCATATTCCCTTGCTCGGGCAATTTGCGTGCCATTTGGTGTTGGTGGTGGCAAGATTGCAATTTATAGTCGGCGCTCTTTGCTCTCTGCTATTGAGTAGGCAGTTCTTTGTGCAGTTGAGCATACGCTTGGCCGGAAAGTTGCTAAAGTGAGTTGGTGAATAAATTGTATGCCAAGGTACGGGACATTGCGTTCAAATTGTAGGCCTATAGTAGGTGCAAAGTGGTTTTTCCGAGTTATTTTAAATTCAACAGAATAGCAGCTTCCATTCTTGCTTACAGCATTCAAGTGACTCATGCATATAATAGTACTGGTACATAATGTTCTGCAAATGCAATGATTTTTGATTCAGTTGAGGTTAGGTCATGTTTTTTTAACATTTTACTGCATAAACTGTATTATATGATATTTGTATAAGAATGAGATAATTTCAGACGGAGCCAGTTACCAAATAGTATTGCTAAACGTTTTCTTTAATCTAGAATGTCATGCATATCTTTTTGCTGGAACTCACGTTTGTGAAAAACAGAACTTCCTATCGTTGATTGTCGATAGAGACCAACGATAGTAAAAGACTTAAATAAGAAATAGATATATCGACAGTGCGATTATGGTTCTACAAGCTCTAACCTAACACATGTTACTTACCCAAGCACTGGTTATACAATAATATTTTTGGGGCAAGAACTCACCTTTGTATATTAAGTTTATACCGCTTTAGATTTTAACACTCCACCAAACAGGCTAGAAACTTCGGAAAAAATTTGTTTGAGGTCAATAAAATGACTACAGTGGCCTTACAACTTTTAAATACTGATTTTGTAGTCCAATTAATCCTTCACTTGAAAATAGGCCTGAAGAATTTCCTTACGTATTCCCAAAAATAGTCCCCAAACCTTTGAGATCTGATTGTTTTTTCTTGGTTTTCTACTTTTCGAGTGCAGTTTATTCGCTGCGGCAGTGAAATATCTAGGGCTCATCCTGGATAGGAAGCTTCCATGGACGCCGAATATCGATGACAGAACAAAGAAGGCATTGACTGCCTTATGCTGCTGTATAGGAGCCATTGTCAAAAGGTGGGGTCACTCACCGACACCTTAGTTAAGCCAATTATGTTCTATAAGGTATTTATGTGGTGAAGGGCTCTAGAAAAGACCACTTGCAAAAAAAATCGAGAGCGTTCAGGGAGTGGCGCTCACCAGCATATATGATGCACTAAGGTTCACTCTAATTATGAAAGTTAACGCCTTTAGTCTTCATAGAAATCGTCGAAAGGTACATGACAGCAATAGTTGCTTCCAGACTCAGAGAACCTGGATTCTGAAAAAAAACACATGTCTGAACACTTGGAAATCCTCACACACTTTGCTTTCACACCGTATCATTTGGATCATGGAGTCGGCAAACCGAACTCTGGCGGCTCCTTCTCTGCCCATACATCAGTGAGGGAGTTTTGGGTGGAAAGAAGCGATTATTTACGAATGAACCAAACCTTGTGGGAAGGTTGGTCATTAAAGTAGCAGTTCTGAGTGCAGCTTCCTGCAGAGGACTGACCATCCACTCAGACAGCAAGGTGGCGATATTAGCCTTGTACTAAATAACAGTGCGTTAAGGGTTGGTCAAGGAGAGTCTTACTTCCCGTATCCTTTTGTGTTCTACTAGTAAGTCTACCAAGCCCAGCTTGCCGGGAGCTTAGCTAGCGCTGGGTCACCATCGGTACATGTGCCGTCGCAAGACCCTTTTTGGCCAAGATTAATCACAAAAGATGTAGAAAACTTTTTTTGGCGCTTTGATGTAAGGGGAATCTTACCTGCAGAAGCTGTATGGAAGAAGACGAAGTGGAGACAACTCAACACTTCCTTCTTTACTGTCCCGCATTTGGGATGTAAAGGTTTAAACTTGGAAGTGCATACCTTCAGACATCCCAGCGAACTGGCGGGAATGGTCAAAATATAATCCACCTTAGTACAATACTTACAATGGAAAATTTGTATATTTTTCTCCGAGGTATTGACTACTGCAGTGCCCTTCTGTACAGTGATGCTCTTAATGTAAGCACTATAATTAAAATAACGTGAGAATTTATACCCGCCCATAAAATAGCCTTCAAACGTTGCGAAGTGAAACATTACATTTTACATTAAAAATTATTGCATTTCATTTACAGCTTCGGCAAATATTTTCACGCTTCGCAACGAACTTCGCTTCGTTTATTTATTTATTTCGCGCAAACAATTTTAATGAGCTGCCACGCCAAAGAGCAAAGATGGTTGCGACTCCTTATTTGTACATTTGCAGGCATACATATTTACATTTCTTACAATGTTCTCTTGTTTTGCTATTGTTGTTCGCGCCTTTTAGCGAATTAAATTTTAATTTTGTTTACAAATCATTAAAATGATTTAAATCCGCGCGCACGAAGACACGACATCGCGCCTGGTGGCATGCACTCTCCGGCATTCAGAGATGCTCACACTATGTAAATGTGTGTGTGTGTGTTTGTGCGGCGCAAGTGACTGGTTAAGCGACTGCTGCGACGGACATGCAACACGTTCCCATGGACCTAAGAGCTGAGGCTGCTACCGCACCATTCATCTCACTGGGCAAACACCTATCTCTGTGCTGCATGCGTGTGTGTGTGTAGGCGGGTGTGAAATCGTTGATTGCTTAAATCGCCACTTCAGCAACCAAAACTCCACTTGCGGAGGAAGTGTCCACGCCAGCAGCAGCCGCGGCTTTCAAGGTACTGCTTACCTTCAAACGCACACACACCCACCTACATACATACATATTTATATTACATGTATATATGTATGTACGTACATAATCGTCTGCATATATTTATTTAAAGTGAGCGGCGTCCTACTCATCCAGCCAATTGAGATTCGCGCGGGTGTTAATTAAACGCTCTCGATTTGCATCTTCACAATGCCTGCCACAGCACGCAACTGTGCACTGCACAACACACACACACCGACGCATGTTTGTGCCTGTGTGTATGCATGTCGGCATTAATTTAAATGCAAAACTGTCTGTGTGCAGGTATTTGCATATTCTCGAACATGTCACTTGCAAGCTGCAGCTGCCACAAAAACGCAGCCATTGTTATGTGGCAGCGCGGCAAGCAAATGAGTAATGCAAGTAAGCATTGTAATAGCCAAAACAACCGCCAATTGGTGAGTGTATAAAATGGACTACGCGGATCCTTGCTTAATTCATCGGCCGACTCGGTAACGCCAACAGTTTTTCACATACGAAAGTCCCTCATTAAAGGTGTGAAAATGCGGTGTTAAGTGCCTGGCTACTCACGCTAATAAACCTCTGTACATTTCGGAATCTGCAAATATGGTTGTGGCGCATAAAATGGAGGATTTATGAGGACTTACTGGCTGGGCTCGGATTTGCAGGTTATGATCGTCCATTAAAGCTTTAAACCTTACGTTGTCGGTAGAATTATTTTTTCAGTGAAACGAAGGCTTATAAGTTCTACTAGAATGTCCTAAGAGTTCAAATTCTAATCATATTAATTTCTTCACTTCCACCGAATCCAAATTTTTTTCAATATGAGTGGTTTCTATTATAACGCTTTACCGTCACCTGTAACTTATGAAAAGTCATGTTACGTTATTTTGCAATTTAGGTGGCGATATGTATCTCTTTGTGAATATAATAATCTCGTAGCTTCAGCTACAGGAAGCTATTTTAAGTTGGACTCTATTTTCAGTTGTTGTACACCTCGTCAAGAAAGTATCGGAAATTCTTCATTTAAATAGCCCGCTTATATGGAAGACAAGTGCATTTATTTCCTAGGTTGGTACAACTTTCCCTTATTATGATGCCAAAAAGCGATCCATCAACCAGTGTGTTTACAGCAACGGTTTATGTCAGTCGACCTCAGTAGTGTTTGTCGAATTTTACAATGATCGAAAATATTGATCAACGTATTTGTGTTAAATTTTGTGTTGCGAACGAATTTTCGTGCGCCGATACATTGAAAATATTGCAGAAGGCTTTTGGTGAATCTGCTTTATCAAAAGCGCGCACGAAGTGTACGAGTGGTACAGAACATTCGAGGAAGGTCGGGAGACTGTCGGAGATATGCATCGTTCTGGACGGCCTTCAACGGGTGTGACAGATGATAATGTTGAAAAAGTGAAGGAAATTGTTGCCGAAAATAACCATGTGATCTTAAGAGAGATTGGCAATAAATTGGAGATGCCACATGAGATTGTACAACCCATTATGCATGAAAAATTGGGCATGCAAGGTGTTGCTGCAAGACTTGTTCCGATAGAGCTGAATTTCCTTCAAAAAAGGTATTGAGAGCAGTTAGCTGCAGACATGCTGGTTCGAGTCAATTTGGATTTCACCCTCAGAGAACGCACAATTACTGGTGACGATACATGGGTCTACGAATATGACACACTTACGAACCAGCAATCATCCGATTGGGGGCCCAAACGCGCGCTAAAACCGATCGAAAGTAAAGGTAATGAGTTTTCTTCGATATTCGTAGTGCCGTCCGCTATGAATACATTCCAACTGAACAAACCGTCAACACAGAGTATTATCTTGGTGTTATGAGGCGTGGGCCAACAATTCGTTGATTCTTCATCATGATAACGTACCATTGCACAAAGTCATCATTGTGAATGAATTTTTGGCCAAAAACTCAACAAATATCATTGAGCAAGTACCGGATTCACCTGATATGGCCCTCGGTGACTTTTTCTTATTCTCCACACTTATTCTCCACACTGAAATATCCACTTCGGGCAACACGCTTCGACTCAATTGAAGACATCAAAACAAATTCAACGCGAGAGCTGAAGGCCATCCCGGTAAGTGCCTATAAAAAATGTAGCTTCAAATGGATGTTACTTTAAAGGCGATAAAATAAATTTGGATGATGATTGAAAATTTTTCGTTTTGTTTATAAATTACCGACACTTTCTTTACAGGGCGTAAGTACAGTAGAACATATTGAATGACTACCCTGCCGGATGTAGAACGTGATTGGGGATTCCAGTCTAAAGCACAAAAATTTCTACTGCTCATAAGTTTGGATACCTGCAAGCAAAGTAGAGCCTCGAAACAGGACTATGACCAAAGTGTTCCTTGGAAAACATCGGAAGGTACCAATAGGTTAGAGAAGAAGTTTAGTCAATCAACAACTTTTCTCTCGGCAGATGCGTTGTGCTATACTGCAGGGCTTGCTTCCTTCTCCGCAAGAGAGTTGCAAAGATCTTGAGCAATGATTATGCTTGGAAGGGGGTCGATCCCTTTATTAACAGATTAACTGTAATTAAAGAAAGAGAAACACTTTTGGTTATGGAGTTTGAGTATTAGAGAGTACGGTCGCAACCACTTTTCAAATTAAAAAAATGAAATTATGTGACTTCTCTCGTCGGATTTGATTTTTGTAATTAGATGAGGTGATTGCATGAAATACGTTATCCCAACTTGTCAGATATGGTTCTAGAAATTCTTAAAACTAAAGTATTGAAACTCCTCTCAGAGTTTCTTATGGATTTAAAGGAAAGCATCCTAGCAAAACAGTATGAAACAGTTTATTAAATACCTTGAAGGCCGTCCTTGGAAGTTGTACACCAAGTCCTTTCATAATGAAAAAATATATCAGTAGTTCTCCTATATACCATATATCCTCTTTTGATACTAACCAACAATAAATTCCAGTGAAGTCGAACTATTAGATTTATCACATATCAGTCCATACTCCAACAGCTTCACAAAGTTCTTAATTCCAAATATTACCCACCTTTTATTTGTTTTGCATACAGGGTTATGTAATTAGTGAATAGTTTACCATTGCTTCCGCTACATGCAGCATATGTAAATTAATTTGTATCCCTGCCTCGAAATGAGAGAGCAGCGCACACAGGCGGAGGCATGCATTTATTAAAACTTCCAGCTAAGCAATCATTAAAATTGTACAGCCCAAAACGCGACATATTTCTGCCCAAAGCTGATGTCCTGCCCATATCCATAGCCGTGACAGCTCATCATCCATCCTCAACGTGTCCGCAACTCTGTCAATCGCTTGTAAATTTCACTTTGTGTACCGGTGCAACACGCGCGGGCGCGGAGATGAGTTGAGCGCAGTAATAATTTGCTTATATCCAACTGGGCAATATAGCAAGTACAACAACAAATGCAATAAGGCAATGAAGTGAGCTTTGAAATTCACGTATAATGTCAGCTTATTGATAGGTCCAATAATGAAACGAGGTGGACAGTTCGGCTGGTACCGTCAATACGGACGCTTCATAGCCAGAGGTACTTCAGTTCCTCCTTTCACTTCATTTTGCGTTGGTCAAACGCACTAGCACGTCCTTTCATTGATTGCTGACAATACCTGGCCCTCGACCCCCACTCTCACACGCCGCCTAAGCGACTGACAGCTGAGCAGTCTGTTGTCCGCTGTCCGCTGAGCGACTTTTATGGTAATTAGCTGAAATTTGCGTTTATGCTCTGAAAAGTCGCTCCTGTCACCAATGTCACAGCCGCGCACATACCCACACACACAGTGTGCATGTATGTGTGTGCAAGTGGGCGTGTTCGCATTGTCAACATGCATTGACGACGGCACGGCCAATAAAGTGTTGCCCGCAAACAGGCCGCGGCAGCGAATGCCATTGGAGGGCACGCGGACGGCTGCCGGACAATTTTCTGCATTAATTAGAAATTAATGTAAATTGCTGCAATAAAATTTCACTGAAATGGCAACGCCGATCCAAGGTTCCAGCTGCTCTGGTCAACTATGCTCTGCTAGCGGTACATGCATACACGTGTGCTGTTGGCATGGCGCGCTGCAGAAGTTGCCAACAACTCAATAATTATGCAAAGGAAATGGGTGTGGCTGTCCTATCTATTTGCATTGGCTATTAATGTTACAAGCGATAACAAAAACAACTACAGCAAGGCTGATCTGTGTTCGTAATTGGCCTCGAGTATCTGTGTCACTGTTTATTTGCTCGTCGCGCACTTATGCGCTTCGCAATGCCCGCGCCCGCTTCGCTATTAAAATCCGATGTCAAAATTCAAATCAGCGCCGTTACGTTGTCATTCAATTTTCCGAATGCAAATAAATGTCGGAATTTTGCTAGAATTACAACAAATTGTTATGAAGGACATCTTATTACAGCAAATTTCTTTGGAACACGTTTCTACTAAAAAATGGGCAGAAAATATTTTAAGATAATGCAAGGAGGCTTTAAAAAATAAATAACTAATTATATTATTTTGCATCAATTTTCCAGTAAGTATAGTTGCTTTTGTTCTCAAATAATAATGAGAAATATGGCCGAGTAGACAGCTCTTGTGCGCATCTCGTAGACTCAGCTCCGCACCGGTTGCGTAGACGCGAAAATCGTGATATTTTTGCCCTTCTCCGGGTAGTCGAAATAGATTACATCTTGTTCTTGTAAATCCCAAAAACTGGTGGCATATGACAGCCGTCGCCTTCTTCGGACCATGTGCGCCGGGTGAAACCCACAGTTTCGTCAACTCCGCGATTTTTGGCATGTACCAGTTGACGGTTAAGTAACTACTATGTTTGAATACAAAGTATAGCGAAATTTGAATTTTCGTGGGCTAATCGATTTTCGATTGTTTTGTTACGCTATTCATATCCCTTCCTTATGCTGACAAAGCCAAAAATTTTTAATTTTTGACATCTGTTTTGTTTGGACGCGTTTTGGCTCGTTTCGATTTGTGTGCCAAACTGGTCACTTTTGATCAAAAACAGCGTTGCATTAACATTGCCTAGGAGATGTTGGACTCAGTCCGCGACAACCAAAATCTGCTCCACAGGGTCATATCTGGTGATGAATCATCTAAATAAAAGCTGCCGCATGAGCCACCACCTAAAAAGCGCTTGAAGTTAGATCGAATGTAAAGGTTTTATTAACAATTTTCTTCCATCGCCGCATTGTGCATCATGAGTTCTTGCCAAGGAGTCGTACGGTCAATATGCACGTTATGAGAAATTTAAGCCAAACAACCCATCAGAAATGTCCGGATTTGTGGAAGAACAAAAGTTGGCGTCTACACCCCAGCTCCCTCATCATTGCTTTTGACCCAGTGTTACGCCAAAAACAACACATTTATGGTACCGTAGCCACCGTCCTGCGAGACTTGATCCCCTTTGCCTTTTTTGTCTCAAAACTGAAGAGGCGTAGTTGACGCGTAGATATTCATGAATAAAAAAACACCTTCTTCAAGAAAAAAACTAAATGTA
The DNA here is from genome assembly GCA_037783105.1 of Bactrocera zonata. NCBI lineage: Eukaryota > Metazoa > Arthropoda > Insecta > Diptera > Tephritidae > Bactrocera > Bactrocera zonata. The sequence goes on along the minus strand of JBAWJQ010004427.1, from coordinate 408,342 downwards.
ATACACAAAGCAGCTTGTACAGGTGTAACTGGTGCAATCAAGTCATGTTCGACTGAGGCGCTTAATGTGATCCTCCATCCCATATACCACCCATAGACATCTATGTATATTAACAAAATAGCAGAATGTTCTGAAATAAAAATAAAAGAATTAATTAGTTGGAATTAGAAGAACTATGGATATAGTGATATCCTAAACCAACTCAGAGTAAACGTCAATAAATCAGATTACATTCTCCCAAAGTTGGATTCTATGGTTACTTTCAGGTGAGTATATCCTCTAGACGAGAATGGAGAAGGGGCATAATAGGGGAGGAAGATACCGTCTTAGTGTACCGACTGCAGAGTAGGCACGGAAGTATATTCCGATGATCAGGAATTTCTCTCCCTATCCTTCTACCAAACTCGTCTAGCATCTTCCAAGCGGAAGTACTGGGTACAGAGATACATAAAGCAATAATGTACGCGAATAGGCAGGAGGCTCTCCTGGTCAAGTCGTCGCCCATGACTTATTCCGGGATAGTCCTTAACTGCAAGAAGGCTGTGAGCTCACCAGAAGACAAGCTCCATATAGACTTGATCTGGGTTCCCTGCAACGAAAAAGCCGACGAGTTGGAGCTTTTCTAAACGAATCCGAGGCAGAGTTAATACCAAGCCCACTAGGATCGATCATAAGAGAGCTCAATATACAATTTCAACAATTAGAAAATATCAGATGAAAAGTACAACAAAATGCAATAAAACTAAACAGATATGATCGAAATATGACAAGAAAGAAACTAACGACTACCATAACAGGGCATTGGTCATTCGAAGAACATGCGTTCGCAATGGATATGCCCTACAATAACATCTACCGAGGCTGTGAACTGATAGGGAATAAGAAAACAATTTTCCACTTTCTCTGTGAATGTCCAGCCCTATCGCAGATCCGACACAGAACACTTAAAAGCCAGCAAGTATCAAACCTTGAATGGGTGTCTAGAAAAAACATATCGGACATTAGTAGCTACATCGAAACCACAAAATGGTTTGAACAAGAAGATGAAACGTGTTAGCAATAATAAAAATCTCTACGACTAGTACATCAAAATGGTACAGCTTGTGCAAAGTGAGCCCGAAATATAACAGGGCTGCATTCCTACCTATTTACCTAAGGAATCCAAAAATTGCAATACTTTTTGAACAAACTTTGTAAGTCAAAGTACAACCAAACAGCTTAAAATTTTGAAAATTAGTGGTCTCAGCATTTCCTTTGCTCTCGATTGAGCAAACGCGACACCTTTTGCGCACTCGAAGTCTTTTGAGATTATTACCATCTCATGAGAGATCCTATGAGATCGTAAACTTATCAATTGTGTTATCTATATTGATATCCATATACAGCATTAATTGATCTTTCACTTCGCGGAATGATTCCTCCTTTGAAATAAATAACTCAATCATCGATTGATATTGCAGACTTTCCTTCTTCTATAACTGTCAAAACGTGTCCGAATCGGCTAACGTAGATCGTCGAAAGGAATATTTTACGCGAGAGTAAATTGCTCTTGCGATAGTAGCACCATTGGGCCGCCAAAGTAAGTACTTGTCGAAAAGAATTTCGTCTAGGTTTTTAGAATCTTCAATGCGCCTTGAAAACCGTATTTCATCTTATGCTTCTGGACACTTTTCAAATGGTAAATTTTTATTATTTTGGAAATGTTGAAAAGTTTTTAGCGACCTCACAGAGTTATTGTTTTCCCCTTACCATTATTTTACAAATTTTCTCGAATAAATATCATACATTTACGAATATATTTGTACTCTAGCTGGCAATACAACATATTCGACAAAAGTACAACAACACTTTCAATTCAACTCATAATTGTAATTAATTTCCGAGGAGCAACTTGAAACACACCAAAATAGTTTAATGTTGCCTAATTCAGAAAATCTTTATCAAGAGCACTTGAAACCGTTAATGAGAATTCAGAAAATGGAAGTAAAAATGTGGCTAAGCGGTGAGGCGCGATGCATATCGCTGCGTGAGTGGAGCACCTATTTTTCGTGACTTTTAGATTTTCGTTCGCAGCAAGCGCAACTTGTCAGTCAACGGGCTGAGCGTGTGTGCGAGGGTCACAGGTGTGCATGTGTGTGTTGTGTGCGGTGCGTTTAAGAGGGCACTTTAATCTATTAAAATTGTCGATGAGTACGCACTTCTTGTCCAACTTGTTGTCACTTATTACTGTCAAATTTGACTGAAAAGTTCAAGCCCCCTGCCACACCATAAGAGGATTACCGCTGAGACAACACAGCGCAAATGCCTAGAAGTACCATGTCTACGCGCAACGAACCATGCTTCTATGTGTTTGTGTGCGTGTGCGCATATGTATGCGTAGTGTTAAGCTTAAAGTCGCATATGTGTAGCGGAATTAGACCAAGCAGGCGCGTGTTGGCAGCATTCCAAGCCACGCTTTAACCCAACCATATACCATACGTCTGCTCCCTTCGACACAACCTGCGTTCAGCGCTTTTGTTGTTTGTTTTTTAATTGAATTTTTTTTAATCTTTCCCCACATCTCGAGTAGTTAACGGAATGCCCTCGACGCTCTCCTCATGCCGTTGTGCATTGACATTACAAGTGTTGTTGTTTGTTGTATACTTATTGTTGTTGCTTTAAGCCGACTGTCATTTGTGCCGTTGTGCTTTTGTTATTTTAACTGGCTTTTCTTTCTGGGTTAAGTCAAAATAATTTGATTGCAATAAAATGAAATTTCAAGACCGGAAGCCATGTCGGGCATTAATTTCTGCCCTTTGAACGTTCGTGTTTTTCTTATTGCATTATTATATTTTGTTTTTCTTGGATATTTTCAATTTTTTCTCTGTGGCAATTGACTTTTTGCCGTTAATTGAAAATTGGGTGTGATAGCCGGAGACATTAAAAACGCTGTGACTTTGGCGATAAGCCAACTCAGTTTCGAAAATAAAATCTCGTCAAATGTCCCGCGGGCATAAGATGGAATTGGTGAGCTACAGTACAGCACACATATGTATGAATGGGTAACACGCATGTACTACTTATGTGTGTGTACAAATGTTTTTTTTCTAAGAAAGGGGTCGGTAGGGTAGGGTAGCGATTTGATGGGAATTAATAACCTTTTCATTGGATTGAGATTAAGAAAATAACACGGACGTTGTTCGTGTGCATTGGTGCTGATTTGATCCGATTTCGCTTTAATATTTTTTATTAGTTCATAAATACATTACATACCGAAGATTAGGCTTTTGTGTAACAGTCATTCCTTTGATATAGAGCACTCAGTTGGTTTTGAGTTTCTGAAAATATGTGAGTGAGTTTTCATGAGATTTATTGGATTTCTATAAACTTTAAGTTCACATTGAAAGGCATACAATGATTTGACCAGAAGCGGACAGTGTTTTGAGATTCCAACAAGGCAGTTTTGAATACTATATATATACGTAATTCTCAGTATTCCAGAGTTGTGTGAATGCTGTTGTATAAGAAACTTCTCAAAATTTTACATACATAGATAGTTAAAATAAATATCATTGTTACGTTTTCCAGTACTTAAATTTCGACACACATATAAAGGGTAACTTTCAGGCATGTAATTTGCAAGAAGAAATAGAACTCATATAACTTTATTAATTATTGAAATTTGTTATGAAGATAAGGTTTAATCCGCTAAATTTAACTCAAGACCCTCCCACGGAATTACCGATTAAGTATTCCTTCGTGGGAGAGGCAGGATGTTTAAGTCTCCTCTAACGGATGCCTAATCTGCTGAAAAAGTCTCCGTTTTTTCAGTATCAAAGCTTCGCTATTAGCTTTCCAATTCTCAGTAGACTCATACATGAGATGAGTGTCGTTAAATTATCGATCGTAAAACTACCACCGAATGTGGTTTTAAATCTTTACTTTGTATTTGTGAGGGCAATAAAATAATACATTTTCTTAGTCTTTTATATACTCTGTCGGACAGTTCCGAAATGTCATTGTGGAATCCATAAATATAGCTTCTAAATCACCCTTGCCTAATAAGTTTGGCTCATATGGAAATTCAGGTCCCCATGTCGTCTGTCTATTTACGAGTGAATGTCCGGAATAAATCTATGAGTCCAGCGGCCTTTGGATGATGATCGCCACCGCTGCTGCCACACTTTGGTGCTCTTCTTCAACTTCTTTGTCTTTGCCGATACTATTAAAGGCTGATACAATCGCTCGAGTTCATCTCCTTGGATGCCAATGGGTGTCATACTGGCTAACGGCTTACGGAACTCGTTACCTTCGCTATTTAAAATCGACGGCTGGGGCGCACCAACTAAAAGTGAAATTAATGACTGAAACAAATTTTCTTGTTAAAATTGGGATCTATGGCCATTTCCTTTTTTGCCCACGTATCATGCGTTTCGCTTAATGGTTGTTTGGCTTCAATTCTGGCACAGGTAGTATTTTATAAGTTTGTTAGCTAAAACCTTTCCACAACATCTTTTATAAAGGTCCTCTGCAGCAAAAGCGTCTTAGGTGGGTACTATCGGAAGTAGACACTATAGTATTCTTGGTGTGAGCGATCTATGTTTGCTCAAATGATTAAGTAAGTCCGTTCATAATAAAGTGAAAAACCATATTGAGTATTTTTTAGGTAACAGCTGTCGGGAGACGGACTGTGAAAAAATATTGTCTTCTTCAAAATGGATAAAAAGCAAATATGTATCAGGAGGATAATTACTGGCATTCCAATAGTAAAAACAATTTTTTGTATGCTTGATATAACGATTAGAACTATTGGTAAAACTTTCGTTCACAAAGAGAGAGAGAGAAGTTAAGTTCGGTTTCAAGGGAGCAGCCAGCCGACAAACCAATGAAATAAGTCTAATTTCATTTTTGACTTATAATAGTGGCTCAATGCTAAAGGTACATTATCAACTCGTAAAATCCATGAATCGTTCTTCCACAATTCCGACCGTTTTAGACGGATGTACTCACGCAATCGCCTCAGTATGGCCACATAGAACTCCTTATTGACCGTCTATCCCTCCGGAACAAATTCATAATGCACCGAACTACGAATGTCGAAAAACAAGGAGCATCTCCTTGATATTTGAGTGGCTCTAGTGTGGTGTTTTCGGTTTTGGTTCCAGTCCGGTAATAGTTGACCTGTTTTCATGCCATACTCATAAACCTATGTCTCATCGGCAAGAGCAAGCATGTCCAAAGAGGCCTATTTACGGTTTTCTTTTGAAAAACAAATCTTCTTTATCAGGGCGAGTCAAGCAAGAACGCGATTCATACCCAACATACTCATCAAAATCATTCAAACGGACTCGCAAGAGAAGACGAGCTATCTTACCATTTCTTCTACACTTGCCTGATGATTTTCAAGCACTAACTCCTTCACTTTTTAATGTTTTCATAAGGTCGAAGGTCGTACAGAACTAGGCATGTCTTCAGCGATCTCACGATCGTCTTTGAAAGCTTTGTAGCACTCGTAGGAAATACGAAATTTGAGACAAATTCTTTTATCGATATTTTTATCCATTGTAAAAATCTCAACGCACTAGTGAGGTGCATCGGCTTGAGAAGCTACTTTAAACAAACTAGTTGACAGAACGCGCTCATATTTGGCATAGTAATAAAGGAGGGTCCTACAGACTTCACAAAATACATTTTTGTGAAAGATCATTTACCCGGGGAATATAAATTATAATTACCGGGTACTTTCTCGTCACAATATTCACAACGTTTAGCTCGATTGGTTTTAATAGTTTAATTGGTCGAACAATATTATGTATTATACTCCGTGCAACAAAGAAATTTTGTGTAAAAGAATATTAATTTTCAGTTAGCAAAAAAAAACAAAACTGTAATTGAAAAGAAAAATGCTTCCATATATTTATATACTTACTTACTATATACTTACTGAGACTTAATTTTTTTCGAAGTCAAAAACACTTAACGGTATTTTTACTACACATACTTACAAATTAATAATTTTTATCTCCATATTGTTTTTTGTTTTGTTGTTGCACTGCACATTTGACCCGAAGTGCTGGCGACGATTATTGTGCGTCAATTGCATTGGCATTACAAAAGAGTTCACAATATAATTTGCACAATTCAGCGATTTTAATTGCTTCCGTGCGAATGATTTCACTCAATGGCACATTTCACTGTGCTTTTTACACCGTTGCGCTTTCTGCCGCCTTTCATGCACAAACAACATTTTTGTAGACTCACTTTTACTTATATACACACTTCTATATATATGTATGTTTATTTGTATATACATATATACTTATATATAGCTTAACTCCCCCGCTTATATACTCTTCTGCAATGCGCTTTGCTCGTTAATTTTATTTTCATTTCATCTTTCAATTGCTCAGGGCATTTATTTATTTATTTTCCTTTTCATAGCTCACACTTCCTTTATCGGTATTTGTTGTTGTTGTTGCCCCATTTACTGGGCCAGTGCGTTTGTGGAGAAAGTCAATTGATGCATCTGCAGCGAGCAAAAAGTTAAATGAAATCGGGTTATATAAGAGAGATTTGCTATAATTATATACATATAAAGCAAAGATTACTCACGCTGCATTTACGCTCATGAGCTACTTCAAGGCATAATTCTTTTTGTGAGTGACTAAGTAGTTTATGAAATAAATATTTAAATTATAAATTATTATCTCATTGAATCACTGTATTGGTCACTCAGTTTTGTAAAGCAAAGAGCCAGTGAATAGACGAAGGCTACGATAGAATTATACTCTTTAGAGTAACAAATTTACCTTTTCGAAAATACCCTAACAATAAATAAGAAAATTTTGTATGGAGCTTTAAGGGGGTATTATAGTCCGGAAATCAAATTTTGTTCAGTTTTTTGAATTTTATTAAAAAAAACCAAAAAATATTTTTTCTATCCATTTTTTATGGTGTTTTTATTGATATCTTAAGAATACAGAAAAAAAAATTTACAAAAAAATATTAAAAATTAAAATAATTAGAGGGAATTTGAAATTCCAGAATTTTTTTAAAATATTAAAAACAACGATGCTGGTAGTTTCACACAAATTTCAAGTAAATCGGTTGTATAGAACTTGAGATAATGCCGGTACCGTGTGGAAAAAAGTAGTTTCGAGAAAAACGCTTTTAAACAAGTGAGTCCGGCCGAACCGGGCTAGGTACTGCGTCACTAAAGTAATATGTTCTTAAGGGTCTAAATTTTACATATATGAAAACAAAAAAAAAAATCGAATTTTTCAAAATTCTAGAGTAGAATACCCCCTTGAGCTAAAGTTTGGTTCATTTTGATCTTGCAAAAAACATATGTGTGTTTTAATGCTGAACCTTTAAGAACTTTCAATTACTTTAAAAATAAATGGCATATGGTATATTTGATTCATTTTACGCACCATCCACTTCGTTATCACTTGAAGTTGTTTTGTGTGAAGACTCATTCTAACGTGAAAGCTCTATTAATTGGAATATATTTAAGTTTTATGCCCTGAACAGGGTATATTAAGTTTGCCACAAAGTTTTTATCCTATAAATATGTATATATATGATTAGCATGACAAACTGAGTCCATTTATCCATGTACGTTCGTCCCTCTGTGTGTATATGGGTACACGGCCTTTTCTCCTCGAATGAGATTTAAAGGAATCGCCGATATCGGCACAATACATCATATAGCTGCCATATGAATCGACCGATGAAAATTGAGTTATTGTCAGGAATCTTTTGGATGTTGAAGGCAACAACGTACTTGGCATATCAGTTACAACTAACAAATCGATTGTGGCATGTTGCACCTGTGCACCTGTGACAACTCTTTTTCTGTCAATGTATAACGCCTTTCTTCAATAGGGACGCTACACAAGTAGACTGATAGAGTTATCAAACGACGACACATTTTTTTCATTTCTCTGCAGTAAGGTTTGCCATTTCATCAAGTAAAGATGTAAGATCCAACAACGAGTTGACATTATTAAAATTTTCTACCAAAAAAGAGCGCTACGTCCATTTTATGGTTGTAAAAATTGTCCTATCAGATCAATATTTGAGCTTCTAGTGGAAATTTTTGAATCCACAGGCAAAGTTCCTGTGCCGAGAGGACAAATAAATGCCCATAGTGTAACGAATTGAGGAAGACCCATATCAGCCTCTCATATAAGTATGTCATTCTCAAGTGCTGGGCATCTCTGTGACGACGTTGTATCAAACTTTGCGAAAAGATCTTGGCCCACATCCTTATATGATAAAATTGACGCAAAAACTGAAACCGCTTGACCACCAGAATCGTACTTGTATTATATTCGTGAATCGGGCTGAGCAACAGCTTGAAAATGATCCGGATTTTCATCGAAAAATCATCTTGAGCGATGAAACTTATTTCTGGAAGAATGGCTTCGTCAATAAGCAAAATATACAATATTGGCCAGTTAGCAACCCACACGTACTCCAGGAGTCATCATTGCATCCCGGAAAAATGACGGTTTGATGCGGTTTATGGGTCGCCCTTCTTTCGTGATGATCAAGACCGCCAGTGTGAAAAGGAATCGCTACCACTTATCATTAACCGAACATTTTTGGCCCGAGTTGGATGATATGGGCTTGGACTTGGTATCCCGAACCGTTTTATCTAAAAAAACTTTTGTTATTAAAAAAACCGTTATATACCATGAAAGCTGGAAAATGAAATTAGATTATATTCGTGTCTGACATATCAATATCAAAATCTAATCTCGAAAATCTTGTAGACATATCTGTATATATAAGATCACTAACTCAAACTGCCTTAATTTATCATGTTGAGGCATTTTCGCTCTCGATCTTACTGAAATCATCTCCGGATACCTTTATTAAATCAAAATGACGGCTCGAGAAGAAAAGCATATGAGAATTTTCAAGAGCAACAAAAGAATAACAGATGTCAGATATTTTTTCCGCAAACAAACAAAAACAAAAAAGCCGCCATAACTCAATTAATTTCAGCAAGAATAATTACGCCTTTCACGAGGACGGCAACAAGTGTTGCCACACTTTGCCGCAGACAAAAAGAAGAATGACGCGGCAATTTCGTTGATGCATTTTTCGCTGCAAGATTGCGAGGTTTATTGCAACATTTTTGCTGTCGTTAAGAGGCGAAATAACTGTCATTTAAAATTAATAACATTTACGTTGCAACAATAACAAAGTGTGGACTGAGCGCGGATGATAAGGAAGAAAGTAGCTGACGAGTCAATGAGCTGAGCAAATGAGAGAAAACGTCAATGCGTGTTGAACTCTTGGCATTTCACTTGTCTGTGCTGTGCATGTGTGACCTTACGTTCCATAAAGAAAGCGAAGTGTGCGAAAATCAAACAATGAGAATTATAATTAATGGCTCGAGAAGTTGCTGTGTGAGGCTGTGCGCAAAAGAAATATGTCAGCGTTCCTTAATGCACATGTTTGCGTATTTAAAATATGGTATACACACAGGCGCTTGTGCTGTCAGTGGGTATGACAGGGCGTATGAGCATTTACATATATTTTAATTGCATGTGAAAGCCGCCGCAGAGTAAAGTGGCAAAGTGATTCGAGAAACAGCGAGCATATACTTATTGCAATGATCGCCGCGTAAGAAGAATGGAAATGTGGATAATGCAGGAGGGTAGAGGATGAGTAAAATGTGAAGATAAGTATCAAGTCAAGTGCAATTAAGAGTTTCATATATTGCCATTGGCATGAAAAATAGCCAAGAAAAAATTAAAGCAATAATTTACCACAAGCGATATAACAAAATAATAACTTAATTTAATCGAATCAGAAGAATTTGTTGCAAATAATAATATAATTTTATTAATACCGTTTAACAAATAGGTTTTCGCTCGTTTATCCTAAACCTGATTTGGTTTCGTGCAAAATGTCGCAAACAAAAGTTTCGTTTACTAAATGTAATTAAATGCTTTGTTATAAAACATTGAGCAATATTTACTTTTTTCCAAGTCAAACACTTTGTATACAAAAACATTTTCCACTTACCTGAATTCAACCTGAAAATCATTTTTAACCGCGAGCAAAGAGTTTATTTAAATATAATTTCGTGTTTTTTTTTTTTCTTTCCCGCTGCAAAAAATTTCATTATCATTAAAGCATTAAACGAGATTTAATTAAAAATACACGCTTAAGCGGTGGGAAAATTTTAATATTTGCACAATTTTTTCACTTTTGAATTTCAATGTGCGCATTAGGGTGGTAGCAAAGTTTGAGGTACTTTTTTTATTATATACTTAACTTAAAAAATCTTTACATAATCTTATATTATTGACAACTATTAGTTTCTACGCATAAAATATTTACATTAGGGTGGTTCAAAAAAAAATTTTTTTTTTTCGCTTGGTACTCTACAAAATACTTGTAAGTTCTTAGACAGCTCTAAAATGTCGAACCTAGCGTGAGGTCTTACTTGCAACGAGAAGGTCCTGCGTTTTCAGCAATATCTGACTTCCGGTTTTCTTTTATTAATTTTATCGTAAAAAGGCGGTTAAAATTTGATTAATTAAAGGCAATTTTTTTCTTAAAAATTTTATAAGCATTGAGAAAATCATTCTAAATCGGAAAACTCATAGGTCTGTAGGAAAATTGCTGCTTTCATCACAATTTATTAAGTATTTAAAAATCAAAATTAAATTTGGGGCCACCCTAGTGCTTAAGTGCCCATATAGGTTAAGTTAAAGTAGTCGTGAAATATAAAGGTTGATTTCACAACCGAGTACTGAGTAATATAAATGAGAATATATGGATTGAAGGCTCCTAAAACTTAATCAGTTTGTAGCTCATGTGGTATAGATATATTTTTTACTACGTTATTCTCTACCATTGTTATGAAAACAAATCCCTTATAAATATTCAGAAATATTAAAATCCACAATCGAACTTCATTCGGAATGATAGAAAAGCTTCAAGCTAGCAATGCCACTAGTTTGCGTAGTAACTTAGAGACAGAAATTTCATATTGTTTTCTGCGGTATTATCAGTTCGTCTTTGGATCGTTTTGGAGATCAGCCATTAAACCTAACTGATAAAACGTCACGGGTGCACAAATATTTGAAAACTAGATGCAAACTTATTTTCCAAAATGTTACCAATTTTTAAATTAAAAACTCAGTGTGTTTTGACGTTTTAATAATCCAAAATATTTTTAAGCTCTACTACTTACTTCAACACAACTTCCAACAGTGTAACGGCGCATAATCACTACCAAAAACTCTATGGAATACCAAATACTTTAATGGAATCACATTAGTAAAGTATTATAATCAGTTCTGTTAAACACTAGCGCTCGCTGTTTGGGTAAAAGCACATTCCTTGTAGGAAATATTTCAGTTATAACAAATAGCATTTGATACGTAGCTTCTTTATAAGTTTGTAGATGAAATAATTTTCTTAAAAGAGGCTTGGTAGGTTTTAAGGGGTTTCATGATTTTCCTCAGGTAAAAACAATCTTTTTTATCAATATTTTCCTATCTAAAAATTAAATAATTTATTAGAATTTTTTATTGTTACAAAATCACACTATTAGCAAAGATATTCCGAAATTTTTGGAAGAAAAATTAAACTCGGTCATTGCGACGCCATTCCCGGTGATTCCTCGGAGAAAAGATGCGCGTTGGCAGGATAATTCCGTACAGTATCATCAAAAGTGAAAAAAACGTGTTACAGTTAAAACCTTAACGTAGAACTTGGGCGAAGGAAAAGAAAGCTATAAATTGGATTTTTGGCAGACATTTTTACTAAAAACAATGAAAATTTCACCAAATTTTTTTTTTTTTTTTAAATATTTAAAAAATCCTAAGTCGAAGTTTTTAAGAATTGTATCTCAAAAACCTGTATAAAAATTCATGAAGAACGGTTGAGTAGTTTTCGAGAAATCTTGACCACCGACTTCAAAAACACAATTTTTAGAAAAACGCCTTTAAATACAGCGCACTTAGCCTAGCTAACCTCGAGCACACACGTTCTCAAGGCTACATCTCTGGAACTGTTAGTCGGATCAACTTGAAAATTTATGACAATATTCTGGAGTTGTTTTAGATCTTAATAAGGTAATGGAGTTTTTCGAACCCTTAAATCCATGAAACCTCTTAAAATAATGCTACCGCTACGAAGGTTATCTAGTAGGATAGCCTGAAAATATGTAGATTTTTTGGGGAAAAAATATTATTCGAATTATGTATATCGAAGATTTTGTAATTTTCAGGGTTTATTTATACATATATGTCTTGAGACATATATAGTAAAACCTCTGAAATTTATATAATATTTTTTGGGTTATAGGAGATGACAGATGGCGCTAAACAATAAAGATCTTCTACATTCGTTCCGGTTTTCCGCCCTGGATAAAACTAAAAAATAAAAAATTCTTGTTAAAGAATACAAATATTCTCCACACAATTACGTTTGATAAAATAATCAAAAATTGATTTAATGCGATGTTTTCAAAAAAAGTTTAATTTTACCCTATATTTTGTTCGTGCTTTGGCCAGGAAAAATTCGTACTTTGGTCAGATAAAAAACCGTGAGGTCCTTTTTTGCAGAATTGTTTATAGAACTGGCAAATTGGGAAATTACTGTTTCGAAAAAAACTCAATTCTCAATAAATCAGTTGAACGGATTGAACTGAGTGTCTACGCTTTAAGAGACTCTAACTCAAAAGCTGTTTGAGATATCGATTTTAGCATGTTATTTTTGGAGGTATAAGATATCGAAAAAAAAAAAATATTTTTTTCAAAATGTTGCACTAGGTGTACCCCTCAATAGCTTAGAGAACTGCTATTGGTGCTGAACTCACCAAAATTGTAGAAAAACACGCTTGGATTTTCCTGCTAGGCACGCACTTTTGCCCTCACATGCATTGTGTGCCTTTGTAGTCATGATACGCATATGCAAATACAAAGTAAATTCCGTTAATACAAAAAATGTGTATCACACAATTCCTGCTAAGCCAAGTTGCCACACATGCAACACACACAGGAACGCACGCACATAATTTGCGCGCAGGTGGGTTGTGTGTAGAACGAAATTAAATGTGCAAAGCAAATATGAGCGAGCTTTTTTAAGGCATGCACACATTTTTTCCTCGGTTGTTAAACAATTTAAAAACTTTACGAAATATTTGCACAACTTTTGTTGCGTGACTTTTTTCAATTTTCTAGCTTTTAATTGTATTTGTGTGAGCCAGCGGCAGCGCGCGCGCGGCATTTAACGGCATTCGTGCTAGCTGCGGTTCATGTGATAATTATTGCTGTTGTTGTTGCTGCTGCTGGCGGATGCATTGCCATTTTGATGTCAAACAAACAAAATTAAAATTCCGCAAATAGTTTGCATGCCTTCGCTGCGCTTTGCAACATCCGCTTTTTAATATCCTCGCCGCGAAAAGGCAACAAATAGCGCTGGCGAAAATTATTTGCTGTGCGACCTCATTTAAAGGTAGGCCGGTGCACAGTTTCGCAGCAGAGTGGGAGTGTGTGCGTAGGTGTGTGCGTGAGTGTGCATAAAAGCATCACATATACTGATTTGTGCAACATGTTGCCTGTGGCACTTTTTTGCCGCAACATCTGCACTCATGCTGTTGCACGCTGCAATATACGTATGTGAAGATAAACACACATACATATATGCAAACATATGTACATATGTGTCATGCGGCATGTTTGCAACGGCTTTGACGTTTATTTGTTGCTAACGGTGAAATAAATTTCATTAAAGAATTCATGCGAATGCGTCGCATTTGCCGCAGCGACTGTGTTTATATTTTAGCGGATATGCCAAAATCGCCATAAATTCGCCACTCACTCGACCATGTGGCAATATGAAAATCCGTCTGCGAGTGTGTGTGTGTATGCAATTGTGTTTTGCGCTTTTAATTAAAATTTTTAGCGAATTTCCATGTTGCAAACATCAAATTAAAACGAAATATCCCATGTGAATTGGCTCTGCGAAATATTATTATGTATTTGTTTAGATGCGCGGCATTTTGTTGCATGCAATTTATTCGCTTAGGCCTTTTTCATTTTTGATCTGCTAATAACGGTAATATCGACAAATTCGATTTGATTCTCTGCGCAATGATCACGCGGCATTTTTGTTGTTGTTGCAATTAATCCATATTTGCCCAAAAGCATGATAGGCGGTCGAATTTAAGCCAAGTGAGTATTGTCTGTTGAAAAAATGTGTGAAATGTGAAATTTGCATTTTCCGAAAAAAATATTATTAAATTTGACTTTAGCTTATTCTAAGCAAAAATTTATAGGAGTATATAAAAATGAAAGCGAACAATATTCGAAACAAGAAAAACCTTATGCTCGGTTCCAGCCGCGATACCGCCTACAAATAATAGATAAATAGTTTGATTGGCCACTTTGTATGGCAGCTATAGTGGCCTGATATCGATGATTCTGACAAATGAGCCAATATTTTGGTGAAGAAAGAACGTGTAAAGAAGTGGATCGCTTTCTCAAAAAACTGGGACTCTAACGGTTGAATACCTGAGAACTATAAGTGTGAAGAACAGCCTGTTAAAATTTGAAATCAATCGGTTCAGTAGAAAAAAAGTTAGTGCGAATCAAACCAAAACTGATCTAGCTACTAGGAGGCGAATATGTGGATCACAGTGCTTATAGTAGACTTTTAAAGAAAAATTCGTTAAACTGTGTGATATTAGATATATCTGGAATGCAGAGAGTTTTTTATGTATCAAAATTGCGCTGAATTGGACCAATACCCAATAAGATAAGATACGATTTTCGAATTTTCCGGTGACTTTATAACACATGTATCGGACAATACTTGAGTTATCTCAATGAAAATTACAGAGCCTATTTTACTCATAACAGTGTATCTTTGTGCTTAAAATGGATCAAATTGGGCGGAAACTTGACTTAGTAGATATGAGTTTTTATCTAAAGTTTCCCAAACTATGTCAGTGAGTCATAGCAGGTGTGATATAGTTCCCATTTTGCTGAAACATCACTCGAACTCACTAACATTGGAACAAAGAAGTGCCATTTCTCGATGGTTAGTTCGTAAGTTGCTTTTTAGATGTAGAGGTTTGACAACCAAAGTATTGCAATCTAGCAAGTCACAACTTTGCCGTAAAGTTTGACCTTCGTGATGTTATACATACTCAGTTTAACATACACCTACTATAGGTGTTATTTACAGTTACCTAAATATTCATCTCGGCAAAAAAATTAAAATAAATCATAAACCTTTTCGCGAGACTATATTTTACAACTGTCGACGTGAATTAACTCAGCAACAATACATCCATGGACTTAATTACATTTTTTGGTCATGAAGCTCCATTAGGGACCAGTGTTTATTGATGGTATGATGAATTCGATTGAAGCCGTAGATCACTTCACTGGAAATTTCGTCTAAAATCAGTTCTAGTTCCCAAAACTATTGAACCTATCATGAGGTGGATACAACTATAAGCGCTAGTGGGACCAGGATACATTCAACAGTGCTTGAACATTTAACAATTTGTTAACCGCTAAAAATGGCTTGTGACTATTGGTCAAGAAAATGTTCAAAAAATCCTTCGAAACACGGCTATGACGACTGTTTCGGTTTTTCAAGATGAGCCGAATGCAACAAAAATTGTTCGTACACGAAGCACTTCTGGGCAAATGGTGGTCATTTTTTATGGAAAACCCATACCTCTAGAACCACGTTAAAGAGTAAATTCTGTTTGGAATAAATCAGGAAAACCAACCGAAAAAGACGGATCAATGCGACCTCTCACACATCGAATGAAACAACTGCATTTTTGAGCACTTAAAACATTGACTTGATGACTCATACACCGTATGGTCCTGACTCGGGACCGAAAGTTTTATTTTTATTTCCGTTGGTAAAACATAAACTAAAAGGTCAAGGTTTTTCGACACCTAGGGAGGCGATTGATGCGTTCAGTTCAGTTGACTAAACGCATGCAAAAGTTTGGAGATCTTTGTGGTAATTTGAAGAAAATTGAGATAATAATAAACCTGTTTTTGATGTAAGTACTTATTTGTGTTCTCTAATCCTGAAATATATAAGACAACTTTCGTATTATCATTTTATTCCGTGAAAAAGATTCTGAAATGTGATATATCAGTTAGAAAAGTCCATCTCATAATAATCGATGGCGAAACTCGTCGTTTATTTTAAGAGTTTATGAAAGCCATAACTTTAAAGACTTAGTCTTTAGAGCATGTTCCTACTAATTCTCTTTTTAGAAGATATGAACTTTGTATTTGTTGTTTTTTTTTACCCTAGCATACTTCACATAATAACGCAATGATCCGACGGTATTCGAACACCCATTTGAATTTTTCATTACAGTCGGCTGGGTTCTTTTCGACTTATTTCTCCTTTGTTAAATCAATTATGTCTCTAAATTAGTGTAACAATATTTTTCAGTGAGCTTTTTAACCCTTCGGGCCTTTACAAGGAGAAAGCTTGGAGTTATATGCTCGTATTTAGCTCCCTGTTGCATGGTTCGATAAAAAGTTCCAGAAAACTAAATATTTTACCCTTCCACCTTGTTGAAAGGAAATAAGCCCTTTAAAGAATGCGTGGTAAAGCCATAATTTTCGGTGAAGCAAAAAAAACAAAAAAATCCGACATTTTCGCATTAGACACAATATCTCAAGAATACAAATAAATCAGGAGTTTAAGTGTAGTAAATCCCCCACTTTTTCACTTGAAATTTAAAAGAAACATGTAAATATATAAGGTGCAAGTGTAAACATACATTTTGCATTTCTGATCGCAATTCAAGTGTTTTGCAAACAAAAGACTGTCACAAAAACTCCTGGAACATGTTGCACGATCACTTACCACAACAGCAAACAGATGACATGAGTCTAGCGGGCACTGGCAGAATGCTAGGAATATTAAAATAAATGCATGCATTTGGGCCTGATTACATGATCTCAAGAGCATGGCGGTCGGTAGAGATGCCAAGGTATTTTAAATTTCGCAAATTTTTTTGGCAATTTTTTTTTCTTAGAAAGATTAGTCAAATTGTCAGTCGAAATTGCATATATAAATTTATTTTACAGAATTTAAGTTTTTATGGTTCTTTTTCATCTTTAATGGCGTAAACATAACCGGAAGTTTTAATCCGAGACTGTTTTCTCCTTCTCATTAGGGGTTTTTTTAAGTGGCCGGTTTTAAACCAAGGCGCTCTGAGGACTTTCCTCACTTTTGGGAACTTCAACACATGGCTCTATCCATATAGGTTTAAGGTTCTTACTTTAAAATTTTCAGATTTAAAAGTTCTCTATGAAATAACAAATTAAACCTACACATCTCCATAAAAAGAAGCTTGGAATCATTAAATTTTTTCAGCAAAAAAATGTTCGAGTACTTATTCGCCTTACAAAATATTTGGCAACACTGATTGTAGCATCCATTTGCGCGCATCTTTCAACTAATCCGACATGAATCAAGTGCACTTCGGTGGCTCTTCTTCTTCACTTTGCTCGCCGGTGCTTGGCGCGGCGTAGGATGATTTTCAATTTTTACACCAAGCACTTTTGCACATTCAGGGCTTTGCTAGCTGAGTGTTGGTTGAAGGGAGCGCACATTGGATGCTGCTTCGCCGGCGTGGCCACAATAGCGATTTCGTTTTCTTATAGACATAAGTATATTATTTACTTACAACACAGGCGGCAGGTACTCGAGGCTCAAATGTAGGTGCGTACGAATGCGTTCGTGAAGTGTTGGGCAAACATGACACTCACTGACGCCACTGAAATGTCAGTTTTGACATTTTAAATGAGTTGCGCCGCCCGCACGCTTGCACTGCATCACCACCACCATCGCCTAAGTGATATTCACATGTGTGCTCTTCACTTGAGAAGAAACAAGCAACCAGTAAAATATCAGTGAAATATCTTAGCGGCCAGTGTGATTGAGGAATGCAGCGCGAAGTGTTAAGTAGTTTGAAGCTGCCACAGATCATGTGCATCTACGATCAGTCAAAATGTGATATGGCGAGCATTTGAGCTGTGGCTATTAGTGTTGCCTTGGTGCTGCTTCTAAAAGGTGTTGGCGATCAATATCACTAGAGACTAATTTGTTCCAGTTTGTCCAAGTGAATGCAGTCGTCGGTTTTAAAAATAATGAGTGGCGCAAGATCGTGAAGTATGAATAAATATTTCGTAGTGTGTTTTTAATGATGAAGCATTACAAAGTTCTTTACTCCACTTGTAGTTCTGTCCGCTTTGGAAAAATCAATTTTTTATAGGAGTTTTAGACGGAATTATTCTATCAGCGAATAGAATGGGAAAACGGGTTCTTTGGCATTTATTTTTCATTATTATCTTTCCTTTCATTATTACGTCTCAGATAGTCTATGGGTGATGTTTTGATTCAAAGTCTAAATCGAAGCGGGATTGTGCGTATAGCCTTCAGAAGTAAAATGCGCTAAGTCGTTCCATACATCAGT
This sequence comes from Bactrocera zonata, assembly GCA_037783105.1. Lineage (NCBI taxonomy): Eukaryota > Metazoa > Arthropoda > Insecta > Diptera > Tephritidae > Bactrocera > Bactrocera zonata. The sequence goes on along the minus strand of JBAWJQ010004427.1, from coordinate 389,858 downwards.
CCGAGTTGCTGTAAACAGCGCCGAACAGCTTCTTCACGGTCTTCCTGTACATTCTCAGCTACGTCTGCTAAATAATAGAAAACTTAGAGATTTGTAATTCACCTTCTTGTGAAGTTGCCTAAATTTCTAGCTATTGATGAACATCTTAAGGAAAGAAGAGGCCTAGAAAAGACACTTAACCGATAGACCATACATGTGTGTGAATATATAAATTTACCTTGAACAACTCACTTGCTTAGCCGCAGCACTCACAAATATCTGAAAAATTCGCAAAATATTTTAATTTTGCTTAATTTTTCCGCGAATCGCTTTATTTCACTTCTCCAAGGCTGCTGCGACGACATCGCTTTATTTGCGCCGCCTTTTCTGGCGCTTCGCTGCCGCTTAAGCATTCTTCGAACTGCGTAAATCTTTTTCGGAAATCTACTCGAAGTGCAAGTGTAAGCCAAGGAAGTCAGGCACAATTTAGAGAGTACAACAATTCGCGAAGCGCTTGGCTGCTTTGCAAGCGATCGTATCGGTGGTGCAACATGTGCTGCCACATGCCGCCAATTCACAAAGCCACTACCACTTTCCATTTGCAGTTTTATTATTTCATTACGAATGCAAATGTAGATATGTGTTGCTACAAAGGCGTGTATGGCCATATTTGTTTCCACTTTGGAGGCGGAATCGTCGCCGTCGGTCGTCGGCTGGTTGCATGTTGTTGATGAAATGCATTTTTCTTGTTAGAGCATTTTTACGAGTCGCTGTGACATTTTGCGCCATTAGAACTATGCGTTTCTACTTTTGCTTGCGATTTGGTGGCAAATGTGGCATGCACATAAATATACATGTGAAATGCTATTGTATGTGTGCAAAATCACTTTTTAACATTAAATTCATGTGATGTGCGACCGAAAATTGTTGGCTGTCAAAATATTTGCGCTTCAAATTTCACAAAAGCAAAACAAAGTGGAAACAAACTGTGCGGCACATACTTAGATGGCAAGAAGAGAGTGCCACGGCAGTTAACAAGCCATAAATGATGGTGAACAGTCGGAGGCACGCACCATGGAGGAAATTGAGGGGTGAGGTTTCCATAGAAGAGCGGTTCTAAATGGAAGAAAACAAATATTTTGCGATGTATACTTCTCTTGTATTAATGCCTTGAGAGCCGAGGTGCATGCTGCTTGGGTTCCCTCACAAAAAACCACACAAACAACAAAAAAAGTTCCGGGAGGCCACATATGGGCTGTAGGGCGGCTGCGGAAGCATTGGGTTGCCGGTTTTGATTAGGTAGCTGTTCACAAGAAAGGCGGTGTGAGCCGAGGCGTTGTCGAGGTGAAACTTCCAATCGACTGCGACTTGGCTTAGTCGACGGTTTGAGTTCGAAACTTTGCACACACGAGTCACATTTGTCGAAGTGGCAGGTCTCCCAGCACGGTCTTCATCAGCGACCTCTTCAGGGCACTCCAAAAAAGCCTGGTGTCACCGAAACACACCACTTCTAGCTAAAGCAACATCTGCATAAGCCTGCTTGATCATATCAAACGTCTCTGATTTACCGAGTTCCACACAGAATTTAATTTTCGCCTTGCACCACTCACAGAAACATGTCCTGTTTGTTCTGACTCTCCAGGTACTCGGAGACAACTGACCAGTTGCTCGTTCGTTAGCTAGGAACACCCTCTACCGACTCCAGTCGGTATGCATACGCTCCGAAGAACAATCGCGGCGAAAGAAAATCAGTCCTATATCTTTCCGGACAAACCCTATAACGGGTGATTTTTTTGAGGTTAGGATTTTCATGCAGTAGTATTTGACAGATCACGTGGGATGTCAGACATGGTGTCAAAGAGAAAGATGCTCAGTATGCTTTGACATTTCATCATGAATAGACTTACTAACGAGCAACGCTTGCAAATCATTGAATTTTATTACCAAAATCAGTGTTCGGTTCGAAATGTGTTTCGCGTCCGTGTCCGATGAGCGATGAGGCTCATTTCTGGTTGAATGGCTACGTAAATAAGCAAAATTGCCGCATTTGGGGTGAAGAGCAACCAGAAGCCGTTCAAGAACTGCCCATGCATCCCGAAAAATGCACTGTTTGGTGTGGTTTGTACGCTGGTGGAATCATTGGACCGTATTTTTTCAAAGATGCTGTTGGACGCAACGTTACGGTGAATGGCGATCGCTATCGTTCGATGCTAACAAACTTTTTGTTGCCAAAAATGGAAGAACTGAACTTGGTTGACATGTGGTTTCAACAAGATGGCGCTACATGCCACACAGCTCGCGATTCTATGGCCATTTTGAGGGAAAACTTCGGACAACAATTCATCTCAAGAAATGGACCCGTAAGTTGGCCACCAAGATCATGCGATTTAACGCCTTTAGACTATTTTTTGTGGGGCTACGTCAAGTCTAAAGTCTACAGAAATAAGCCAGCAACTATTCCAGCTTTGGAAGACAACATTTCCGAAGAAATTCGGGCTATTCCGGCCGAAATGCTCGAAAAAGTTGCCCAAAATTGGACTTTCCGAATGGACCACCTAAGACGCAGCCGCGGTCAACATTTAAATGAAATTATCTTCAAAAAGTAAATGTCATGAACCAATCTAACGTTTCAAATAAAGAACCGATGAGATTTTGCAAATTTTATGCGTTTTTTTTTTTAAAAAAGTTATCAAGCTCTTAAAAAATCACCCTTTAGTTGAAGAAATTAGCGTTTCATTCCGCAGCCTGATAGGGATTTTACCAAGGAGTTATACGGGGTAGACCTACTAGGATGAATACAGATGTATCCTATGTGGTCTCTCTTCAAGTTAAACAGTTACCTCGTTACAACGGACTAAAAATCTGTTATCAATTTCTCTAAAATTTAGGTTTTTTCTAGTAAGTAGAGAACTAAAGAGCTAACTTTCGCCCCGAAGAGCACCAATAGAGTTTTCCAGAAAGGTCTAAAGCTTTTGGAAATCTTTTGATAGATAACAAATCGTCTGAGTAACTCCTATGTAATCTGGAAACATAAAAACCAAATCTTTTTATTCGCTGAACAGGGTATCCTAAACTTGCCATGAAGCTTGTAAAATGCAAAAGGAAACCGTAGATATCCTATAAAATATATTGTATATACAATACTAGCAGCTGAGTCCATTTAGACATATTCGTCTGTCTACATATACGCGAACTAGCCCGTCATTTTCTGAGATATCGATACATATCTCCTAAAGAACCTGCTCATTTGCTGAAACCGCTGATATCGGAGCACCACAGCTGCCATATAAAGTGAACGATCGGAATCAACTTCTTTTAAGGGATCCTATTAATTTAGGAAGGGTATTATACTTAGCTTCGGTGCAACCAAAGTTCACGGTTTTCTTCATTTAATTTGAATTTTTAATGCAACAGGCGTCCACTTCCTACAGGGTCTCAAAGAGCTCAAACCAAAAACCAACTTTCATATAAAGAATGTGCCATTTTTGTTAGTGCGTGTCCACTTGGTATGCAACAAAAAAAGAAACAAAAAATGTAGTAAATGCAAATTTGAGGAAGGTGACACCAAGTCATAGCTGACATAACAACAACAAAGGAAGAGCAAAAAACTGAAATAATCGCACGTCCAACTGCAACGACAACCACAATGCACATATTTACCGAGATATGGCAGCACAAATGTTTGTCCATATGAATTTGATAGCTTGTGGCATGTTGCACGTACTACTTAAGTCACACCATGAACGCTACAAACTTGGCAACTGCAAGTTGCGTTTACAACTCCAACTCATTGAACATGAGCGGCTTTAATTAGTAGCTGCTCACTGGTTAGCAAACACAAACAGTGCAACAGCAACAAGAAAAATACAACAACAACAATGGCATCAAACAAGCCACGTAAGGAGCGAGGCTCGAAAATAAGGTGCGAATTTACAGACAGCAAACATTACGCTCCATCACTAAATGAACAAAAACAAAAGCAAACAAATGAAATCGCTTGCCGATTGCTGCTGATTCCGGCAACACTAGCAACAACAAGCAGCAACAAATCGAGAAACGACCAGTGGCCAACGACAAACAGTGGCAGCAACTGTTAATATCTGCCGGTTGCACTCAACCGCACACACACACGCACACAAACACTTTTCGATGTAAGTAACAATAGTCCCGTGCAACAACAACGCGACATATACATTAATTGAGATTAGTGCACGGTTTTATTTTAAAGCCGCAACAGCTGCAGTGGAAAAAGGTAATTAAAACAACAACAAAAGTAAATGTACGAAAATTAAAGCAACAAAAGTCGCCAAGCGTCCACAAGGCAGGCAACGCACGCAACGCTATCGATTGCTGGCTGCTCCTAGTTGCAAGTACGCAAGCAGTGGATGTGGCAACATGGCAAATGAACAAATGCTCTTTCGCCGATTAGCAGCGTGAAATTTTAGACAAAGTCAAACTGCTGAGGCAAAACCGGAGCCGAATTACTATTTTTACTCAGTATTCGGTGTTAGGGAGGTCTCTCATCAGAGGCTGTATGAACTTTTTCAGGACACAACCCTGTGGAGGGCATTTTTCGACTTCTCACTTTAGCTTGCCTTCAAACGGACGTTCTTTGGCTACCCTGAAGGTTTAATACCGGAAGTGGTGAGCCTTCCCATGTGAATGGGAAGCAGATAATTTTCCTCAAATGTGTTAACTTCTACAGATGACTCCACCACTTGCGTAAGCGGTGTCTACACCAGAATAAGAAGGTTTGGTGTTAGAGGAGTATTGGTATACCAACTCATACAGGCTTCAGACATTGATTGCTTACCCCTCTCATCTATAAAAACTTTTCGAATGTCGAAGGCTTCCACAGTTCTATCTTAGAAAAATACTGATGGATGAAAAAAGTTTTGAGATTTCATTAAGTCCGCAGAGCTTTGGAATATTCGTAGTTGGAGCTTAGTTGGATGGGCTTAATGCCAGCTTAAGTATTGTCGCTTGCAGGGAGGTGATTTCTTGAATTCTCCTCTCAGCTAACCAATTGTTTCTTATAAATAGTCCACAAATCATGCAATTTGCCAGCAAACTGCCCTGAAGAATGTTTTCAAAGACGGCGTATGAGACAATAAGTACAATTTAATGATTATCTTCAACATCTTTGGATAATGTTACAGGAGCAAAACAACAGCAAAAATAACTCTTTAAGCTTCATGGCTGGAAGAGTGTCTCTCTAATTGAAATCATCACCCAATAATAAGTTCACAAAGTAGTTGTTAGGAGTTCTTTTCGGAACGCATGACTTGCAAACGAATACAACTGGTAGTCTTTACCGTTCGAAATTTAATAAAAGCAACCCAAAAGAACTTCTACTGTTGGTGAAGCAACGTCTCCTGAGTCAAGTATGCTGCCAGGAAGAAGCGGTATTTCAAGATCTCAAAGCATTTGAAACATAACAAGTAGGAAAGGGCTTAGTTCGGCTGTAATCGAACATTTTATACTCTTGCAACTTACAAGGATTAAAGCCGGAGAAGATTCTTTACGAATTTCAAAAATATATTTCAAAGGTTGGCCGATACTTTCGGTAAAAAGTTCGCAACCCAAAATGGCGCTCACATAATCGGCATCTGAGGACTTCAGTAATATTTGTCCGATTTGAACAACTGTAGGTCGCAAAGTGGCACACCTCAATGGCACTATTATGGCATTGGCAGAAATACTAAGGCGGATACACTGATCGGTTCTTGATTTGTATACTGGAAAGTGAAGGAATCAGATGCAATTTAAAATTATGTTATATAATTGGTGATCCATTTCGAGGTTCTCTACTTTTTTACTTTAACTACATTTGGGGAATGCTTATCATCATTCAAGAAAACATTTTTTGGCATTTATTTTTATTACTACGTCTCTCAAATATTATCCGCGGCTACATCTCAGATGGTCCATACATTAAGTCGAACTTTCGATGACTCGTTCGCGAATTTCGACTGGTAACTGGCGAATGACTAGCGTGATGTCTTGTTCCAAGGCCTGAATCGATGCGAAATTATCCGCATAGACTTTACATATCCTCACAAGAAAAAAAGTTTAACGGTGTGATATCACACGATCTTGGTGGCCAATCGACCGGCCCAAAACGTGGAATTATTTGATCACCGAAGTGTTCTCTCAATGAATCCATTGGTTAGTGCAATGTCTGAGAAGTGACGCCGTCTTCTTAAACGAAATGTCGCCGAGATCACAAGCTTCAATTTCAGTCATCAAATAGTCGGTTGACATGGCGCATAACGGTTGCCATTGACGGCTACATTCTCACCGGCATCATTTTAGAAGAAATATGGATACAAACCACACCTTACTGTTGTTGTTTGTTGAATGAAATGGCAGCTCTTGAATCTCTTCAGATTATTCTTCGTCCCAAATATGGCAAATTTGCTTGTTTACATACACAATAAGCTAGAAATGGTCCTCATCGCTGAACAAAATTTGACTCGAAAAAGTCGGATTTTCTTGGAACTTTTCAAGAATCGCAAGAGCGAGGCGATGTCGCTGGAGAAGGTCGAACACTTGAAGACCTGAAAATTACGCGAATACACATCACTTTGCCTTCGACTTGACTGCCATGCATGCACGTCTAGTTTGTAGACTTTCTTTTTGCACGTCACGTGTTAAACACACCAAAGTGTCCGCCACTTCGTGCCTCCCCCAAAACGGAAAGTGCTAATTTTCTGATTATTCAGTGAGTAGCTGCTTGTCAAGCAGACTCCTTTGCAACACACGTTTTCTCTCCACACTTAAATTGGCCGAACAAATTTTTCATTTGGCACTGCACCTCATCTTTCGCAGCGCAGGAAAATGGCACAAAAATAAAATTAAATAAATAGAGGTGAAAAATCGTAGAAAATAAGCACCAAAAACGCTTGGCTCTTGCAACGAAAGCAATGACAGACGGCAGCAACGGCAAAAATCAACAATACCAACAACAGCGAGCGCAAAAAAGTCGTTAATCCAAAGCGTCTCGTGTCGGACACTAAATACCAGTCGACACGTAGGTGACAATTCGCCTTAAATGGTACACATCGCCATGTCCGAGTCCATTTACGATTGGCCTTTTTAATTTGAACACAACACCGAGATGTCTGCGCATAGTGTGTGTGCCGTTGCTGCTGTTGTTGTTGTGCTCCTGTTTTTCTATTTTGCGCTCGAAGAGTAGTGCTTTTAATTTGCACTTTTTTAGATTGCGCCGCTGTTGCTATTGTTGTTGCTATTTTTTCTACTTTTTTTTTTTGATGTATGGACTCATGTTCGTGGATTATGCGCTGCTCTCGTGTGTTGTGCGCCTTGCCGTAGTTTCTCCGTATCAATTTGGTCAAATTCACTCGGCGTTGCTTTTGTTGTTTTCTTGCCAAGCCGTTTGTGTGTGTGTGTTGTTGCTACAAGCTTTTTGCACTTGCAAGTAATTAAAGGACAAGGCGACACTTTTGCCACGCTCGCCAGTCACTGACACTTCCTGAGTGTATATGTACATGTGTGTGTGTCAATGTGTGCAATAAGCTGCGAACGAAAGCAAAGAAGCTCAAATAGAGTGTCGTATTCTTAGTAGCTAAGTCGCAGCTGCTTCTTCTTCCACAATAATTTGCTCTTTAAGTCTCCGGCGGCTTTTCACTTCTGCGAATTTAATTTAATTAAAGCGCCCCACAACGTTTGCACTTGCAACACTTCCATTAAAGCGATCTGTCACTGTTGTACTTGCAACGAAATATTATTTTATTTTTTCAATGGCGTATTTATTGTCACGTTCACAAGCAAATACCGCAATTCGTTGCCATTTTAGCAGATTACTTGCGTATTCACATTTCATTATGGCATTAGTGCGGCTTGTGTGCGTGTGTATGCGTTGGTGTGTGCGTTCATAGCTAACAGCAAAAACGCATTTGCAGCAAATCTGTCACAAAATTCAATTTCCATTATATTTTATTTTAATTTATTTTATTGTCATTGCAACTTTGGTTTCTTGGTCGGTCGCTTGTTTTGCATTAAATTGTCAAAATATTTGCAAAATGCACAAAATTCATTAAATGGAAATTTAATTTTAGATGCAGCAAAAATAAAGCAGTGCCTACGCACACATTTGTATCTAAATTGAAACACATAAACTAGAAATAAAGGGTGTTCGGCCTGCTCTTACGCAGAACCTTCGTTCCACAGGTTTTTTAAACGCGTTTTTCTCTAAATAAAATATTTTTCAAAACTAGATAACAAATGATTCGATCAGCATGATTTTTTTTCCGCTTCGGTATATAATTCTGAAAAATCGAATTATGGCAGGCCAAAAATTACCAAAATTTGGGTTAAAAGTCAAATTTTATTAACTACACCACCATCTTGGGATTTATTGATTTTTTTTATCGTTGGTCATTATACGGAAAATATCTTCTATATAGTTTACCGTGATTTTTTTGGGGTTTCAATGATGGAGAAAGCTGGTATCGATGCAGCAGTGAAGGACTTTTCAGAGCCGTCGGAGATTTCACTCAAAAATATTAAATTTTTTGTTTTTACAAATTAACTATGAATTCTTGGAATTCTGAAGCTTTTTCTTACCATAGGGGTTATTCTTTCTTCTTTTGGTTATAAGCTTAAAGATCTTACCAAATGTCAGGATATCTCCATACTTTCATTTGCGAGATTACAATATCAGACATCCAGTTGAGCTGGCGGCAATAAAAATAATAACGGCTAGTTGGATAGGTTCAAGGCGCCTTGTTGATATAGAAAATCTAATTTTTCCTTTCTTTATTGAGATAGACACCGCTTTCGCGGCATCGCATACTCTCAGAGCTGGAGTGTCTCCTAAATTCGGACTCATCAGTTGTTGTAATCGCGGCTGTTTGTTTTATGACAAGAGATATTTTGTCTTGCCGTCGTTCACTACCAGACCCACTTGATTGCTTCTTTACCCAGTCAGGAGATATTATTATAATGATATTATTTTATATATAATTGTCGTCCGCCAGTAGGCGATTGTACCTTTTCTACTCACATCTGCAGCTCTAATTATTTTGTCCATTAGTAGACTGCCTTTTTGGGGATTTTCCATATCTAATTTCTAGGGTTACTTTTCTGAATCAGTTCAAGTGCGATCCTCTGTTATCAACAGCCATATAAGCTGACCTAACCTAAGCTGGAGTATGTATTCTTTGGTAATCTACAAAGTAATCTATGCCACTCACTACTTTAATGATGAAAAAGGAAAAATATGGATATGAGGTGCAAAAAAAAAATGAATAAAATTTCCACCAGACTAAAAAAGTCAATTGAAACTAAAAACACTAGTTTAGAGTCATTTTGCTACCGCGGTGTTCGAGGCTGTTTCTTGCAAATTATTCAAAGGGTGTAGGGGTCAAACCACTATTGTTTACTAAAAGGTAAACCTTGAACAACATATCGTTTTACAAACTACAAGGTTTGTCGCAAAAGAAACAGAACTTTCTAAAAATAACTGTTTTTGGTGTCGCCACCTATTAGTGGGTATATGAAATAAAAAGTTTGATTTCTTGTTGACATTTCGTAAAAATTTTAAGACAATTGGATAACTACAATCGATGTTATCGATCAAAAAATGACAGCAGCTTTTGGTCATGGGTCGTAAAATGCATTTTGAACAAAGAGAAAATATTAAATTTTGTTTTGAAGTTGGGAAAACGTTTACTGAAACATTTAAAATGATGAAAAAAGTTTATGGTGATCAGTGCCTATCCCGTAGTAATGTGCATGAATGGTTTAAGCGATTCCAAGAAGGTCGTGAGGACCTCTGTGACGATCAGAAAAGTCGTCTTCAGAAGTCAAAAATAAAGACAATGCTGATTTCTTTTTACGATTCCGAGGGTATTGTACACCGAGAGTTCGTCCCACCTGGCCAAACGATTAAAACTGTGTTTTACCTTGGTGTTATGAAGCGTCCTTTGTCACGCATTCGTCGTACTCGACCACAATACCGTGAGGCAGGGTCCTGGCGCCTGTTGCACGATAAGGCACCGTGTCATCGGTCGACGCTTGTCACTGATTTTTTCACAAAAAACTCCATATTAGCCACTAATCACTCACCCTACTCACCTATCTAGCACCCTGTGATTTTAACCTATTTGGAAAACTTCATTTGCCCATGAAAGGACACTGGTTTCAGGACATTTCAGCTATCCAAAAGCCGAACAGATATTCTCAAGAGCATTCCGAAAAATGACCTTAAATACTCATTTGAAATGCTAATTGACCGGGCTAAACGCTGTATCGAAGCACAAGAAAACTACTTTGAATACAAAAACATAACTTTTGAAAAATATTAATTTTTTGTTGTTTTTTTTTTTTTTTTTTGCGACAGACCTTGTATGTCCCTATGTTGTGAAGTGTGTGAATTAAAAAATTCGTTATAAGGGAAGTAGGCATTGCTTTAGTTATTAGTGTTCGGTTAACCTCAGAAATCAAATTAAATTGAAATTGGTCAAGTAGTTCATGAGATATACGATTTCCCTTAACGATTGAATCTATAAAGCTCTTCCTTTCAATCTTGTTTGTGTAGTAGTAGTGTTTAAGTAGTTTTCATTATAAGCTTTATCTGGGACAGGGCCGCGCATACTATTTAAAGATTTTTGTCCCATAGGTGTTTCTCGCTACTGCAATACCCTGTACCGAATAACAGCTTTGTTTGTATTAAAGGTTTTTTGGATCTAGAAGTTGAGCCTAAAAAAAGGCTTCTACTTATAATAGAAAAGTAGGGGACTTCTTGTGGAAAACGGTACGTGTGACATTTGCTTAGGTCTTTACGTGAGCAATACAAGGAGTCTTCATATGAAAACCAATTTCGAACTATGCAGAGCGCTGGATCACAAACAAATTAAATGAGTACAGAAATAATTTAAGAACTATATATACGATCTTGCAACACCCTGTATTTATAGAGAAGGGCACAGTGAACGCGGAGTGGGCATATTTATAGTGCAGGTGTGAAAGTGGTAAAATTAATTAAGCGGCGACTAGTACAGCGCACCGTGGGCACTGGGCCAGCGAACAACAAAAAACGCGCGCAACAAAAACAAAAAGCTGGAAAAGTGGAAAATCGCAACGTGTCGCCTAAGGCCATAATCGCGCATGCAGCGAAGCGCACAGCAAATGATCTACACTGCCATTGCAATGCACAAACCAACACACACACATGTGTTGCACAAATTAATGTACACATTAAGAGTTATGTTGTAAACATACAGTTAATCATGCAACACAACATATCTGGCAATTGTAATTATAATTACATATTTATATTTGTATGCACATGCGAGCCATGAACGGACGGACGGACAGCCGCTGGGCGCGCACTTAACATTGACGTTCCGGCAATTGTTGCATTACCATACATTAAGTGCAACAGTTATTTCATTTCCATAATCAATTTATGTGTGCCTGCATTTGCAAAAATATTTGCTCATTAATGACAACGATTTGTTCAGTTCGGGCTTTTCGCTTTTTTCTCTGCCATTTTATTATTATATAATACTTTTAATAATCGCCAATAATGCAGTCAATTTCATGCGAATGCCTCACATAACGGCATTTGTTGTTGTTGGCGTTTTTCTATTTAAATAAATGTTAATTTAAATAAGTTTGCTCGAAATTTAATTTCAAATATCGCCCATATGCCGAGGGAGCATCGGCGAGTTTAAATGGCAATCAATTTGAGAGAGAAGAATGAAAGGCGAAAAATCTGTATTTTACGAGCATCGAATTAAAATGGCACAAACCACTGAGCTTTTAAATAATACAATTTAATATTGTTCGAAATTTTTAAATATTTTATGGCATTCATTTTTAACGGTGGATGAGCAGACATGGGCAGGAACACCTGTGCCGAAATATTTAAAAGAATTTAATATTTTTGCGGTAGAATTAAAGCAGCATCAAACAGAATAATTGCCCGGATTTATACAGAATCATAGTCTGAATTTCGGTTTCTTGTTCAACTAATTTCACTTCGATTTAGCATAGGTTCTAAGGCTCACCTAAGTTTCTCGGTTAGAAAATCGTTATTTTGAACCACATCGGCCATGGCGTCTTCAGTCGCATTGTACGTCGTCTCTGAGAATGCGCATTATCCACTGAAATAATCTTGGTACGAATTCGATCTATGGTTGCTCGAATTACCGCCTCTTCAGGGCGATTATGTCGACGGAATATTGAATAGTGTTTAAGTCTTTTAGATATAAAGTAAGGAGTTTTTCAGTAAGAACGCTAAAAAGTTTTATTAAATAAAACAAAAACCATGACATTTTGTACGAATCTCCATTTCTTTTGCATGCTCACCACGGGCACGCTTGCAGAAGTCCAGACGCTAAGCCCAATTTTTGAAGGTTTTCATGTACGGTATTCATTATTCCATCAATCGTCGTTGGTTTGCTGGCATAGACCATAAACTTGACGTAGCCCCGCAGATAATAGACTAACAGCTTCAAATCGCACGACTGAGGCGGTCAATTGACAGGGTCATTTCGTGAGAAAACACCTTCACCAAAGTTGAATTTCATTGAATTTATTGTACCATTCGCTGTGTGGCTTATGGTGCCGTACTACATTTTGTCCAAAACCATACTATATAATTCAATTTGGACCAAAAGTATTCAATTATTATTGGGTGGCAGCGATCCCCATTTACAGTAACGTGTCGGCCTTGATCAACACGAAAGAAGTACGGCCCAATGACGCTGCCGGCCTATAAACCACACCAAATCGTAATTTTTTCGGGATGCAATGGTGACTCATGAAGTACGTGTTATATGTGCTGACCAATAATGCATATTTTGCTTATTGACAAAACCATTCAGCCGGAAGAGAGCCATCATGAAAATGGTTTTTCGATGAAAATTCGGATAATTTTCAAGTTGTTGCTCAGCCTATTCACCAACATACGACGATTCCGGTGATCAAGCGGCTTCAGTTCTTGCATCAATTTGATCTGGTAAGGTTGCAGGCCAAGATCTTTTCACAAAATTCGCCACAATGACGTCAAAGAGATGTCCAACGCTTGAGAACGATGTGTGCGGAGAAAAATAAGGCGTCGTTTGCTGTCCCTATCGGTCTACTTTAGAAGCGTTCCTATGAAAAAATCCTTTATACTATAGGTGTGCGGTGCCCAATATTGCCTTCCCTTGCAGATAAAAGCGCGTAAAGGGTGAGGTGAGGGACGCAGGGATAAGTATCTGTACGGATGTGCTTTCAGTCTACCAGACCATGGCATTGTCTTCCAATCGGAGATGACAGCAATAAAAGAAGAGTGACAAAAAGTGCGCTCAAAATAAGGAATATAGTTATATACACAGATAGCGGTTTCAAAATCGCTGAAGTCTCTCAAAGTCAATATTCATCAAATGTAGTAAAATATTGCCATGATCTCTAAGTGGATCTAACATCCTTATTTTCGATAAGCCTGTAATTAAAATTCGAAGGGAATGATACTAGAACTCTAAGTACAAGTGCTATAAAATATTTTCTCAATTCCCAAAACAGCCGGTTTTACGTTCCAGGGATTGACCCGGATTTTATCAGGCCAAGGGCTGTATTTTCGGAGATCTAACCCCGTTTAAATTGGTAAGTTTTAGTATAAAACATTTTCTAAGCGAATGCAAAGCGTTGTAAAGGAAAAGAAAGACAACTATCGGTCAAGGGTTTCTTTACGAAGTTTCGGAGATTGCACAGATACAACTTTTTGTACTGATAAACTTTATCAGAAACACGGGGTAGTTCAGTGAGGACATAGTAGTGCGAAGGGATTTTAGTTCCGGTGGTTGCACAATGAGTTCAAGATGAGTCTACAAATCACGCCTCTAACGATCAGTTGGTACCACATTTCCATGGGGAAATCTTTCTTGGTTTTAAATACGCTCCTTCAAAATTAAATTCCATCTTCAAACTATTGAATTTTTTTTACAGCGACTTACTTACTTACATATCTTAGTATACTTATAGTTGGATAATTAAATCCATAATCCGAAGGTGAACAATTACTTTTATTTTGCAAGATTCACTAGTAAATAAGTATATATAAAATTAAAGCTGCCTATCCACCATACATTAATACTTATGTAAGTATACTCGTATTTGATTATGACCAACGCAAACGAAATTGAAAACTAATCTTGGATCGAATTAGTTGGACAAGTTGCAAGGGATTTACAGCTTAGGCGCTCTGCAAGCAATCATTCGTCAGCAACCCGCTTGCATTAGCCGGGAGCATTGAGGTGCACCAAAGCAAACATATGCACACATACATATATGAATGTGGCAAGTATGCACACACAAGCGCACATAAGTCTAACGGATGCGAAAAGAACGTGTTCACAAGCGACCAAGGGCGGCTTAGCGCAGAAAATTATGTAAGCACCGATTGTGCGGGGAGCCTGGTGCTCGTCTATGCATGCGGCTATGCATGCAACCGGGTGAGAGCGTATCAAACCACAATAGCAGAAATGCTCAGGGCAACAACAACAACGCCGACAGCAGATTGAAATAGTTGGAATTGCAGCAAGCGAACGCACACAGCTGAATGCATGGCTGTGTGTGTGTGTGTGTATGCAACTGGCATATTGCACTCGGTGTGGGTTTCATGTAACGGCTTAAAGTCAGAGCGCTTTTTGTTCTCGTTGTTGCTGTTGGCATTGCATGCGACAGGATGTTACCCAATAATACGCCCGCTCTCATAATAATCCTAATCCCTGCTTTGTGCAATGCTAATGTCATTTCTTGCGGTCGTCATTCCCATCATTGTTCTTGTTGTTGTTGTTATAGTTATTACTGTTGTTGCTGTTGGCATCTTTCTGACAGTCACAATGATATATTCGCAATGTGCCACACAGCGCATAATCTATAACTTCATGGAAGATCCATGCATTTCTGTATGTGTGTGTGTAGCGGCGTTGCATCTATGCATTTGTGTTTGGCTGTGCGTGTGCCTTCGTGTATCCTCTTTGGTTATTTGAATTCAATCTGTGGCTCAGATTGCAATCAGCTGCAAAATCCAACAGCTAAAGGTGTCAAATGTGCGTGTTGCATCAACCGTCTCATAGTTATTCATGGCGTACTGGTGAATTCATGGCATTTGCCACATGGGTGCGACTGTAGGCGACCGAGTGACTGCACTTCCTGTCAACCCGCGACGAAAGGCGATGAACATGGTGTTTCTTCAAGCAAGAGTTCGCACTTTTATGCACCGCCTTATACTCAGCAACAGCCTAGAGAACGAAACCTTTGTTTGAAGTCCGTTTGTGACTATTTCTTCTAGTTCTTCTCTAGATTTATTCTAAAAGTGTTTGTAAGAGATATTTACATACTCTCTTTTATCGAACGCAGGTCTTTAACATTGTTGTTGCCTTTGAATGTACATTTTTTGATAAGAGAGCAACGCCGATAGGTAGCACATAGAGAAATGGTGAATCGATCAAGACTAGTGTTATGAGATGTCGTTAAGAGTGCTATTATATGGTATCGGAAACTTCTTTCATTATAAAAAGGAAAACTATTCCGTCTTGCGGATCCACTTTCTTAGAAGAAAACGTTCACTAGAGCCTATATATCACTTCCTCTCCTCTAAAATCTCTAAAACTCAAACTCATTGCGTATTGACACTAATATTTTTTTGCTCTTTTATTCTCACGCTGTAAGGCGACACGCTTAAGCCTCGCCTAATTGTGCACAATGATGGATGTCAGGATTTACAATAACAATGTTGCAGCAATGCGAGAGCTAAGAGCTAAGTGTGACGTGATAGAAACACGAACTCTCCGCCTGCTGGTTCGCGCGCCACCGGTATTGAAGGCGTTGCTGGCGGTACGGAAGTACAATTAGACGCATTCGGGTAAGGCAGGCTGACAAATAAGGATATTAACAGAATTCGCACGAAAAAGAGAATATGAGGAAATGGAGATTTAAAGAAATGTCAGATTGCGAAGCAAAATCCTCAACAATTTGTTGTAATTTAAAACTACACAAACGCATTGAGCAGAAAGTAAGAGAAGACTGCGACAAGCTGCATAGCGTCGAGTTTAGACGCGAGGAGCTGAGCGGCTTTACTACTTTTGTAAAGAAGTATGTGTGCATTGCGTAAGTGTGTAAGTCCTTTGCAAAAGGTGCGATTACGCTTTCCGAGCGATTTGTTTTATTCTCTCGCCATAATTTCCCAAGCAGTAGAAAGCAGCGGCGTAAATGTTGCCGTTAAATTCATAGTACCCTTACGCCACGTTTTCTTTTACGCTTTCCTTTTCTTCCGCGCCATTGGCTTTACACCTTGAGCAAATTGTTGCTGGTGGTGTTGTTGTTGGATTTAGCATTTTTTTCTTGTTAACTGCGTTTACATTTCAAATTTTTCTCTGTTCTTGGCAGTTGTTGCACATTTTTTTCCTTGCACAACAACAGCAACAACTTTGCTATTCAGTACTTGACTGGTATCCATCTTCTTGGTCACCAGTTGTGCCACAACCACTGGCCATTATTTACTTTCGGTTAGTGCGGCTCACCTTTTTGCATACCTGAGTGAGCAGTCACCTAAGCGTCAGTGGGCGGGCGGTAGTTGGCATGTGGAGTACATAGTTCACAGTTGTATGTGTTGTTACGCTTTAGTGTATGTATGGGAGTGTGAGTACTGAGTGGGTGTTGCAAACAACACGTACAGCCATTGCGACTGGTTAACTTGAATTGAATTGTTTATTTCTGCCAGTTTACTTGTTTCTTCTAACATTTATTGCTTCATTTGTTGTTGGCGTTCACTCATTTAGCCGCCCATTCGAGTGGTACATTTTAATGGTTTTCATGTGGTTTATTGTGCATATTTGGCTTAAGTGTGCAAATCAATTCGAAATTATGGCTGTAAAGTCACTGAGGCTAAAAGGTTTACAAAAGGGCGATAATTGTATTCGATTTATTATATGGAGTGACACGTTTATTATAAAAACTGTGCATAAAATATTTTTTCACAAATCTGTAATATATTCTCATGAGCACCCCAAGCAACGATTATCCAAACTGCTGTAAAACTGACTATAATGAAATACTTGGGTATAAGGAGACGAGTGAGGACTTAAGGTTTGCTAACACAAGAATTAAACTTCGTAACAATGCTGACTGTATTTTGTATGGTTCCAAAAAAGGCGAAATTGTCAACAACAAGGAAATTACAACGCACAACGGTGCTTCACTCTGAAATTATAACACCACTGAGCACTTTATCTTCGAACTTATCAGATGTTCAACGAATCTGATAGGTTCTTCAAAATTCCAAAGCAGCTGAGTAACTCGGCACGACAAACCTTTTTTAACTTTTCAAACAAAGGTGATGGAAATTTTCCAAATTCATCCCATATCAAATTTAATGTAAAGTCGTGATAAAGCTCTCTTTTCCTACATTAACTAGTTTCAGTTCTGAAAATCGCTTTATTGTAGGTTTCTTTGAGCTATCCACTGACCACATACTATAAGTAGAACCGAATACAAAACGAGAAAACACTCAACACCTGGCTGGTAAAATAAATTCGTCTGTATTTTAATATCTCCATGAACTATTTTTCAAGGTCTGTCGTGAAAAGAGAAATCTGTCAAGAGCAATTATCACTAAAATGTTTAAAAGACTAATGAGCCGAATGATGGCCCAAATGTTAGTCGTCGCAGTGCTTTGTGTTTTCTCCGGATCGGGCACCTAGCGGCATTTTCCTGTCCTCGACTCCAAGTAAATGCGAGATAGAAGAGTTAATCATTACCGCCAGACCACAAATTTGGAAGATCGTTCCAATCTGATTATCGCCATCAATGGCGATTAGGTTGTAAAATATATAAAGGGTGACCAATTTCGAGGTTCCCTAATTTTTTAAAGAATGTTTATTAATGTATATAATGTTTATTATCATTCGAAATAAAATTTGTTCCCATTAAATTTTTGAAGATTACCCCTTTCATATCTTGGTCGCGACTTTTTTTTCAGATGGTCCATCCGTTGAGTCCAATTTTCGATAACTCATTCGAGCATTTCGACCAGAGACTGGTGCATAACTCGAGCGATGTTTTTATCCAAAGCCTGAACCGAAGCGTGATTGTCCGCATAGTCTTTAGACTTTACCTACCCCTACAGAAAAAGTCTAACGTTGTGATATCACAAGATCTTGTTGGCCAGTGGACCAGCCAAAAACGTGAAATTATCTGTTCACCGAAATGTTATTTTAATTAATCCATTGATTGATAGGATGTGTGGTAAGTAGCGCAGTCTTGTTGAAACCAAATGTCGCCGCGGTCGCGAGTTTCAACTTCAGACATCAAAAAAGTCGGTTAGCATGGCGCGAAAATGGTCGCCATTGACGGTTACGTTCTCACCGGTATCAGTTTTGAAAAAATATAGACCAATGTTTCCATCAGTCCACAATATTGCTATAGTTGTGGTGAAATTTGTTGCTAAAAAAAATATTGAAAAATTAAATGAAGTCACACCCATTATATTGTAAACTTCATGAAATATATAAAGCGCATATTTTGCACAATTCGCCGCTCATCATTTCGCATTTTGGCATATTTCGCTTATTATCGTCGTAAAAGCAAAATTCAAATATCCAAGCGAACTGCCGAAGGCGAAAACGATCCAAGCCGGCACACCACCCACTCCCCCTACTACAACAACTATGCCGACAAAATATATGTTGCAACCTTTTAGTGCCCGCAGTAAAACTGAAAATGAGCCGACATTGCACTACACACATACATACTCACTTTCATGCTTGTGCACTTACAGTTTTATTTCTGCTACCCGCGTTGTTGCAACATTGTGCGCTCGATGCTGCTGCTTGACACACTTTTCAATGTTTCATATTTTAATTAAAAAGTTGTGAATGCAAAAATGGCAACGACAACGACAGCAACAACACCAACAACAGCAGCGCGCAAAAATGAAAGAAAAAGTTGCAAGTGCAAAAACAGCGATATATTGCAGTAGTTGTAGTTGTAAACAATGTCAGCTATATGCGCAACTGCATTATGATTACATTCTCTGCGCTTGTGTGTGTTTGTGTGTATTTGTTGCAAGCAGCAGTGGCGCATTTAACGGCGAAACTTCATTTCACTTTTATCCGAAACAATGCAGCAAACGGCTGCTCAGTTGCTCAGACTGCGGCGGATGCTGCTGCACTTTGTTTTTGTTGTTGTTTTGTTGCACTGCAAGTACGCCCAGTTGACATTGCAAGCAACGCGCTTACACGCGCAGGTGTGTCTGTGTGTGTGCATAGGTATTTCGCGAAGTAAGCACTTAAGTATGGCACTCAAGAGCAAACTGTGTATAAAGGATTGTTTCTCCGCAGCTGCTAGGCTATGCGCCCCCACCGGGGCATTGCGGATGGCGTTTCTCGTGCGTATAAATGCGTTGCGCTTTTGATTTCTGCACTGCGTGCCGCCGCAATGAAAAAGTGAGGTAACTGGGAAATAATAAGGAAAAGTGGCATTAAATCGGCAAACTGAAAAACAAGCGATCTTTCAGCTTGTGTTGTTCTAAAAAGTCAAAGTTTCATCTGCTAATATTTTGTTAAATTCTAAAAATTATTAACTTTATTGGCGGAATATTTACCATACTCATAAGCTGTAGCTCACTGATGAGCGAAAGTAACTATATTTTCATTAAAATGTCACTCTCAAAGCTCCTCATATCCCCTCCGCTTTTGCTTGATATTTATTTTTCTGTCCCTCATGCTTACAGCTTGTCTTCTTTAATGACTTTTTTGATACAGAATTTATATATTTTTTGTTAACTACTCTCCAACATTTTATCTTTATATCCATACGAGAAATTTAATCACAAAAGCAAAGTTTATTTTTCTCTGCTTCTGTGCCACTTCGAGGAATTTCAGTTATTAAAATTGTGTCAATGATGCTCCTCCCTCTTCACTTGGCAACTTTTGATTTTACTATGCGCCAATACAGCAAGGACGCGCTCATTTGAGCTACTGTATAGGGTTTGCCATTAGGAGTGCGCCAATCTAAGAACCATTTTTTTAAACCGAAACCATTTTAAGAGGGTGCTCTCGAATTTTTGTCGGTTTTTGGCAATTAATAAAAAAAAAAGAATTTAATGTTTTACTATTAATTTTTTATCCTTTGTACATAAAACTAATTAGTGGAATAAAAAATGTATGCGTCCTTGAAGTAGAGCGGGAGGAAGGTCGTTTCCTCGTCGCCACGATTAATACCCCCGTTAGTATCTGAAAAAAAAAATCATGATGGATTCTTGATTATTACAAATTTCGCTTTCTCAAGTAGTTGTAATATTCAAATTTTTAAAGGTCGATTTTTCCAATAATTTTTAACTTTGTCGAATTTTTAAAGAATATTACGGATTTAATTTTTTGTTGCTGGATGTGATAGAGAGATATTTAATAGTTATAGCATCTCCTGTTATCAAATAAACCGTCGTCGGACTCGCGACTTCGCTCCCACGTCACTGTAGACTGTCGTAACTTTAAAGTTATCGATAATTTCGTTCATCTTGGAGTCCAGTATTAACAGCAACAACAATGTCATCTACGCAGAATAACTCTTACCAACAGGTGCTATTTCGGACTGAGTAGGCAATAGAAAAGTAAAGTCATCATATTTTACAAGTCGCTTATCATGATGAAAGATTTCGATTTTTTTGAATTTCTAGACCAGTATACTATCTGATTGGTTTCCACAAAAGCTTTTATAGAATTGCAAGGGTTTCATTAAGTTCCCCAAATATCGGCTTTTTAGCACTTGTTGGAACAGTATTGCCATTTTTTAATCTCTGGACTTAAGTTCTTACTTCAGTGTGGTCCTGGAGATACAATACAAAAATATGCTTCACTCACGTTGCGAAAGGAACTTGAGTTTACCGTTTTACCGTCACCAAGTGTTTTTATTGTATGATTAGTAAAATGTCAAAGCTGTCAAAACTACAACCGAATTTTGTTGCAGAAGAACTATAAACTGTTAGATAAACCACAAAACTCTTAGTTAACTCGTGTTTATAGACAAAATATGGAGTTTATGTTCACAAGTACTGTCAAATCAAGTAAAGTCAATATTAATCGAATGCCGCTAACAGTAAAACTAACTACCGGTAACCCCTGTTTCGTATCAAAAGCAATAAGTATGGCATCTGATAAATTCCACTCCCTGGATGCTGCTGGTTATGAGAAAAATAATAATATTCTCTACATTGGCAGAGAAAAAAATAATAAATTCAAAGAAAATAATTGAATTGGTTCCGATAAGCCTTCTGTATAATATATGAGACGAGATCTTAGACCGCAATCGCTTGTCGACATACTGGATATATTTGAGAGGATTAACCCTCTGAACTCAACTTTGTTAGCCGCTTTTACCTACTATAACTATGATAAAAATTGAATAACCATTTTTGACTACTATCCTCGTCTAAAAAATATCCATTTAAAATATCTGGAAGCCAAATATGTAACGAAGTCTTTGATGACATGCAAGCCTTCGAATTGCTTTCACTTTCGCTTATTCCCGGCTTGACAGTAAGGCTTGTCTAACCTACATTCGCAGTTCTGCAAAACTCGCTGCCTTTTCCCAGCCACATTCATTGCGATTGTAGCAGTCTGATATATTTATGCGCATATGAGAGTGCTTAAGGCCATTATTGCAGTACTTTTGTCAAAGTCATTATGCATTCATCACTCGTAGTTCTACACACAGACATCCACATAGACTCCCACACATGTAGAGCACTATGTTTATTAATGTCGCTTAATTTATGTCAGAATCAAGTCAGAAGGATGTTATGTTGATGATCGTGGTAATGTGCATACAATGATGTTGCAGCAAAGTGCTGTAAGTACCACCGCCGGCAACTGCTTTTCGCTTTCACTGACATTAGATATGCAAACATGGATGCGGATATTTTTTATTTTCCATTTTGTGCTAAACTGAAAGCTGAGTATGTAATTCACTGTAAGGTTGTTATACTACAGAACTTGTGTATATTACAAAAATTTAAGGTCTATTTATTTCGTACTAAACAAAATTTTCAAAAAGTTTTGTGATTGCTCGTCTCAATATTGTTTGATCATGTATTAAAGTTGGACACTTGCAATAAAAATTAGGCCATATTTTGTTAAAATATATTGCGCAGGAGCAAAAGACTTGCAATTTTAAGGCTGGATACAAAAAAAAGTTCGGAGTAATCTTGCCTCACGAGTTAACGCCACAAGCCTCATGAGTCTAATTTCATCGATTCATCTCGAAAGCGGACGATTATTGATGATGAAATCAGTTTTGACATTGTTTCGGCTGGGATTGATGGTCAAGAAAGCTTGTTATGTACTTGGATGGAATCTTCTGTTATCATTGCTCCCCGCATAAGATCTGTACTATCCACAACTGGACCATCTCAGCGGAGAGAAATCGTGTTCCAAGGAAACAACACAAGGCCCTACAAATTGCTAGTGGCTCGCGAGAAGCTCCGAGAGCTTAACTGGAAGATTCTAATGTATCCACCTTATAGTTCGCACCTGGCATGAAGTAATTACTATTAGTTATCGTCTGTGGAAAAATGTCTATGCCAAATGGGACCGACGGTTTCTTCAAAACTTTCAAATATTATTTGGTATTTATGTTTTGAAGATTATCTCTTTTAAATGTTGGTCACAGCTACGTCTCAGATGGTCCATCTATTGAGTCCAATATTCGATGACACGTTCGAGTACTTCGCGAAGGACACGCGTACGAAAGATCTAACAGGGTGACTTCACACGATGTTGGTGGCCAATCGACCAGCCCAAAACGTAAAATATTCAGCTCACCGAAGTGTTCTCTCAGTAAATGCATTGATTGATGCGATATGTGGAAAGTATAGTTGTCTTGTTGAAACCAGATGTCGCCAAGATCACGAGTTTCAATTTCAGGCATTAAGTAGTCGGCTATACTGGCGCGATAATGGTCGCCATATACGATTACGTTCTCACCGGCATCATCTTTGAAGACATATGGACCGATGATTCCACATCGAACCGTTGTTTTTTCTGAATGAAATGGCATATTAAATTTGTTAAGGTTGCTCTTCGTTCCAAATGCGTCAATTTTGCATGTTTAGAACTTTTTTAAGAGCCAATAAAGCCAAGCGATGTCACTTGGAGGGTCAAATGGCTTCATTTTTTTTGCACAAGCTGCATTTTATACGCTTTTAATGTAAGATCTCGACGTAAAATGCGCCAAATCGTTCCAACATCAGTCAGCTTAACACGACCGTGATCTGACAAAAAGGCTTATGAAAAAATTACCTCAACTTGGATGAACCGTTACAACCAAATTCGGTACTTATTTAATTCCTGCATAATATTTTTGTATTTCTGTATATATAGTATAACTACAGAAGATTACGCTGATGGCATTATAAATACATTATTTGAGTTGAAAACCAAAACACTAATTTTATAAGCAGTCACAAGTTGTCTTCTATTACAAGTTGTATAATGTTCATTCATAATATATTTTTTATCTCTTATTTACCGTTTTTCTACTGTGGTGCAAACCCAATATTTGATGGAATAATTTATCTAGATATGTACAAAAAAACAATTCAACGCAACTCAACTCGATTCAACTCAACTCAACGCGATTCATGCATGACTTGAGAAGTATTCCTTGATTTTTTGATCATCGAGCGCTAACTCATTGATAGCATTTAGACAAGGGCTAGGAATGGTTTACAATGCATGTCATAAACATTTCGGGTATCCAGACATTAAAATATATACAATATGTACATATAAATGTTAAAATGCTCCTAGACATCGAAGAATTGATTTGGTCACAGCTGTGAACTGCTTACTTTGAATGAGAAACGGTTTTGGCTGTCGAGAGAGTACCGTCTTCCTACCACTTCCATTTAAACTGAACTTAATATTTATAAGAGATATTTCATCAATTACAACCTACTGCGTCCATCCCAATTGGCAGCTGTCTTGTACCGCTACTAATTATTATTTAAATGCTTTGTCGGCTCTTAACCAATTTCTTGTTAACCGCGAAGTCCAATCAATTTAATTTTTGCGATATAAACGCAGAAGCATTTGATGAGCGTATCGCGTGCGAAATTTCCATTTACCGCAGCTTAACAATTTGGTGCGAATGTGTGTGTGTGTGTATTTGCATATCAAGCAGCACACATTTACCAGCGTTCATTGGTGGCGGCTGTGTGTGGCAACTACGCGAGTGGCAATATCAAGTTTGTTACCACAATTGCTGTTGCTGCTGATGTTGCCATTTGTTGCTACCATTTCGGATGTTGCCATTTGTTGCTACCATTTGTTGCTACCATACTAGTGCATTTATCGTTGTTGTTGTTGCTGTTGGTGGCGCCAACTAGCCAAAAGCGTGTAAACAAGCGCGTTAACAGCAAATTAAGGCGATGTCCGCACATTTGCTACGCTCGCCAAGTGCTCTCGGTTTGTGTTGGTTATTGTGGGGTTGCAACAATAACATATCTGAATTAAGTGAGTAAAAGGAGTCAATGGTTGTAAAACAAAATTGTTATAATAATTTGTATCACATCCTAGTTATTTTCATATTTTGGTTTATGTTTTGATTTAAGTAAAAAATTATGTATGTTTTTCAATATGAAAACAAAAAACGTAGTTCCTTGGCTTTATTGGGTTATTCAATGGGTACAGATCATATAGCAACTCGATATGCCTTCGATTTGCTTTCATGTACTAGTTGAGAGCATCTGGCAAACATCGGGAAATAGTCCAATTTATTGACAAGAGCTCACGTTGAGTAAAGCAAGTCATGCTTTCCAACACGGACCCCAATTTTTAATTCAACGAGTTGAGATCTGGAATAATAGCTGGTCAATCATCCGTTGGTATGAAGTCTGGGACGGTTTTGTCTTGTGAGATGGAGTAGAGTCTTGTTGAAAGTCCTCGACTTTTGCGAATATTGATTTGTTGAGGGAATTTTCGGAATGAGATTCTTCATTGGATGACCAAACAGTCACAGGGTCGTTTTATTTCTTAAACAAATCTTGTAGGATGAAGACTTTCTTGCCAGTAAAAAAAAATTGTCTGTGATACTGTCACTCTTAGAGTTCTTACCGTGCGCAGACGGTCAGAACTCATTCTCCAATGATAACTCGAAACAACTGCACATTACGATACAAGTGATTCAAAGCGGTAACATCATTACAAATACATTGCGGCTTTCATAATGCAGAACACCTGCGAGGGAGTTGTGGCCTTTTTCTAAGATAAATCGAGGTTAAGAGGTAAAGTAAATGGCGGTGTCGGAAGCTCTCCATGAACTTTAGTTTCAGACTTCCAGAACATTGCAGCGTCTTTCAAGCGGAGGTGGCTGACATCTAGGCAGCAGTGATGCCCTGCTCCGAAGAGCAGCGTCAGAGAGGTGTGCATTCACTCCGATAGTCGAGTAGCTATACTGGATCTGAGCTTGTTGACTGTGCGCTCTAAATTAGACAAGGAGTACATGATATCATTAGCAATAGCTTACATCGTCTTTCAAATAAGTCTTGTAAGGGTGTCCGGTCACAGCGGAATTACCGGAAACAACAAAGCCGATAAGCTTGATGGTCACTCTTTCCCGAATTTCATCCAATTAAAATAAAGTCGGTTCTTGCCGCTGGACCGATTGTTCTTGAGTGAGCTCAGCAGGCGCTAGTTACCAACTAGAACATGTGTTACTATTTATAAGATCTTTCTGGCGCAGAGTACACTGTAAGAAGTCCTCCGAACTACTGGTTCTTAGCAAAACCAATCTCGCCACAACTATTGATGTTCTATGTGGGCGATTGCTGCAGTTATTTACCAATATTTATGACTTTACTAAGTACAGTCAGGTTCAAGACACGATATGAACGTTTCAGTTTACATAATATAACGGGCTTTCATTTCGGTTAAGTATTTTTTCATTTTATGTTTCGCGCGCTTCATTTAACTTATGGTCAATATGCTGTGTACTATTCGCAACACCCTCACCCATCTTGAGACCCAGCATTTATTTTTGGATAATATTTGACTGAAGAGACCACGCCAAGTACACAATGAAGAAAATATTACAGCTGAAACTGATAGTATACACGAAGACGTTGGAAAGTCTATTCGACGCCGTTCGCAGCAACTCGGACTGACCAATGGAACGAGTCGCTTCAATCAATAAATTTATTGAGAGAACACTTCGGTGAGCAGATAATTTCACGTTTTGGGCCGTTCGATTATCCACCAAGATCGTGTGATATCAAAACGTTAGACTTTTTCCTGGGAGGGATTCCGTTTTTTTTCTTTAAAAAAGCAAGGAACCTCGAAATGGATCACCCTTTATATTAAGCCTGCGTATACACTTGCAACTGTTTATAAACTTCCATGACTTCACCATTTTTCTCTTCTAAATAGTTGAAAATCTAAATATCCGAAGTCATAAAATATGCTCGACCTTAAAAGAGCTCTCTTAAAACTTTCCTTAAATCAAGTTTAGCTGCCATGCTGCACACTTGTAGTATGCCACGTGCTCTTCGCCGAACCCACAACGCCCGCCACTTCGCAGAATCACTAAAAGCGCATTCATTTTGTCTCGAGCGTGGCGGCATTGCACTCCAAATGGTTTGTTGCAGCTACTTAAGAAATGCAATAACTTTTCAGCTGCTTGTTGTGGCTTGCTTCCGTAACTGGGGTTTGGTGTGGCAGGTTTTAGTGCGAGGTATTTGGTTGCATGAACTTTATGGTCGTTTAAGTATGAAAAGCGTTAAGCAATTTGGACGGGTAAATAGCAGAAAAGGAAAATAGCAACAACAGCCAACGCGGTTTTAGGCGGCAACTTGCTGGCGCAGCGCCTGCCACATGCAACGTGCAGTAGGCAGCGTCTTGTACGCGCCAGCAGTACAACAACAACATACTTCAAATAGTTTGCAAATTTAGCCAAAAATATCATCAACACTTGGTCGTTGAGCTCTCTGCTCCAGCCGGAGCTTGAGATTGCGAGCGTTGACTTTTTCGTGGCACTGTTGAAAATTTGTTGAGGTCATAAAGTTGTTGACTCGCTGACTGTGCTTCGTGTGTTGTTGGTAATTTATATTGTTGGTTTTCCACGTTGTTGCTATTGTTGTTGTGTCACTATTTAAAATAAAGTGTATAAAGCGCAAATGCAGAGCTTTTATTACTAGTTCACTTGCAGCGCACACTGA
The DNA here is from genome assembly GCA_037783105.1 of Bactrocera zonata. Lineage (NCBI taxonomy): Eukaryota > Metazoa > Arthropoda > Insecta > Diptera > Tephritidae > Bactrocera > Bactrocera zonata. The sequence goes on along the minus strand of JBAWJQ010004427.1, from coordinate 362,650 downwards.
GTCACACCTGCACTCACACAGACACACACATGGAAATATGCTCCAACGTATTAGGTGATTTCAGGGGTTAAGTGAGCATGACAGCTTTCTATATGGTGCACGTGAGACACCTAACACGACAGTCGCATATATGTGCTCGTTTTGGCAGTTTACTTTTCGCTGGCAGTGCTTTTTTCGTGTGTCAGGTTACGGCTTGTTTTAGTGTTGCCATATTGGCTCACTTGATTGGGGTTGCAGGTGAACTGCCACACATAGCGCTGAGGACTGCTTTTTTGATTGGCTTTGTGTGGACATTTCTTACGTGAGAATTGAACCTTTTGCCAATGTATAGATTATGAGTCGATTTAGATAAATTTCCAATCTATCGCCTCTTTTCGCAGAGCTGATATCCATTCAATCGAGATTCATACCAAAGAACCTGTAGACAGCCGCGCCAGTCGTTTCTTCATTTTGCCTTTTTCCTTCTCCACCTGGTCTGCCCAACGGAGTGAAGGTCTTTCTCTTCATCTGCTTCCCCCTGCTGGCAAAAATCGGGGGGTAATTGCTTCTTCATGGTCTGCAATGGAACTTCTGCTCCATAATCATGGATTGGAGAATCCGATTTGACTTATCCTGGAGTTGCGCTTTCGCTGCCGTTACAAAACGCTTTGACGACGAACCACGAACAGAACGGCCATCCACACGAACTGGAAACAATGCTTACCGGCTACCAGGACCTCATGAAATCGGCCGAATATCGTGGCAAAGGAGAGCCGATGTTAAAAGATCCACGTCAAAACAGATCAAAATCAATTTTATTTTGATTGTTTTCTTCGATTATCGAGGTGGGGTGCACATCGAATTCCTTCCGACCAGGCAAGCTGTCAACAAGGAATACTGTTTTGGTCTTATGCTTCTTTTGCTTGAAGCTATTCCTAAAAAGAAACCGAAATTATGAGCCGACAACTCTTGGTTTTTGCACCGCAATAATTCACCGTCGCATACTGCATTGATTATTGGTGAGTTTTCTGACAAACTATTAACCTATATCGGACCGCTACCACCATTTAGCTCCGTGTGACTTTTGGCTCCGGGGAAACCAATTTGAGTTAATTGAAGATACTAAACATGAATTGCTATGCGCATTGAAGGCTATTCCGGAAATTGACATTGACAGCTGTTTTGAGGGTTGGAAAAAACGTTGATACGAGTGTATTGGGGCTAAAGGGAATCACTTTGAAAGGACGACGTAGTTATCATAGAAGTCCTTCTATGTTTTGCTTATAGTAGTGGTTTTATGGCTTTTCGGAGCATACTGAGTTTCCAAATAGCAAGCTCGCTGCGTCTGAGCACCTTTTGCACAAGCTATTACTGTTTAGGTTAGCCTGAGTCTCATAGAAAACTGTTATTTTGTTTTGCGATCATCTAATGCTCCCCAAATATAATGGTTGTCCGATAAGGAAATATTAAGCCCATGATCTCTCTTCGTTGATATCTAACCAAACTTAATAGATTATAGGCAAACTTTGAGTCCTCGCCGAACTCAACAATTAACTAATTATTATAACACATAAATACAGACTACCGCAATGAACTTGTTACAGCTAAAAATTTATTTCTCAACTCTACTACACTCTCCTGTTTCCCGGCAACATTTACAAATATTGCACACTTCCACAGATAAAATCGCATTCGTAAATCATATGCCAGACGACAATGTCACCAGCTGTGTGTGGTCCGCCAAAGTCAACGACACGCCACTGACGACGCCGACAACGTCACAAAAAATATCAAAACATTTCAAATTCTGACATGCAATGACAAAAATGACATTCCCATATGCAAAACGAGGAGCAAAATAAAATCATAAATTAAAACAAAGTCTGCATGTTGCATGTCTGCATTATTTGCATGCCACACATGTTAAAATACAAACCTCAGAAATTTCGCCGAAGAGCAGCACAGCGCTTACTCATGAGTAGTGCGGCTAGTTGCAAGTTGCTGGAGTGTAGGGTGCATGCTGAATGCGAAATAGTTGTCGAGTATTTAGTTGGCATTGTCGGCATAGTTGCATGCCACAAAGCAAAACGATTACCACCTTTTTATGCGAGCGGCAAGCAGCGCCCTGCAACACAACGGCTTATGAACCTATTAAGCAGTTTTATGTGAACATAACGGCATATTTGTGTTTGCATTTGTGTGGGTGCAACTACTAAAAGGATACCCCCGTGTTCATGTCACGATTTGAGACTCCATTTTTTCCTGTGCACAGTTAAAAGGTATGGTAGGGCTTGCATTAACCCACCTCCTAACCCGTTGGGGTGCAAGTAGTGCGGCGATCATGTGCTGTTCTTAATTGAATTTGCATACTCATTTGCGTTTTATGGACGCTTTGTAACTCCGATACTTTAGCGGGTGCTTACTCATGCACGAAGCGTTGCAGGTCCACACACATCTACAGAAAACATAAAAGCCTTTGCATTTTGTGTGGAATTCAGTGCGACCCTGCATTGATTACAAAAAGACGTCGGTGCTGATAACAAACACGAACGGCCAATAAACCGTTTCAACGAAGTGCTATCCTTTTTGCAGGGAATTGCGGGCGGCTAATGAGCTAAGCAAGCCCCGCAGTTTAGTTGAGTGAATTAACACAGTCAAGTTAGAGGAAATTAGTGATTTGGTCACTCAGTTCATATGTTGCACGTTCGTTGATTAGTGCAGTTGACAAAGGCATTGAGAAGGTATCGCTGGGAAGTCACTGGGATAGTACTTCATTGTAGAAAATTAAAATTGCTTCCAATTGTACTTGATGACCTATCCTCCCGATAAGAAAGAGATCCATATCAGCTGGCGATTAAAGATTATATGATATTGCTCAGATTACTATGTAACGAAAGCGGTATATGAGCTCGACCCAGCATCTTTCGTAAGACCAATTATATGTACTCCCTTGAGTCACCTAATTTAGCAAGTCACAAAACTATTTAGTCGATGTTATCGATCTCATCACAGTGGCTTTGAGGCCTTGCTACACCAACCTTCACACACCACCTGAACCTAGCAGCAACATGATTCCCGAAAAGTGAACAGCACCACCACAGCACTTAGCATCATATACGCTTAGATAGTTTAGGGCTTTAACAATAAACTACTCTGCGAGAGGACGTAGCGTTGGACTTGTTAGAAGCCTTTGACACAGTCAATCACATAACGCTACTTGAGGACATCGAAAAATCTACGCTCTCTCCAACTCTGAAGAGGTGGACTACGTACTACCTGAGCGGTCGTCAATCGTCCGTTATATTTCGAGGTAAAGCCTCAAAACTGAGAAGAATTAAACAAGGGGTTTCGCAGGGTGGAGTCCTCTTCCCGTTATCGTTCAACTTCTACATCTCGAAGCTCACGTAACCTCCTAAGGTAATTTCTATCACTTCTTACGATAATGACGTCGGTCAATGGAATCGACGGTATGTGTTTAAACGTAAATGGCTATCTCTCCGACTGTTCTTCTTCACTGCATGGAACTTAACACTGTCCCCCACTAAATCCACAGCGACCATATTCACAAACTGGGCGAAGGAGTACAGGCTTCACTTTATTATTGCAGTCGATGGCGTTAACATTCCGACAGTCAATAACTCTGAAGTTTTAGGTGTAACTATCGATGTGCTCCTTCACTCCGGACTACGACATGGTACTTTTTGATGCCTTCCATCGAACACCTGCATAGTGAGGTTCCGTTAAGGATGTGAACTTCTTTCCAAGCAGTCACCTGCTTGGAGCCGAACCATCTTTTAGAAACATCAAGAAATCATTCCTCAACTACGTCGATGACATCAAACAATATGTCGACCAGACTTCGGACATTTCGACAAACATAGACCGCCATTCACAGTGGAGCCATCAACACCTTCACCGACTCCTTCTAAGTGAATGGCGTACTTGGAGTCAAACCACCACCCATTACAGACGAAGAGCGTTCTGTTCTGGATACTATAGCAGGTTATAATTTTTGAAATATGTACATATATGAAAACTCCACTCAACTCATCCCTTAACTGAGCATATTTTTTAATTCCAGGGCTAAAAACCCTTTAATACTCTGATAGTCATCTCAGATCTATCACTGGAGATTTTACTTATCTACGAGTGGATACGTATCTTTTAGTGGATCTAAGGTTATGCTCATTTTAAAGACCACCCTGATGACAGAATTTGATAGCCCCACTCTCAAAAGGACTTACAGCTTATTTTCTCGGCTGAATCGATTTTGTTAGTCTTGTAGCCGAAATGTCTAATGGTGAAAACACTACTTTGTTTTCTGTTTACTCTTTTCCACCGGCAAAATTCACCGACTCTGCACTTGTCCTTGAATGCGTTATAAGCTCAGAACTTTTGTCGATTTGCTAAGTGCTTCAGCGACAATCGTTGCATGCAACACTGTTATTGACTGACTACACATTGAACTTGAAGGTGAGCACGAAACGCATAGGAATTTTTATCAGTTTCACAGCAGTGACTGTACATTTGGATATCGAAGCTGATGTGTACTTTGGAGGCTATCAAAGGCTGCCTGCACCGGCCCGCGAGTGAATTCCAAGCTGTGCAAAGAAGCTTTTAGGCATCAGACAGAAATGTTGACAGCAATCTTAATACCTTTGCTGCCATGTGTGTGCATGTGTATCAGCTGGCCGGCAGTCCTTTTCGTACGGTTCATTGCGCATCCGTTTTGACTGGCAATTGCTACGCACAGGCGGCTAATTGACACCTTGACTCTGCAACTTAGTAAGGACTTTGCGTGCCGACGGCGATAAGCGCGACCTTTCAGCTCTTCGCTTTCGCCTTCGCCACGAAGCTCAGCGGCAGCAGCGGCCACCGTCTGCATGGACACTGCGGGCCATTTGTGTCAATGCGGGCTGGCGATTACCGCCGCGATTCGCAATTAAGATTGCGATAAGATAGCCACTTCATATGCGCCCGCATCGCGGTATTAATACGTATTAAATGTGTGCTTTTAACGCATTTTTCGCGCTCTCCGCACTTTAACGAAATATGCAAATTTTGACCCGCAGAAGATCAAGCTGCAACAACAGTTCAATTAAGCGTCGCCCATTTTAGTGTGTCGCCGACCGTCGGCATCGCCGTTGCATCTGTCAGGTCGTTTTGACAGATTTCAGCGGCAGATTTGTCAGCGCCTCGTTTTGCTTATCGGACGTCTATTTGTGCGTGAAATGCAAACATCGCACACATTCGTGCGACAAGCGATGATGTCGCACGCCCCGACGCCCCTAACAACGCCCGCACACAACTCCACCTGCGGGTACTAAACTTAAGTATATATGTGCATATGTTTGCGTGAGCATGAGCGCGCACCATACCCACTCGAACAGATTTTCATGCGCATTTGCATTTTGGCTTTATGCCAAAGCGTCTCCGGCAACTGTCAAAAATCATCAAATGTCATTTGCTTTGCATTTACTCCAACCTGACAAGCCATTGTATGGTAGAGGCAAAGCAACAACTGTCATCGACTGCTGTCATTGGTGTCATCAGCGGCAGTGGTGTCGACAGCGCACAGTGTGCGATTTCATATCGTTCTGGTTACAAAATTCTAATTTTTAATAGGAATATGAAGATTTCTGTTAATAAATAATAATAAAAGTGGAAAAGAAAATAATGAGAAATTTTAAAGGAACACGTTGAAACAAAATAGAGTCGGTCGAATGAAAGCCCTCAGAAGCAACGACCGAAAACTGAGGTCCACTCAAATATAAATGATTTGTCAGCGCTTTCTTCGTAGAACAGTAGTGTTGAATCAGTACAAATAAAATGGTGGAGTTTTGTTTAAAAAAAATATATTTTCATATTCAAAATAATTTATTGAAAACTTATTTATCTGCCTTTGCCCACTGTGCTGTGACAGTAGCTTTGTTTGTGTACTTTATTGCTATAGTTGTTGTAGGTAATCTGCGCGTGATCATGTCTGTAGTCTGTCTTTTTTCCATCACCAGTTTACAGTTGTCATTTTGTCGAGTTCGTCTTGTGTGGTCGTCCGTCTGTGTTTCGATGAAATGTCATCAAGTGTTACTAAATGAGGTTTTGAATATGAAATGCGTTGCACTGCTGCACATGCGACATGAAATATGACACTAAAGTAATGAATTTTTGTGGTAATGTAATATTAAATGTTCTTCTTTTTATGTATTTACTTCGAACAGCTGTAAACAATTCTATAAAAAACAGAATTTGTTTCCGGTGAAAACAGATTGTAAAGCAATGTGTCTGGCCTAAAATGGCAATGACAGAAAATTTATCCGCTTTCCAGTTACTTTAGTTTAAATTTCAAGATTTTTTGTTAGAGAACTGAAAAAATTTTAAAAATAAAAAAAAAATTGGAAAGAAGGTATGCGGGCAATGAGAACATCCACTGAACCATCTTCCCACAGAAACATCTTCAAATGTTACCTTTTTTTATTTAATTTATCAGAACTCTGGGAGGGAAAACGTAGTAGCGGCGTATATAAGTCATATCAGGGAATGCAAACGGTGTAAGAACTCGACCTAGCATCCTTCACTGGACCAATTGTGTGTAAGTCCTTAGGTCACTTAACTTAGCGAGTCACAAAAATACTAAGTCGATGTTATCGTATATGAGTCATCTCAGAAAATGCAATACCGACATCATGAAACCAGCAAAATGGCATTTGTACGAAAGTAAACGAAATAATAATAAGTCTAAGTACCAATTCTAAAGCTTCCTAGTATACTTCAAGTGAAGCTTTTCCCGATTAAACAGTTAATCGCTAGACATGATTATAAAATAAAATCAGACTACCGACAATTTAATTTCGTCCCATAAGAGTACATGATAAATAGTTTAGAAGATAGACTCAAAAACATATCAGCTCGCCATTGATCCCACTTGATGTGAGTACCTGGAAATTGAGTCATAGCACTCCCTTTGGAATCAGAACGGGTTTTCTCGGTGAGTCTCATATAAATAATAAAGTGTGTAGGAGAGAGATCGCCATTGTTACTCAGAGGATATAACCAAAAAAGTTTCAAGCGAATAACCAACCGGTCTAGAAATGAAATATCTAATCGTACCGACGGCAGTAGATCCGGAGAAATATATTATCATTATCATTATCTTTATCATTATCATTATCATTATCATTATCATTATCATTATCATTATCATTATCATTATCATTATCATTATCATTATCATTATCATTATCATTATCATTATCATTATCATTATCATTATCATTATCATTATCATTATCATTATCATTATCATTATCATTATCATTATCATTATCATTATCATTATCATTATCATTATCATTATCATTATCATTATCATTATCATTATCATTATCATTATCATTATCATTATCATTATCATTATCATTATCATTATCATTATCATTATCATTATCATTATCATTATCATTATCATTATCAATATCATTTTCATTATCATTATCACTATCATTATCAATATCATTATCAAAAAAAAAAAATGGATTATAAAGGACGTTCCATTTTGAGATTCCCTACGTTTTTCAAGAAAAAACACACTTTATGGGGAATATTTCTTATAATTCAAAGTAACATTTGGAATCATTCTAATATTTAATGACTGATGTTTTGCTCCAAGGTCTGAATCGAAGCGTGATTGTCCGCATATATTTTAGGCTTTACATATCCCCACAGCAAAAAGTCTAACGATGTGATATCACAAGATCTTGGTGGCCAATCCACATTTGGATGGTGCCAAAGTGGGTTTTTGCTCACCGAACTCACAATCAATCCATTGATTGATAGGAAGTGTGGGATGTGGCATCGTCTTCCTGAAACCGAATGTCGCCGAGATGATGAGCTTCAATTTCAGGTATAAAATAGAAGGTTATCATGACAGATTACGGTCGCAAACGTAACGTAACTACCAAACGTTTTCACCGGCAACATTTTTGAAGAAATGTGGACCAATGATTCCAACAGCCCACAAACCTCACCATACCGTTTTTTTTTGGCTTTTTTCTGAGACCATTAAACAAAGTATTTCTACTTGGATGACCCTTTAACACGTACGTACATTTGAATAATATAACTTGCCGGGCCGGACCTTCTTACTTTGACCTTAGACTTTTAAATTAGGTACAAATACAATTGGTGGTAATAAGAAGAAGAGAAAAGCATATTTAATTTGCAACAAAGACTAATTTGGCAAGCAAAACGCAAAACCCGAGCAAAAGAAAAGCGCAAAATGCATTTCGTGTAATGAAGGTAATGCAAGGCAATATCCCGTACTCGTACTGAAATGAAGTGCAGCGTAATGCTAGGCGACACACGACAAAGTGTTTGCTGACCCCCTCTTCACTCCCGCGTATCCTTCGACGCGGCCGACTTCCTTGGCAGACCGAAGACCAAAAATTTGAAATGCATGAAAGCATTTATTAGTTGTAATGAGATTTTCCACGCCCGTCTCTAATACGGCACGAACTCTATTGTGTAAGTACGGCTGCACTTGCGAAAGTGCACGTGGCTGTGGCCGCGCGCCAAGCCAAGCATATGAATTAAAAAGCTGCAACGCCTCGCCACGAACCACGAACTGCCGCAGCTAATTAAAGTTGGAGCACCAATTTTCGCCAAACTAATTCGGATTTTTTAATTTCCACTTTTTTGGCGTTTCGCGTTCATCGCGTTCTGCGTTAGTCGCTGAAGCCACACTTTCTTATCGCACAATTGGTCGGGTGTCAATGCTGGTGCAAGTGATTATTCGGGTGCTCTTTTTTTGGCTGCAGGTTGGCTTCATCTTTCTTCGCTTTATATTAATTTTTAGTTTGCTATTTTCGTTCGTTTTACCGTCGTTGCAGCTTTCGCCACCCGTGCACCGCCTGCGATGCTTATCTAGCCATTCGTGCGGCCTAAGTATGCACTTTGCCGGCAATTCTCACCTCGAAATGGGTTTTAAATTAACACCAGCTTTATGGACCGCCCTCATCAGCGCTGCCTCATCTGAAATTAGAGAATAAAATAATATTAAAAAGCGATTGAAGTGCGCTAACTGCGAGTGCCGCGCCGCCGCCTCTCACCACACCAGTCGAAGCGCAGCTTACAATGGGTGGGTGGCGAGTTCGCGCGCTCTGGTTGCTCACGCTGCAACTGCGATTGCACGCTTTTGATTGCGCCGCCGTTGCCCTTTGCTAAAATTTTATTAAACCCGCATAAAGAAATCAACCAGTCAGAGGAACTAAAAAAAAAAAATGGAAACTTTTCACAAATAATATTCAAGGTGTGCGCTTTTGGTCGCCTCAGCTCTTCGATGCGCTGGCGACCTGTGATCTGACCTCGGCACCGGCGATGGCAAAGTGTTGACAGCGTATTTTCGTTGTTCGCCAGCGTAGGGCTAAGCGGCAAAGTGTCGAAAAATGTGGCACAAAGTTAAATTTGTGCAGATGGCAAGGCTTAAGTGACATTTGAAAGTGGCAAGAAAGCCTTGGTCAGGTTGCAAATTTAGGTCAGGTTGCTCGAAAGTCTGTCTGCATTTGCTGTAAATTCAATTAGAAATTTAATTTGATTTAATATGACATTTTACTAGGTGAAAATGGAAAGTATCGAAGATAAATGTAAAGCTTTACGGCTGCAATTTATGAGAGTGGATAAGTTGGAAGCATTTTTGAAAATATGTAGTTCATACTTTAGGAAATTAAAATTTTATTATTTATTTTATCATATTCACCACCTACGTAAAAGTCGATGGGAAGGTCTATGTTTTAAACAACTTCAGGCTTTCAAACTATTTAAGAGTACGCTGTCTTCAAGTACTGAGCAAGACGTATTTTCCATACGGCAACCAGATAGAGAGAATATGAAACACAAAAAGCTAAGACAAAAAATCCATCTATTATTGGCCGAAATTGCATTATGATGAATTTTGGAGAAGGACGCGAGTCTCGTATCCACTTTTGTTTCGGGAGCATATGTTAATTGCACTGATTTTTTCATTAAAACCGTTTTCTCTTATGTGACGAATTTTTCTCCTCAAATTAAACTGAACCTCCATCTAGCATTACCAAGGACCTAAGCTTTCCTAACTCGAAGTCAGAAGAAGGCGAAATATCTCCGCTTATCAAAAGATTTACAGACAGTTTCATCTACTCTGAAACGAGTACAACCGCCGACAAGCAAAATTGCCGCATTTGGTACGAAGAGCAATCTGAAGAGATTCAAGAGCTGCCATTTTATCCAGAAAAAACAACGGCTTGGTGTGGTTTATGGGCCGGAGGAATTATCGATCCATATTTCTTCATAAATGGTGCCGGTGAGAACGTAACTGTCAATGGCGAGCGTATGGCGTTATGAAAGGCGGCTATTTGATGTCTGAAGCTCGCGATCTTGGCGACATTTGGTTCCAAGAAGACGGCGTTGCTTCTCAGACATCGCATCAATCAATGGATTCATTAAGAGAACATTTTGGTGAGCAGACAATTCCACGTTTTGGGCCGGTCGATATCACACCGTTAGCCTTTTTTCTGTGGGGATTTTTAAAGTCTAAAGTCTTTTCAATTCAGGCCTTAGAGCAAAACATCACCAGTTACCTGTCGACCATCTGAGAGTAGCCTCTGCAAACATTTGAAAGAGATAATCTTAAGAAAATAAATGTTAAATAATGTATTTTTGAATGATAATAAACTATCCACACTAATTTTAAAGTTTCTGTGTTTATTTTTAAGTACTTTTTTTAAGCTTATAACTCATATACCTTTTTTTTCAAAATTTATGAGTCTAATTCCACCAGTAGGCTATCCACAGACTTTTTTCTCTATTTCTTGATATAAAAATATTAATTTCTTTTTGTTTTCAGTTGTCCTTATTTCTTTGTAATTCAAACTTTCATTATCTGCGTTACTTTTTATGCCACAAATTTATGTTTAAGCACACACATAACCTCCAAAAATAGCTCAAATAAAAACGGAACGTTGAGTACCGTTTGTAGGTGTTTCTTGAAATAACTTAGAAGCGCTCACGTGATGAAGGTTCGAAAAAGAGAGCACTCCAACAGGCAGCGGTAAAAATGTGGTAAATAAAACAAATCGAAATGAGTTCAAGTGCTTTGAGGTTAGGATATCGAAATAGCGAAGAATGTATGTGCACATAAAAGCCGATAAGTGTGTACATATGTTTAGATCCTTATGTAGCATGCTGACTATTTGTTTGGTGCAATGACAATGCCAAGTGGGGATTTTGTGTCACTTCCGAGCAATTGTATACAAATAATGATTGTCCAACCGTTTGTTATATAGACTTTCTGGATGACTGGGTTGAGCTGGCCCCTTCACGAAACAAATAAGTTTGAAGCAATACATACATATTCAAGCATGCCTATGTATGTGTGGCCAAGAGCGCACTTTGTCCACTTGACCATATGCCGTTGAGGTCCTTCCTGCACTTGGCAAGGGTGTCCATTTGCGGCACTCAAGAGGGTAGCGCTGCTGCTCGAGTGTTTTGCGGCAAGGAATGCCTGACTGCCTCACTGCTTGGCTTACTATCTTGCAAATGTTTTGTATTTGTTTGTAGAGGAGGTGTTATAAAATACAAAGTAAAGCATAATAAAAATGTGCAGGTGGGCACTCAAGGAGCTGAGGTATATGTACAATGGATGGTGGCGAACAGAAATCAAAAGGCAAATGAGGAATTTCCTCTGCAAATCGGTATCCTCTTTATTGCCACAACAACAATGGGCGAGTGTTAGTTGAAGGTGTTTGCAAAACATTGATTGTTATTTGTATACTTACCTATATATTATTCTTACGTCTCACTTGGGGATTATGTATATAACTAGGTATGTACGGTGGTGTGAAGTGTAATACAACAGCACTACTACAATAGCAAACAAAATCAGTTTCTTTGCACTCAAGAAATAGTAAATCAAGGCAACCTGAAGTGGTGCCACAACGCCAACAACAGCACTTGAGTGCGATGCGGTCAAGATTTCGAATGGCAAAGGAAACACTCAACAACAGATTAAGCGAAACACAATGTAGAAGAAAAACGAAGGTTATGCTAAAAAGATTTGAGAGTGGTTCAGAGAGCAAGATTTGAAATTTCGCAACTGGTTCCAAAATTGGTGAAAATTTGCTTACGATTTGGGACTGTTGGAAAATTATATTGTTTTTTATTATAAACCAAATAAAAGTCCTTAACCCTTGACTTACTATACAAGTTTCTTTTAACAGAAAAAGGTAGAAGGCAAAGAAACCATGATTACACATGGAATTTAGAGCTCGATTTTTATAGTCATCATATAAGCCTCGGTTAGAATACGCTTTCGATTATCACCAAAAAAATTTTATTATCGTAACAGTCTTGACATGTCGGATTACTGAAAAAAAATTTTCCCTGACGAGAATTTTTCCTCTAATATTCAGGAGCCAGTTAGAGAGTCGAATAAAATTGAGGCGCATATCAGACAAAAGTGGTCCAAATTATGACTATAAGCAGAAGAGATCATCATACAGTGGTCTTAAGTAGTTAAAGGAAGGATGAAGAAAATGAAATTAATATAATTCTGTGGTAAAAGTTTATTTACTTAATGCGTAGGTGGGATCCTTTCTTCGAAAAATAAAAAAATGTAGGTCGGTTGGTTTTTTTACATTTCCAAGTTGGGTGGTCTGAATGTAAAGCTTTATACTATGATCTCCCAATAAATCAAAACTTCTTTAAAGTAAAAATTACACTTTTAGATCAAGGGATCTAGTATTGGGATAAGCTAAGATGAAATCTGTTTAAAATAATCTGTCACAACGAAATATTATAACGATTTTGGATTGTGTTAGTATTTTATAGGGAGTTTAACCAAACTTTCTGAAGCTGGATTTAGTAAAAAAATCTTTAGCGATGGCTTACTACATTCCTAATTACTTAAAGATGATAAATCATAGGAATGCATTTCGGTTTCATATTTCTTTTCTAAGTTGGGTTGTCAAAATCAACCAGGTTTGCAATTTTAACACAAAATATTGCAAACCAAAAACGCCTGATGCCTGTCGAATTCTTTGCTGGGATGATTGCACGAAAGTATGTCTGACTTTGGGTAAATTGAAATAATTGGGTTTTAAAATATGCTTTGATTTTTGTCTTGGCTTTAGCCAGGGCCCTCTTAATGCGCTACGATTGGATTTGCTCAAGTGCCACTCGAAGGGAAGAATAAAGCGTGATATATACAATATTTGAAAGGGGTTGTAGACTTTGTGGGATATAATTGTACAACGAAGAAGATGTTTATGACAAATATAAAAATTTGCTAGCAGAAAGTTTAAGAAGAAAAAAGCTCTTGAATTTATGCTCGTTTCGAAAGAAGATTTTAATAATTTTAAGTTCTGAGCTTAGACTTAGAAAGATAGAAAAGAAGATGAACTACTGAACTCAGTTAATTCACTTTTTGAGGGTTCGCTCTGCTGAAATATTTTTCAAGACAGCAGACAGTATTTCTCATTTATAACTTTAAGCTCCGGTGCACTAGTAATTGTGCGCGGCATTTTCTTCGCCACAAAATTGTTTTCCCACCCATTCTACACATACATACTCGAATACGCGCATCCTATGTAAAATATCGCAGTTATTGGACAAGTAGTAATCCGTAAAAGCGAGCAGTGCGTGAGCAAATACAAAGGTGATTGAGTGCGTTGCAATGCCGCAGCAAAGCGAAGAGCGAGCGCGGCCTGCATGAGCCGAGGCATAATGCGCTTTTCATGAAACTTCACAATTTAATTTCGCCAAAGCCAATACAACCGCAGACAGGTGCCGGTGAGAGCATGGCACAAAGCAGCCTACTTCACTTGCAGTTAGATGAAGTGGCAGACAGAAGCCGCCACTCGAAAAAGTGTAGCGCTGCCATTTCATTGCAGGCTCTTTGCCAATATTACATATTGCTGCTGCCGCCACTGCCACACACTGTCACTGTTATTGCGAGTGCTACGCGGCAGTGCAACCACAGACGTGCGAGCGCGCGCACTTAATCACCCGCGTACACGCAACGTGAGCAGCTGTGACGGCCCCAATTGCCGGCGCGCTCACCTCACGTTGCCACACTCGATTGATCACGTCTGTTGCATACACTTTGCTTTTGTTGCAGCAGTGCCTTTACTCTTTTTTGAATTGCACGCGCTGGATTTTGATTGCAGTCGCGGCAAATACAGGAAGCACTCATGTGAAACAGTTGCTAAGCTCACTGGCGCGCGCACACAAACAGCCAGCCGGCCAGCTAACCAGCCAGCTGGGTAAACGGACTTTAAGTGGCTTGACGGGCGCGTCTGCAGCGCAATTGGCGCGCGGAATGCGGCGCGTGAAAAAAATGGAAACTAATTTAAGCAAATGCGTATTCAAAGTTTAATTTCCATTCGCAATGTCGATACTTACATTCGACACGACACACCAAATCCGGCAGCGGCAGCCAGTGGCGCGATGTTGGGAGCTGTTTGGGGCTGCGCCGTGCCGCGCCAGCAGTCAGCACCAGCATGATAATAACCACAGCACACATTCATTAACGCTGGCGACGATAACGTGAGCGTTGTTTCTATTCCACTCACAGTTATTGTTGTTGTAATTGCAGTTTTTGTTCGCGCCTAACAACGCGCTCAAGTGGCTGTCGTCTACCAGCCCGCCGTCTGCCAGCGCGCCTGCTCATTGACCACTGCAACTTAGCCGTCTATTTGCCACGAACTGCAACCGAATGCCACAGCACCGTTGCCACCAGCGCGACGCGTTCACATGCGCTTAGCGCTTAGAGCAATGCCAGCTTTTGTGTACCTGACAAATACCATTGCCACATTTGCCAGTGTGTTTGCCTTCACCACTCACCTCCAGCGAATTACCCCACTTCAACGCTCTGCGCCAGGTGCTGAGCAGCGCGGGCCACTTCATTAGTCCAGTCAAGTATTTTTTCATTGCGTCGTTGCTGTTGTTAATTTTGTTGTTGTTGTTGTTTGTGTTTTTGTCACTGTCGTTTATCTGCGTGCGCTTTGCTTTTGTTGCAGCAGTTGTTTACCATGGCCATTTGGCTGTTGCCTGTCTCTTCCTTTCTACTCGCTGCCTTTCCTAAACAGCTTAAGCGATATTTACCGCGCTAATTAAGATATTAAAATGTGTGCATTCATATCTAAAGTGTTGCAGAAATGTTGAATTCTCACTGCATTGACTGCATTTTGCGATAAACACCGTCGATATGCTTATATGTAATCGTACGCGTGTGTGTGCGAGGATGTGTGTGAGGACATGTATGGCGCGCATATTCTTTCTCCAATAGCTTTGAGACCACTAGCTACGTGATGGCGACTTGAGGATACATAGGAAGAAATATTCCTAGTTTTGGTAGCGGTGACAAAAGTCAGCAAGGTAGCCTGCTAACCGCGGTGCTCGGTGGGAACCTTAAGGTATACATGGGTTTCCTCGGGTAAAGAACAGTCTTTTTTAACAATTTTTTTTCATATAAAAATTAAATATTTTATTAGAAGTTTTGATTGTTACAAACATTTAATGTTAGTAAACAAAATACTGAAATTTTTCGGAAAAAAAAAATATTTTAAACCCGGCCATTGTGACTCCATTTCCGATGGGTCCTTGGATAAAAGATGCACCCGCGTTGAAAGGATAACTGCTTATAGGATTATCTAAAGTGAAAAATTATGTGTTTGAGTTAAAACCTTAACTTAGAACTTGGACAAAAGAAAACAACTGAAAATTTGATTTTTGGCAGAAATTTTTTACAAAAAAAATGAAAATTGCATTGAAAACTTCGGGACATTTTTTTTTCAAAAAGTTGTAATTGGAAAAGAAAATTCTTCGTCCAAGTTTTTAAGAATTATATCTCAAAGACCTGTGTGAAATTTTATGAAATAAGTTCAGTAGTTCTTGAGAAATCTAAGAAAATAAAGACGGCGCACCTAGTCTCGAGCGCACAAGTTCTCTTAGCTCTATCTCCGAAACTATTACTCGGATCAATTGGAAAATTTAGGACAATATTCTAGAGGTGTTATAGAATTCAACAAGGCAATAAAAAACCCTTTTTTTTAAACCCTTAAACCCATATAACCCCTTAACCGGGAACGTTCCGATCATCCGTATCGTTCTCTTAAAACGTGAAGTTGCCTGACTCACATTCTGCTATTGTAGGTATTCAAAATTGAATACCGTGTTTTTTCATTAACTCCGAATAAGTCTCATAAAAAGCGTAGTTTAATAAAAAGCTCCAGGTCGTGGTTGATTCTTTTTAATAATAGATAGAAG
Organism: Bactrocera zonata; assembly: GCA_037783105.1. Taxonomy (NCBI): domain Eukaryota; kingdom Metazoa; phylum Arthropoda; class Insecta; order Diptera; family Tephritidae; genus Bactrocera; species Bactrocera zonata. The sequence goes on along the minus strand of JBAWJQ010004427.1, from coordinate 346,375 downwards.
TCTGGTAGATCTCCTTCTCTCAAGCGGATTTGATTACAGAATTTTAGACACTCAAATATTCAGGTTTATAAAACACAACAAAATAAATCTTTGAATCACTTCGAAATTCGCTTTATATAATGTCTATCACTCATTTATCTTGAGAACAGATTGGACGTAATTCAATGGTTTCGCCACAAACCTACAATCGTATTCAAAAAGAAATATTATATTATTATAGTATTATATTATTTGTACTACTCTGCAGAGTTCATTGGTCCAAACTATGACTATAAGCAGAAGAGATCATCTACAGTGGTCTTTGGAAGATTGAAGAAAACGAAATTAATATAAATATCTCGATAGTAAAAGTTTATTTTCTTAATACACAGATGAGACCCTTTCTTTGGAGAATTTTTTTTAAAGTATGGGAAAACTTTTGGAGATTAACAAAAATGTATGTCTGTTGGTTTTACTTCTTTTCAAGTCGGCTGGTCTGAATATAAAGCTTTATACTATGATCTCCCAATAAATCACAACTTTTTTATAGAATAAATGTACAATTTTCGATCAAAGAATCTAGTATTGAGAAGGGAAAACGACAATAATTTGTTCTAATGATAAAAAACTTACATAAAGTTTGGTTTAAGCCATCTTTCACTACGAAGTATGGTGTCATTTTTGGATTGCGTTAGTATTTAATAGGGACTATAATCCAACTTTCTGAAGCTGGATTTAGTAACAAAATCTGTTTCTATGGCTCCCTGCATACTTAAATACTTAAGGATGATAAGTCATAGGAATGCATGCTGATTTCATATTTCGTTTCACAGCTGAGCCATCAAAATCAACCAGGTTTGCAATTCAAACTCATCTTAACAAAACAAAAAATGTAAAAATATCCAAAGCATCAAATTACCTTCTCAGTGTAGTCTAACCACTCAGCGAAAATAATTTAGCCAATTGTAGTATTCTTGTTTCTTCCATACGAACTGTTTTCAATGCAAAATTCTTGGCTACATGAGACAGCTAAAGGATGTAGCTATGCACATATGGAGACTCAAACACATAGACACTGGGGAAGTACTAAAGTTTTATTACGCGATCATTAAGTGAGAAATGAAATAACACATGCGAAATGAGATGCAGCGAAAAAAAGGCGAACAACAAATCAAATGTAATAAAGAGTGAATAAAATAAAAGTATTCAATTTAAATTCATTCGCACGGCCAATTGCCTAGGCGCACAAGGATGTATGGACTGAATTGCCTGGTGGGGCGATTGCTAGACCAATAACGTTTGCGCTGAGTGGACGTGTGTGCATATGTGTGCGTGTAATGGATGAGTGAGGAAGTTGGAGCGCTTTGGAAGCGGCGTTGAGCGCCGAGGGGCAGTGGCCAGTGAGCGCAGCAATTGGCAAGCTGTGATTGTGATTGCGTTGCGCCGAGGGCGATTTTACATACGAGCGACGGCATGTGCAAAGCAAGGATATGTTGTGCGCCTTGGCATGGCGCGCATGCGCAGTCACATTTTTTACTTATTTTTTTTTTGTTTTTGGTTTAGCTTTTCCTTGCTTTGAGGCAATAAAGTGCTGCAATAAATCAACTTAATTAACTGAAAATCAATTCATAAATTATATTGGATGCTTGCGCATATAGACACACACGCATATCGCAGGCCAATCCGATGGGCAACGTAACGCTGTGATTACAGAGGTGGAGTAAGGACGGGCGTTTGGTGTTGGCCGGTGGCATGGACATGCCTAGCGAGTGTTAAAATTAAATGCGAATTTTTGTTCTGTCGATTTTCACTTATTTCTAGTTGTCTTAAATAGCATCTGCGTATTTGTGGTTGTTGGTTGCGGCAATAATGGCAAATCCGGCATTCACTCGCCACTTACCACTTGCTTCACAGTAATCTGTGCCATTAAGCAACCATGAATTTTCGCCTCGGCTCGTTGACTTTATTTTCATTTCCAAGTGCCATTTAAGCGCGTCCAAAGCGCAAATGAATAGGTTTAGCGCGCGATTCCGTTGCCGTCCTTTGTGGTTGTTGTTTTGTGGCATTCTTATTGGTTTTCGGTTATTTAGTTTCCGCCGCGCAAATTTGTTGCCGCAATTGCTGTGGCAAATACACGATGAGTTGCAACTGTGTAATGCCACATAAGGATGCCACGATCGAAGCAAAGCCAGTGAGCTGCAGAGTAATGGGAAACTGCTGCGCATGCTCAAATGGCAAAGCGCATTGGCGTTCAGCGGCGCGCGCGGAGGCTGGCGAATGCGAATGGCTTGTGTGCGCTTGGTTGCGCGCACAAGACTAGCGGCATTATTGGTTCACAATCGCGAAAAACGATATATTGCTGCCACTGCATTTGTTTCTATTACTGCACCACTGTTATTGTTGTTGCTCTGGCGATTCAATACTCATTTGCCGCAAGCGACCGCATTTAAGTCGCCTATTTGTTGCTGCTTAGCAGATACGTTTTCTCTTCGCCTTCAAGGAAATGATTATAGCCCTGACCAAATCGGCAATAGAAGTGTTAGCAACCAATGTGGCATTCACCTGCCACACCAAAAATATAATACCCGCTACTTGTGGCACTCACTTCAAGCTGTAATTAATAAGAGGTGTCGTGTATGGTGTCTGCTGATATTTCAAGGCAAATGGTGTGCGATTGGGAGAAAAAATACTAAGAAGTAGTATATTTTTCTCAGTGGCTCTCAAACTTATGCATATGCTATGAGTTATAAGGAAATATGTCGCAAAAAAGTCAAAAGAGAAAGTGATATTTTATAAACAGGAATATTTTATCTTTCTGCGTTTAATGAATATTAGCATTTTTATCTTTTTTAGTAATAATAGGAACTACAAATTGGATATCTTGTTGATGCTACTTGTTTTTAGATGTGTGTATGTTCGGAATATTTTATTATTCTGGATTAATATCACTTCTTTAGCGTGGGCTCCCTAGCCGTGGTGAAGCGACTTAAGTAATAGTTCTAGGCGCATCACTAATGGAAACGCACGTTCTTATTACGAACTAGGACTAATAATTTTGACAATATGGGAATGGATGAATAAGCCCTCGGTTTAGTATTTATCTTCATATTTTTGGGATGTCTGAGATACCCGCACGGTCCTAAACCAAGGTGTCGAGGTAGCCGCGCTGAAGGTTGAATGGTCCGCGGGCTGCCTAACCTCTCCCCTCCCTTGACCTGGCAAGATCAAAGGTATCACACACCTTTTCTATGCTTACGGGCTCTGAGGATGAGTGACCAACTCTTTTCATATTACTCGTGCGACCAGCAATAACAACTGAGGCCCTGGTGACTGCTGGGACAACGACAAACATTAACAGCTATCGGAATCCTAAACAGATTCTGATGAAGACTAGTCAGGCACTGATAAAAGCCACTACCGGGCGTTCCAGGCAACGTTTATCAGTAGTGATAGTAAGAAAAACAGAAGATACCAACCAAAGTACCGTAACCTAGAACCGTCAACCGCCAAGGCAGCCAAGGTTACCAAACGGAATGCACTGGCAGCCAAAGAGAAGTTACAGTGCAAAAAGGGAAAGAAATCTTAAAATCAACTGAGAAAGCGACGATAAGAGAGGGCAGTCTTTGTGATCGGAAAGATAGCCAAGAAACAGGCTGCTGGCGACTCAGTTGAGATGAAGGTGGAGGAGGAGTATGAAAGTTTCCTGCAAAGGAAGCAACCAGAACCTCCCGCGGATACCACAAAACAAAAAAAAACCCAATCCTGTTCAAAAAAGTAAAGAAGGGGACGTAGAAACAAGCAGCACAACAACAGCTAGACATTTTTGCGATGTGACAAGTGTCTTTAATCGATGAAAACTCTACCACACCTAACACCATACAGGAGGAATGGGTGGGGATCGAAGTGGGATTGTCGAATCTAGCGGTAAGCAACGTTCTCGTAGAATATCAGTAGGAAACCAGCTTTGTGTCACCTTCCTTTTATTGTTAACTAAAAACAATTTGTAGATTTTTTGAAGTTTGGATTCGAACTAGAGCTTTGGACATCCACCGCGTTCAGTACTCGGTGCTTATGTGATCTGTGTGGAATTTAGGTAACCACATACGAAAACCAAACGTTGTTGTCATCCTCAAAGTTCAACGCAAAAAATTGTTGCCAGCAGGTTCTACTTCAGTTAGAGAAGGTAATTGAGTAGTAAAGTCCTCTACCGATGAACTAAGACCGAATTCTACAAGTCACTCATCATCCTCGTTCTGCTATATGGTGCAGAGGCATGGACGATGACAACATCTGATGAGTCGGCGTTTCAAGTTTTCGAGAGAACGGTTCTGCTGAAGATTTTTGGTCCTTTGTGTATTGGCAGCAATGAATTCCGCAGTCGACGGAATGATGAGCTATACGATATATACGACGACATTGACATAGTTCAGCGAACAAAGAGATAGCGGCTGCGCTGGCTGGGTCATGTCATCCGAATGAATGATAACTCTCCAGCTCTAAAAGTATTCGAAGCAGTGCCGCGCTGGAGGAAGCAGAGAAAGAGGAAGACCTCCGCTCCTTTAGAAATACAGGTGGAGAAGCACCTGGCTTCACTTTTAATCTCCAATTGGCTCAAAGTAGCGAAAAGAAGAAACGACTGGTGTGTTGTTGTTAACTCGGCTATAACCGAGAAGAAAAAGAAGACATACGAATGTTGCGCTAAACAGATGGACTTGAGAGAAACAATTCTTTTAGAGAAAATTTCGTTGAACTGGCGCAAACAAAGGAAACTAGAATAATTTTTGTTCAATAAAAGCTATTTTCGAATAGTAAAATAACGTTTAATTTCATTTTTCCCTCACTGGAGCTTAGTTCATATCCTCAATCATCATGAATTTATCCATGGAGGCAATCCAAACGGTTTTAAGAAAATTTTGTGAACTGTGTATCTAAAAAACATATCCTCTCTACTTACCAACACGCACGTCATGCTGTAATGTGATACTTGCCACACCAAAGCGCTTGTCGGCTCCGTGCACCATAAACGCGACCAAATGTGCGCTAAAACGTGCTGCAGCGTGACACTGAAGGTGCGGCAAATACATAAACAACGAAAGGTGCAATACACGAACAGAAACACAGCAAATAAAGATTCATAAATAAAAGCTAACTAAACGTTCAGTTACATGCCTGCAGGAATCAGCGAAAACAAAGTGCCGCGCTCATTACCCCGCAACGCGTTGCGCTCAAATGGCCTAGCAGCCGCCGCAGAGCAACGCGACAGCGCACGCTTTTGGCGGACCACTCATTTTCGTGTAGGAATTTATGTCGTCTACAAGAATTTCATGGTCGCCCTGCCATAAATTTCGCCAAAACGCATCATGTTACACAACAACATTACAAGCCACCACTGCAAGTGTCCACAAAGCTGTTAAAGTGCAACGCGCGCGCATCTGTGTGGCTGTGTGTAGCTGCGTGCATGCGCGATATATCAGCTTTTGGTGATGTCTTTTGCCGCTTTGACACCTACGTTCAAAACTTGCGACAATTGTGTGCTGGTGGAGAGATGATACCTGCGCTCTGTCCTTTTGAGGTTAATTAATTTTGATTTCCTTTGTTATTTATTTCGCTGGCATTCCTTAAAATATACCAATTCTTTTTATTGAAGAGCTTAATGTCAGCTCGAATGCATTCTGATTTCCCAACTTGTTATAAAAGTGTCATCGCAGCGCTCAGAAAGTGTCAAGATCGGCTTCAAGTGACAGTTGTTGCATCTTTGTTGCGCTGATTCACATTCTAAAAACAACAAGTGTCCTTTAAAAGGCACTGAATGTATTCCTCTTGAACACAGTGTCATATTTGAATTTTTTTTTGATACAAAAATATCACTTAAAGTTCCTAGGCCCCACCCCATCACCGAACAAGTCACTCACAGCACTGCTTGCCACAACACAGTGGGTGCTTGTTGTGCTGTCACAACTTGTGGCAGGTTATTTCTATTATTGTGCTGTGATTTCGTAGACAACTGTTGCAGCAGCAGCATAATATTCACTTGTTGCCACAAACAAATTGCTTCCACACAACACAAATGGTGTGGCGTTGCTCGCAACCCACTTGTTACCAACAAGCCAAGCATTTGTCGCTTGTAGTTACAGCCCAACAAGCACAATGCAGCAGCGCATCTTAACCTTAATTTGAACCTTTGCGCTGTTGGACATGTCATGTTCTGCTACAAAGCGCACTTACCACATCGCCATATTGCCACAGCGCAAACCAACACTGTCACCGCCTTCTTGCTGCTGCTTAGTATCAATGCTTAGCATTTCATTTAATTTTTATTTGTTTACCAATCTTATTAACAAATTTCCAGGCAAGCGCTGTGTCGTGTTGCTTTTGTTGCAGGCTTGTCGCTTGCCCCTTGCCACTTGCAACATAATATGTACTAACAAATCCCTGGAAAACCTACATAAGTACAACAACATAAAGAACAGCACCACAGGAAAACAAATCCTCTCGACCGTGCCACACACACACACACGCATACACAGGCAAACACTTAAAACAGAGCCAGCAAAGTGACTGCTGACAAACCAACAAAGTCTACAAATAACCATTAAAACTGTCATCGCATATTGAAATGACGACAGCGGCAACAACAACAACGCTCCGTTGGCTGGTAAAAATATTGGCAACAACAACTATTGTAAAAGCAAAAATAAAGATCTTAGCACAACAACGAGGCGAAGCGCAGAAGCAATTGCAATGTTTGTATGTTTGTCTGCAAGCAACCGAGACGACAACAAGGGCACTGCAAAGCCACGCTGCAACACTGCGAAGTTTACAATTACGATTGCAACTACGGGAACGACAACCACGAGCATAGCGACGACGACGACGATGAGACATTTCGCTTGACATTTGCGGCTGCGCATTCGTTCTCGGACATCTCAAGTCGCCGCAGCTCAACCTCAGCTGTCATCGGAGACCCTTTTCATTTGATTTGCGTTCGTTGCTCTTATAGCGATTCTTGCACTGTTGTTGTTGTTGCTTTTCGCTGTAGAGGAAACACATTTTAATGCGGAGGAATTAAAAGGTGGAAGAAACATTAACAGTTTCGAGTGTGTTGTGGAAAAGTTCCTGGAAATTGTAACACAAAACCCACACCTTTCGGGTCGGTAACCAGGCATGGGAATCTTTGGAAGTTTTTGTGACCTTCAAAGCCCACTGTGGAAGTGGATAGTAATTTTTTACTTATAGTAACAAACTACCTCACTAGTATTAGACCCTTCCTATAGATGCCGCAGTTGTTGAACTTCTTCTTTTTTATTATCGTAGACACCGCTTACATGGCTGTAGCCGAGTTTACAACAGCGCGCCAGTGATTCCTCCTTTTCACTGTTCGCGAACTGGAGATTCCAAGCGTAGCCAGGTCCTTCTTGACCTGGTATTTCTAACAGAATAGAGATCTTCTTCTGTTTTCGCCAGCGGGTATTGCGTCGAATACTTTTAGAGCTGGAGTGATTCCTCCCATTCGGGCGGCATGATCCAGCCAGCTTAGCCTCTGTCTCTTTATTTGATGATCGTTCCATTGACCGTTGCCAATGCTCAAGGAACCATAAATCTTCCACAGAGCCTTTCTCTCCAACACTCCTAAGTGCGACTCAACAGATGATGTCAATGTCCATTAAGTTTAGTATTTTTCGTCGAGAGAGGACTTTACTTCTCATTTGCTACTCAGTCCGAAGTAGCGCCAAAAGTTATTCTGAGTTGGATTTCGAGTCTGACATTGTTGTTGGCTATGCTTGTTCCGAGATAGATGACAGTTTGATGACATGAATAGAAAACAACTGTTCTATTGAAAGGTTCATCTTGCCATGATTGTAATTACCCGAATCGAATCTGTTGAAGATACCTGTATTTAGATGGACGGAAGTTGTGAAAGGAGAAGTGAAAATATTCCGAATATGCACCTTTACTCCACAACTATCGCTAGTCTGGGTTGGAAATATTTTATATGTCAAAGCCTCCGGTGAGTCAGAAGAAATGGTACCAATCTATATTAGCCGTCTCAAAAAATGTTATAGACTCAAATTTATTAACCTCAGATTACTTTGATGATACATGGGGGTCTCTCGGCCAATATCTAGAGCTTCATGCATCAGTTAGGATCTGTAACCTAAGAACTCATATCCTAGACTTATTTGATTGGAAACATTGTGACATAAAACTGGCAATAACTGGGGTCTAACATGAATTACAGATGACTGTCCTCTTCACCGTTCGAGTCCGAAATTTGTTTATCTCAGTTTTGTCGTTAGACCTTCTGAAAAACATTCAAAAGTAAAAATTATGTTTGCCTTCGAATCACTTTTTCAAGTAAGCTTTACTCACATGTGACTAGAACACTTAGCAACAACAATTACGCATTCTTTTATAAGCAATAAAGAGCTGCACACTAACAATACCAAATCGTCAGCGTGACAACGACAATGCCAACGGTCATAGCATACCTGACGGCAATGATGATGACAATACCACATTGACAATTGTGGCAGGATCATGGTCATTTCCGATGCCCGACTGCATTGTGTATAAACACTTAAAATAAAGCAACAAAACAACAAGCGCATAATACTGGCGTTAGTGGAGACTCAAATGCAACCACACAACCAGTCATCCACTCAGTCGGCCAGACAGTCGAAAGGAAGGCAACACACGCAGCCGCGCAGACTCAACGCGTTTAATATGAAGGAGTCGAGACAAAAGCCAGGCGCATTTTGTTGCTCTTGCGCCAGACCATTTCACGAACAACCGTCCGCGGTACCAGCGGCTGCACTTGAGAAGACTGAAGAGTCCACGATTTGAGGTTTTGACAGCGCAACAAACAAATGAAAGGAACTGTCAAAAGATTTGCGACGCTGACCGTCGAACCGCAGTAATTTGCTGTCATATCATCATCATCCGCATCCACATGGCCAAGACTGGATCCTGCACACGCCAGCTTAAGCTGTACGAGTTTGTCTTTTTGTTTAGCTTGACTCGCCATCGCGAGCTTGGAAATTATTTAGCAGCTCAACGCAGTTTAGTGGCAGATTTTGGTAGCGTTGAGCCGCCGAAGACCAGCACAATGCCGGCGGCGACAATGCCGACCGCCAGTCACGGCTTGTCACGAAAGCGGGACTGTTGGCACAAGTTATTGGCCGCTTATTAATTTCATCTACGCAGCGTTGTCACGAATGCCTTGCTCCGCCCGTCGGACTAGCTGAATTCCACCGCTTGGCAAGTAATCCAGCGTTGCGCGCTTATTTCAGGGGCGCCTGGCGTTGTGTTGGTGGTGCATCCTTGATAGCTGTTCGGCAAATACGTCATGCGCATGCGCAGGCACAATTGACAGCGTTGCGCCGTTGGGATTTGCGCACTATGTGCAGCGATCCATTACACAAGTATGCACATACTAATAGCCACGGGCAAGTGTAGCGATCTCTAAGTTGTCGGATTAGTCTGCCGTGAAGTTGGGCGCAAGTTGCGCAAAAGATTGATTGGAACGAAGGAAAATAAGTGATTGCGTGGCAGTAAATAATTTTAAGCCGTATTATCAATGTTTAATAGAAATATACATTTCCCATACGTCTTCATTGAGAGAGGGTAGACTATAATTAGCCGCATAAAGTATGTAATGGTATATTTAGACTAAAGGTTGGGTAGTCGAAAAAATCTTTTCGTATTTTATCAAAAGATGTTGTTTCAGTCGTGTATCTCCGGTGCTACCAATCACTATTGTGTCCATACCATATAGTATTGGAAATTTCGATGTGAAAGATGCACCTCACTCTGGTCGACTTATCGTTAAAAAAGTCCATGAAGTTATGGAAAGGATTGACCTGGACCATCACATAAGCAGCCATGGCATCGCTAAAGAACTTAACATTCATTATCAAACGGTTTTGTACCATTTGAAAAAGGCTGGCTACAAAAAGAAGCTAGATTGTTGGGTATCACATGAATTGTCTGCGAAAAATTTAATGGACCGAATCATCTAACATCTGCAATTCTTTGCTGAAACGAAGTGAAACCAAACCACTTCTGAAGCGAATGATAACAGGAGACGAAAAGTGGATCGAAATACGGAAATAATATGCAGAAAAGATCATGGTCCAAGCATGGTGAAGCTCAACAAATGGTTGCAAAGCCAGGATTGACGCCTCCAAAGGTTATGCTGAGTGTTTGGTGGGATTGGAAAGGAATCATCCACTATGAGCTGCTCCAACCTGGTCGAACTACTTGATTCTACATCTTACTGTCAACAAGTGATGAGATTGAAGAAAACGATTAAACAAAAAAAAACGGCCAGAACTTCAACAGAGGCTTTTGCTTCCATCAGGACAACGCTAGAACACACACATTTTTGATGACTCGGCACAAACTAGGAGAGCTTGGTTGGGAAGTTTTGTTGCATTCACCGTATAGCTCTGACCTTGCGTCATCGGACTACCATTTGTTTTGGTCAATGCAGAACTCCCTTAATGGAGTAAAGTTGGCTTCAAAAGAAGCTGTGAAAATTACTTGTCGCAGTTTTTCGCAGAGAAACCAGAACAATCTAACACTGATGGAATAATGTCTGTAGTTGAAAAATGGTTAAAAGTGGGCGATAAAAATGGTACATATTTGGTTCACTAAAGTTCATTATAAATATAGAATATAAGTTGAAGTTTGACTACAAATACGAAAAGACTTTTTCGACTATCCAATATATAGACATGAGATCTAAACCTAGGTTTAAGTCTGACTTCAGTTAATTCCCATTAATTCGGCCTTCTGTATGTATCTATCTTTAACACAACTTTGTAATGCATTATGTTTTTTGCAATGTTTTTGTAATTCGTATCTATTTTATATAGTCCAGATCATTGGTGTTAGTAACCACAGCAAACATAGAGCGGTCACATCAAGGAACGCACCGTAAAAGGCGCTTTTTATTTTGACACCCAGGCGTTACAAACACGGCAACGAAATACCTGTCACCCCTCGCACCCTTTGCGGTCGATTAGTCCTGACCAGCGCACAAAGCACGAACGGATCTGCGAGCCATTGACTTATTTGTTATGTCCCAAAGGGGACGCACAGGCGATGTGGCGACATAGTTAAGCGCATGTAGTCACATACCAAATAAGGCAGAGTTGCAAGTTGGCAGTTGCAACAAAAGAAAAACACACACACATAAATAAATAAGTAAAAAACAAAAACAAAAAACACAAATAAATAAGTAAACAGAAACGCGCGGAAAATGAAAAAAAAAAAATCTATTGAAATAAAATTGCCAGCCGGCGACGCTTGCATTTGCACAAAAACAAACGCAACAATGTTGCAAAAAAGTTGTATAAAAAGTCTCGAAAATTAGTTTTGTTTGAGAGCGCGTTAGCGGCATGTTCGGCCACCTCATTAAGCCGCAACGCGCCAGCCGAGTTCGGCGCTTAAGTCTTTTGTTTCTTACATGCGACCAGGGCGTACTGAGGCCGCAGCTACCGCTATTGCAGGCATGCGCTAAGTGCCGTGGCGCATCGCAGCGCAACGAACGCTGCCTAACAATTACAACAACAACAACTACAATAAAAGCCTGAGCAACAAAAAGCAGTAGCCGCCGCTTGCAACAATAGAACAATGTCATTACAAGCGCAGTGTGAATAAATTTGTTCGGAATTTCTAATTGGCGAATGTTGCATGCGCGGCGTTGCATTAGGGGCAGCTGTTGACAGCTGTGCGCCGCCAGTCGATAGCGCTTACTTCAGCGTGTTTTGTATTTTTGGCGAATTTCGCATTGAAGTGATGCGTAATCTGGGAAGTTGCAAGCGCATAGTTGCATGCTGCCGTTGCCGTTGCAATGACCGTGCATCAGCCTATGAGCCGGCACTCGGCGGCGGATAAAGCACGAGTGCTGTTGTTTTGTGGCTGTTGCAGACATCTAATTGCCAACAAATAAGCCTGGACTTTCGGTCGGTTGCATGTTAGACGCGTGTACAACATGCGCAGCCACTGACGGTGGCAGCTGCCATTAGTGCGCGCTTGAATCTCTTTGCATTTCTTTGAAATTTCTTTTTTTATAATTTTTTTTTTAATTTTTGCTGGTCACTTTGATGTCTGCCACAGTTGCAATGCACACGTGCAACATGCACGCAATGAGATAAGCGAACATGCAACAAATAAAAGCACAAAATACACAAAATACTTAGACTTAGCATGCTCTAAACTAAGCGCAAGATGCCACAGTGCTGCATGACAGCATAATATTTCAGCCGAAAAGCAAAGTATGAAATTTCGAATTTATACCCACGCTTGTGGGTGGCAATAAGCGTTAAACGCAACGCAGTCGGCGCTGCCACTGCCGATCCTTCGCAGTCCTTTGTTGCCATAGCCAGAGACAACTGCCCACACGTCATCGTATGCGGCTTGTGGCATGTTGCAATTGTCATAAAGCAAAGCGGCTGTGGCAGCTTCATCAGCGCTCCGAGTCAACGGTTTTTATTTATTTACATATTTGTGCATTTTATATTTATTTGCATGTGCCGCGTCTATATGTGTGCCATAAATCGATCGATCAGCTACGATTTGGAAATCCTCGTCCGCGAGATTTAATGCCTTTTCTGTGTCTATGTGTGTGTCTATGTTCGATTGCGGTTGGAAATTGAATAGTTCACGGAATGAGCAAATCGTCCCACTTATGCTCTTGCCGGCGGAGCGTGTGTGTTTTGTATGCGTGTGTGTGTGGATGATGCATAAGTTATGACAATCGTGCAATAAAATGATTCACATAAATTGTGGCCTTACACTGAGCAAAATTTTTGTAATCTTAAGAATAATGTATAGTTTCACAAAGGACTACGAATATCCAGTTTTAACTGACTTTTATTACCATATGACCAAAACTATCAAAAATATTGGGTAGTTGAAAAATTATTTTCGTATTTCGTCAATTTTCGTCGCTGCAGTCGTATATCTCCAGCGCTACGAATCAACTTGTGTCATACCACATATTATTGGAAAGGTGAGATCTTAAGTTTTATTTAACCAAGAAATAATTTTTCTAAATTCGGGGAAGATGAAAAAGGTTGCAGCTGCTCAAAAAAAGTGAAAATAATGAACAAATTCGCTTTATTTTATTTTTGTATAAAAAGAGGGGAATAACCTGCAAGCCACCAATGAAATTTGTGAAATATCAGTTCGGGTAGCACAACAATGGTTCGCTCGCTTCCGTCCTGAAAATTTCGATGTGAAAGATTTACACTGATGGAATAATGTCTCTAGCAGAAAAATGGTAATAAATGGTCAACCAAAATGTTACTTTTTTGTTCACTATTGTTCATTATAAATATAAAAAAAAAAAAGTTGAACTTTGATTAGTAATACGAAAAGACTTTTTCGACAACCTAATATAACAAGGAATTATTTTATTTGCGAAATGATAATCTATTCGGGCAGACTGATAATACGTTTGAAGTGTAGAGCGAGTGATTTTCAGCTGATTTTTTGGCCAAACACTGTTTATTAAACGAAGTTTTGAACCGATTAAATTCCCCCAGAACGTCTTGGGAAAAAGCACTTTGCGGTTTTCACCATAACTCGGCTGAAAATTATTCGAAAATAAAATACAAAGAATAATTAGTCAAATTATAATCAAATATTCCCCCCATCGCACTATAATTTGTAGAACCCAATTTTTTGGCCAAAATTCACTACTAAATTTTTTTTAACTACGGCTTAAAATCAACTGTTTTGTTTTAAGTAAATTAACATTGCAATACAACCTGTAGTAATTTAAAATTATATAATTAAAATAAGCTTTTTATTAAACAATATACTTATTATTTAAAAAGATAATATTTTTGTATCTAATTTAATCTTCTTCTAAAACGAATAAATTTTCTTTACATATATTTTCCGCTGTTTCTTTACTTAATCGGTCTACAAAATCGGACATATTTGGGGGTTTTATTATACTACAAAATGCCATCATTTATGGTATGTATACGAAGAGGAATACTGGTTGTTGCAGGCAGGACGCATCGGAGTAAGTACCCGGAGTGCTGAACTTCTGTTTGTATGATGATTGCCTACTACTTCCTTAGAAGCTAGCTAAATATAATCGTAGAACTAATTTCATCCAACTTCATTAGTTCCACAAAAACACAATTCTTTTCGTTGTGTGTTCAAGAAGATTTGCTAAAGTAACCTGTGCTTTCTCTAAGTGGTCGACATTTAGATTTACATTTACACACTTCGTTACAGTTTGAATACATATCAGTAATTAAAAGAGCCCCATGTCTTTCTTCAAAAGTGCGACATAAGCGATGAGTTTTGCCCTTATTTGTTGCTCGTTGTATGACTTTATTTCGTCTTTAATATGGTGATCACTTGCTAAAACGGTACGTTGTCGTGATGAAGGATTCAGTTAAGAGCGATATCTGAGCGCACCCTGTTGACTCGATTTCGCAGCTTCAGTATTGGAGAGAAGTCTTGACTACAGTTTCCCGGTAAAATGAATTCATTGTGCATGATTCCAAGCTATCAAAAAGGCAATTTTCATCGATGTCACCATTTAGACTTGCTCCTACGAGCTATTTAGTAGCAGGCAAATGAGATGAGAATACTAATTGACAGATTAGTTCCGGACCGGGCACATTATCATCATACACACTTACAATTTTAGCGTACGTTCCGAAGCTGTTTGCCCAATCTGGCGCAAATTTTTATAACGACGCGTTGCTCTAAATATTAGAGTTCTTCCATTTTCGTGACAAACACTACAAATACGCGTCAACTCAACTTTATATAGTAGGCGAATTAATAGTTAAACCGACGGTACATACATCAGTTGAAAGGGAGATGCCGTTAAAAGTACATGGGAATCTCAGCGTCACACGTTTACTGGAAGCGCGACGATTAGAAATCAGTCTCATTACTACTTATCAGACCCGTAATAACAATGCTGTAATCTTAAATTCCCTCGCCGACAATTTTACATCAACTACCAGACAAATATCCGCGCAAACAAATATCCATATCTAGTTTATTATACTTTGGATTATGTGCTTTTAATATACTTTTGTAAAAAGGACTTTACTTCGAAGTGAAAAAAAACTTTTGTCCAAAAAATTCGATCTTAGAAACCACAGCGCATCGCTCTCTGATAATTTTTTCAGCAGCGAATGAAAAAAAAACTTTGGTTGTTTTTACAGCCTTTTTAAGATAGAGTTGATTTTGTGTTGGATTGGCTATACTGAAAAACAACAGATGACAACAGGGTGTTCATAGAGTTACTGTTCTAACCCTACACCATTCTCAACTTTGTTCTGTCTATATAGCCTTTGGAGATGGTTTTTGTTAAAGGAGAATTTTATACCAAAACTTAAGAAAAATCGAAAATTTTGTTTTTCAAAATTCTCTAGTTTAAATATTTAAAAATATTTAATAAAAAGTGTACTTTAAATTCAAATTATTTCCGAAGTTATAGACGTTTTGGTATTGTGGCATTCGGGCCGATAAACGTTAACGTAAAACTTTAAACGCGTTTTCCTCGAAAAACTGTTGTGAGATGGTTGATAGTGCCTCGGATTTTAATTTTAAGTACTTAAAAAAACTCGAAAATTTGCTTTAGATAACCACAAGTGTTGGAATCATGTCAATCAGGAAGTACCATTTTTTTGCAGCTCACCGGCTTATAATTCGTTGATTTTTTTTTTAATTATTTTTCATATTCTTTTTTAATTTTCCTTATCCATTTATAGGGAAAACGCCTAAATCTTAAGTCTCTAGACGATAATACCTCCCTCAAAATAATTTCATCGTGGTACTTGTGATGTACCTGATGCAGTTGAGAATGATTATGTTAAGCAAAGCTTTCTATGCCAAATTATTTGTCTATTCACAAATCACGTAACATCTCTTATCTTCGGGGCTTGAGCAGGTCTATTAAGTACATCTGACGTCTGACAAGTTCCTTTAAGAATAGAGCTCCCAATATAGCTTTCTCCCGAATAAAAACTTTAAGATTTCGATTATGCCTACCTTGTCTTGCAGACGGGGAAACCTGAACCAGCACGAAACAGCTTGGAAAAAGTCGTTCCTCTGCAGACTGATGGTTTTAAATGAATGTAATATAAATTAAAGAACTAACAAGTGGGTAAATCAAACTGAACCGCTATCCGACTCTCGCAAATCAGCAAATGAATGCCAGATTTGAACAAATGCGAGTGGATGTATACTTCATTATATCGATATAACGAAAAGTTAAAAACCCCTAATATTTGAGACAACGACCAGAAATTTATCGCAGTGTATTTTAAAAATATATTAGCATAAGCAAACAAAAAATTAATTTATCGCACAGAGCAATCGCATGATAATAAGTCATTGCGATTTATTTCTCGATTTCCTGCTTAAAGGCAAATAAATATTTATACTCAGCTATGCACATACTTTATATACATTTGTATTTATTTATGTACAGAAGTAAGGCTAGACCACGTGTTGTGTGTCGTGCGCAGGCCGAAAATCATAGCCCTAAATCAATTAAAGTATGTAGGTGAGGGCACAAGCGCACATAAATAAATGAGTAGGATGAACCATAAAACCAAACACCAACACTCACACACACATACAGATCGCTTGACTGATGAGTTGATAAGCGCTGGCTTTTTTGAGTACGCAACATATGCAGTTATAGCATGATTTAGTCAAATGAGCCAAAAGCGCAACTGCTTGGCGCTCGCTCAGGTCCTCTGTATGATTCCGCGAACTGATATGGCCTGCAAAGGCTTTCAGCAAATTCTTGCAAACAGTTATTGATTTGCGTTTCTCTTTTTACACAGGTCGCATCGTATATCTTCCGTGAACTATGATGTCCTAACTTCCTTGCCAACTTAATTTTGCATATTTGCTATTTTCTACGCCGCCCCACTCCCCACCGACCGCCGCTCCTTGCACCATTCAGTACAATATGAGTTAGCGGCTGTGCAGTTTGATTTATCGCACGCTTTCACAGCAGTCGCCGCGTAGATTTACGGTGACAGTTGTGGCAGCCACAATGGCGAAACTGCAGCCGCGCAACTCTGCTTTATGAGCTCACCGGGTCGCAGGCGCGCGTGCTGGGCCCTTTGTGTTGCAGAATGTCAAAGCGCAGCGCAGCGACTTCTTGCTAATCTCCGTCTGCCGAACAAATTTATAACTCTCCATAGCCGCCTGCATGCATGCATGTGTGTATGTTGGTGTGTTGCTGTGCTTGCGTGCGTGCCTCATCTTTTCAGCGGCGGCCCATTAGCAAGCTCGCTATTTGCTGGCTGTAAGTTCATAAATTGAGTAATTTTGTTTGCATTTTGTGTTAACTAATGGGCTGCCCAGCGCGGCTTAGTCTGAGTCGGCTAGAAATAAGAAAAGCGCCATGCAAAAACCAACACAAATGGTAATTTAGTTAAGCGTCGCACGGCGCGCTCATCGAGAGCAGTCCATCTGTCTGTCTCTACGACCGCGCGTCCAGCTATCAGCCCGCCAGCCGGCTCGTCCAACTGCCCGTTCCTAGGCAAGCAGTCAAATAGCCATCAGACCGTCTGTGCTGTCAAGTAATTGTAGGTATGCAGCTTTGTTCCTTCAGCACCACGCATGCCCCTCACCTTTTATGACTTCACAACCATGTAAGTTCTCAACACTCGTCGTTTGCTCGCGCGATTTCTTCAACCGCTTTATCGCTGTGACGTTCTCAACTAATTTTACGATCTGCTTGGCTTCGAGCCGTCGTCTGCTGCCCTTGCAACCAACTGACTGTCATTGTAGACTCGTTTGTGGTTGTTGTGCATTTAAATATACAGTCGCCCTGCAAAAGCCTACAAGCGTCGACAATTTCTTCTGCAGCCTGGTCCAATGAGCCCGTGAATCAGTCAACTCGCCAGTTTACGACTGATAGAGGCCAGTCATTTCGGGTAATCTATGCGGCGGCACCCACGTTCAGGTTTTTAGTTGCAATTGCGAAATCTGTCTTTTCCGTTTCGTTCCGCTCGAAGCTGTTCTTTGCTTTATTGCCCTGCTATTTAATGTTTTATTTATTTTTTAGTTTCTAAATTGTGGTAATTGCACACACGTGATTGATCGGTGCAGTCGCTTCGGCTCGACTTGTGTTTATATTTTGTTTGTGGATTTATTTAATGCACGTCGAAAAATACTTTGTGGTTTTTGTGTTGAAAAATGTAAAATAAATTTAGGCGTTAAAAGCTCCATAAGCAGTTATTCGAGATATCATCTTCTTCTTTACTAGCATAGACACCGTTTACGCGGTTTTAGCAGAGTTTACAGCAGCGCTCCAGTCGTTCTTCCTTTTCGCTGTTTGACGCAAATTGGAGATTCCAAGTGTGTCCAGGTCCTTCCCTACCAGGTCTTTCTCACTAAGTTGAGGCCTTCCTCTTCCTCTACTTTTCCTGGTTGGTACTGCGTCGAACACTCTCAGAACGGAAGTATTTTCATTCATTCGGACGACATGACTTAGCTATCGTAGAAGCTGGCTCATAACCATCATTCATCGCGATTTCAATCACATTAGCCACTATGGCGTTAGCTAGCTGGGATCTTTCCAAGCATTAGTACCGAACTTTTACTTGGATATTGATCGGATAATTTGATTGGAATATGAATTATTTTGACATGAGTTTTGTAGCATGAATCTCCATCTTGTTGAAATCAAATATCTTTAGAGTTTAAATATGCAATTTTTGGAACATTTCTCGCTCATAAACTCTCTTCTGCAGTGCTCTCGATAGGTTGGATTGCTATTCGAAGGATTTTCGAATAAATATGGTAGTCCTATCCCGTAAAACCGATCCATTTATGGGTTATTTTTAACGTGGTGGGTCCAAACCCTATTCCTGGGGAGGAATGAATCGCGTTCTCACTTTAGCTCGACTTCTACGGGATGTTTTATTTATTTTATTTTATTTTATTTTTTTTTTTTGCTACCCAGAGGATAATTGGTCAAAGACCGGAAGTGGTGAGCTGCTTGAACCATATGTAAAATAATCGTTTCTGGGTTTCTTTCCACCCTTGAGTGAATTTCAACAGATGACTCAATCCTCCAATGGAGGTGCCTCTATGTACAAATATTTAAATACGACCGGAGAGAATATGAATAAAATAGAATACATTTACTCAAAAATATTTATTTTAGTTTTAGGACATTTCAAAAGATAAGGAATATTCTCAAAAACAGAATCTTTTCCCATGTACTTCCCTACAGAAAATGATCCAAACAGGGCATGGAAATTTAAGCCGCCGCGCTTTCAATGCGCAGCGCACTCTGACGACCTTGGGTACAAAGCTTGCCATTTATATTGGATGACGTTCCGGCTGTTTGACGAGGGCACTCCAGCCGAAGCAATGTCAGCGGTATCAACAAGCAGTGAAAGAACAAATATACAACAACAATAAAACTGTATTGGGGTTATAATGCCAGCAAGCGACCAACGTCTGGAGTCAAGGCAGGCAGACAGTCATCAGTAGAGTCGATGATTGCGGCGAAGACGATCAGTGAAGGCATTGAGCAAACAAAGGCGCTTTATTATCCTTAATGTGCATTATTCGACGGAGAGAAATATACGTTTTCATTAGCCCAGTGCAAGTGCCAAGCGCACACTAACTTGCTTACTAAGCCTATACACACGGACAGTTGGAGCGGTCGGCTGCGGAAATTACAGTTTTCTTCACTCTGCATTTGTATTCGGTGGAGTTTGTATGCTGTGTGAAGTGTGTAAATGCAGTTTCGGTGAACCAAGTTCAATATTGAAGGCGGCCGAGTTCGGCAACTGTCGCTGCGCGGCGCGCTTTTGGCCAGAGGTCAGTACGGCATAACAGCAGTCGTAATCGCAGCACATCCTCACCTATATCGTTTTAGAATACACCTCCGCTTCTGTTATTGCCATCATCGTCGCATTGTGGTTGCTTGTGTGTTTATTGCTCTTTGGCTTGCGGCGGCTGGATGCGGCTTTGTGGGTCCGCGTGCGCACATCGCATGTGATTTCATTTAGTTTGCGGTCGATCACTCATGCGTTTGTGTGTTCCTACGTACATAAGCAGGCAAATATATGTATGTGGTTTTGCGCCTCTCTCTGCTCAGTGTTTCGCTGATCCTTGCATTGCGCTTTGGTTGCTGTGTCAATTTGTTTATTGGTATTATAATTCGCTTATAAAAGCCTTGAGTTTTGATAGAGATCAACTGGCATATATTACATGCTTTGACGGTTTAAGGTGTTGGTGTGATATTGGACATGGCAATTGTATGACTATTAATACTCAAATTCTCGACTATTTGTAGGCGTACTCTTCTGTAGGATGTTACAAGAGCATACAAATATATTATTTCCTAAAAAAAAGTGAATTGGGGATGGAGACCATTAAAAATTACCGCTAGTCCTGCTTTGCATTCCAACTAGTTAGTTACAAACTATCACATAAAATGGCTTTATAATTTCTATCCAAATTATTAGAATTAAAAAATCAAACATTAACGCTGTGAAGACGGAAATATTGACACAGTCTCTGCTTGCGTCTTCAGTTTGGTTGTTGCCTGCCTAAACGTGTCATTTGTGCTTCCGCAGAGCGCACCAGCAGTAGCACGAATTACGCTGAGAAAGCGACCTTTTATCTATGAGCCAATGAAAGCCATCGAAGTTTGTAGATATTCCGGCTTACTCAGCTTCCACATTGCGCGAAGCGGTCATTTTCTTCTCTCCAGCAAACGAATTATTAATAATTCTAGTCATTCTGCTTGGGTGGTCTTGGCGTGGTCTTAAGCTATAAAGTAGATCGCAGTGCTGCTATAATGAATGTAATCATGTTATGGCAACATTTAGTTTAATAACACCAACAAATGCAACAACAGTGTGTTCGGCGAAGAAACCCAATGGGGGACACACGGATGCTACGCGCTTGACGAAAACAGTATTTGACATTGATTGCGATGCTGTCGCGATAATAACGAAACTATGAGGAAGCTAATGCGTGGTTTTAAGTTTTCAAGTAGAGCAGAAGGAGAAAATTGATATTGCAAGCGCTTAATATGGGATCCATTCGTGTGCTTGAAGCTTCACCAGTGAGTGAAATATAATAAGTTTGTAACGGAAACAGTTGCGGTATAGTCGCCTCATGCCCATAAAGTGAAATAACTGTATTTTGCTTAGTTGAACGAGTAATTGTGTAGCTCGAGCCTATATTACCACCATTTAGTACAACTGGACATGTGAAACATGTCACATTATGTGAGGTTAGGTTAGGTTAATCTGGTAGGCCAATAAGCCATAAAGACCAATTTTGATCTTTTCCGATACCAGATGGAGTTCAGTCCAAGTCTAGGTCCAAGAGAAGTAGTCATCTTTTAGGATGAGGAAAAGATGCTCATATACTCTTATTTGCGTGAACATATCCAATTTTTTTCTAATAATCGTCATTTTCCGGAAGTGTTAATTCTTTTCATCCCGTCACATCGGAAACTCCAAAAAGTTTACAAAAGTACTGCTTCGAAATCGAGGAATTGGAGATTTTACTCGATGAGGATTCATGTGAAAGATAAGAAGACCTTGCTTCAGCATCGGGAGGCACCCACCAAGCAATTTAAAAGTAATTATGGGAAATGATTCAGAAATAAAGAAGAAGGGTTATTTATGGTCTCAAAAATATCACGCCTCTCATATTTTTGAGACCATAAATAACACAATAATTTGACTCTGCCACAGTACAAAACTCGACCAAACTTGAAAGCGCTTAACTGGTAAGTTCTACCTCAGCCGCTATATTTCGCAGATATTGCACAGTCCGACAATTGTCTATTCCGTTCCTTTGCACACGGTCTGGCTCAGAAGCAGTTCCACTCACAAGACGCCATCGAAAAATATCAACAGCTGTACCGTAATGGGATTCGAGCTTTGACAGAAAGATGGGAAAAAGTTGTGAATAGCGATGAACAATACCTTGAATAATTCACTTGTAACCGTTTTCGTATAAAATCAATATTTTCATCTTCTATTTTTGCAAACAATAGCATTAATCTTAGCTTAAATTCAGCGTTGTTCGGTAGGAGGAGCTCAGAATAATATAAATCTTTTTATGTGTACCGATGCCCATATATTCTGTAGATTTGATCAGGTATAGGTAAGAGGCTGATACTGCTCGACGAAAGGTTTCACGAATATGACAGTTTCTCCTGTAGATTGTAGTGAGAACCATGACTGAAAAAGAGAGGGAAAGAGACAGAAAATTCCAATAGAGCAGCGTCGCATAGATATCAGGCTGTGAGAGGCTGGTTTTTCTTTTGGATAACCTGCCAAAGAGAGAGAGGGAGTATCATTGCTACGAAATCAAAACCATGCATGGAGTAATTAGATGCTGTTACACTTTTATGGTATACGATAGACCTTGTATCTAACTGTACCCTGTTAAGTTACCAATTTTGGAACCCGAAGGTCCAAAGTCGGTTCACATTCGTTTCAAAGTTTTTGTTTTGGTCCTGTTTCAATTATCGATAACTGTACCGATAACTGGTCCTCCAAATCGAATTAACCGAAACCGCCTATCAGAATATAAAAATATTCAAATCCTCCATAGAACATTACATAATTAACTGAACAAATTAAAATATGCCACAAAGAATATAAAAGATTTCTGTGTTCCCAACACATAGACTCACACGCATATTAACTCGCTACAATTGCGCTCTATAGAATGCCATGAGGTCACGTTTTATGTCGAACAAAATTCAATCGATTCTGCGCCACCGCTTTGTAGATTTTATAACAGCACACACACACATGCACCCCAGTATTTGGATGTGAGTGTGTGTCGAAAGCAATCAAATAGAGGAGGAACTGTGGATAAGCAATTTATGCCACAATTGTTGCATGATACCTATTTGCCAACCTGCATACGTACGGCAATATTACCTGACCGAGTTATGCCCAGCTAAGGCCCGCTGAGCTTCGTTAAACGTGTAGCATCATCAGCTTCTCGCTCGTAACATTTATAATAACAATTTTTAAATTTAAACATAAAGCTAATAATACAGAATCGAGCGTACGGCCAGCGCATAAGCGACTCGGCAACTTAACGCTGTCAGTTTGTATGCCTCGTAGAACTGAATTCTAGCCGAGCTGCACCTTGAAGCCAGACATTATGCATAACGTTGCATGGCGA
Source organism: Bactrocera zonata (assembly GCA_037783105.1). Lineage (NCBI taxonomy): Eukaryota > Metazoa > Arthropoda > Insecta > Diptera > Tephritidae > Bactrocera > Bactrocera zonata. Next base: position 323,203 of record JBAWJQ010004427.1, on the reverse strand, counting down.
AGGAGTCTGCCAAGTTGCTTTTGTGTGGCCTGAGGCTGATGCAGCCAAGACGACGGCGATCTATGAATAGACGTAATGCAACATATCTACATATATTCGTACGTATTCGTATATGCTCGTATACACCCGTTTGCATGTGTGTATGTATGTATGTAAGTATATATGGAAAGAAACGGCTTCTGACTAGTGAAGCGTCTGAGCAATTTGACTGGATTTAAGATTATACTATGTAAAGATGTATATGTTTGCCAATGTGTGCTTGCGTCAACGGACGGACGGACGGACAATCGAACGTTTGTTTAGTGGGTTATGTTAAATTATTTATAGAAATTGTAATCTCCTGTATTAGAATAGTTAAATTGAAGTACCTGCCGGCAATGGCATAAGATTACCAGGTATTACAATCTTTTCCATTTTTATTTTTCGCTTGCAACTGTGGCATCACTGCTGGTGTAACTTACTGGTTGGGTTACAGTGTTATTGTTCGTCTGATCGCCTAAGTAGGTCAGCAGCAGGATTCTACACATGCAACATGCAACATGAGCTGGGTGGCGACTCACCCAGTACACGTGTGTGTTTGCATAGGGGAAGTGTTGGAGGTGTGGCATGTATTATTCGAGATGGGTTAAACTTTAAGGCAAGCAATCATGGCAAATTGTGATATGGATGCGGCAGCTTCTGTTTGCATATTTCTTTTATTTTTCAAATAAAAGAGACGAAATCTAAAATTGTTTGAAAAAATAGGCAAAAGTTCGAGCATGTTAGTAGGATTAGTGAATTTAAAATCATTTGATCTTTTTACAGAGAATATTCGTTTGGGATAAATAGTCTATAAACCTCAAACGGGCTTGTGTGCAAGTTATCGTCTTTAAGGTTATGTTAGGTCAGGGTAGGACTGATCCTCACCACTTGAATAGTTCAAAGGCCACCTAGATATCGATCTAAAGCTCAATTCCCGGTACTCCGTTGCCATGACATCTAGGGTGTGTCAACTACAGTGTAATGAAAACCGATCGGTCGAATAGAAAGTATGAAGTATAACCATCTTTCTTCAGACTGATTGTTATCTGTAAAATTTTAAAGCTTATTGGCAGTGTGCGATTAAAATATCTACAGCTTAGTAAGTTGAACTTAGCTGAGAGCAAGTCGCTCAATGGACTTCTGACTTTCCTGTGTCATAAGGACTTCCCATTTGTGCAATACTGGTTATATAGGCCAATGAGATCAAGCGAAGCCCACTCTCCATAGAAATACCACAACAGGAGCCCTGACTCATTCCTAACATTATGATATTGGGACGTGACTGTCCTTTTCGCTAACATTTCGTCTTTATATCTGATAGCTATCACGATCCATTAGGACCATGCAACGAACATCACAATTACTTTTATGTATTTTATAACCGTCAATGAAGGATGGAGTTGCTTCTGGCGGTTCATAGTTAATTGAATTTTTAAGTTTATTCTAGATGAGCAACGGGGTAAAATAGTTGCCTTTCTTAATTCGGGTTTAGAGAACAAAAGCCAATATTAGTCATGGAAAAGCGGCTATTTGGTTTTCAAAATATTATCAATTCCTTAAGGTAGTAGTCTGGTAACTTATGCCAATTTTCATGACTTCTTTGGAGGGTGGTTTTATTTTAGGAAAATAAAAATGAATTATCTTGAATATTTAGAGTGTTTTTATTTACATATTGAAAATATAAATAAAAAATTTATTTGAAAAAATTTAATACTTTATTACTATTATTATTGTCACTCGAAGTTGGAACCTCAAAAAAAGAATGCACGTGGGGGGCCGGGTGATTTTTGCTCTTGGTGTTATCTGAAATCAAATATTCTTGATTATTCTTAATCTGTAGACATGTCATTCTGGTCCGAACTACTAAAGTTAAATTTCAAGGGTAAATAACAAAATGGGGGACGTTGAAAAAAAGTCCTTCTATTTTAGCAAAGAAAGGATTGTAAAATAAAAAGTTAGGGTTGAAAAAATTCTCGTTAGTACCGATGAGAACTATAAATGCTCCGACCAGAAAAACAATGTTTTGAGAAAAACGCGTTTAAAGTTCAACAACCTTAAAAGTTGGACTCTTCTGAAACTAGTTATAATTTCCGAAATATTTCGTATTTTTGTCTGAAATTTTCACCGTATATTCTCAAGACATTGTACTTTCAAATTAAGCGAAAAAAATTTAGATTTTTTGAATCCAAGTTATCAGACTACTACCTTAAGTGGTTAGGTGTAGTTAGAATTTTCAAAAAATATTTTTCGTTATGTGTATCTTAAAAATATTCCCTGAAAATTTCACGTTGATCCGACAATTAGTTTTTGAATTATTCGAGAAATAAGAAAAAGAGCTCAGGCACCTCAAAGCGCTACTGTGAAACATTAAACGCGTTTTCCTCAAAACTATGTTTTTTTGAATCGGTGACAACTATAACTCGAGAACCGTTCAGTAGATTTTGATCGAAGAATTTTTATTTTTTCGAAAATTTCGATTTTTTAAGACCAATTAACTGTTGATTTTTTCGCCACCACTGCCTATCTCTATCCCACGATAGGTCAAATGAAGATCTTGGAATATTAGTTTGCGACCAGCCGCATTACTTTCCGGAACAACAATTAATTTTGAACGTCCATCACGAAATTTGCTTTGCAGCAATCTATGACCTCGCTTTAGTTCATAATACTATCGATAAATACGGATCCTTGATCGATGGCTGATCATTGCTGAGATAATTCACGTCGAAATTTATACAAAATAATCGCCCGACGATCTTTGGAATTTCGTTCATTTTTTTGGCGAAAATTTTTTTAATTTTAATTAATTTTTTTTGACCGATGCTGTCCTCAAATTTTATGTTTAATTAAGAATACCTAGAAATCTATGACATTGTACATGACGATAAAATTAGTATTTATGATTAGTGTTTGTGTAATGCGTCTATTTACATCCATCCATATAATAACGGCGCTCTAGATTCTCCTCTTGCCAAGTTCAAGTCTCTTTAAGCCATATTGTTTAGGCTCATCAAAAGATGCTTGCAAAATGTAGCATCTAACAACCACATGTGCTTCATTTTGCTAAAATATGCGACAATAATTTTATTAAACCGCTTTCTTTGCGTAATTGCGCGCGACATAAGTGCATGGAAATACGCCCATCGGTGTCGTGTTCAATCCAAAGCAATTCAGCGCAACAAAGTGATACGTGAATTTCTCACATTGCATTAGATAATGAAATTATTTTCGACGCCGAAGCAGCAGATTTTTATCAGCGATTCCCATGCCGTTGCCGTTGATGTCAAGCGCAACTTTCCGCCTAACGCCGACTTCCGCCAGCGCGTTGCATACGTCCACGTACGAGTGGCTGATATACTCGTATTTTGCTACTTACTTACTTACTTGCCACAGCAGCCAAACTGGGTCATTAGTGGAATGCTGCGTAATCTCGCGAGTGGCATCATTATTTGCCCCGCCACGTACAAAAACGCGATGACTTACATATTGGCCAGCTGGCCTGATGTGTCTGCTCGCGGCCAACGGGCAGTGAGTGTCTATTTACCGTCACAGCGTTTGGCCTATCGCACGGCTCAATCTTTAACTCTGCACAGCCGATAATAACGCCGATGCCGATAATGACGCCGTTGAATACTTTGAATGCCTCGAATGTTCAGCAGTTGCTGCGCGGCTGACAGGCTGAGGATGATCGATTTCTATCGCTTGCAACTGAAAATTACCACGTTGATGCAACGGCAATGCCAACAAAAACAAAGCATTAAAGCAGCAGACAAAAAATACAAAACAGCAACAATGTTGCATTTGCAATGGTCGGTAGTCAGAGTCCATAGATTGGATGCAATGATCCATCAAACGTATGATAGCCTCACCATTGCGCCAGCGGCAGTGACGGCAATTTCCACCAAGTGCCTTTTTTCAATATTCTCTAACGGTGCTTGGATGCGCGATCGCTTATCGGTGCCGGTGCTGGTGTTGCTGTTGTTTTTGTTGGCGTTTGTGGCACTGCGTACGCGCGCTGGACTTATTAGGCGCTGCTGCTACAACAGCAGCCGTGTGCAGCTGACATGATTGCCGCAAAAAGTTGCTTTGCCAAGTGCCTAATGTTGTACAGGCAGTCAAGTGCAACAAGTGCCTGCAGCGGCGGTTGGTTGATATCATAGACAGTGGTTCATTTTAAGAAAAAATTTTAACACAAAATGGATTTAATGTGAACGAAGATGAACGTGGTTGTCGGAGCGTGTCAAAAAGCTAAAATTTTTGAGAGATTTCCGCAAAAGCTCACAAAAAGCTTCTTCAATTTTTAAATATTTTGCATGAAAGGAAATACCTATTTTAAAAAGAACATCAAAAAGAGTAGTAGGGGGTTATGTAGGTGGAGTGGCTCTCTGAGGACACACATAGGCTTTAGGGTGCTCATTGTGAAATCACCGGAACTAAAATACTTTCACTGTACTTTCTCCTTTCTGCACCTTCCTGTGCTTCTGAGGAATTTCACCAAAACAAAAAGCTTTATCTGTGTAATCTGCCAAACGTCGTCAAGAATTCCTCGACCGATAAAAAATAGTATCAGAAACTTCGCAAACTTTCTGAAAATCTGTAAGCGCTAAGCAGATCGGAAGCTTTTGTGACTACAGCAAAAGTTCAGTCTTTCTCAAGTATGAAGAAGAGGAGCAGAAAATTATTAAAATGTTTTACCGAGAACCACATGAGAGTTATGGCCATCCGATTCCCGAAGGCCACATGGTAAAATATCATCCAATTTAGAGCTTTTGTCAAGTTTCTTGGTCTCAAGGAAGAAGAATGCTTATGAAATCCAAATTTCTCAAATCCGGGTCATGATGGCGAAGAGCGGTATATTTTCCCTTTATTTTTTTTTAAAGCAAGAATTTTGGAATAATGGTCTGAATCCAGCTTTATGGAAATTTTACGACTCTAAGTGATCTCGCGCTTTTGTTGACATAAGCTTCTCATATACGTCAACCACTGTATAACAACTGCCTCAAAAGCGTAGCAAGTCAAAGTCGGTTTTTAGTCGCTACTATTATAGGCATTGTTGCTGTTGTTGTGCTAATAACACAAAAAGCAACATTTCTTGTAATAATTTCCACAATTCACTCACGTGAGCCGTATGTAGCGAGCGAGCAAGCGTGCGCCTGCGCATTCAGCCCGCGGCGGCGCAGATTTGCACAACTGCACACGCCTGCAACCACCGAAACCACCGCGCTGCCGTTTGCTGTGCAAGCAGGACGTGCGTGAGTGAATGCTGTTTGTAGTCGTTTGGTGCCGCGGCGATCGCGGCCGAGTTAGAAGACGTGGAGGATAATGAAATAATTGAAAACGGGCTGCTCTGGCGCAACGGTTACTCGGTGAGTTTGCGTTGCGTCCAAAAGAAATGTGGCTCTAATGTTGTTTTAGTGTTGCGACAACAACGAAACAAATCGTGTGCCGCCCACTTTTTAAATTGAATACAAAATGGAAGCAGGCAAAGTCGGGAATTTGGCGTAAAATGTGAGTCTACGCTGGCGTATCAAGAAATCATTAACGGCGGCTGCTGTAAGAACTGCGCGCCGCACAGAAGCAGGCGCAATCCGTCACGACGCTGAAGAATGGCGGCGCTTGATGAAGTGATTCGCAAACGATCTGCGCCACGCAAGCACTCGCCACTGGAACACGAAGCCAATGCGAGCTGAAAGTTCGGCGGACCCACAGCGCTGCTCATACGCTTCATTAGTGCGGAGCGCGCAAAATTATGGCATTATTAATAATTTTGGGCAGTTGTGGCAGCCAGTTTGCATGCGAATGCGCCATCATGCACCGTGACGTGGCAACATCGCTCACTTCGTGTGGCACACACCAACGGCTACTGGACATACGTACTACACATGCAGCTGCCAAACGCGACGCCACCGCGCTGATGAGCTGTGTAAATAAACGATTTGATGTGCAACGCGTGCGCGAAAGTTGCAACCAGTAAAGACACTCCACCACTGCCAAACAGTAGCCGCCAACCTGTTAGAACCGTAAACGGTAGCCGCTGCAGCGACGGCATCAACATGACAGCCCGCCTGTTGCATGCCGAAAATGGGTGTGACAATTTGATGCTGTTGCTACAGCGACTTAAACGTACGTTCATACCCGTCAATGTTGCATGCCTCATCGGTGTGTTATGTGTCATTGGCAGCGCGCTTGTTGCATGTAAGCGCGCACGACGCAGTGAACGAATCAATCAGCTGTCAAACTAAAAATGCGCTGGACAAGCGGAGAAGTAACGCTCTTCAAATAATTAATAAATAACAACAACATCCACATAAAGCTCATTGAACAGTCTTGCCTTTAATATATTTGTTGCTAGCAACCTGTCTTCTTGATCTTCTACAACCGCGCTCATTTCGAGTCTTTAATGAAAAATTCTTGCTTAGTGGCTGGCGTCAGCGCTCGCCTTCCACTTTGCGGGGCGTTGCACAGCTGGCAACGTCAATTTGTCATGAATATTAAAAGATTTAATTAATAATTTAACATCAGCCATGCAAACTAAGCAGCTCAGCGCGACAGCCGGTGAAGGAAATTGATGGGAGGCGAGGAGGAGGTGGTGTGCGTGAGACTCGTTCATGTAATCAGCTGTTTATGTGTTGCCACGCCTCCATTGTCAACTTCCTTTTGTAATGCGAAAGTAAGATTGGCACCGATGAAGAACTACCTGCACGGCGGTTGGTTATGTAACTCACTAATAAACTGGTGGTTGCAGCTCAGATGATGCCTCAAATGATGCCTCGTAGAAAGCGGAATACGTCATAAAAGAGCTTCCTGAAACTTTTATTTCAATTTACAATAAATTTCAGCACACAGTGTCGCAGTATCCAAAGGAAGTGGGTTGACCATGTGCTAAAGCCAACAATGTTACCACATAATTTTCTATTAACGGTTCAAGCGCTTTATATTTTTTTAACATAATGTAAATAATATAGTATTTCCGGCAATATATCATGATAATTTTGTGTTAAATTATTCATTTAGCATATCCTCATGTATATCCAGCTGAACAAGTGATAAGGTGTGCTTTATCTTGAGTTCACCTTTTTGGTTCAAAAAACCTATATGCCTGTAGGTCATCTTAATATTATAACATCACGAACTTAGTAACAAATCCGAGAACTCGGCTGGTAGCACAATGATATGGCTGGTTCATTAATATAGTTCAGAGCCTTAACCAGAACATAGTGTCTATTATTTATGAAAGTATGTATATTTTAAGGACTTTGTCACAAGAATAGTGAAGCTCAACTTCGTAATGACTGGATCATTAAAGAAGATTTGACACAATGACTGCATAGTAACTTATGTGTGAAGCGTGACATCGTAATTAAAGTTAGTACACGTGTTCCTGAGTATAGTAAGGACGCCCACAAAATGTCATTTCACGAAAACCTATAAAGTGCCATAACTAGTAAGCCCTATATATTGTAATCTCATCCAAGGCATCGCAATAGCAAGAGGGCAACTGTGAGCAAGCAATTATGAAAAAGTGCGCGTGGCCTCAACCTCAAATAGGTTAAATGTACATATATTCTAACCCACTAAAGTTACAAGATTAATGCCGGAGCAGCCATTCTGAAGAGAATATTGCTGCTGTTGCCGAGGATGTCATGGAAACGCCGTCGACATCGACTAGACGACGTGCCACGCAAATGGGTATCAGTCGACGGTATTTACAGCAAATTTTGATACGAGATTTGAAGATGTGTCCGTATAAAGTCCAGACGGTGCATCAGCTGTTAGCTGCTGACCGTCAATCGTGTCTAACATACGCTCAAGCCATCTTTAATCACCACCAAGAGGAAGATGATTTTTCAACAAAAATAATCATGAGTGATGAGGCCCATTTCCATCTTAGCGGGTTTATAAATAAGCAAAAGTTACTCTTCTGGGGCACTGAATATCCGCGTGTAACCCACGAAGAGCCATTACACCCGCTCAAAGTCACTATATGGTGTGCTGGAGGAGTCATCGAACCTTTTCACCGGTTTATATGTCAACAGGCATCAGACTCTTGCAGCTCTTAAAGGCAATATTCGTCAAGAATGTGAGGACCTATCGCCGAAAGTTCTGGCCGAAGTGATGGAAAATGCCATATAAAGGGCTCAAATGAGAATCAACTATGGCGGCAGGCATTTACATGACATCATATTCTTGACTTGATGTAAAAAATTCTAAAAGACCAAATAAAAACAATCCACAAACAGAATCAAAGTTTTTCATTATTTATAAAAATAACAGGCAAAAAACATCGGAAGGTAATTTTTGCGCCATCTTGTAAAATTGCTTGAATATCAATTCTCTGATTGGCGGTTTGCACCTCAAGATACTTTTTCTGGGTTTGGTTCCTGCGAGTTAAAATGTTCGGTTTAACCTGAACTTAGGGCCTCCTTACTTGTTTTAGTTTTTATTTATTGTAAATTCGCATACAAAATTTAATTGAAAAATTGTGAATAAAATTCCGTTCGGATTGAGCAATGAGCCGACAAATTAGTTACACTGCCAATAAGTTTTTCGGAGTGCTGCCGCGCTCAACCGCGAATGTAAACTGAGCTTTTTTGTAATTTTCATGAAATTTTGAAATGACACTCAGCGAAGGGTAAGAAGAGACATGAATGGCGTAAAGTTTATTATTTTGCACTGACGCTGTCACAGAGTCACATTTTAATAGACAACTCAATTTATGTATAATGCATATGTGAATATTTATTTATATTACTGCGCATATATTTACATGTATAGTGATGCCACACACGCCGCATTTCACCGTGGCATGTTCGTGTATTTCTTTACTTTTCGCAGAAATTTGCGGCAGTTAAATGACGCTTCGCTAATGTCGAGTGGCGGCGGCAAATGACGCACTGCGGCAAAGGCAAATGTGGCAAGAAAAAATATGAAATCAAATTTACACTCATATAAGCACGAAGTTACAGACACACAGACACACAGATACTCATATTTGCATATATGCTTACAGTAAATTTATTGTAGGTGAGGGCAGTGGAAACTCCACTCGTTGACGCCACTCATGCTGACACTGACACTTTGCCACATTCAAATGAACGGTGGCACAAACGACACAAATTCATATTTAGCACAATAAGCCTCATACATATATTTAGCTATTCTTCCTAAAGGCGAGTGTTTGAACGAGTTTATTTTTAACAAAGTCCTCACGCACTCGCATATGCGCACACATACATTCACACACATGTGTTTGTTTCCCACACACACACACACGCATTCCATCGCCAGCAACTTAACCCTTGCTTTACTTTGCGCGCTCTGCCTTCTTTCTGCGGCTTCTTCGCAGCCCGACTGGCTTTTCTACTTACAGGGCTTTGCTTTGTGCGCTGACTTGCCTTGTGTTGTTGGCATTGTTCTTATTGTTATGGTTATTGTTGTAAAGCTATTTATGTGCGTTGTTGTCCATATGACACGCATACTGACGCGTGACTTAAGCGATTGCGTGTTGTGTTTCGCTGTTGTATAAATTGGCTTTTTGTTTGAATTTAGCAGTCATTGCGTTTTATTGTTTGCAGAAAGGATATGCCGAAGGATTATACGCCAGCTTGTGCTTTTCAGCTAATCCATTTGTGCTACATATACATAGAAATATGCATATGATCATTACGAGTATATATGTACAGTGCGAAATATGCTGTGGTTTATCTAAAGAAATAATAAAAATAATAATTAACGCGCCTTTCCGTCTTTTTTGATTCATTTGAAGGAAATTCGGTTTATGGTCTTGGTCTTGGATGATTCTTTGGTAAAAATATTGTTCTTTAGATTGTTCAAAACCTTCATTTGGCTTTTCGACATTATCTTACAAAACTTCTCCGCGTTAAGTTTCTCAGAAACTTGTAGCATTGTTGCATTATTGGCATAATATCAGTCTTTCTAGCTACTGCAAAAAAAATAATAATGATTTAAATGAATAGAGTTCAATTCATCACCAGTGGAGCTGTCAACGCAATCAGCAAACTTGGCGCAGAAAAGTTGTATGAAAGAAGCACGAATGGTTTGTAACGAAAGGCCAAAGATAACATCCAGATCATAGTTTTTTGTTAAGACCAAATCGTTTTTCAGATATTCGAAGTATAGAAAAGTTTACAAATGCGCTCAAAAATCTGCAAAAAATTACCAATCTATGAATATATATTGACTTCTTAAGTCAGTGTTAATACGGTAGAATACTCGAGCATAAAAAATACATCAGCCTAATAAAGAATTTTAGTTATCAATATAGATGTTGAGCCAACCTCTAAGTACCAAATAATTTATAAAAAATATTTTCGTGAATATTTTGCTCCTGGAAAGCCTTTTTTAAGCCTCCCACAAAATTTGCTGGCATTCCTGGGCACCATTCTCACATTTCAAGGCGAGTTTTTCTTCTTCATTCTGAATAAGAAGAAGAAGAATATCTCAGTAACAACAACGATGAGATCTGGAAAATTTTTCTCGAATTAAGGCAGTAATATATTTTTAGTAATCAATTGAAGATTTCTTCTCACCCATACACTTTTTTTTAGACTATTTAAGAAAGAAATTTTGGTAAAAAATTGATTTTTTTGTTTTTGAAAAAACCGCCATTTCGTCAACAAATAAAATTTGCTATTCGTTCGATTTGCCTTACTAGATTTAATATTTGTTAATGAAATCTTATTGTTTTTTTATATTCAGAGGATCCACATGAGAGATATACTGGCCACCACAAAATTTATTTTTAAGAAGAACATCCGGAGACCAGCTGTAGTTTCTTGCGTTTAACAGTTACCAAATCTTGAGAAACTTTCGAGAGATGTCTCTTACAGTTCATAAAGTCTTAGTGCACGTCGGCATGGAAATCATATATTCTATTGCAACAATTCAACTACTATTAGAAGAAGAAGCGGACACAAAAATTATCACTACCGAAGTTACTACCTCGATTTTTTCCAGAAAATTTTCTAAAGTGGTTTGTAATAAAGACATCCGAACAGGCTGTCAGCTGATCTATCTAACCCATCTGCAACTCCGCAAGCAACAAATTTTTAAGAAGTAGGCTTTGATCCCCCCTCTAATAAGTTAAATATACATATCTCTTAAATTACTAAAGCTACAACAACTAAATTTGTTTAGCGTAAATATTATGAGAACTCCTACCGACAGTTTCTCCCTATACAATGGTACTGTTCAAAACCATTAAAAGCGAATATCTCGGAACCAGATCGACCGATTTCAAATAAATTTAGTACGTAGCATTATTTTCATATTCCAAGTTTATAGCCACTCCCACTTTTCATATAATACAAATTTTAATTCCATTTCATTCTTTCACTTTTCTGTACACAAATCAGGATTCTACATGGAAATTTGTGACAAGTCAGAACGCTGAGGTATCTGTCTCTGTAGGTTCGGAAATACGGCAACTGATAAAAGAAAGTTGGATTTCAAGGGTAATATTGTTGTTGTTGTTGACGCTAGTTCCAAGATAGACGAAATTATCTACGACTACAAAGTTGTAACTTTCAACAATGACATGTGAGTCAAGTCGTGAAGGTGATCAGTAATTGTTTGATGACAGGAAATATTACGTCTTGTTCTCGTTAACAACCAGACCCATACGCTTCGCTTTCGCATCCAGTGTGGGGAAAGTGGTACTAGCGGCGTGGTTGTTGAGGCCAATGACGTCAATATCATCGGCGTTTGCCAGCAGCTGTAATCTCTTATAGAAGTTTGTACCTTCTCTAATTAGCTCTGCTGCTCCTATTACCGTCTCCAGCAATATATTGAAGAAGTCATACAATAAAGAGTCTCCCTGTTTGACATCATACCAAGATCAGATATAGCGGCAAAGACACAGTTCCTTTTCGTGCTGTCAAAGGCGGCTCTAAAATCGGAAAAAAGGTGGTGTGCGTAGATCTTCCTTTCACAGGTCATTTTCAAGGTATTCGCCAAAGTAAATATCTGAGATACCCTTATAATGGTATAATTACTTTTTCAAAACTAAAAAAAATATGAAGAGTCCAATTTTACTTGACAATTGACTTAGCAATGACTATATGATTCTGTGGTACCACCACGTTGGACGTTCTATTTATTTTAGATTTATGAACGAAGTTTTCTCTATAGTGCAGTGCCGAAACATTTTCCTACGCGTTTTGTTTAAAAACTGTGTTTTTTAAATCGGCTGTGAATGTTTCAGATATCTTGAAAGCGTAGTTGCTTCTCTTGTCCTTACTCTCAGCACAAATTGACAAATTGAAGTAATTTTTGAGTTCTTTACTGGCTGAATCCCTTAAATCAAAATCACATTTGAAGTGTGGGTCTGATAAACCAATGAGAACTATGTAAAATATTATTTTATATGTATATGCTTATTCCAATTTAATGACATAAGGGTAGGTAGAGTGACGGTTTAACGACGCGCCTATTTCCTTATGATGCCCATTTTTAAACCACTGGTGAATAAAAACATTCTTAAATGTTTCACCGCTATTTATAATTAAAATAGATGAAACATATGTTAAACGCCAATAACCTCTTTAAAAGTAGCAAAAACGGGGTTAATTTGAACAAAGCCTTTTCTATTTTAGCAAAATATTTTCAAACAAATTTATGAGAGCGCTAAGTGATTGGCCTACTGCGGAGTCTAACCCAAATATTCGGTTCAATGGAGCGCTACACAAAAAGTCCCTACACTAACTTCTGCGCCATCCCACTAAAATGCCATAAATAACCAGCAGGCACATAGGCAAGTGACACCCGCAGGCCGAGGTAGGCGCCGGAAAACGAAAGTGAAATGGGTGCGCTTGGCTGTGCGCTTTAAAATATGAGTAGAGGCTTTGAGGCGGAAATTCGAGCGGTTGCACTACACAACTACACATATGTCGCTATATATGTAAGTATATACTATATATGTTTGTTTACTTTATTGCATTGAAGGAGTAAATTGGAGGCCACACCGAAGTCTACACATACGAGTGTAAAATGAAACCGATTGTCGGAGCTAAAAATTCCTTCACTGCCGGCAAGAAACTGAGGATGAGAAATTTTGCCGCGTCAGCTTTGTTGTTGGTGTCACTTTAAAGCTTATTACAACGAGCGTCGAGCAAAGGCGAAAAACAACACAACACATAAATAAGGCGGAACAGAGAGAATAATGCGTGAGGACTTAAAGCCACTTGTTTTGCCATTTGCCTTTGTTTATGCGCACTTTCCGCCGCAAGTGAAATGGCAATAAGAGCGCTTCAAAGATTTCAGGATTTTTCTGCAAGAATTATGTGCGAGTAATTGCTGTGTGTGTTTGTTTTTGTTGTTTACATTCCAGCATTAGGCGCCATTGTTATATGAGGAGGAATCGAAATTATATGGTAACAAACATAATTCAAGGCCCACACATACATACATACATCATACATATACGAAATCATTTGCGGTTTCGTACTGAAATGTCGCTCATACGCCCCGGAGGCCAACAAGCAGCAAACATTGCAGGCAGCCAGTGTCACTGCCATTGACATTGCCGCAATCGGTCGTGTCACAGATGTGCCCCTTATTACTTGCGCATGTTTCCTTGTGCCCTCTTTTGTTGTTGTTGCAACCTGAGAGCGTTGCTCGTGCGGTGGCGGTGGCAACGGCTGCTGCTACTGCTACTGTTGATGTTGCCGTCAGCGCCAAAGGCGTACACAAAGTAAATTGTTAAGCAGCTCTAATATGTACACACACACACGCATACATATAAAAGTGTATGCCACATGTGGCATGCGTGTGTTAGTGCCAAGACTCAAAGGATTTAAGACAATTGTCAGTCATGTTACGCACAACGATTGTCTGGCTGGAGTGCTGCCAACGATGCTTGACTACCCACGCGTTTACTTACACATATACATGCGCATAGACATGTGTGCCACACATGTATGCCACATATTTGCACTGACAGCGTTGTTGGCGTATTTTTCGCATGTCTTTTGTTGCATACAACCATATCGCCAGCGGTTATAAAATCCTTTGATTTGCTTTTATCTCTCATATAGTTTAGTATTCCACTTCTGCTGCAGTGTTGCCTTCTGCTGCGCCCTCACTTTGCAACTGCTTTACGCTCAGCTGTCTTTTTAGTTGCCATTATCTCTGCTTTCAACATTATCGTTTTGTCTCCCTTTAATTCTTTTGTTGTCGCTTATTATTATACGCACGTGTATAAGCCACATATACTTCTATATACATACAAACTCATATATGTATGCTTGTATGTGTGCGCCGTTATTCTTCAGTCGTTTATGAAGCGCGTAATTAGATTAGACTCTTTTATGCGTGTATAGTTAGTGAAAACATACACTTGACTACTTGTGCTTTGTTGGCTTTCCACTCCATCTCTACCACTGTACCCTTTGTCGTCCTCTGAACCGCCGATATGCATCCATTATTGTTGCAGATAACTTCATAGTGGCATTTTATGTCACATGATGTGCTCACGCGTTTCTTTGGGACTCCCCTCGAGGCCAGTTTTTCACACACTTTTGCACTTTTCATTTATGCCAGTCTCCTTCGCGCTGAAAACCCTTCTCACAGCTTTATATTGTACTCCCTTGGCTCGGAGATAAAGCAAATTATATAAAATGCGCTTTTGCAAAGCTTAAAATACTTCTACTTAAGACGTGTCCTGCGGGAACGCTGCGCTCCTCGCCCAGTCATAAGTTTTTTTCACGTTTTTATCCGCCAACGGTATTACAAATTATTATTAGTGCGCTAAACTGAGTGCTTAGTAGACTGCATGCTCGGAGAATTACTTATACGCACAGGTGCTCTTTTTTAGTTTGCATAGTAGCTTGAAAGGGAAGTTAGCTTTAGGAAGTAAAGGAGGCATTTGAAACCTTTGTAAGGCAGTGGAGGTGCCGCATATTCTGAATTGTAGATGAAATTTAAATAGAATATGACTTACCTGAAATTTGAACTTGACTTAAGAAAAGTAAGTATTGCAATATCCACAGAATTCTTGTTTAGTCAGGCATATAATCTTAATTACTGCTTTAAATATTCATAATGAGCAAAAATATCACAGTCTCTATCAAAACTATGTATATGTGATATTGAAGATCATCTACAACTTAAACATAAAAGTTGTATGTGATTGCCAAAGTTGTGCAAATCGGCCTTTACTCATCAAAAAAAAGCACGCTTAGATTCGGCTCAGTCTCGTTCTGAAAACCCCATTTATACACTGCTACCATTTAAGAGCAGATTCAGATACTTTAATGGTCATCAGCTTCAACTTTGGTAATCAATTCGATTTCAAAAACTTCATCAATTATTTGCTGCTAACAAAGACTTTGATCTAGGTTCACTAATACATACATTTCAATATAGGATCTAATGTATCGAATAACCTTCATTCTCAAGCAAAAATCTGGAGGCCTACATATAGCCGATAAATTACATCTCGAAAAAAGTTACTTGAACAAAAGACGAATACTGCAAGAATATAGAACCAAATACCAGACTATATCGTAAAATGGTCCAATAAGGAAATCAAAAATACTTTTTGTAATGCAGTGTCAGTATGCATAAGTTTTGAAATCCTCCCACAAACGTTTCAAAGGCACAGTGCACCTACAACAAGCCCTTTAAATGCTCTAGACTTTCCCTTTGACCTGCAATATTTTTAAAAAATGTTGAAATGACCGAAAAAGACAATAACTATATAAATTTTGTGTTTATGTCTACTGAGATCCATTTTGATCTACGCGAAAAAGTAAATATGTACGAGTATGGAGTGAATTTGGTTAGGTTATGTTAGGTTAATCTGATAGGCCAATAAGTCACGCATAGACTGGTTTGGTCCTTTTTGATACCAGATAAAGTTCACAAGGAGTAGTCAACGTTTAGAATACCTCCGCTTGACGCGAATTTGGGAGGACTCTTCGGCCTAACTATCGATACCTCCTGCAGTATATCATATTGTAAGGAACCCAGATGTTTTCAGCGTAGACTTGCCAATACAAGAAAAATGCACAAGGGATGCTTCATTGTTTCCCTGGTGCCCTGCTCTAGACATTTTCTGCAGTCTTCTCGACCTGTCAGCTTTATCCTGAGGGCATGTGTTTCCACCGGACAGTTACCAGTTAATATTTCCATCTTGTTCCTACATTCTCTTCTATCGAGTGCTAATAGGAGTTTGGTGTATTTCCGATATGCCTCTTCTTTACATGCTCGTATGGACAACGAATGGGTTTTCCAATACTGATCACGTTTTCGGATGTTAGCCGCACACCATTTTGGGCAATCTCGACTACTATTTCATTGTACTCGTAGCTTTTGTGGCTTGGCACCCAGCAGAAGTGAAGTTACTTACTTCTGGCAACAATTTCCACTGCTGACCTGTTTCCCAAGACACTTCTGCCCGCGTTGCGATACGAGGTTACTGCCTTGATTGCTGCTTGGTTATCTATGCAGATGTTAACCGTGGATTTGCCTGCAGGTACATTAGAGGCCCGCTTCGAGGCTTTCGAAATACTTCAGCTTGAAATATACAGCAGTGGTCTGACAACTCAAAAGATTGCTTAATACTTAACTATGAACAGTATATTTCCGCACCAACTTCATCATCCATTTTCGAGCCATCCGTATAGATGTTTATAGTGTTGCACGTAGCTAATATACCTTTATGCCAGCCATTTTTTTCTATGTTTACCTTAAACCTCTTTCTCAGTTGAAAAGTGGGGTCGTGTAGTCGCTGTTTGCCCAACCGCCATTACCCACTAAGTGAATTAATGCTAGAAATAATCCACGAGACGAACTTCATCTAGAACGTGTCATTGTGTCATCTACGTTGGGCCATATTTCTTTGAAAAAGAATTTAAATATGAGCTGTACCCCAGATGTATCCCTTTAAATAGGGCTTGCTGCCACTAAGATGGAGCATCTGCACTCATAGCCAGACCGGTTTTTGCGGATCTCCAACGCAAATTTAACATCAAGAAACTCCACTTTCCGTTGGCTCCCAAGGTCAACTGCTCGGACTGCACCCGAATCCAGAAATATGTCTGAATTGAATTAGTCCATTAAATCGACAATCCCGACTTCAGCTCTTCAGACCGCAATGAATAATTTTCTAGTTTGGTGTCTGATATGCATGGAGGTCATTTACGGTCCGTAGTTTTTAAAAATAATTAGTTATATAGAATGGAGGTTATATATAACAACAGTAAAAAAATGTGTCTCTAGTAAAACTGTTTTGAATCAACTCGATTTGTCCTTGGTAAGAAGAATCTTTAAACTCCCTGCATATATCTCCGTCTCCAACTTAACTGAGCACCCCAAGCTGCAGAAACTCAGGTGGAGATCGAATTTTTCCAGACCAATAAGTGGGCATATAAAACAAAACACAAATAAAGCGAGAAACGCAGAAACCTGAGTAGTATTGAAGAAAGCCAGCGAGTGTCAACTGTGGACTGTCAAGCAACGACGGTGTCACCCAGCAACACTTTAGGCGATTGCGCGAATGACTCTCGCTCCAGCGACTGAGTGACAATTTTATTTGACAGCTTACACTGACGTTGCGAGTGGCCAACAAAAGCAACAGCAAGCACGGTCCTCACCAACCATTTCTCCGCCGTTGAGGAATACAAAAAGATCGCAAGTAGACGCAGCCTTTTTTGCGTTGCACATTGCTGTGTTCACTCGCCGCCTCTTGTTTTATTCATTTTCCGTTTTTATATTAATTTTCACCAAAATTGGCAAAAATGGAATGTTCAGCGTCAACAAAAGCCGCTTGTTGCCGCTGCCGGCTACACTGGCTCAGGTGACCGGCCGTGTTGGCCATTGCCAGCGAAGCGGTAATTTCTTGCACGTCAATGCCTTCTTTGTGGCAAGTCAACGTTTTTGCGTGCTGTTGTTGCCGTGATGTTGCCTTTATTATTAATACAATAACATGGTCACAGTTAAGCAGCCAACTCTAAAGCGTTGAAGTTGATCATTCTGCCATGCAGTGGTGTGGCTGAGTAAGTGAGTGAGCGCAAAGAGCTGCAGCGACGGCACTGCTGCTGCTGGTGCCACATGCCACGCTGAGGTGTTGTCATTGGCTGTCAATTTTGATTGGCGTTGGTTGTTTGAGTTTTTCAACACTCGCCGCTAACTCGCTTTGTTCGCTGCGTTTAAACCTTTCTACTTTTTCATTTCACACACACATTTCCAGTCTGCTTTTGTCGCATTCACTTTGTTGTGGTGTTAACGACAATAATTTTACTGCGATCGCCAATGCTTGCATCGTAAAGTGGTTGCATTATTGTCACACGCTTGCAACTGCGGCTTTGTTGTGCTCACTTACTTACTCACTCGCTCACACATTCCGACATGCATGCCAACACTAGCTCTCGCAGTTGTCTGACAACTGTCACTAATGACACTTGGCGACATTCAACTTTAGCTTTTTCTTTATACATAAATTTTACGACATGCTTGTAGAATGGGTGTTCATATCTAACGATAATAACATTATAAAGCTTCAGCAATCAAATACTTCACAAAGTTTAAGAAAAATATACTCTTTGAATTGTGATTACCTTAATGTCATGTTAGAAAATGTATCTCATTAGTTTGCTGCATTGTCTTCACAGTTGTACAAACACTTTTACTGGACAATATCAATTCCGACATCAACTATTTCCTTACAAAAACTAAATTTTTTGAAACAGTATAGTATGAAGTGTTTTTATATGGATCAAGCAGCTCAGGACTTCCGGTCTTAGACCAAGCATCCACTGGGTAGCCAAAAAATATCCGTTTAAAGGCGGGCTAAAATAAGAATGCGAAACATCCCTCCAAGTTGTGCGCTGAGTTTGGGATCCGCTGCATAAAAATACATTCCCAACGAAAAGAACAAAACAGCCTCGGATTAGAGGTCACTACTAGCTACTTTTCCACCTTTTTATGACAGTGAAGGAAAATTACTCTCCATACAATGCAAAATATTATCGCCTTTTTGACGAATTCGATTTAGCTCTTCCCGAATATTTTATCGGATTAATGTTGACTAGATTCCGGGCCGAAATGAGAGTTTTCTCATACTCTAATATTCGTGAAAGTTATGATATAGACGTTCAGTTCATATCTTTATAGTGTCTACTATCTCGAAAAACAACCTCCTTTGGGTGTTCACGGTCTTGGGGGCTCGCTTTACCACGCCTAAGCCGAGTATACCAATCCTTGATTATTGATTTTCCTGGGGCTTCGGACACTGCTCGTCAGCAAAAAGTTTTTGCTTGAATTGTAGTTTTGCACTTATTAAGGTTGATCCATTTCGAGGTTCCCTACTTTTTTTAAAGAAAAAACACAGAACCTTCAAATTTAATGGGAAAAGTTTATTATCATTCGAAAGAACATTCTTTGGCATTTATTTTTTGAAGACTATCTTCTTCAAATGTTGGCTGTGGTTAAGTCTAAGATGATTCATCCGTTGAGTCTAATTCTCGATGACTCGTTTGAGCATTTCGACTGGTAACTGGTGACTGACATACATGGTCTTTTGCTCCAAAGCCTGAATCGAAGCGGGATTGTCCGCATAGATTTTAAACCTTACGTATCTCCACAGGCGAAAGTCTAACGGTGTGATGTCATACGATCTTGGTGGCCAAGCGACCAGCCAAAAACGTGGAATTATCTGCTCATCGAAGTGTTCTCTTAATAAATCCACTGATTGATGCGATGTGTGCGAAGTGGCCCCGTCTTGTTGAAACAAATGTAGCCGAGATCCCAAGCTTAAATTTTCTGCATCAAAAAGCCGGTTATCATGGCGCGATAAGGTCGCCAGACGGTTTTTTTTTAAGAAATATGGAGTCGTGATACCAAACCGTTGTTTTCTCCGGATGAAGGTCTTCACTCTCTTCACGTTCCTCTTTATCCCAAACGTCAAATGCGCCATACGTCAGCCCGAGTTGCTGCGAACAAATTCGAATATTATCCAATAGTGAACGCCGGTTCTCGACATGGGTGATGTTGTTACGAATTGTACACTCAGCAGGCCGATTTTTACAGAACATCAATTAATTTAACCATTTTTTTAAGACCCTAACCAATTTAAGTATCGGAATTATTAATAACTTAATAGTAAATTATCGAGTACTCTCGGAATCTCAGTCTCAAGCGTCTACCGGTATCGAATTTTATTATACTAATATCCGAGCCAAAATTGGTATCTTAAAATGTTTGAGCTCTTTCCGATCTCGTGGCAGTTTCACCCATTCTTTTTCACCAGAAGACATTAGCTCATTTTTAAAATTGAAACCTTAATTCAAATTCAGAATTCACCAAAGTTTTTATTCTTAGTTCCAATATTTACAATTTACCTCCCACAATTCTTAAATTACTTTATTGTTTTTAAAAATCATAAACTAATTCAAGTAGCCTCTCGTTCCAAATAAAATATGGACAACCCGGGACCCTACTCTTACAAATACCATACATGTGTTTCCGCATGCTACACAATACATTTTTTCCTTTTCCACTCATTTTATTCTTCGATTGCAATGCGCTGTTTCATTGTGTCTACATTTTACATGCGAATGCCTTGCGGGTATTTAGTTTATTTGGAAATTGAAATATTTAAATCGTGTAATTTGAAACTGTCAAAAGAAGATATTCAAATTCTGTTCCAATTAAACTAATTTGCCTCGGGTGATTGTCGATTTGGCTTGGTGCCTTGACGTTTGGACCACGAACAAGCAAGCGAACGCACTCGCAGACGCGCTTATAAATAGCTTGGTGATCTACAACGCGCCAAAAAATGTGTGCTCGTATACATTTCTATATAGACTGGGTACCTTTACGCTGGAGAACTTTATTTCGGGCAGTGCGCTCGAGGTGGGCGATGCACAAGCTGCTTCACAGACCAACGTAGCCAGTGCATCTGTTGGAATTTAATCATTTTCCAGCTACACGAGCTGACAGCGCTGTCGCGTACTTTTTCACACGTAGCAGCCCATGAGCTCCACATATGCGTGTGTGTCTGTTTGTTTGCGTTACTTTCGGGTGTCAACGCCGGCTGACAGCTGACGCCCAAGGCGTGAGCCCCGAACGGGCTGCGCCGTCTGTCAACGCCAGTGCTTCCCGGCATCTCACACGGAAGATGCAACGGCGCTCACTTTTAGGTAGCTTACGTTCACTGTGTCATTGGGGAATTCTCATTAGAAACTTTTTACGCTCAGTTCACGGCATTTTTTTTTGTCTTTTGTCGCCACGCTGCTATGTGTGTGCGTGTGTGTTTGTGCAGTCGTTTATGGTAAATTGATCGCTGCAATTAATTAGAGTCGATGTGTGTCTGTCGCATATTTTCATTATTTGAACACGATAAATAATAGGAATCGGTATTTGGGGCAGATATCATGGGAATTCCTTTGAATTCTGCTCTGTATTTAGAGGGAAGGGCTGCAGCTAATGAGCAAATAATACCATAAGATTTTGGAACATTTCGAAACTTGGATCTCTAATATGAATTATGCACGTACGCCTTTAAAAGAATTTCATATAAGTTTTATTTTTATTTTTTAAAACTCTTTCAAGAAACGAATTTTAAATTAAATAATTAATTGTCTGACTAAGAATTTACACTTTTCTTACTATACGCCTAAATAAATGAACGCATGCATTTGAAAGCTTGAAATGAAAAGGTGCTTTTTTCTGATCTAAATATATAACAATAAATAACAAACATAAATATTAAAAAATTTAATACCTATTACAATAAAAAAAAATTTTATTTCTTATTAATTTTATAACTCAATAAAAAAAATATAATTATTACGAATGATGAAACTCTTTCTTAGAGGTATCTAGAAACTTATTTTTCCGAGTACCAATCGAAAAAAAATTTTTTTTTTGAATCACCCTAATGCATATATATGTACATACGTGTATGGAAAATCTATACCAAATTTCAAGTAAATCGGTTAACTAGAATAAAAATATTTTTAGACAAAAGCTTTGAAGTAAGTGGTTAGAAGATTTTTTTTAGTTTTAAGTTAAGTTGCCCTGGTGTGAAAATTCGATTTTCTGTATTTCTTCCATATTTTGACAGTTTGTAGTTTTAAAAATAATATCATAAAATTTTAAAGCGATATCTCAAATATATCATAATGAAATTGTTTTCTATCTGTTCCACATTGTGACAAAAAATTAATTATTGATCAATATTTGTTTTTCTTTTTTTGCCTTTAAAGTAATTGGTAATTTTATGCCAACGATTTTTCCTCGAAACACTTTTCATTTGGGACACATTTGGGATAATTTTCAGCTCCTTCAGCTCCTTCAACGAATTCCGTGTTATCTCTCTAATTGACTGAAAATGGATACCACGGAGCGGCAATTTCAGTTTGGGGAACAAGAAAAAATCACATGGAACCAAATCTGGAGAATACGGTGGTTGATCGGTGGTATTCATTACTTTTTAGCATTAAATTCGGTCACAATCGTGCCTCGATGTTCCACAATTCCGACAGTTTTCGACGGATGTTCTTAAGCAAACGCCTCAATACGGCCAGATGGAACACCTTATTGACAGTATGCTCTCCGGAACAAGTTCATGAAGCACCAAACCACGAATATCGGAAAAACAAATAGCATTAACATCACTTTTAAGCATCTATTCCGATCATTGTTAAATTGATGTTGTCATCGTCCATGCCTCTGCACCATTTAGCAGGACGCGAATAATGAGTCACTTAAAGAGTTTTGTTCTTGTACGTCGAGAGAGGACTTTACTTCTCAATTGCCTACTTAGTCCGAAGTAGCACCTGTTGGCAAGAGATATTCTGCGTTACATTTCGAGGCTGACGTTGTTGTTGGTGTTGATGCTGGTTCCAAGATAAACGAAATTATCTACGACTTTGAGGTTATTACTGTGAACAGTGACGTGCAAGCCAAATCGCGAATGCGTCGACTGTTTGTTTGATGACAGGAGGTTTTTCGTCTTGCCCTCGTTCACTACCAGACCCTTATTAGTTTTAGAGAAAGCAAAACTAATGGCGCGGTTGTTAAGGCCAATGATATCAGTATAAATAGCACACTTTGTTTAGTTCTGCAGCTTGAATTATGTTCTCCAAAAGTAAATTGAAGAAGTCACGTTAAAGGGAGTTGCCTTGTCTGAAACCTCTTTTGGTATCGAACGGTTCGGAGAAGTCCTTCCCAATCCTGACGGAGCTTTTAGTATTGCTCAACGTCAGTTTACACAGCCGTATTAATTTTGCGAGATACCAAATTCAGGCATCGTGGCATAAGGGAGCTTTTTTCTAGCCGTCAAGAGCAACTTTGAAGTTGACGAAGAGGTGGTGTGTGTCGCTTCTTCTTTTACGCGTTTTTTCCAAGATTTGGCGCATGGTAAATATTTGGCCGGTTGTTGATTTTCCAAGTGAGTTTGCCGACGGTGGGCCGTAATCTTTTACGCAATACGCTTGATAGAAGCTTATATGCGATTTTTAGGAGACTTATCCCAAGGTAGTTGGCCCAGATTGTGGGATCTTAATCGTTGTGAATTGAGCAGAGCACACTTACTATAAATTCCAATCGTTGGGCTAGCTTATCATACTCACACATTTCTTCCTCTCTTTTTTTGTCTGTCAATCTATTTCGCTTCCCTCTTCAACTCTCGGTATCTATTCCATCCCGCACGTATTATGGGCGATCATAACATTGCGAAGTGGGCAGTCTGTTTTCTCTCCGCTACGACACAGCACTCCTCGTCGTGCCAGCTGTTATTAGTCATTAATTTTTACTACCACAATTAAAATGAAGAAAGGGTCCTCGACATACCCTACTTGGATACACTCAAGCACCAACTACTTTGCGATGCCAAAACTCCTGGGTATGGATAAAGAGTCCCTCAGATATGTATCAGCTAAGTGTATTGACATTATACCAAGTCCATTGAGACGTCTACCACAATTTCTATTCAATCCTCAGTCTAGCTAAAGACGTACAGTCGAGGAGAAAGCTCGAAATATTTCCATCACGCACTTCCCAGAAGAATATCTGCTCACATCTTGATTACAGAACAGTTCTCCTTCAAAATTACTCAAACGGCTAAGAAACCTTATATATAACAATGATTCTCTTGCAAAGCTCTCCCATAAGAAACATATGTACAACTTTAAAAATCAAGGATTCCAAAACTATCTTCATGATAGAAATAGTCTCAGAAATTTAACAATGTCTAATGGCGGACGATCGCTAAATCGATGAATTTTGAAATCGAAAATTTCTGTATATACCTAAAGATTTACCAAATACAACAACTAGTCGATTTCATATTTATGATCTTTATGGCATACTTGTACTCATTCGGTGCTTTTTAGAAATTGTCACAAATGCAATCATTGTACTCATCAAAGTGTACATTTGGCAGGCAAACGGTCGCGCATGTGTGCAAAGTACTAGCCACAACGCTGACCGCAACGCGAACACGACAGATCATCAGCGACGGCCGCAGCTTATCTGAGTAATGATATTCTCAAATCTACAAGTTACTTGGAAGGAAATGAAGCGCAAACACGGTGATAATTTTTTATGCTTGCGAAGAATGCAAAGCAAAAAAGAAACCAGCGAGAAATGCAAACATAAATGATGATGCAAACGGCAGGAAAAAATTGTCGCAATAGCAAAACAAAACACAAAACGCTTTGCACAAACGTAAGATTAGCAAATGCGAACTGTGGCAGCTGGACGCCTTCGTCCGATTCATGGCATAGTGTCCTTGTTGCGACGCAGTCACATATTTTCCAAGTTGTTGTTGTTGCCATTGTTCGCGCGAATTTCGTATTTGCTTTTATTTTGGCATTTAGTGCTGATGTTCTTGATGCAGCTGATGTTGATGCTGATGTCGATGTTGCTGATGATGACTACGTGATTTCTGTAATCAACTAAACACAAGCACAACAACAACAGCGGCAACAACGCCGAACAAAAGCGCAACACCGTGTGCGTTCGGCCATAAAATAAAATGTCAAGTTTATTTATCATTTGCAAGTGCAAAAACAAAAACAAAAACAAAAACAACACAAAAGCGAGAAATATGCACAAAAAGCTGGCATGAAAACAAATAAGCGCGACAACACCATCAATCGCAGCCAACTGCAGCGACAATAACAACAACACAGACGGAGTCGGGCAGCAGAAAAAAGCAGAGATCACAAATGTGCATAATAATGACCGCTAACATGCCACATGCACAAACGGCGCGACCAAACATGCGTCGCTACAACTGAGCCGGGTCCACAGCCCCAACAACTCAACGGCATCCGCGCCTTATATGACCAAGTGACGCGGCGTATGAGGCATCCGACAAGTGTGCTGGCGTAAATCGATCAAGATCAGCGCCGTTCGAGCGCAATGTTGCACACTAGTTATGTTGCAAGTTCAGGCATTTGCATATAATGAGTGTGCGAGTGTGCCGCGGCGATGGTGTTGCCGATGCGATATTGATGTGCTGTCCAGTGGATCAGCCACATTATGCCCGGACGGATGGATGAATGAATGAAAGGACGCTTGCGTTGATGGACACCAGCGCAGCACGCTTGTCTTCATTGCGGTTGTCGCGTTGCCGCACAGGAATTTAAATATTGATTTATGCAATCAGTTAAAACGAGGCATCAACAACAGCACATGCGCGGCCCTGTAGCCTCATAAAGTAGACAGCGAATGGACGGCTCGGTTTGGTTTTGGTGGACCCACGGCTAGTCGGCAGACAAGTAGTGAAGCAGTGCGCGCTAAGAAATGCTAAAGAGAACGCCAAACACCAATTCAATCAATAACCATAACAAATCTGTAGACTGTTGGTGGTTGCTGGCAGGCTTTTGGAGTCAAGCAGTAGCTGCACCGTTTGCATAGACTACTTCTCCAAATCTTCTTATTACTTATTGTCACAAGTGCAGCACATTTGCGACTCTATTTGTTGAACTGCTTGCCTACTTCTTACCCAACCACGCCACCGCACTTTCCGCTTTGCCACCGCGCCACTTATGTGCGTCTTACAGGGTTCTTACCAGTTATTCCTGCAGCTTGGCACTTTTGTAGTCATCTGCAGTCATCTAGCGGCCTTCCGTCCCAACCACCAATCTATCAAATATCTGCAGAACCTCACCGGCAACTCCTTTGGCCAACCACTTACTCATGCATTTACTCCTCAATCGTTTGCTGGCTGCGTCAATCTGTCAATCTGTGTTGCACTTTGTCACGACCAATTGAGCCATTCGATGAATAATTCAGTGCCTCCTCGGCTGAAATGTATCTCATGCATACTCCGCTTCGTCTATTCGCCTGCTTGTGTGCCCATGCATGTGTTGGTTCTTGTCTGGCTGCGTCTTCAGATGCCAGCGCTTCGTCATCTTCGCATCAATCGTTTCGTTTTCGTATTTGCAAATTTGTTTATTTGTTATTTTCAGCTCATCAGTTGCGCAATTGAAATTCTTCGTTTTCCTTCCAATCAACTTGTTGCGGCTGCAATTCCAATTGATTAAGCGCAATTAAAGTGATTGGCGCTGGTATTTTTATTATTTTGTGGTAATGAGTGGCATGTGTGGCAAATCTTTGCCTTTGGATAAATTTTACTTTTTAAATATATGTAGAGATGGCTTCTACTTTTTACATGATAAGTGCTGGAATTGCCCAAGATATGGCCTGTGAACAATAACTTCTATATATTCTAAGGGATTGAAAACACTGGTTTTACCTGAGGTTGATCATTATCTTCCAAAAATAAATATTTGTAAACAGTTATCTTCCCATGCTTCGTTTGATTTTCTAAAATCTAAATTCATCATGAGAAAAGGCGGCACCAACCAAAGTTTCCACACGATAATTGTTTTTCTGACCTTATTTCGATGATTTTAATGCGCTTTGCTTTGGTTTACCTATTTGAACGTCTAATTTTTATTATCCTCCCCGTCTCTCTTTCTCTATATCTCTCACTCTTTATAATTTTTTATAATGACTAAAATATCACCGCCTCGACTTGAACTTGTTCTTTCTCTTACTGCCGAGTATAACGATCTCTACGAGTACACACCTACCAACTGATATGGGATGAGACCCTTTGAGAGTTTCCTACTCACATTAACCATCAACTGAATTTTTCCTTCTACAGCTTAAGTCCTAATCGAATCATACGAACCGCTTAACCGTCATTATGGCACAAAGTCGAAAAGGTTTGAATTTTTATCCATTACACTTTGCCATCTTTCTGGCAAGAGATTGATTCCACACTGGTAAAATTTTTGATCTTTTCAGGCATAAAACTGGTCCAAAAGATTTTCAGGCCCTGATTTTACGTGACTGTTCTCCCATTCAATTTCAGAGGCTGGAAGAAGCAATAACCATCGTTGTGGTTTATGTGAGTACCTGTCGGCGACGGCCTAAGCTCATGGTGATTTAAAAAGCAAATAGATTAATACAATACGTTGATCAGCGCCCCAAATAATAAATGGTTTCTGTACGTATTTTTTAGCTTCAATTGACTTAGGTGGAAGCGACTCCTTATACACTTTGCTCTGGTTCGAGGCCGATCTAAGCCTTTGCCATGCTGTGAGTCCGGCACCCGGCCGCAATGCTACTCCATACTGGATTGAATTTTTCAACCCTATATGCCCTTAGGCTTAAACCACAGCCACCACGGATCTCCAGAAAGGGCCAAACCCAATATGCAGATTCCAGCGAACTCCAAAGGTTAATTGCTCCCTGTGGTACCATATTTAAGTATCCGGTCAGAGCTTGTAGCTCTTGGTACTACCAGTTGAGCACCCGACAACTCAATAACTGGTGCACTTTGTCGCTTGAACTTCAAATGACTTTTCATTAGAAGGAAGCTCATTCAAAGTCTATAATATCATTTCAAGCTGAGTAGTATTGGACAATGATTATGCTGAATTTTCAAGGCAAAGCCAAAAATACAAATGGACTTTAGTCACCTCACGACGACAGGCATACCTTACCGCGGGCAAATACCACTCCCTTCTCGCTGGGGGAAACTGGACGAAGGATAGTCCAAAGGTACCAAGTCTAGAGAATATGGTTCGTTTTGGCAAGTCATCAAATGACTATGAGGTTTCGCATTATCCTGATGGAACACTATACTTTTTCTGTTGAATAATTCTGACCTCTGCCGTTTGAGCGCATCACACAATTTGTTCGGCTGATCGTAATACATTTTATAATTAATTATGACAGTGTCGGGAAGAAGCTCAAAGTAAATTATCACATTGAAATCCCACCAAACAGAAAACATAACTTATTTTGATGATTATCGGCCTCCAACGCTGTTTCAGTTAGTTCATCCTTTTTAGACCATGATCTCTTGCGATTTACATTCGTGTAAACAATCTCCTTTTCGTCGCCAGTAAAAATGCATTTAAAAAACAGATCATTTATTTGATGCTGGACAAATTTAACCGTTCACCAAACTCTCGGGAAGTTATTCGCCAATTTGCATCGACCAGCGGCTTTATTTTATCCAAATCGCCTTAAAGAGTCCTGCCAGGACGTGTTGCATTTTGAAGATCGAAATAACCGGAACGAAATTTTACAAAACCAATTTTGATATTGGAGTTCGGTCACCATCTTCTCTGAACACCTTACATAATTTTCGTCTTATTGGAATTTCATTTCTGCCTTTTTGATAGTAAAACATTCCGTAAATGCTGTTTTCGGTCTTGCGTCTATCAGCGCGCCAGTCGTTCTTCTTTTCTGCTGTTTGGCGCCAATAGGAGGCTCCAAGTGTAACCAGGTCCTTCTCCAACGGAGTGGAGGTCCTCCTCTTCCTCTAGGTACTGCGTCGAATACTTTCAGAGTTGGCGTGTTTTCGTCCATTCAGACAACATGACCTCGCCAACGTAGCCGCTGTCTACGCTCATCGTTCCATCGCCGTTGCAAATGTGCAAAGGATCATAAATATTCCCCAGAACCTTTCTTTCGAAAACTCGTAACGTCTACTCGTCAGATATTACGTGACTCTACATCATAAAGTGGTTGATGCTCTTCCACTCTTCATACATTTAACCGGTTTGAGATTATTATTGTTAGTGTAGTAAAGGATTGCGTCTCACCACACATTTTTGGTACCGAAATCACTTGCGAGAACAATAACAAATAAATTTTGCATTTATTAAAAG
Source organism: Bactrocera zonata (assembly GCA_037783105.1). Taxonomy (NCBI): domain Eukaryota; kingdom Metazoa; phylum Arthropoda; class Insecta; order Diptera; family Tephritidae; genus Bactrocera; species Bactrocera zonata. Next base: position 294,017 of record JBAWJQ010004427.1, on the reverse strand, counting down.
AAGCATTTCTATTCACCCTTTTATAATGACATACAAAGCTGAATACATATATAGTTGAACTTCCCTAACTTGAATCACCATAATCCACAAAAAAACTTCGAGTTATGGAAAGAAAGGTGTGTAAAAGTTGACTTCTGCTTAATGCCAATTCAAAAGCTCGAGTTATGGAGAACTTCGAATAACAGAAGAGTGAGTTAAGGAAGTTCAACTGTATCTATTTTTCGACTTTGCCTTGAAATGAGTCTCGCATTCACAACAGCTGTTATTCTGAGCTGCCACTATGGTAAGCAACAAAACAAAAGCAAGAAAAAAGTGGCTTTGCCACAACATATTCACTGACAGCTCACACACAAAACGGATCAGCCCCTTAAGCCGCAGCGGCGCTGATTGTGCCACCCAGATGGTAATCAGCTTTGGCGATTAAGCCAGCTGCCGCGCAAATAATAACTCAATTACAAAATCTACAAGTGGAAATCGGCGCTTATTTTTGGAATTCGAAATTTCCGACCGCGGCGAATTGAGTGAAGTGTTTTGAATACTACTGTTTATACGGGAGGGAATCGCAATCAGCGGTTATTAAATTGACGTGACCGTGACAAGGCAAAGAAAGGCAGCAAAATAAAAATAAGAGCAGCGGCATAAAGGCTGGCGGCTGGCAGCTGTTGCCGGGAAGGCTTTGTGGGGATCGGGCCGCTTTTTTAACCAATTCGCTTTATTTACCAACGCCGACGTGTATTTGCTTGAGTGGGCCCTAATGAATTTGCGCTTGCGGCCATGCGCTTAACAAGTTTCTTGGCGCTTGCAAGCAGCAACAACAACTGTTGCTTATAGTTTATTTATTTAAGCAAAAAGCTGTCGCGCCAGTTTACTAACAGGAAGCGGTGTGGTGGTTTGTTGGCGCTCTGGGCTTCAGAAACAAACAACAGAAGAAGCTACGCATGCGCAGAAAAATCGTATTATTTTTACACTGAACCTTTTGTAATGCTTTGTTTATTTAATTTTTCATTTGGTTGTTGCACAAACATTGCTGTGGCATGTAAAGTATTCATGCTTTAATTGCATGTTGGAGAAATCTGAAGCAACTTTTTATAGAAGGATATTTTATTTGAAGAATTTTCGTTTCTAACACTTCACTATGTTTTGTTGCACTTGATATTGCCACTTGCAACATTCCGCCGTTGCCACTTTCAGCCGCGTGTGCGGCTATAGACAATGTTTTCTTAATTAAATCGCCATTAACAGGTACTAGAGCTTAGATGAAGCATTTTCAATAGCAACAACAACAACAAAAACCTGCTCGGCGACGAAATTTTGTGCAACAAATGTCGTTCGACAGCCATTACCAAAGCCTCCCCACTGCCATGTATAATTTATTAAGCGCGCACGTTTTGTTGCATGCCACATGCAGCCAGCATGTTCAACTTACATGCGAACACGTATGCATGATTGCAATTTCATTGTGCTGCAGCGACATGTGACTTGAATTATGTCGTTATCCAGCCTATATGTATGCGCCACAGCCGCGCCGCTTGGCCGAACAGCACGTTGCGCCACCGTTGATAGTAAATGCTGCAATTAAAATGTGCATCATTCACAATTAAGCGCAGTCGCACAACCGCCGCCAAGTTCAGGTCGCTTACATTAACGTGCAACACATTGACCGCATTAGCGCTGCACATGCGTACATCAAGCTTCTGACAGCTGTATGCGCAAGTGCGGCACAAATGAGCGCTGCTGCCACTGCCACTGCCACCGCCACCAACTACCAACTATCGACTGCCTCCTGGCAGGGCAGGGCAGTCGTGCCTGCATACTGGCCACGCCCACTTAAGCGCAGTAATTGAATAGCAGAGAGTGCGCAAAGCCAAAAGAAACACACTGAAAAAGTTATGTAATGTGGCAATCACGAAAAAATTAACCGCCAAAGTGCGGCAGTGGGCAATGGAGGCCGCTGGGGGTAGCAGCATTGCAAATGGCCTACAAGACGCGCAGAGAGTCTAGTCCAGGCAGACGGCCAGCTGTCAGGCAGGTAGAGACGTTAATATGTACGTGCTCACTGTGCAACACGGTGTGTGGCAAAAATGCTGTGGACATGCAGCAGGGCAAAAGCCAAAAAAAAGCATCAAAATAATCATTTCACGTCTTTTATAAAGCGTGTAGTTGTTGTTGTTTCTGCGGTTATTATCATCGTTATTGCTACAGTTGTGGTACATTGTAGCCGCATGCTGCCGCACCGCTCATATGCTCATGGTTTATAGTTATCAGGAATTCCTAATTGCAGGTTGCCTACGCGCTTGCCGCTGCCTCGCTCTGCAGCCCACTGCGCTGCAGTCCCCGCTGCGGCAGCACTGCTTGAGCTTGCTTAGTGCAGCTGGCACGTATGCGCTCATATGAGGCAATTGCGCTGGTCTGTAATTTTGCGTGCCACATGCGTTGCATTTAAATTTATATGCACAGGCAATAAAGTTCATAATTTAAATTCAATCACAAGTACAAGTTTATTTTCCTGAACGTTTCATAGCAGTGCACCTGAATGCCGGTGAAAATGTACTCTTCTAAATTATTTATTTATTTACTCACGAAGCGGTTATTAAGGAGCTTCCTGTCCAACATGACCTTCAAAATAAAATACAAACTATACTGCGTGTACAATGTTCTTTCAATTATATCATAATAAATTATATAATCATATAATAATATTTATCTTTATATATAGTACATACATCTTAATAATAATAATGCTGCTCTAAGGAAGGCAAATGATCTTTTACTTTTAATAGTTTATAATCGGACCGAGTGGATTTGCTTGTTTTGTCATCCTGAGTAGTTGCCAAATCTCCAGTACCCACCGAGCTATGTCCAAAGGTTCTAGGTGTAAATTCTTCTGCAGCCAAGAGTCAACTTGTTGATTTTCCTGCACAGTGCTCAACGAAGAGGTCTTTAGATGGCTGGTTTGGTATTAGTTCAAGAGCCGCCGTTGTAGTGGTTCTCAGAGCCCCTGTTATGGCAGTTTGCCGTACACGATTACCACAAGGTATTTGGAGTACTCTTTAAGAGAGAGTTGTGTCCTATTTTTCAAAGAGAGCTCTATTCTACTTTCCATTTTCCAGCGCGAACGCTTCTTTTTCCGAGGGGTCACTGGAAATGGCGTCCCAATGGCCGAGTTCAAAATATTTTTAAAAAAATTTTAAAATTTTTTTGTTAGAGGTGTATGTTTTTAACAATAAAAAATTCTAATAAAATATTAATTTTTTATATGAGAAAAAAATTGCTGAAAAAGGCTGTTTTTTCCCCGAGGAAACCCATGTAACCCCTTAATCACCAATAACGTCCTTAGGAGTGAAGACAGCATTCTACACTCTGAGTGCCTTCACAAGCTTTCCTGGTCATTTTAGCATCGTTCCATTCTACTTTTATCTTGCCCTAGGTTAGCTTGCGAACACGAAATTACAAAAAGTGACGTCCATTGTCCAGTTGGCATGCGCGCGGAGAATACAACTAAACGGAATTTTTTGGAACAATTGTAAACTTATGGAAGTTATTTCGTAAAATAAATTAATTTTAGGTGCATTAAGATATGGAAATGTACAGTTACTATAACAAAAAGACTAGAAATTGAAATTTTTTTACAAGAAAAATTGTTTGTTCACATTTAGCCAAGCCCAGAACCTTGGTTTAATATTAGCCAAGCCCACAATCACAGATTTCATTTAGAGTCACTGACCTATTAGTTTACATATTGCGGTGCGAATGAACCCTTTGGTTACATTTTATGAGGTCATCGGCCCTTTTGTTTAAATTTTTCAATTCAATTTCATTCATCAAGGCCAATGACCCCTTTGTTTAAATTTATTCAAGACGACAACCTTTGCTTATATTTGAGGTTAGTAACCCTTTTTCTTACATTTTATGGGGTGAATATCTCTTGGTTTACGTTTCATGAGGTCAATTACCCTTTTGATTACGTTTTGAAGGCCCAATGACCCCTTAGTTTACATTTTATGAGATTAGTTACCTTGTTTTTTTACATTTAGCCAAGTCTAAAACCTTGGTTTATATTTGGGGTTTATATTTGATGAGGTCAGTGTCCCTTTTGCTTAGACTTTGCGATATCAATGACCCTTTTGTTAACATTTAATGAGGTCAATGAACTTTTTGACCCTTTGTTTACATTCTATAAGGTATATGAACCTTTGGTTAACATTATATGAGGTCAATGGACATCCTGTTTACATATAGCGAAGTCAACAATCATTGATTACATTTGGGATCACTAACCCTTTTGTTTATATTTTTTAGAGTCAGTGAGCCTTTGTTTACAGTTTATGAGGTCAATGGCCTTTTTGCTTATATTTAGCCAAGTCCACAATCTTTATTTAAATTTATACACATTTTGCGAGGTCAATCTTATTGGGTCAATGACCTCTCTTTTGCATGTAGAGAAGTCCAAGGCTTGCACATTGGATTTTCAACGTAAAAGATTAAGCACGTGGCCTTATCGATGATATACTATATACCATTGGCAGCTTGAAATATTATTGATAATATTTACAACATTTCTTTAAAATTTGGACTGCAGTGGAGTAATATTTACATTTCAAGACACCATTTGTGCATTATAAATCCAGAAATTTCTAGTGCGCTAAATACAAATTTTGCAACACCGCTTTTCCTTGCTTTGATTATTTGTTTTCTTAAGAGCTAAAAGCCGATTTGAAGCATATTTTGTACCATTAAAGAAAAACTAAAATTTTTCCGCAAAAATTTGCAAAACTTTGGTGCAACTTTGCGTTGGCAACACGTGCACACGCTGCAATGACAGCTCACAGCAATATTTAAGGCAACTTTACGCATAGCCATTTCTTATTTAGATGATTTTATTTATTTTTGCCGCCTGTGCAACAACAGCGCGCACGGCTACAACTCCGAACTATGCACTTCAGAAACTTGAAAGGAGCTCAATAAGCAAAACAGCAAACTTCAACTTGAAATTTAGGAGTTGCACTACAAAATTTGTTTCGGTGAATAATGATGAGAGCGCTGTGGTTTTGTTGCCATTTTTGCTGCAACCCAAACAAAAACTGCCGGCGGCCAAAAGTCAAGAGGCAAAAGCAATAGACGCAGCAACACTACAAATAATTGTGGCAGCAGCGACATGAGTAGCATTGTTACACGCTGCTTTGGTACGAACGGCCAGACAGCAAAGCACTTGCTACGCGTTGACTTTCGTGAGCACAGCAAAAGCGCTGGCAGGCAATTTGTAGTGCGTAGCTGGTTTCGGCAGCCGCCGCTGTTGGGCTTTTCGTATCTGAGTTTGGCTGATGGGCGGCGACGTTGCACACTTTGCTGTTATAATAACTCGCAATTAGAAAAGTTTGCGACAAGAAAAATGTTTTGCCTGCATAAGCATGCTGTGGCTGGCGTTTTTCAGAGTGCGCTCTTTGAGAAATTTTTCAACTTACTTTGCCTGGAAGACGCCAGCGGCGGTGCGCTTCTTGGGCATATGCTCAACAAATAATATTCGCCGAAAAACTTTCTAGACTAATTGCAGGCAATATTCAATTCAATTTCGAAAACATTGCGCATCCCGGCACATTGTTACGCATTTATGAGTTGGCGGCTTAATTCGAATTTTTAAATGTGATTAAATGCGCAGAATTGAAATAGAAGTCTATTGAATTAGCGAGCAACGAGAACTTCAGCACATATTTGAGACCACAAATATGCATATTAAAGTACATATTGCGCGCTAATTTCTTTTGGAATTTTCGGCTGCGCGATGCTCAACTTCGTTCGCCAACTTAATGCAAACAAACCACAACTTTCAGCGAACTCACTTTATTGCCATAATTTGCTCTTTTCCTCCCTCCATCGAGTGCTCGATTTGTGTGTGTGCTTTCTTGTCTGTCGTCGGCAGCATGCACAAGGCCATTGCCATTGCCACGGCTGACCCCGGCGCCTTCATCACAACCGCAGTCTTCTGTTGCTGCTGCATGCAGCGACGTGGCATCAACATAATGCCGCCGGAAACGGATGTGCCTAATATGCTCATTCGTACTTACAATGCGCTCTGATTTTGAGTAATTACACTGCGTCATTCGGTCCAGAGTTGCCACGTGGGTATACAAAAAATAATATTAGTAACTTCTGTATATAGATTCTGAATATTTTTCACTCTCCACTTTAATGCTCAAATATTGTTATGTCGTAATACTTAAAAGGAGTGTCTTAACCATAAATTAGACTAGAGAATTATAGCTACAACCAACGGCCGAGTAGCTCAAGCCGCTTATGTGCCTCCTTGCCCAAGAACTCTTACTTCTAACCAGAACTTACTTGACAGTTAACTGCTAATCAGACTTCTGATTAGAAGTCTTATCGAATGATGTTGAGATGGCTCTATCTGCTCTGTTTACCAATACGATGAGAGAGAGATGTGAGGTATGTTTTGGTGGCAACAGATCAGACCAGCATCTCCTTGCCCAAAAAAGGTTAGAATGAGAAAATCTAAAGTGTAAACGATGCTCTTTGACTCATCTGATATCAAAGACATCGTCCACCATCAATTTTTTCTCCTGGACAAACCGTCAACGCCAAGTTTTACGTGTAAGTCCTCACGAGACGCAAACGAAGGTTCAATCGGGTTCGATTAGATATCGCAGTCGATTGGAAATTGCACCACGATAAACCCCCGGCTCACACCAGCTTTCTACCTAACCAAAGACGGCATGCCAACGCTTCTGCAGTCGCCCTACAGACCGTATGTGGCCTCCGGACTTTTTTCAAAGGGGATTTAAGCAGAATACCCTTCGTCTCTCAAGGCTATTCTGGAGAATGCCTTCTATGACTCCTTCAATGCTTGGTCTCGACTCAGTCCTATTACTTACCGGACACACCCTGTATCCAATGAAGTGGAAGCGAACCGACAAAATAATAAAGATGGAAACCAACCTTTACCAGATCAGAGGGGATCAGCGAAAGATGAAAATTATTTCTTATGATATTTCGCTCTGCAGTTAAAAAATAATTACGATTCGAAGTTTAGTCGGATGGCAACCCTTTAACTTGCATTGTGTCTGGCGCCTAACCACAAGGCCAAAGTAGAAACCAAGTTACAACATAAACTCGAACAAACACGTACATACACCAGCAACTCCCGCAGTCATATATGTACATACATAAGCTTCCTCAAAATCTAGCGGAGCAAAGGAACAGACAGTCCAAGTGGTTAAATCAGCCGTGACGAATGGAACGAAAGGAATCTTCACTGCAGCGGCATTTCTATTTTGATTTTTAATTTCGCCGCGATTTTTTCGCAAGTTCTACTAGACTACACCAATGTAGAATGGATGGTGGATGAGCTGCGAAGGCTGGGTCGCCGAAAGTTTGAAGATTTCTGTGTCTGTCTAGACATTGAACTGATTTTGACAATGAGCGGCCGGCGGATTCATACATTATCTTTATCGTTGCTTATCATCGACCAAATCAGGAGTGGCAGCAGGAAAGGAAGCAGCAGGCAACGCTTCGCATAGTTGAAAAGGAAGTAGGACTTTATTCCTTTGCTGATGTGTTTGCTGATCTTTTGGGAATTCAAACTAATGGTTTGATGAACTGATTGCTTGTTTTGTTGTTTTTGCATATTCCGACTGGTATTCGCAGGCTCCGCTTATATGTACGTTGAGAAGCGCGGTGTGCTGAGCGTGTTTGCTGTGCCTCGCAGTTGGTCCTTTCTGGCTCATAAATAAGAAAATTAAAAATAAAATTAATATAAAACGAAAAAGTGGGGCAAGAGCAAATAAAATTTTGCCGAAGGGAGGAAATCGTGTAAAACAAAATAATAAAATCAGAATTGAAAATGAAATCCCGGGCGGCAGCGGCGAGCGGTGGAAAGTTGAAGCGCCGGGATATCGCGGCGATTCATCTTAATTGAAAATTGGCTGAGCTTGAATTTCGACAGATGTGTTGCTGGCCAAACTGCAGCATTGTTTGTTGGCGCAGCACTAGTTGTTGTTGTTGTTAGCTTTTGAAGTTGAGCGAATATTGCGGTTGCCCGTGCCTCTTGACTCACCTTGCTCGCATATGTGTGTGTGAATATTTGTGTGCGCGCGTGCGCCTTTGTTTGCATGTCTATTTGTGTGGACTTGTGTGTATGTGTGTATTGAATCGTATCCTTTTGCATCCTTGATTGCTTCAACTCCAGTGTTTTTCTTTAATAATTTATTTTATTTGCTTGAATGTTTTGTTTTTCTTTCGTGCCGCTATGGTAAATAAGGCAACTTTGGCAATTCAACTTGATGTTGCAACAACAACGACAGCAAATATGCGAAAATATGCTGCAGCAACAATAGGGGTTAAGTGAATGGTAAGTGACATTCCTTTGGCGCCAAGTCTTTTTTCAGTCTTTCTCGTACATTTGTACGTATATATATCCGCAGTTTGAGCGTAATATTTGCATTATTTGTTTTTGTTGTTGTTGTCGAAGTCATATTTTATGTAGTAGTTATCAACTGTCGGTTGAGCTTGTTGATGTTTCGTCACTTTTATGGAGTTTATTGTTGAATCTTGATTGCATAAACGAGGTGAATACACTAACGAATATCTCTGCGCATGCAACCCTGTAGGAAAGTGAACCTTTATGCATTCAAGAAAGATTACCAAAAAGAATTATCAATTTTAATGCCAAATTGGCAATTTTCGAAAACTCAAAAAGATCGTAGGTCATTGTATAGCAAATCTATTCAACAATACTCAGTTTTAATTCGGTCGGTCAATTTCTTCAAATTTCACTTATATATAAATTTTTTTTTTTTTTTTTTGAAAGTGTCACACTGGTATAGCCCCTTAAGGGGGATTATTATTGTTTTTCGAGAGGCCATTAAGATCAGAAAAGAACTTTTACTGGAAAGTATGTTCGAATTCAGATCTTACAGGGTAATCATACCCAGTCCTAACTATCACTCTACGGCTTTCACGAGTCTCTTGTGCAATTATAATATTTGGTCTCTGAAATCACAACGTCACGTTAACCGAACTAAAGGATAATGACGCGAAATAACTTCGTTTTCACTGGAATGTTTTGAAACGACTCAACTCTTAAGCAGCACATTCGCTTTTTTTAGCTTGAACGTCGGTTGGATGGCCCTGAAATGAAATTGACGCACTTTGGGACGAAGAGCTACCATTTAATCTAGAAATACAACGATTCGTTGGGTCAATGGAATCATCGACTCATATTTCCTCAAAAATGATGCCGGTGAGAAAGTAACCATCAATGGTGACTGTTATCGCGCCGTGATAACCGACTATTTAATGTCTGAAATTGAAACCTGTAATCTCGGCAAGGTTTCAACAAGACGGCGCCTCTTCACACACATCGCAACAGTCAATGGGTTTATTGAGAAAACACTTCGGTGAACAAATAATTCCACGTTTTGAGCCGGTCAATTGGCCAATAAGATCACACCGTTAGACCTTTTCCAGTGGGAATATGTAAAGTCTCGATTCAGGCTTTGGAACAAAATTAGATTCAACGGATGGACCATGTGAGATATTCAAAAAATAAATTCCAAAGAATATTATTTATTTATTTTTTTTTTTAATTAAGGAACCTCGAAATGTATCCACCTTTATGATTGATTTTAAGACCCTTACAAATCGACAATGCGCTTTAATTTAATGAATACCATTGGACAGCGTCCATTAAAAATCCCAACGATTGCGGCAATACCATTTGGAAAGTGACAGACACTCAGTAAAAAGTCTAAAATTTACGAAATGGCTCGCTATTCACTAGAAGAAAACTGGGAAATATTGAAAATTTTTTTCCAAAGTTCGTTTGACCGAGGATGGTCAATTTTATCGAAAAATCATCTCTTCGGACGAGGCTCATTTCCACCTCGATGGTTACGTCAACAAGCAGAATTGTCGCATTTGGGACACAGAAAACCCGCACGTAATCGTCGAGAAGCCAATGCACCCAGCATGAATCACTATATGGTGTGGATTTTGGCCTGGTGGAATCATCGGCCCAGTTTTCTTCGAAAATGAAGGAGGAACCGCCGTATCCATCAATGGTGAGTGATATCGCGCAATGTTAACCGAATTTTTCTTCAAGAAAATTGAAGAGGAAGACTTGTACATCATTTGGTTCCAGCAGGACGGCGCTACGTGCCATACAGCAAACGCTACACTCAATCTTTTACGCCCTATCTTCGAATTTAAAATTTTATATGGCCCACCCGTGCTCTATTCTAGGGCAATAAGAACTTGTACCAAGCTATGAATCGATTTATTGTACATTCGTTTTGCGAGCGCAACTTATATCAATGTGTCCGGACCAAATTTGATTTTGAATGTACCTAATTACATACAATTCGTTTCTAATTGTCCCCTATAGAGAGTATTCTAGGTGTAATCTCTTTAAAGATTACTCACATATGATTTGACATGATACTAACAGAACTTTCTACAGATCCCTGAACATACTAACTAGTAAAGTATGCATGTGTGTATGTGCGTAATTTTGTACCAAAATACATAAATTTTAGTTATATATGCAAACAGGAACATTTTGAATGAAATTCCAAATTTATTTCTGTTTCTGAGTATTCGCAACATTTTGCATTCATTCCCGTATTTATCTTTTAGTAAGTTGAGCGGCGAGCTTTTTTCGCTTTTGCACATTTTCATTAAACATTTGGCCCTCGGGTTCAGTTACGCGACTTTTCGGTACGAAGCGCACAAAGCGGCAGCACACTCGCAACGTCAAATCGCTCTATGCTCCAGTGCACATTTAGCTACAGCACATTATGGACCTTAACACACACATGCACACGAACACTGTGTGGAAAGCAAAAAGCATAATGAATTTTTAGTTATTGAATTATTAAAATGTGTTGTTGAAATGAAATACGTGCAGGTGAGCACCCGAGTGTGTATGTGTGTGTGCAGCTTGTCCACCTGCGCCGTCACTGCCTTGTGTTGCCACACATATGGCACGGTTAAAAGTAGCGCATGTGAGTGCGAGGCTGTGGATGGTGTGGTATAATCATATGCGTACATGTCTGCACTTACAGCAAACATACACATAGACACATACTCACATACACCCATCAAATAATTCGGGTTTTGTGTAAAAAATAAATCCACATAAACCATGAAAGGTTACTTTGCTGGCAACGCTTGGTCAGGCCAAATCCCCTCGCAGCGCCGCCGCCACATCTTACACCGGCACCAACAGCAGCCGCACCGCAGCCGCACCGCAGCTCCTTTGCATTTCCTGGTTTACCCCACACGTCCGTTTGGGATTTTCACCGGAATACCGGAAATTAACTCGGTGAACTTTTTCGAAGTTTTATCGTACAAATGTGATGTGCGATTGGTTAATGAGTTGATGGGTTCAGCTTGGATGGTTGGTTAGCCAGCTGTTGTGTGCGCGGCCCCAGATCCATCAGGCGTGGCCGGTTTGCTGATATGTTGTGTTGTGTTGTGCTCAGTTGTGTTGTATTGGAATTACGGTAAATAGCACTGCTGAAAGGAGATTGCTGGCGGAATTAATTGCTGTGTTGTTGCTGTGCAAATGAATACGGGCGGTGCGGGAGTGCCGTGTGTTGCTGCGACTCGGTGCTCAGTGCTCGGCGTGGCATTTGCATATGCAAATGAGGCTTGAGTTAAGTGCTCGGCGCATGGGTAATGGCGGCGGCGACGGTGGCAGCGCAGCGCGGGAATATCGTATGTAGTATACAGCATCCGGAATTGTAAATTAGGTGCAATTGAAGCGGAAGAATTAGTGCTAAAAGCTAAGTGGCTAATATGTAATGGGAGGAGCGCACGTGAAGGGCTATTTTTAATTTTTAGTTACCTTTCAGGGATTGTAAAGACATATTTAGTTCTATAAAAAAGCACACACAGTAATGATGAAATGTTAATGAGAGACATATTCGCCGTATGCTGTAAAAATTCTAACAGTTATATTATTGCGCAGTCGGGTCGTATAGAGATTCGCTTAGTTTACGTTTTGAGCCGGACCTCCATTATCAACGTCATTTAGAAAGTTGGAAATTTCTCAAAAGTGGATCAAATCTCTCAAAGATAGATCTAAGATCTCTCAAAAGATAGGCCTAAGGTCTCTCATATTGCAGTGAGCAGATCACAAATCTCTTGAGACCGTTTTTTTTTCAGTTTAGCTTAAGTTCCTGAATATATGTAATCTAAAATCTTGAATTTTGAAAATCTTCCGAGCGCTTGAAGTCCAGATAATTCCACTTTTAAGAAACTTTTGCGATTGGCTTCCGCTGAAATGTTTAGTCTCTCGGCAAAGATACCAACCGAGGCGAGGCTGCGTCTAACAGAATTCAGTCTTTCTTCCAAAAATCTGATTCATATATCAATCTGGCAGTTACCGAAAGCGTAAGGTTGAAAGCATAATGACCACCACGGTGTCATGGAATCAAACTGCAGACAGATTTCATACATTTCTACATAAGGCATTTCTCGTCGGACCCTTTATAAAGTATGGTTAAACAATCCAGTGGCCAACTGAGACCATTATTCGCTCATATAAAAGGGGGACAGGGTTTTTTTTAGTAGGGGGAAGCATCGCAAGACGGAGTGCGGAACTTTAATGTGCTAAACCTAACCTACTTCTAACTCAAGCCTTTAACATGGAACCACCAGATAAGGTATTATTTTGTGGGAGTGACAAGACATTTTACGTCTTCTCTGTAGCACGGACGGAGATTATTCTGCTGTTACTGTTTTTATTTGGCCATGATAGATGTTGTCGCTTCGCGAACAGCTTTCCACTTCTCAGAGGACTGACACATAAGCGCAGTCAAATTTTATATCATTAAACTGCCACTTAGAGCAGTTTCTAACTTTTCCCTTATAGTACGGAAAGCACTTCGTACTCATATTGCTATCAGTCTATGCACCGCACAGAAGTTAGGTAAATGGACTGGTTTTCTTGAGACCACGATTAAACCCACTTGGACTGCTAGAGACTCTTATTCGTTGTGATACCCAAAACTACTAAGTACGGATCAATGAGACTATCGTATATTTACAAAGCGCCTAACCGATTTTTTATTGAGCTGGTTAATAACTACTCCAGTGATTTCCCGGGTTCTTAAAGAGTATGGAAACCAATATGCTTTAACCTTAATCCAGTGAAAGCTGGGCAGTGAAGGAAAAAGTGTCTAGATGCTTCCATCTCATCTTCCTCCTCGCAACGTAGATAGTTTGCGCCTTCCAAAATATTTCACCTATGGGACTGTGCCCAGTTAGGACGCCTATTACTACCGCCATGTGAACTGCGCTAAGAGCCAACAGTTCCATGGACCTTTTACGATCCAACCTGGGTTAGAAGTGCTTATTGAGCTCGATTGAGACCCATAGATCCATTGCCCAAGTGGACGACCACAGGGGAATAAGTGAGAGCGTGAATACCAGCAAATTATTCAGCACAGGAGTAAGACCAAACTATGTACAATAAAGCGACACCATCAGATGTCACGCTGGTTGCTATAGCTATGCAGTCTTCGACTAGGTTCTTTGAAAACCATTAATTGTGTAAATCAAGGTGTGAGAATCTCACTTACTATATATTTTGCCAAATTAGCGATGTTATCGAACTTTTCCCTAATAATCTTAAACCCAATATTGAATTCAAATGCAGAGGTACAATTCACTATGTTGCCGACCAATCCGCTCAAAAGATAGTAAACGAGATCTTAATTTCGGTGAGTGAAGCAATCATAACTGTAACTCAGTGCAAAATTTCAGTTACGAAGACATCAGCCATAAATTGTTTTATAAATGTTTTCGCTTCTTCAACGATCTACTCAAATTTTCTAAGAAATTCCCCACATACACTCCTTCCCCACACTTACTGCTTACTGTAACAGTTGTTTTCAATCCCGAAATAATGCTGACGATTTACAGTTGCTTCAGTAATTGGAGTGTCTGGTGCTAACGCCATTACGTCCCACGTTGCAGCTGAAATGACAGCCGAAAATTCAGACAGCGTAATGAATTATGTGCAGCGGCGGGAACTGCCAAGCCACGCTGAAACTGAAACTGAAATGAAGATGTCACATATCGAGCACAACACGGTGACGAGCAAAGGAGTGACGAGCATCCTTTCTTAGCTTTAGCGGAAATTTTCGAGCTGTCAGCAGAAGCTGAGCCACCGAGCAAAGTGGAGCTGCCACATACTCTTCTTTCATGTTGCTCGAGAGCATTGCTTGCGTTGCTGCCACGTTCAAGGACAAGTGGGTGGCACGGCACAGCGCCGAGTTGAGCTGATGAAGTCTAACTGACACACGCTTTGATGTCACTACAAAACGTTTGCGGCTCATTGTCTTAGCTAGTTGCCAAACCTGCTGCTGATGACTACACCAGCGTCGACAATCAGCCAGAAGCTTCACTTTCCTGCGCCTGCTGGTGAGAATAGCAGCGACGATGATGATGATAATGATGGCGACGACGAAGACGAAGACGAAGACTCTGTCGACACGGTCTTCTCATGAAACAATCTGCGATAAAATTTACAAGGATTAACGTGCGGATTTTCTTAAGTGTTTTCGGCTTCCGCCGCCAGAGCTGTTGTACGCTGTTGTGCCGTGCTGCACGTGTTGTTGTAGTCGTTGCGTGCCTTTGATGTGCGTTGAAAAGCCAATGTCTGCGGATCAAGTGCACCAATAACAAAAACAGCATTAGATTTAATGACTACAACGGCAATATGAACAATTGCTCGGAGTAACAGATCGTCGTCACATACTCACTGTGAGTGCCCGTTACACTCGTTGTTGGCTGTTCATTGTTGTTGCAGCTGCCATTTATGCCGTCATGTTGCCAGAAATTTTAAGCTCTAACTGAAAAATGAAATTCGTCACTCCTTCCGCTCGCCGTGCGCCACCAGTCCCAGCTCATCGCATCGTTTCGTAAATGATTTATTTCTCGTATTTAGTTTGGCAAAGCATGATGGAATAATGCAATAAATTCCAACGACTGCTGTACTGATGTACTGCTCCACCGGCCGCTTGCCCGGCTGTCTGGCGGAGTGTTTGACGGAATGACTTGTAAGCGCATACTGATGGCTTGACGAAATGACTGGAATTAGTTGGGAATTATGTGTTGTAGGGGTGGGAGATTTCAAAGTGTATCCGCCCGGCTTAAGGGTTTTGCTTTGGGCGTTTTGGCAGCTCATTTCGCGTGCAATTGCTGCTGTTGCTTTTTGGGCGGCGGCCAGTTCCACGTAAAGTAAAACAATGCAATTTCAGCATATTCCAACAATGTTGTTTTGTCTCGAGTTAGCGCCACTGGCGGAAACGTAATAGTTCGGAACTTCTTGCAAGTGTATTTTTTGTGTTTGTTTTTTAAGAGATTTGTGCAAATCCAAAGCAATTTACAGAGATTGTCAAAATAAATAAGCTTATTATGCAGAAGCACCAAACTAGATATTGCAAAACTTACCTTTACACTCGCAATTATACTGATAAACAATCTCTTAAAGATAGTTAGGTTATGTTAGGGTAGGTGGTCTGCTACATTTAGTCCTTTGTGAAGCCGTAGAAAAGAAGAACTTCTGTGTTCGAGGCAAAACGCTTAGTAGCTAATGCAAATTTTTACGGGCGTCTAACTTCCATTACCGCCAGTTCGGTGGGATGTCTGAAGGAATGCACTCCCAAGTATTCTAATGTTGACCCACTCTGCATATTGTGTCTGGTAAGATTCGCAGCCTTACACCATGGAATAGGGCAATGGCCTGTTAAAACCCTCACAATTTGGGAAAAAACTAGTTTACTGAGGGCAAAGATCACTGTATCGCTTACCATCGATCTTGGTCCTAGATACGTTTAAGACAGGGTATGAAAGGATTGAAGCCCAATGGAAGCGAGGAGATGAAAGCACCGACCCGTTCCCATTCCTCTGATAGCGGAGCTAGGGTCCTCCTACTTGCCGGCTCATCAGCTTTACTGTTGCCTGCGATCCCGCTGTGGCCTGGCACCCATTCTAGTCTTACCACAAAGTGACTCGCTGCATTGATAATGAGGTTCAGCATTCCTCAACCGGCCTTGAACGCTCGGTTAGTGATCTGAAGGATAGTGTGGCGCCCTGCTATCACCCACAGTAATATGCACTTCTCTGAGGGAGGCTGCACACCGGAGCAGTAAGTCTACCACTCCCTTAATGGCAGCAACCTCCGGTTAAAACACTACAATGGTCAGGAAGTCTGAAGCGAGAGTTAAAAGAGACCTCTTGATAGTAAACCCTTTCACCAACATTCCTCCTAAGCTGCCCAACCTTAAAGAAGCTCACTGCCCCTCCCCCAATGGCTACTTCCCACCCACAACTCCTTTAGTCTTAGAGACGTTCATCATAGCTCGGCGATAACAATAATGCATAGCTTAAAGAACATTTTAAATGAATTTTTACCAAAATAACATACCAGCAATGCTAACATAACAGATAGCCTTTAAGAAAGCGATAAAATTCCTCCAGATCATTGATAATGCCACAGAAAATATTGAAGATCACACTAGCTCAAGAATCTCTAAGCTAATTTGGTCGACTTTTAAGTTTTTCCTCTTGACGTCAGTTTACATAAATTCTATAATTCTGACACTTAACCAATTATTCTTAAGTATATTTATTTAATTGAAAAAAAAAAAAAAATTGAAATCAATTTTTATTTTTTTTTATTATTTCCTTCTTTTGCAATTTAATTTTAATTTTTAAAATTAAAACATTTTTTCATCATGGATTTTAAAACAAAATTGAAAAAGTAGAGAAGATGTTAAACGGTTTGTCGTAGCTTATAAGGGATGACTGCAGTTAGAAAAATCTGTTCTTTTCTGTAGCCTTAAACTCTACTTCAGAAGGGATTTAATGTTGGCACTTCCGATATTCATTACTCATTCAACGCACTGAGTTAGTCGACAGGGATTACGAAATACTTTGAAATCGTTTAACTATGTGGATATACATACTATCTTGGGCCGATACTTAATTGTAGGAAGTCATACATATACAGAAACTCCTTAAAGAAATATGAAGATGTAAAAAAATTTCTGAAAGTGGGATCTTAAGAGCATGCGCCCTGTGATGACCTCTATGATGTTACTAAGTTCTATTTTACCTAGCAATAGGATTCACCATCAACACTACTTCAAAGTAACTATGTAAGTTATGTTGTTTTTGTTCCGGAAACTACAGCAGGAGCTGTTGATCAACCGACATGCTTCCTCCAGTTCTGCCAGTGTCGATAACCACGTAATTGACAAGGCCCGTCGCTTTCGCGTAAGACTTCCTTTTCCCTCTGCCTCGTCACTGGTAATTTTCTTCTTGCCCACAGCTGAAAGTGATGGTCCATTACTATCCCGCTCAGTCGGGCCCTTGCAAGAGCCGTGATAGTTAGAGCTTTTTGAACCTTTAGTAATTTCAGAAGTTCAGAGAGAGAGTTTAATTGACTCCGGAGGTTCAAAAACCAGTATTCTGTTTGCGCGCTGCTTGATAAGCGTTATCGGAGTATTTGCCAGTCTTCCGGTCAAGGTTTCCTTCTCACATTGAAATGATTTTTGGGAAACTCTTTCGTTCATATATGAGAGGCGCCAGCAGAATCCATACCACTGCCGCGGCTGAAGCTGTGGGTGAATTAGTATTTGCGTGGGTGCCACCTGGATTATTAATTAATAATTAATATTGTCAGCGTTACTCATATTGATTATTCACAATTTAAACCGTATGCTATAGGTGGAATGGGCTCTCTGAGGGTATTGTTCACTTCTTTCTCTTATTTCCCGAGAGACTTAGTAGAAATCAATCCTCCTACTTTCACAACACAGGCTTGTGGCCAATTAGTTGGGGGAGTAACCCCTTATTTTTGTACTATATCTCTTTAGAAATTCAAAAAAAAAAAAATTTGAGTCTTCAGCTTCGAGAAAAAGTTGTAAGTTAGGCCATTCACAGTGATAAAACTGGTTCAAAACTTTGTATCATTGAAGGTATTGGTTATACCAATTCAATGAGGACTTGCACTAATTCAACTCGATAACTTTGTTATTGCTTTTACTTAAAATTTTTCTTTGAAAGAGAGCAAAGATATCCAATGGAGAAATGGCGAATCGAAGGCTGTTCTTTTCTTCTAACTAGCCTTTGCTTGCTTTACTTTATTTTATTTTATTATTATTATTTTTTTTTTTTGTAACATTTTCTTTCATTGGAGTGGTTTTTCGATAATCCGTTAAGAATATTTTTAAGTTTTGACTTTTTAGGAGTACACAGTATGAAAGTATTATAGAAAGCAGTCTGTACAGCTTATTATGAGATTATTTATACACAGAGAAATGAAAAATTCTGAATAGCAAAATAGTACTTCACTAACGGTTTTCTAAATGTATATACCGTAGCCCGTTTCTCGCACCTAAGCCGTGCAATAATAATTACCAGTAAGCTTTTTCGTCATTATTTAAAATGAGTTTTTTCGATTTACACAATTTACTTGAAAGCCTGCTATTTAGAAAACTATTTTCGGAGAAAATTTATCACCCAAAGAAAATTGACAGCTGTTGACTGTGTAGAAAATGTTAAATACGAGCGTGCAAAGTACACCAGCAGCGGTATTAGCAAACTTAATTAAATTCACACCATTATGCCGAAGCTGCGAGTACACGCGAATAATAACAAGGAGTTTGGCGAAGGAGCATTAGTTTTCGGATTTTTGCGCATTCACACATAGAACGAATCAATTGGAGGCTTAACTATGGCAGCGGAGGAAGATAGTGACCACCCTGTAGGACTGAAATTGTATATTACTGTATTATTCCTCCAATTTTTTTAGTTGGAACCTTTTATATAATGTTAATGGAGGATAATTTTCTACAAAATCAGGTGAAGGAACTCAATCAATATGAAAAGTGCGACATCCGTTAGTTTGTTAACTTTTTTCCTACAGGGTATGCACACGCACACATACTTAATGAATTGAAATTTGGAAAATGGCATTAAAAATGGAAAGGAATCTTTGCAATTGTGTGGAGTGCAACGCATACAAAATGAGCTGCATGTGTGCTGCTGTTGTTGTTGCTTTCGAGCGAATGTAATTTTCTTGCGACAAATACATGCTGAGATGTGTCAGCTTGCTGTATTTGTATGCTGCAGATTGTTTACGCAATGGCTGTTGTTGCGCTTGTTGTATTCACAGATTTGCTGCAACATTGCGATTCAATTACCGCAATCATGCCACACCAAGTTTGTGTGCGACGCCGTTAATGGAATGTGTAGCAGCAGCGGCGGTGGCAAACGCATGTGGCAGCGGTATAAACAAATACTCGAGTTACATTTGATGGCTTTGCCAACAATAATGGTGACAACAACAACTGACAAGTGCTTAGAAAAGTTGCCACAAAATGGCGAATTCGATAGTGAGAATCTATGCAACTGACAGCTGTCTTCGCAATTTCTGCTCCTCGCCGCCATGCCGCTGCGTGTGGCACGTTGTCGGCGCAGCAGCACTCTCGGCTTGTTATCAGTGTTGCAAACTTCTCAGCAAATATTTGCATACAAAATGGAATTTACTGCTACTGAGCCAACTAAGCCACCTTTCTTTCAGCGTCGCCGTCAACCTCGACTTTTCTTATCGCCGTCAGCGCCGCTGCGTGCCGCGTATGGCGGTGTGCTGTCGTCGCGTATGCGTAACGCGCTTATCGTTAGCAAATAATATCAAAATTAATTACCAGTAATTTGCATAATTTCGTGGCTGTTGTTGTGCTGATTGTTGTTGCTTTCATTGTCTTGTCTCTTGCGCGAGTCGTTGATAAACAATTTGCGTTGTTGCAAGCAATTTGCATAAAACTCAAATTAATGACTAGAAGTAATGCACGCTCAGCTCTTTTTCTTCAAACAGACACGTAATTAATAAGAAAGTCGCGACATTAGATCGGCATGTGACATCTCGTGACATAGTCCAAAAGATGGGAGCTAGTCACCAAACCACTTTGAACCATCTACAGAAGACTGGATACTCAAAAAAGCTTGATATTTGGATGCCACATGATTTGACGCAAAAAAACCTCTTAGACCGAATCAACGCCAGCGATATGCTGCTGAAACGGAACGAACTGGATCCATTTTTGAAGCGGATGATGACTGGCGACGAAACATGAATCACATATGTACGACAATATCAAGCGAAAATGGTCTTGTTCGAAGCCTAGTGAATCGTCCCAAACTGTGGCCAAGGCGGGATTGACGGCCAGGAAGGTTTTACTTTGTATTTGGTGGGATTGGAAGGGTATCATCCACTATGAGCTGCTCCCATATGGCCAGACGCTTAATTTTAACATCTACTGAGAATAACTGGACCGCTTGAAGCAGGCGATCGACCTGAAGCCCCAAGAATTGGCCAACAGGAATGGTGTAGTGTTCCACCAGGCCAATAACAGACCACACACTACGTTGATAATTCGTCAGAAACTACGGGAACTCGGATGGAAGATTTTATCGCATCCACCATATAGCCCGGCCATTTCGCCAAGTGATTACCACCTGTTCCTGTCCATGGCGAACGCCCTTGTTGGTGTAAAGTTGAACTCAAAAGAGACTTGTGAATAGTGGCTGGCCGAGTTCTTGGCAAATAAGGAGGGGGCTTCTACGAGGGGGTATTATGTAGTTGCCGTCTAGATGGAAACATGTTATCGAACGAAACGGCGTATATTTGAATTAAATCCGATCACTGTAACACTTTTAACAACGCATTGCATAAAGAGCAAAAAAGCGGAAGAGAGATTATATTATTGAAAACACGGTTTGGAAACAAGTTGAATGATAAATAAGTAAGTAAGTTCTGTCAATGAAGCAGCCGTATCTAAGGGCGTCGTGTCACCATTCCTTATGATGAGCAATTGACACTGAAAAAATGTTCTTTTGCACTTGAAATTATCTTATATAATGTAGGGGTGAAAAAGTTAGACAAAAACTAAAAACGTTTGCAAAAGGTCTTTCCAGGAACTTGCTATATCAAATAAGGATAACTAACCCACTGTTGTTAATAGATAAACCCCTCACCTTTGCTTAAAGTAGCTAGTCCGAGCTCTGACGAAACATGAAAGTTTTCGGAAAGTTGCTAAAAGAGGCTGTAAAATGAAGTTGATGGAGTTACCTGAATTATTTTGTGTTATCAATATAACGTGTTGAACATTTTTTTCTGTAGTAATCCATACATAGAAGGCAGCTTCTAACCAAATGACTACAAATTAGTCTTTCAAGCCGAAATTGAGGGCATAACAGAAGGTACCAAGTGGGACTATGCTCTAACCAGCAAGTTCATAGACATTGTAGTGGATAGCCAAGCGAAATTAAGGCTACCGTAGCGCTAGTATCAAACCTTACTGCGATTGGATAGGCAAGCAAGCAATAAATATATTATCCCTAGGTAACTCGGTAAACATACCCGGTCATTTAGGAATAGAACAAAATGAAAAAACAGACGAGTCGGCCCACTCAAGGGCAGCTGGCAACATAATTCGTCTTGTTTGAGCAATGGACCTTAGAGGATCACTTCTGGTTTTGGAGCTTGGGGAAAAGTGGAGTCGGCGAAATGCAGAGCATACGCGGCAGTGTGCGAAAGCTTGGTGGAAAGAGAGCTCACAATCCACCATAACCAACTACGAATTCGAAATTTAATTCAGTTCCTGGATTTCAATTGTAATACATACAAACTCTGCATCGCTCTACCATCTAAACAAATTTTACGAACTGGTCCATATAATCTGCGCGTTCAACCGAAACAGTAAAAAAAAATTCAAGATTAGTACAACCCTCGAAAAAAATTAAACAACGAGTTTGCTTGATACTTTATGTTTATAATATAATCACGATATAGCATCGAAAAATTGCAAAAAGAGTATTTGATAATCATCGTATTGGCATTAGAGAGAAAGATGAAGATCACAACATGTTTACTGGATTAACTCAACACATTTTGGTTATTGTTTTGGTGTATGAAACATGTTAAAGGTAGACTCGTACTAAAATACTTTACTCCTTTACAAAAACGGCGTCGAGTATATAGAAGAAGCAAAAGAACTACTTGCAAAGTGGTTAAGGATCCTTCATTAAACACATAAACAGTACTGACTAGGCCTTGGAAAAATTAATGTGACATCGAAACTACAAAAGAAATGTAGTAAAATTTCGCTGAATGCATTAAAAGCTATCCCAGCCGAGGCTTATAGCAAGTGTATTGAAAATTGGATTGAGCGTGGAAAAACAAAGAGAATTAGTCAGGTTGCATGGTTCTGCTCTTTATATTTTGGGATGCATGTGAAATAATTTTTCTTTCTTTTACCAAAGTAGAAGGATGATCTACATTGACTATTATGTTGTATTTTGGGATTAGAAGGAGAAAAGCGTAGAAAGGCGGCTCCCATAAAAATTAAAAATTTCACGTATTGCTTCTAAATACTAAAATATAATATCTTTTCTATTTTCAAACCTCAAAAGAATGCTCAAGGCAAAAATATTTAGAGCCAAAATAAAAATCTTACAAGAAATATGACACCGAAAAGTTAGGGGACTGCTATAACCAGTGAGAAACACAATCGAATTCTGCAAAAATACATATTTTTATTTAAAATGAAGCGAAGCCCGTCTGTTCTTTAAACTCATAATATAAATTAATCTTTGTGAAGACATAACCAAGATTTTTACTTTTAGCAATCCATTATAGATATTTCTTGTAATGATCAACATTTATGACTGCATAAAGGAGTCAGTACATATACAAAATTTTGAGACTACCCACAAGAACCTTATATAAGCAGCTGATTTAATAAGAAATATTCACAGCCTTTGCCAACCAACTTATCCCTTGAAGCTCCTCACCAACGACCTTTAGTACCACCCGACTCCAGATAAGAAGTTGGTTGGCATCTTCCAACTTCCTCCGTGTTGAATGGAAATAATTTAACGCTTCGCTGGCACGACGGCAACGGCCGTTATGGAGACGACGGCAACACAAATTAAAAGCAAACTTCATCTTTGCTAAATTCTGTATTAATTTAAATAAAAGTGTCGCCACTCGCCAAGAAGACGCACAAAAACTAAACGCAGCGCTTCGTCGCCCAGTGCCACAGACAGTAAAGTACACAAAATTTGCATGGTTTCCACCTTTGTCTTCTGATTCTACTCTTTACCTCTACACCCACAGCGCACTCGAGCAAGTAACAAATTTCATAAGCCAAATATTTGTACTGCCAGCGTGCGACTGTTGCGTCTGCCACACAACTTTCGTATCTACCACCGCATAGTTGCCAGTTACCTCGTGCTGCCTCCGCTTGGGCGGACAAACTTGCCGCACTGTCGCAGCAGCAAATGTGCTGTGTTGCCCGCATTCCGCTGCCACTTGGCGCTTACTTAATGCCACAAGAAGCATAGTTTGTTGCTGCCGCACAGGTGCACTTGTGGCATAAATTTTCGCACCAATGAGTTGTGTGCGCCAACACTCCCCTCTCGCCTGTCTTTGGTAGTCAACGCCGTAGTCGCTGCTGATTGCTGGGGCTTTGCTGCGCCACTTGCTGATTGCCACCGTTTACTGCCATTGTTGTCCACTCTATGGTTGCACAATGCCACCAAGTGTTGTCGCGCTTGTTGTTATTGTGGTTGTCAGCGTTGCTTTTGTTGCTTTGTGTCACACTTGTAGGCCACATAAGCCGCTTAAAATTAATGCTAAATAGATAGAAGTAATTTTTGATAACTTTGCATAAAATTATCGACTACAGTGCGTTGTGCAGGTGTATGTGTGTGTATGTTTGAGCGGTTGTATGCTTGTGTGTGCGAGTTTCAAAGTTTCTGGCAACATTTCGTTGTTCCCCCAATTTATTAACATTTTTCGGCAAAGGTAAGCCGCAGTGGCATAATTAGTTTTGCTTTAGTTATGCAGATTACATGTATACATACAGACGAAAGTGGTTACATATCTCATAGCAAGTGGAGACTTCGATTGCTTGAACAAATATCTGGGCATTTACAGCGTCTACAGCTTTTGGCATTATTTCTACTCATTAGTATGTAAAACATTCAAGTATAATATCGCCTAATTCCTACAACTATTTAACTTAAGCAAATATACATTCTTAGAAATTTTCTGTCCGAATGTGTATATTCAAGCCTATACCATATACTTAGTATGTAAATTTTTTAAATCATTATTTTCAAGCCCACTTCTCTTCAATACATAAGACGATTTTATTGCCAAAGATATGTATGTACACTTGAAAGTTACAACTATCTGCCGAGATACAACCCGTAATATTACTTGAACTTATAAAGTCGTGATACCCACTTAAGCAACAGAAGGCGTACATACAAGAGATTTCATATTAAGAGGTCAATACTCCTTCCTAAAATTGTACAAGGAAAAGAGCTACCGTTTCTTGTCTAAAATATCTCTTTGTGGTTTTTATAATTCTCGCCAGATTTTCATACGAGTAAATCACCTCACTGAGTGTAGCTGCTTCACGAACAACATCCATGTTAAAGATATGAATATTTTTGCCTCGATTCATGCCGTATTAATAATGCAGACGTTTTGTAGACAATTTCGACTTTACGTCATGACAAAATGTTCCCATGCCAGTGAAACAAAGAAGTACCCTTTGTATCGAGAACATTGCTAGCGCATCAATTGAGAAAGACCCAAGTCAGTCTCTCACACGTCGTTCTCAAGCGTTGGACATCTCTGTGACATCGTTGTGGCGAATTTTGCGAAAATATCAAATTGACACAAGAGCTGAAGCTGCTTGATCACCGGAATAATTGTGTGTTCGTGACTTCGGCTGAGCAGCAACTTGAAAATGATCCGGATTTTCATCGAAAAATTTTCTTTAGTATCGCTAGGCTCTAATCTCATAATCATTAGCTGAATGGCTTCGTCAATAAGCAATATATGTATTATTGGTCAGGCAGCAATCCAGATAGATCGTTACCGCCCAATGATAAAATATTTTTGGCCCGAATTGGTTGATATGGACTTGAGCAATATGTGGTTCCATCAGGACGGCGCCACAAGTCGCACAGCAAATGACACAATCGACTTATTGAAAACCAAATTTGGTGAACGCCATTTGACGCCGTTGGACTTTTTCGTGTGCGATTGATGAACTCCGTGCTAATATCGAACGTGAAATTGTAGCAGTATCGGCCGATTTATACTTGAAACCCGTCGAAAAGTAAGTTTAACGTCTGGACTTCTGCAACGGTGCCCGTAGAGGCCATACAAAAGAAATCGAGTTCCATATATATCGACATTCACAGGAATAATGAATTTCATATACTATTTATACATACATATATTCCATATTCCAAACCATATTTCTTTTTGTAGCGCTCTTATTGAAAAACCCGTTATATGGTAAGTGAACTGAGTATACATTTGAAGGTAAAGTTTTCTCATGGGTGAAAAATAATGTCGCAAATCCCAGTTTCCTTGGTCCTCAAAATCCGATCAAACTTCTGTTAAGGTGTTCAGAATACGACCGCAGGAATATTCTGTTGAACTTTGCGTTTCATCATCACCGTTCAAAAAAAAAACAAAAAAAAATAAAAATAAAAAATTCAAGGCATGAAGTTAATTTAAAAATTTGATGTCGTTATGGCCTTGCATTCACATGGCATAATCCAAAAACAATTCTGTATTTCTATATATAAAACCTAATGCTTTTAAGGGTATTTAAGGATCATTTCAAAACAACATCAAATCAATTGGGACCAAATAGTACACCCGTAAGAAATATAAAGCAGTTTTGTATTCAGGTGAAACTGTAAATATTTGTAATAAGTATATGCGTAAATATGATATCAATGTTGCAAATAATTATAATTGTTCAGAAATAGTTCGAGAACATTTGTCAATGCCCCACTTGCAGCAAATAGTATTAGGCGCCATACACTGACTTAAGAATACACAAAAAGGAAGAGCACCAAAATATCCCTTGTAACAAAGGAAATTGCAGCAACAGTAAGATATTAACAGAAACTGGCGAAATACAAAAAAGAGTATTTCCGTTTACTTAAGATGTCATGTTGCAGTGGTCATAATAAGTAACACACGCATTTGTATTGGTGCTGCCCAGTAGGAAATATTTCAGTTACTTACGCAAATGCAAAAAAAAAACTAATGAGTTTCCAGTCAATGTGTTGCAGGCTGTTAAATATTTGGGGTCGCAATATACACGAAACGTCATTCATGCCATGACGGGAAAACTTGGTTAAGTTGTTATTAGTTCAAGTCATAAATACTGGCACACAGAAAAATCGACGCTAAATGACAATGTATGAATATTAAGAACTTTTATTTTGTTGTGTTATTTAATGGCTAAAAACCTTAGAACAACTTATCCCTTTGCTTTCTAGTACGACTTGAGGCGAACTGATCATTCAACAATAGCGAGGCGCATCTCACTGCATGGATAAGCGCTCGCTTCAACGATTCAATATTGAGATCTCAAGTATAGCAAGCTATACCCTATAATACGCATCACAGGTTGAAGTCTGGACAAACAGCTGGCCAATCATCCAATGATAGGAAGTACGCAAATTTGTTATTGAGCCGCTATTGACTCTCGAGTCGATGGATCTTTTCGCGGGAGCTTCAGCTTCCATACAAATGATATGGCTAATCAGCCTATTCGTTGGCTTTTAATGCGCTTAACTACATCCATCTCGCCGTAGAGCTCATACATTTCGCGGTCCCATTTTTTTCAATATTAAATTATTAGTTTCCTCTCCGCCAAGCGTTTTCTTAACTCAGTTCGTCATTGTTCATGTTTCTGCGCCGTAAAATAGGACGGAAAACGTAATTTCTCTTCATCTAGAAAGGGATCTGCTCTTCAATTGCCTGCCAATGCCAAAGTAGCAACTAATGGCAAGAGTTATTCTACTGATCTCCAGGCTTAGATTGTTGGTGGAATTTATGCTGGCTCTTAACTCTTCGCAAGAAGCAAGGAATCTTTCCTGGTATACATTGGCCGATGTGTTTACTCCTTTCTCACAAAAATGGAGCACTGTAACGCCATCAGAAATGAGCTTCTCACTATACATGAATCGTTCCTGATTTCATCAAGCGAACAATATTCCAAAAAGTTTACAATATAACTAGAGAATGCCAGAGCTTGGCCTTCCATTTTGACCATCATGTTCAAGCACCAATTATCCGTCCGAGCTTTCTTTTCATTTCTTATTTCGTGGCGTTAATCAATAATTATTTAATAATAAATAAGAATTATATTTCTACAGGGTATTATGACGCCTGCATTAAGGTATGCTTGTCTGCGCGGCACAGCATTGCGACTACAATGAGTGATTTATTCAACAAGAAAACATAGACAGACTTTTCTGCTGGCAAATTATAACAACAAAAAGAAGATTGTGAAATGCGCAACACATGTGTGACAGTGACTGCGAAGTTGCCGGTGCTGGGCGCATAGAACGGTGTGGCATGGCGCTGGCGGTGGTAATGCGGCAGCTGCTTGTATGTCAAATTCGCTGTGAGGGCGGCGGCCAAATGCGCTTGAAAGGGGTTACTTGTTACGCTGTCGGGCTGTCGGTTGTGGAAGAGATCGCGCCGCATTGAACATACACACACACAGATGTCGGTGTCTGCGTCCGCAACCGTGTCGGGGGTGGAAAGTTGTCAGCACATCATCAAAATTAACATCATATGCCGCACGAGCAGATGCCACAACCGCCGCAACGCCTGTGAGACAGACATGCAAGAAAGTTTAACAAAACTTGGAAAAGACCAAAGCGAGCAAAACGAGAGCAAAGCAACTCAGACAGTTGGAGGGCGGGTTGTGCTGTGCGCTGCGCAAGGCAGTGGACGGCTGGGATGGACGTTGAAAGTGTAGCGGCGGATGTGCTGCCGACTTTCAGTGATTTTTTATGCTCCGTATTTTTAATTTTTCAATTTTATACTTTAATCCGCAACATGACATTTTAAGTGAACGCGTTTATTGTTGCTGATTAAAATTTAAATCCGCTGCGAAATGCGGGCAATGGGATTTTACGCTCGCAAGTACCGATAAATAAACACACATGCGCGCATACATGCGTAAAAGTCATGTCTTCGGATTTCGTAGTGTTTGAAATTGAATTTTTTTCTGAGGTATGAAGACAGCGCTGCGGCGGGATTACTGCCAAAGCCCCTTTGATCAATTTCAATTATGCCAAGCCGTGTGGAAAGTCAATATGCTGCAATAACGTGCAACTTCGGAAATTATTAAAAACGGCATGAGCAGCGGTAGATTAGCGCGGCTTAGGGCAGCTCTCGCCTGAGAATTATATTTTTGTCGAAAAAATAGCGTAATTATTTTTGTAATTGAAACTTGACAGCTATTTAGAAAAGCGTCATTAATTTGTGCTCGCAATTGCTGCGAGTTTCACAGCCGCCACAGATTTTTCACCCACTTAAGTTCATGCAACGTATTGCGCGCTCTTAATCTTCCGCCTGCGCATCCTTTCCCATACTCGCCGCACATTGCCTGCTTTGCTGCACTTAATCTGCGCGCGACTGCGCTTTTGTTGTATGTCACAGCATCATCAGCGGCGCAGCACAACGTGTACAATATGCAACATGCCACAAAATCAGTGTAGTTCGCTCACCATTAAAACCACGCTGCTTGCCACTCATACGCCGACAGCTTCATGCAACATTCGCGCCCTTGCGTGACACCAGTACATTAGTTTTGCTCATGGCTCCGCTGATCTGCTCTGATTTTAGCACCCACTTCGCCGCTACTGCTCTACGTTCTCACTCGGTGTCAGCGCTGTTTCTGCTCTTTTATTTATTGTAAGTTTCTTATTCTTAGTTTTTATCTCTTTTCTATGTTGTTCTGCCACAAACTGCAACAAAGAAGCACTCATAGCTCGGCTTTGTCTTCCTTAATGTAAGCTAATGAAATGAATGTTGGTGCCACGGCAACATTTTCAGCGATCCTTATCAGGTGCGCGCACATCCTTCTTTGCGATGCACATGTGATGGCAGCTTCTTTCATATCTTTAGTGTGGCATGCTGGCTATACAGTGTTTAAAGTGGGTTCCAACACAAAGTCAAATATTATTTTCAATAAAGTATTAAATATCTCGAGAGATTTTTTACACCCTGAACAGTACATATTAAATTTCCCGCGAGGTTGTAAAACCTAAAAGAAAACGTCGCCATATCTGTTTGTTTGTCCTCCGATCTGTTCGGTAGTGTGCATATACCTGAAAAATTCCCTCAGTTTTTGAGATATCAAACTGAAATTTTGTGCACGTCTTTTTCTTTCAAAGAAGTTGCTTATTTTTTGGAATATCAGATATCGGACCACTAATGCATATATGTATATGGACTTATATTTGAACAACTCGGACTGGCGTATGGAAGGACTTGGCGCATTTTATGTCGCTTCGCTCAAATCGCTCCTGAAAAATTTCAAGAAGATCCGACGTTTTCGAGCCAAATTTTATTCAACATGCAAAATTACCGCATTTGGGATGAAGAGTATTCTAAGTAGAATCAAGAGTTGACATTTCATCCAGAAAACCAACGGCTTGGTGTGGTTTGTGGGCCGGTGGAATCATCGGTCCATATATCTTCAAAAATTCAAATCTTCGACTATTTGAAACCTGAAATTGAAGCTCGTGATCTCGACGTCATTCGGATTTATTGAGGGAACCCTTCGATGAGCAGATAATTTCACATTTTGGGCCGGTCAATTTGCCTACAAGATTCTGTGATATCACACCGTGAGACTTTTTCCTGTGGAAATATCTAAAAGGTATGCGGAGAAACATACTTCGATACAGGCCTTGGAGAAAACCATCAAGCATGTCATTCGCCTGTTTCCAGTAGAAATACTCGAACGAGTCATGAAAAATTTAACTCAAGGGATAGACCATCTGAACGTAGCCATGGCCAACATTTGAAAGATATAATCTTCAAAAAATAGATGCCAAAGAATGTCCTTTCGAATGATTCCCCATTCAATTTGAAGCTTCTATGTTTTTTCTTTTTCTTTAAAAGTAGGAAACCTCGAAATAGATCGTCCTTTGTTACAGGTAGGTGGATTCATGGGAACCGAAGTTAACGTTTCTTCTCACTATGACCGATCGATGGTTTATTTTCGAGAACTAATACTATTGTTTTACAATTAAAGCTATGAGTTTAACACTTCGATGATCACTTGGGGTCATACTGATCGCTTGGAATCTTAATAGTCGCTTAGGTTCACAATAACCCGAGGCTTGCATGGAAGAGTTTTTCAAACCCTACTAAATGAAACATGGCAAGAAAAAAGTTCAAATTACATTTTTTCATATTTTGAAGGTACCGTTATTTAGTAAAAACGGTATAAAACTACCGATCAATTTCCATCACCGCCAATCTTTGCATAAGCCGCCAGGCTTTAGTACATTCCAAATGATGTGAAGCGAAAAAAGCTTCACTATATCTATTTTTGTGGCTTTTTCCCATTATTCCTTTTTTATTGCTCCTTATTATTATATTATAATTCAAATAAAGAATAGTTAAATCCCATTTGGACCCACTGTTGTACCTTATTTTGACCAAAACTGGCCAACAGGTATGTTGCCTCAACCCGCCCTTTCTACCCATAACACTTGTCCTTTCTTTTCAGCTACAAAACTGTTCCCTTTCCCCCTCCTAGACCGAGTGCCTATAAACCGACCGCCCAAAGTTCGTTTGCACACGCAAAGGCGACAACAAACAGCGAAACCGTGCTACTGTTGCAACACATTGTTGCTGTTGCCGCACTAATGTTGCGATGCGTCGCTACTAAATGCGGCAACAATTGCGGTGGCGAATTAAAATTGCTGGCATTTTGTTTATTTAACTAAACAAGCAATGGGAGCAAGCAAGCGCGAGCGGCGGGCGGGTTGCGAGCGGTGTATGCCTATCTGAGGCGATTGAGGCGGCGCCGCATTTCAAATAGGCAAACACGTTTGCTGCTGCTGCTTTGCAAGTAATTGTTGCAAGTGCGCGGCGTCTATTTGTTTTTGTCAAAGCGCTGCATTAGAGCAAGACTCCGGTGAGACTGCGCAACAAATGGCAACTGCTTGTTGTTTGTGCAACACCCAATTCGTATGTAGAGAGATGCATGTTGGACTACGTGTTGCAGCGCCTGTTAGTATGCTTACATTATTTATTTACTTATTTTTCATTCGGTTTTATAACTTATTTTCTCTTCTTTTCGATTTATTTTTACAAAAACACTCGCACACCTTTGTGCTGCGGCTATCTACGTTGCTGCTGCAATGTTGCGGCAAGTTGGTAATTAAAATTAATGCAAGCATCTGAAACATTTGGGCTCTGTTGCACCTACTGCAGCTCCAGCTCCAGCTCCAGCTTCAACGTCTTTCAGCTACTGCTTCTACGTATGTACATGCGCACTCAGACAACTTGCTGCCGCATGTGGAAGTGTTGCTTGATCAATGCCACTTGCTGTTGTCGGCTGCATGCTGCACATTCTTCGTGGAAGCTGCCACTGATTTTATTTAATTATTTAAAAGTCGCTGTTTGCACTCAAGATGGGTGCTGGCACATACGTTGTTCATGTTGTTGTTGTTCTACATATACGTATGTTGCAGCATGTTGTACGATTTAATGTAAGTTGTTGCATATTTAATTTGAACGCGGCGCGCTGCAGCACTTGCGGTAACCAGTTAGAAATACGAGCCAATGCAAAGAGAGAAGCTTCGCAAGCACTTTTGAAAATTAAGTAGATGTCTTCAGTTTCCAGCCACATTTGCATACTTGCGTCTCATATACTTATTTATACGAACACAGAGTGGCATATGTTGCCTCTAACTCATTTATCATATCTTATTAGTACAAGTATCACTGCGCTGTTTCTCGTATTTGCATTTCTGCGCCCGAAACTAATGACTCGTGCTACTTAATTTTTCGCTGGAACAACGTGGGAGATGCTCTCGTTTTCCCCCTCGCTCTTGCCTCATATTTTACAAAATGCTTATATTTTTCATATTTCATATGACGCTACTTTTGCTTGAGACTTATTTCTGTCCCATATTTCCGTTTGCTTGTTGTTTTTGTAAAGCTTCTGAGAAACCATTTAGTTCAACCGTAGTGAAGAAGAGCGCGCGAGAAATTTTGATTTATCACCAGTCAAACTGACTTATTTTGGGCTATTAGATGTGCTGCGAGTATTTGCTTTTATGTTTTCGATTTTTTTTTTGTTTTGAAGTCTCGACATTTTGAAGGCCAAGTGCAAAATACTAATTTGCATTCTGTGAGTTCTGCACAATGAAGAAATATTGCTTTAAGAGTGTCATGAAAAATATTTTTATTTATGGCAATATTCCCAAAGAGGTTTGTAAATAATTTCAAAATTTGACAAAAACATAAAATTTTAGAAACTTGACCAAAGAACTGTATTTTTTTAAACAATTACTCTTCATTATAAAAAAAAAATACTTAATATAGATATATTTTACGTGCGAATAATAATTATAACACCGTTTTTAGAGGTCATAGAATAAGTAAATTTTTTTTAAAATTGACGTTATTTTTAACTCTTGAAATCATAATGACATGTATGGCAGATGTGTCGTTGACTTTGTCCTTTTATTGGATACCAGAAAATGTTATACTTAGTTAATTTCTTTTTTTCTTATTTACTAAATATGTAAAGTTCCATATGTTTTCATTTTTTTAAGGAGTTTTGTTTTTTGTATACCTTCATAAACTCTATTCGGTTCAACGGCTTTTTGCTTGCGTAAATCACATTATGGCAGTAAATGACATACGAGTTTATAAACGAAATATTTAGCATGCCATACAATACTACAATAGACCACCAATTCGTTGTTTTGAAACACGACATTAGTGAACCCATCTGAGCAAATGTGTCGACACTTATCTTTGTCTGGTTGTAGTGTAGTATAGTCAGGCTTGGTTTATTGTACCTGGTTCATTGCAGGAATATAGGCTTATGTGACGCTTAAGTTAAGGGGCCATCATAGCAAGCAAAGTGCTTTATCAACCGCCTACTAATTAAAAAGTTGAACCCACCAAGACTCATGACAGCAATGTACCTATTTCCACTATAGCTTGTATTGAATAACTCATTAGTGGACAAATGATCGTCACTCAATACTGCGTTCAAAGCCAGGATGCCAAGCAGAGTACGAATTTCAAGACAATTTGTATCAGCGAATGTCTTGCTAGTCAAATTAGTTGTTTGTGTTAGGGATATCTCTGCATTTGTCCACTGAACTATTTCTGATATTATTTCGTCAAAAAAAGGTATTTAAGGACGAAAACGGATCACATAAGGCCTTACATGCTTTTGTGGAACTTCATATTGTTCGAACAACATTCATCGATAGAACTGAACCGCCTTACTCCTTTCGAGGTGGTTCAGCAATATTGGCTTTTGCTTCTTAATGTTGCCTAAAGTACTCTTACTATTCGGCTGTCTAAAGACAAACTATTATTGTTGGCTTTTTCGTGTTTCCGATCTGGTGATATATTTTCGCGATTCTCCTGTATATTCAGATCTTCGTCTTTCGCGTCACCTTGAATCATCTTCTAATACCATATCTTCTATTTTACTTTCATTTTCGGTTGAACTATTATATTATACATTCATATGGATTTCTAAGATAAGCAGCTATTTGCTCGTCGTCTAATATTTCATTTCTTTCCATTTCACTTTTATTTATACTTACATGTATAAAATTTAAATAAGAAAAACAATAAAAATTGTAAAAGTAGCACAAAACATAAACATACGTCTCAAAGACGATATCTTAGAATATACAAAACTTACCCCCAAAAATCAACTACCACTGGAATGCTGTATGTAACGACTGAGGTAAATGCAAATATGTATGCGTTGTGGAAAAAATGTAGGCGAGACAGCAAAATGTAATAAGGTCATACGCCTCTCAGACGTACGTTATATCCCAAAATAATGGAAAATATAGTAATAAAAATTTGTAGGTTTTGTTGATATATTGATTATTATGATGTGGTTGCTACTTTGTGAAATCAGGTTTCAAAAATTACTTCGCTAGGAAGCATCCGACTTCGTTAGATTAACACGGAGATGCTTTGTGAAAACAACAAAGAAAAAAAAACACTTCCCAAGTATAGAAAGCTATGAGCCTGTTTGTTAATGTTTCCATAATTTCTTAATATGTAGCATTTCAAAAAATTACTAAATATATTGTTATACTCCGACACTTGTTAATTTTTGAACACTTTCAGGTAATCCAACCAAGTGCACCGAAACAATTAACTCTGAAATTTTTTAATCTTAGTCTACAGAAAGCTCCACTGGCGAGCAGAAAAAGGCAAAAGTTAATGTGTAATCAAGGACGCTCAAATATAAGTTCAGCAGCAATCAAAATTGAATTTATATACAAATTCCGCTAAAATATCTATTTCCTGCCTTTCCGAGAACATTATAACGAATGTCGCCGAAAGAAAGTTTAACTTCGTAAAAATATCAACTAATCTTTAGTAGCATAATTCTAAGTAAGTAATAACTTATTGCGTAGACTTCCTTTCATATTTTGGGATTTGGCAACCCTAGTGTTGCAATATGGCAACTCGCAACTTCATCGGTACTCAGAAAATTTTGACATACGAGCGCTATTTGTTTTGTTTGTTACAGTAGCTTTAAATATTCAACTCGGCCAAAAAAAGTGAATTCAATGGCCAACATTGTCTAAAACATTCGACGTCAATTATCTCAGTAACAGTGCATCGATGAATTTAACGAAATTTTGGTGATGATGCTGCATTAACGAGCAGTGCTTGTCTACAGTATGGTGAATTCAATTGAGATCGCAGATCACTTCAAGACCAATTTCGTTAAGGTCGTTCAAAATTAGTTGTTGTTCTGGAAACTAACACTGCTGAACGCAAACTGATATTGCAAGATCGTCATGTGACCTATCGTAAGATTGGAACAATTATAGACAATAGTGTGACCAGCATACATTCAATATAAATAAACAATAAAGCGATTTTCGATTATTAATATTTGCTTTTGTTCTCTAATACCGAAGTAAGAACTCTTTAAAAACGACGTTTTTTCTACAACTTGACCCTTTGCCGAGTTTTAATTTGGTTTGAAGCTTTTTGAAAAACAATAAGTGATATTAAGAAACTCGACATATCCTCTGGTTACTAATTTAATACACAGATACACAGATGCGCATATATTAATCTACTTCACCCCACAATCCTTGAGATTTCCTTGTTAAGTGAAGACCTTAGCTTTTCCTCATTATTTCGCGTAGCCAATTCCACAGACACCAATTATCTAAATTGCCAAATAGGTTGTGTATGGCAACGCACCCTGTATTTCTGCATCTGTTGCAGCCGCCGCTGACGTGGAGACAACAATTC
This sequence comes from Bactrocera zonata, assembly GCA_037783105.1. Lineage (NCBI taxonomy): Eukaryota > Metazoa > Arthropoda > Insecta > Diptera > Tephritidae > Bactrocera > Bactrocera zonata. Next base: position 258,580 of record JBAWJQ010004427.1, on the reverse strand, counting down.
GTCGCACACATGTGCACTCATTACTCAACGCAATGCAATGGACTCATCAGCCAGCAACAACAACCACACGACGCTTTGTATTAAGAAAAGGAAAATAATGCAAGAGTAATCAAATTCCACTTCGTACAAATTAGTTACAATTGCAATGCGGCTGCCAAGTTGCAGTTGCATTCATTTGCTCATTTTTTCAATTTACGGCTGAATGTACTGTGCAACATGGCACGCAATGCAACGCAGAACGGCAGATAAGCAGGCAAACAAAACAAATTATAGCTGAAAATCCAACGGAATCGCGAAAAAAAGATTTAAATAAAATGTGGCAAGTACAATAAAATCAAATCGGCGAACGCTGCCGTGGGACCTGGGGGCTAAAAGCACGCTGGCACCGCAAGGCTGGCAAGAAGAAAGAGTGAGAAAGAGCGAGATGTACCGGAGTAGAGCTGGGACCAACGAAGTCTGCGAATTATAAAGAATCAGCCATAATGAGTCCCCATCAGGGCAGACAGTGAACGTAAACACACACAAACGTCGCTACAATTATGAGGTATCGCAGCAAGCACCACACAGGTTGGGTCCCTCAAGACGCGCACACACACACACAGGAATGCTCAGGCAGGGCATTACAGAACAACAAACTGCAAAATTATTTCATTCATTAAAATTGTAAATGTCTTAATCTCACGAAAGAAATCGCAAAACAGCGAAATTTTATAAAACAACATACCGATATAGACACAAGAACAACAGTAAAATGGGGCAGATGAGCAGACCGTTGTTTCGCTTCGATGTGCGCAATAACAATGCACGCGGCACAAGATGGCGACGACAATGCAAACTGTGAGGGAAAATTGTGCGCTACAACAACAACAACAGTACTTGGCAATCGCTCGACTGCAACGCCCCGAATTTCGCCGGTACTTAGATTCATAAAAAGTTTTTCGTAGCACTTCTAAAAATAACCGTAAATAAATTTAAAATGTGTTTCCCCAGTGGCACTGGCTGACAATTTGCGCCATTCGCACAACAAGCTTGCAACATTCTTTTTGTTGTTGTTTCGATTTTGTTGCGTCGCTGGTGAATGGCATCTGCCCGAAAAGTGCAAAAATCCGATTGATCATTTTGGCGAATGTTCGCGCGTTAAAGAATTTTAAGTGCTAATTCCAGTGAAATTGGAATTTCCAAGTGATTTTCCGAACTTTGCGATGACCTCTCGTCATTCACTTAGACCATTGGCGGAGGCAAAAGCTATTGGATAACATTTACAGCGTGTTTTATTTGGACAGCCGGAGCATGAAATGGGCGTATTAATGCATACAATAACTCACGAACAATGAAAGGAGGTGGATTGATAAACTTCGTGCAAACAACAGGCGACTGCCTAAAGGGTGGGTTAGATGGTGTCACGTGGTATTTGAGCAAGTGTGGAACTGTCAAATACACTTCAGTCAGGCATTAAACTAGGACGGAAAGTGAAAACAACAAGTGAATAGCGGAAATGTAAATTGAATGCTATTACACTTTGTGTTACCCTAAAACACCTTAAATGCTTCACCTTATCGATGGACGAAATATTTTGAGCGTACCACACACTTATTAAGGCGGTAATACGAGTCTCAGCTACTTCGTTAGGTTTTTTAAAGGTGTGTCTAAAGGGATATCCCAATCTCAGTCTATCAAACGCAGTGCAATAGTGGAGAAAGTAGGATAAATACTTAGATTAGTAGAGTTATAATTTCTTAAGATGAAAGAACCTATTAAATCAGTAGTGGACATTCAACAAAGTACAACGTTTTCCTCGAATAATATTTTTTAGGTGATCTAAGTACTCTGCCTTTAATTTTGAATTAAATGTTTCCAAACGCTGTAGGAAATTTTCAAAACACCCTGCATGGGTGTAAGAGTTTACAAAAGCACACTTTTGTGGTACTTTTTAATTTGACCTGTTCAGAGAGAGACTTTCATTTAGCAAGGACATTCTTACTTGAACTAATCCTTTCATTAATTCTACTTGTGACCTTACCCTACAAATGTGAGTACAACAATACAGAGGAATCACTAAGGTTAAATATTTGTAGAATTAATACCGTGTTGAAACTCCCAAAAAACGTTTTGAAAAATAAACAATAATCTTATGGACAAATTTTTCAGGTTTTCATAATGTAATTTCTTCATTATAAACTAAAATTGGTAAAACTTTTCGAAAGGCTACTCAAACCCAGACTCGAAGTAGCTATCAACGAAGCTGGAGGACCCTAATCTAGACAACACGGCTTTAGACCCGGCAGATAAACTCTATAAGCTATAAAATGCGTCATTGAAAGTGTAGAAGCCGCACACCGAAGATGGCATAAATTAAAAAGAATGGTGTTGCTGGCGACTTTAGATGTCCGAAACGCCTTCAACAGTGCTAGATGAGTGGGTATGATCCACACTCCCGAGAAAAGTTTTACAATCCCCGACTACAGAGCTACCATAGTAGAAGAAAACTGCAGTACCGAATTAGAGGGATAGATAGCGGTCACTTTAGGAGCAGCTCAAGAATCCATTTCAGGCACAGACTTGTGGAATATCAGCTACGATGCTATACTAAATCTCGAAATGTCAGACGAATCGTACTTAATTGGCTACGCAGACGACATTGCAGCAGGTTATGATACCGACGCAAAAATGGCTCGACTCTCACAGACTAATGGCTAACATAGGGGGAACAACTGAGGTAGCTGAGAACTGGGCAGATGTGGTTAAAAAGGAAAACCGGCTTAATGCAATGGCCAGCAATAGAACAAATAAAGAATTCTATACAATAACAACATGGCAAAGAAGATGACAGATGGACGATCAGACCAATAAAATATCTACACATATGAACAACCCGTAAATTTAGAGAAGACTTTTACATAAACCAGCTGTTATCCGGTTACGGATACTTCAAAAAGTACCTCCACAGAAGGAGAAAAGTAGAAGAGCCCTCATGCCTATACAAAGACGCGACAGAAGACGAAGCTGAATTCACATTCTTTGAATGTTTGCGATGGCAACGAGAACGTACTACCGTAGAAGACATGGTTGGCTCAATAATTCCAGCTAACTTAATCAGTGTCATGATGGAGAGAGGAAATTGGGGGATTGTCTCGAAATTCGCAGTTAGTTCAGGGTAAAAATTCAATAAAATTGCAGGCAACTCGAATTCATCGATTTCCTTCTCTATAATATCTTGAAAAAACTTGTCTTCTGGAGATTAGCTTTACTTTATTCTGGACTTTAATCAGAAGTCTTGAACATGAACTTTGATCCAATAATAAAAATACTCGAAGGTCTTCAATTGGTGCCAATATATTAAGGTGATATCTTGGACTTTAGAAAGATTATACTAGAAGTCTGGCTGAACAAAACCTTTAAATGATGCATAAATAACACTAATATTTCATTTATTTACATAATATGCTTAGCTAATTTCCTACATATTCGCCCTTGTGAGGTGATAATGGCAATCACGTTGCCAATTTGTTGTTAATTATTATTTTGCTTAATAAGAGACCTAAACATTTTAGATTGCAATTTCTCCTAGTCATCTTTATTTTACGAATTCCCGAAATTCCACAAAATCTATTCTAATTAGTGCAGATGCGAATTTATGAGAGGTTAAGTATGCGTGAAGAGAAACCCAAATTCATATTTGGAATTTAAAATGATAATAGAATAATTATACAGAATTTCGAAATAGAAAGCCACAAAATACTTCAATCGGGCAGTGGCGGGGGCAAAGAGGGGAATCGGATTCATTGTTGAACTGATTTCGAATTACATGTACAAAGTTTTTATGCTACCCGGACTAAATTTTCCGAACAAAACTTGTATGGCTTTTATGCTAAAAAAAACTTAATATTCAGCGGTTGAACAGAGTTTTTGCCGAAAAGATCTGAGTCCGATATTTGTAAAAATTTACAGTTCTGTGATTTAGAAAGCGAAATAAGTGGGAAACCACCAGTTTTCCTTAATCACGCAGACCCCTCCTTTTAAAAACCCAATGACTCACAATGTGATTGGCATAAGTTCTAGAACACACTTAGCATACCACACTACACAAGGCCAATAAGAAGTACAAGAGCAAAAGTGAGAAACATCAAGAATTCATTAGCATTGCTATCTCAAGCCAGTGCAACTAGAAAATTGCAAACCAAATGATTTATTAATTTGTTGAATCAAAAATTAATTACATTTAAAAGCAAATTATTGTTATCTATTCTCTGAAGCACTCGTACGAACGAACGTTGCCATGTGCTCCCAACAGTGTATGGGTGTGCGTGTGTGCCTCTCGGGGGAGTTGTAGCTACAGCAGTTGAAGCGCCAAGCCCAGCAGAAGACGGGCGGCTCCATGTAATTTTAATGAATCCATTTTAATGGTGCAGAGAAGTGACTCGTCAGCAACAACGGCACTTGCCTCGTGCCGTTAATGAAGAATTTACCTGTTTTGTGATTGTCTTGCTGCGTTTGTTCTTATTACGTGTGCAATAATAACAATAATAATTTCACTTGTGGCAAGTACACTCACTCACTCACTTATGCCTCAATTAAGAAATGCGAATTCGTTGTGAATTGTTGTAGTTATTACTGCTTGTGCTGGCATACATTTCGTAGACTAAACTGCGGATTTTACAAGTTTTCGACGCATGTCTCCGCTGTAACTTTTTTGCCGAAAATAAGAGTTATTTGCTTGTGTTTGTGTGTGTAATTTTCGCAATTAAAATTTTGTGCTTATTTTGGAGGCAAACAACAACAAAAATTGTGAATGTAAATAAGAGACCGCCGCATAGAGCAGGTGGCGATACACTTGTGGCACAACAAAGCCATACACACATTCACATGCAGCAACCAAATGAATAAACAGTCAAATGAGCCCTTAACTAATTTCATTGCCTCAGCAAAAAACGGATAAATTTGTAAAAAAGGCAAAAAATGTTGAGGCATATGGCGACAGCCGGTGGGATCCAAGCGTAAAATATCAACTAATGACATATATTAAGCGGCCATGTGTGAGTGCTTTAGAAAATAAATATTAATACCCTGTTGGGAAATGAATGCATGCAAAATCCATTGCCTCAGGTATTCTTAGAACTTGTAGTTCATGCATACGCCATAAGAGCAACATGACAGATTAATTATTAGAATGTCCTAGCAAGCGTTACTTAGCACTCTGGTTAGCTTTTTTATAGTTTCATTTTAGTAAGAAACATGTACAGCGTGTCTACTAATAGAGATTACGTGATTTTTAATTACCTATCCAAACGCAGTTAAATTTCCTCAACCACCAGAGAGAATTTCTATTACTTCGTACTCTGAAGATTGCGCGATAATGACGTCGGGCCATGGAATAGATGGCATGTACTCAAAGTAAACGGCTATCTCTACGACCTTTTTGGTTTCCTTGCTGCACAAGTCCACAGCGACCATCTTCACTAACTAGAAGAAGAAGTACAGACTTAACTTGAACATTACAGTCGATGGCGTGAAAATTCTGACTGTCCACAACCTTAAGATTTTAGGTGTGACATTCGACAGTCTGTGCTCCTTCACACCTCACACGACCGTAATTATTGCCAAAGTACAGAGCCGCAACAAAATCCTCAAGTCGCTAGCCGGCAGCAGATAAGGAAAAGGTAAACAAGTATTATTAGCAACATACGAGGCAATCGCCCGGCCGTTCCTTAACTACGCCGCAGCAATATAGTGGCCTCGATTCAGTGAAACGCAAACGATGAAGCTACATACTTGTCAGAGCACTGCACTCTGGACTAAAACAGGATGCCTCTTGATGGCTCCCACTGAACATTTGCAAAGAGAGGCCTCTAATTTTGTAAAAGTCCTTCCTCAACTACGTCGACGACATAAAACATTGCGCCGACTAGACTTCGGACACTGATTCTCTGTCATTCCCAGTTGAGCCAGAAACACCATCTCATTCACCACCTCCCTCTCAGCGAATGTCGTACTTGAAGTCAAATCATCACACATCCCTTGCACAGCTTCGTTCCGAATCCTACAGTAGGTTAAACTCCCACATATCCAGAATGACCGCAATATATTAAACATATGTCCAGCGTGCAACGAGTCCTTGCATGACACTAACCATCCTTTTTCATTTCCAGCTAACCCTACACATCTCACACCCCTCTACTTATGGTTCAACCTTGTCGAAACAGCACGTTTCTTGGACCTAAAGTTGGTTGACTTCGATCAACAATAACAACAATGTGATTTTTATAGCTCGTGGATTACGAATTTGTGTAAAATTTTATCAATGTGTGGTTATCCAATTCATCAAGTCTCCTGTCACTTTGGTACAACGGTTGAAGATTACCCAAGATGATTCCGGAAACACAATTGTATCCTCGAATTTGAACGTTTGGTGCGAACTCTGCAGGGCATCGGCACTTATTTCTCTCGCTTCTCGTTAAGCTTTAATAATCTGCTTGCTGGAAGTAAATTTAGCGATCGGAGAAAGTTAGCGCTCAAGCTGAGGCATATTTTAACCCACGAGGTAATCGTACTATGACTAAATTGTGGAAGATAACTGTAATTAAGTATTGTCTTCGTTGACTAATATGATAGATAATAATTATTCCTTTCGTTATTACCGCCGCAGGCAGGGATTTATTGCTCAAACTATTAACTAATTAATCGAGTTTTTAATCTAGATTCGTCCGAGTAGTTCTTCTTTCCTTTCAGGGTATTAACTGAGTGAATATTCGACACCTAGTACTCAAGATATTACTCTGTTATACAATATAAACTTTATGCAAGGAAAATATTCGACCACGAAAAAGTAGTGAGTTTATTGCTTGTTTTGGTTCTTGTCTAAGAATTTCCAATATCTAAAGCTTGCATTTGGATTGCTTGTCAACTGGGCATAAATTCAGACCTAACACTAGAGGCAAAAATTTCAAAAATCTAAATAAAATGATACATTCATATATGTATGTATGTACATTAAAAAATGAGCACAAATAAATTATGACTTCAGCAAAATTCATTTATTGTCGGCTGCATCCGCGGAACATGCAACATCAGCGATTGTACACCACCTTCCAGAGCTCATTACCGCATGGGAAGAACAAAGGCAAAAAAATCGCAGCTTCTCTTATTTCTACAATAGCTGTTATTATTAGTGTTGCCGCTGATGTACTAGGTGACACGATGACAGTCATGGCCACCAGCGTTGCTTCCCATAATGACGCCAAGCAACTCTAGCTCCGCACGCTGTGTTCAGCTACTATTTTTTGTTGTTGGTATTATTATTATTGCCATCCTGTTGTTTGCTCCTGCTGCTTTTGCCTGGAATCGCGCATTTATTATATGTTTGCCTTGCCGCCGCTGTTCAGCACTGAGGTGATCGCGCCTTTTGCACATGCGCAGCAGCCAGCGCCCGGTTCTCGCCATTCTCATTTCGTATGCGGCATACGTTGCTGCCACGAAGTGTCGTACACTACTTGTATTATTAATTATCAATTTATTAAGTGTAGTTAAGTCGTAAGTAAGTGATTTTTTCCATGTAACGCCGCCGCCGCGACACCACGCGCCCCCTCCGGCCGCAAGCAAATTGTCATCGGCCGCATTGAGTTGGCATGTGACAATTACAACTGTTACCAGTGCAATGGCAACACCATAAATGGACAACTTCGACTTCTACTTACTTCAGCGATCAGTCTTCTTGCAACGCAGCAGTTGTCCAGCCGCCGGAGCCACTGCCATCCTGTCTGTCAGTTGGAGTTGAAGCTGTTGAAGCTGCCGTTGCACAGTTGACGTTAGTCCGCGCACCACTCAACTGCTGACAACTCAAGACGACATTAATTCATTTATGTTTTGTAAATTTCAACGCTACTTTCAAACCATTAGTTGTACTTAGTCGGCTGGTGTTGTGCCACAAATTGTTATTTGCTATTCAATGTCAATAGGGTTTCTTATAATTATTTTAAATTGCTTTCAATTGCAATTTGTAGTCAATCGGGCCGGAGACGCCACCAGTTTTTGCAATAGCAACAGCGCTACATCTTTGCTTTTGTCTTTCTTTAGCTTAAAATCCTTAGAAATTTCTCACATGTGTGATTATAAAGAAGTCTTCCAATAACTATCTCAAGACCACTAAATGCTTTGCTAAGTATTATCTTTTCAACACTGTTCGTATCATAGAAGTCCTGTATTTAGTTTCCAAACACGTGACCTGGCATAGCAATGAAATATCTATAGAAAATTCATTAAGTGGTTTAAAAATCAGCACATTCAAATGTGTGTGCATGTGTGGTAGAACTATCGATACACCTGTATACCTGTGATATGAATGTCACTGGCTCGTTGTGTGGCGTGTACATACATTATGTTTGCTCCTGCGCGGTTGTATGTCCTACTCGTGGCAATAAATCACGACTGCTGACATTATCCCAGCTCAGATCGAATATTCAACGAAAATTTGCGTTTAATACTCATAAATTATATCTAATCATTTTTTTCCAGAAATTTGAAAGTCTTTATCAATATCTTTTGAACGCATAATAATGATCCCGTCTATCTTCAGAATAAGTTTATATGTGGTAGTTAGTAAGACAATAAATGGCATGAGAATATCAGGAAATGTCAACGAAATGGATTTTTTATCAGAAAAAGTTAGTTATAAAAAACCTCAGATATATAAAAATAATATATTTCCTGTGCTTCTCTCGGCAAGTACTGCGTCGAAAAATCTCAGGGCCGGAGTGTTTTCACCCACACGAGCGGCATGACCCAGCCAGCGTAGCCGCTGTTTTTTAATTCGCTGAGCTATGTCAATGTCATCGTATATTTTGGACAGGTCATCTTTCCATCGAATGCGGTACTTTCCGTTGCCTGTGCGCAAAGGAGGATGGAGCCATGTGCAGAAGTTCACGCAAGTAAGGAAATTTCTCTACTCCCCATTCACTTGGGAGTGGCCAGAAAAGAATCTTTTATAAATATATGGCTCAAGCAGGTCATGACTTCCGGTCTTAGACCAACTATCCTCTGGACAGCCAGAAAACATCCGTTTGAGATTGAGCTAAAATGAGAAGGCGAAGCATCCCTCCCTAGGGTTGTGCTCTGGACTTGGAACCCGCCACGTAAAAAACACCCCCATGAAGAACAGTTTCATTAGCTGGCTATAATTCGTTGAATGTTAAAGACTACATAGTAAATCGATCACACCAAGCATCTATACAGATTGACAGCACTGAAGAGAAATACCAATCGAAAACTGCTCTAGTTTACATTTCTGGCTGACTGTTACACATTCGAATACAGCAATTGTCTTTGAAAGACAAGTTTTAACGGTTACATTTTATGTTATAAGCTCAACAGGATAAGGGTGCATTATAATAGTAAAAGTATGAAAAACAAAATGTCCCTGAAGTTTTAGTTGTTGGTTAGTGTTATCAACATTTGAAAATTGGTGAAATAGACTTTAAGGCGTAAAATGGGTTTCGCGGCTTAGAAAAAAATCTATTTTCTTTCACTGTCAAACTTAAATCAATAACCTCTAGAATACGGACTTAAATGCTCTGGTTGATCTATGTAATATGTAGTTTTGGACATACAACCATGAAAAGTTGGGCTCTCGAGGTCACCTATGCATATAGTTACTTAATGAAATTTTACGCTGGTCTTCGAGATATAATTTACAAGCTCTTGAACGAAGTATTTTTTCCACAAATACAAAAAAAATTTAAGAAAAAACTACAGAGACAAAATAAATCTTTCTATTTTTTCCTACATCCAATACCTAGTTCTGAAGTTAATTAAAACACATGTTTTTTTTCATTTTTCTTCAAATGATCCTGTAAGAAGTTCTGCTGTCAACGTGGAGTCACCTTTTGCTCGAGGGACTTGACTGCTTTCTTTTGAAAATTTCATAAAATCTTTTTAAAATATGCTTCTCTGATAATAAAAAGTAAAAAAAAAAATATTTTATTTATTATATGATAAAGAATATTGCGCTTTTTTTTCTAGGAAACCTAATTTACTGAAGACTTTGAGAAGTAATTTGAGATAGTTAAATCTGAGGGCGGTTCAGCAGAGTCTGCTATTAAATTAAACCCTTTTTAAACGGAATTATAAAGGGTAATTCAATTCGATAAGAAACCAAATATCGCCGATCCCGAGTTTCAATTTTAGGCGTCAAATAAGGCTATCATGGCGTTTCCATCGGAATCATTTTTTAATAAATATTGACCCATGAATTCAGCGGTCTACAAAGCACACCAATCCGTTTTCTTTTTTTTTTTTTTTTTGTTTTTGATAAAAAGATAGCCTTTCGATTTATTGAGGTTGTTCCTCCTCCTAAATGCGGCAATTTTGCTTGTTTTCATACCATTGAGTAAGTAGTAAGGCTCGAAAACGTCGGATCTTCATGGAAATTTTCAAGAGCCCATGGAACGCAGTGAGGCCCCTTGGGAAGATCAGGCGGCTTCATTTCTTGCACAAGCTGTATTTTCTACTGAATTCAATTTATAATCTAGACGTAAAATGCACCAAGCCGTTCTACACATCTGTCCGAGTTGCTGTAAACGGCACCGAATTGACTCTGCACGCTCTTCATATACACTCTTAGCTACGGCTGTTATATTTTCTTCACTGCGTACTGAACGTGGTCCATTCGGTCGAATATTGTCGAATAATGAATGCTGAAACTCAAGATGAGTGATGGTATTGCGAATAGTACGCTTAGTAGGCCGATTATGTTGACCATAAGTTGGGAGAAGCGCGCGGAACACATTCTTTACGGAACGTGAATTTTCGTAATAAAGTTGAAAGATTTGTAAACGTTGTTCAGGTGTAGGTCTTTCCATGATGCAGTGCCAATCAATACTGAGCAAAAGGAACATGACACTTTGACAGGATGCGGGATCTTACAAATTAAAAAAAAAAAAAATTATTATTAAAAATTATTTTTAGTTCGAGGAATGGTAAAAAAAATCATAACTAGAACTATATTGTTTTCATTATGCAGATAAATTAATACAAGCAACCGCAAGCAAACATTGGGGCAACCTTAACTAAACTTGTTCTGTTCATTTTAAGTTCAGTTAGCTTTCTTGTTTTTCAAAAGTAATCGAACAGTGAAAAATTTGCCAACTAATGAGAAAATAAAAAGTTGTAAATAGCAGTTTTGTGAGATCTCCAATCAGTTGTCTCCTTCTTTTCGCTATTTAATGATCGGTTATTATCTCACGAATTCGTCAAACAAACTAACAAGGAGCTTCACGCCAGCGGTGATACAACCATTAGAGAAAACGTGATCAATTCAAATGTATATATTAGGTGAGTATAATTAGCAAATATAATTAACTAAGTAATTTATAATTAACTAGTAAAAAGGGGACTTGTCTTTATTGAATATTTGCTTAAACTTGGAGAAAATATTTCGCAAAAAAGGAGCTCAATTGTGCTTCACATCATATTTATAGCCATAAATCCGAGAGTTCTCACTAAACAATTGCATTTCATATTCAACACTATGTAGTCCTTCATTCTCTCTCTTCCAACGGTTGATTATAATGCTGTCGCCGCATTGGAACGCTGAAAGTCCACTGTCATTGCCACTGTGGAATTTAATTTATATGCATTCGTAATTCTTATCATTATAAGTTGATTTTGAATGCTGCCTCGCATTTTTCTCCCTTCGCTTCACCTGCCACGCACACATGCTCGTAAATACGCTCGCCTGAGCGCTGCTGCTTCAGGCACACACCTCTTTTGCATGACCTTAGCCCCAGTCCATGGATTCGACGTGTGCAGCGCTGGCTCTCGTATTCCCAACACTGTTTGCTGTCTCATTGGATTTCGTACGATTTCCTTTTGTCATTTATTATTATTCGCCATTGTTATTATTGTTATTATTGTCGTCATTATTGCCGCTTTTATAAGGTAGTAATATTTATTTTTGTGCGTTGACTTTTTTACAGCACATTCCTCAAGTCAGCTTCGTGTGGCTCGGCGCTTCATAGCGTCTTAATGGCATTGTTGTTGTTGCTGGTGCTTTTGTCACTGTTTTTGTCACAAAAAGGTGTCAAGTGAATTTGTAAAATTAAAACATATACGATATATATTTACATGTACGCGTGTGTCTCAACTTTAGTCACTGTGTGGCAAGGACGTTGCAACAACAAGTAAGCACGTCGCTGAGGTGTTGGCCAACACGATTCTTCTCGCTGTTGCGCGCATTTAAGTACGTATCGCATATGCGCATGTACATATTAATCGCGCGGTGGCATGCAACATCATTGTGAGCAGCGCAACAGCTGCGGCAGCATACCTCCTTCCGTTGGTGGTCTCTTGGCGCACATCATTATTTATGGCTATGAGTTGCAAGTTTTTCAGATTTTTTTCCGGCTCTCCGTTAACACTCATACCTGCTTGTGCCTCGCCTGCTGTTTGTTGTTGTTGTTGCTGATTTGTAGCATATATTTGTTGTATGCTCATAAGAGCGTTTGTCGCTTGGCCTTTTGTTTCTCGTTTTTTGCCTGTCACTCTGGCAATGCGTGCTTATCGGTTTTGTGATAATGATTGTATAATAGATTTTTATTTTGCTGATATAATCGCATTCCGATTTTTTCCCACATTTCGGTTAACCAAGACTACCTCGTCATTCCCATGTGTGGTGTGTGTGTGCGCATGTGTGTTGGTTTAACTTTTGCTTTTATTTGTTTATATTGATGCTTTGCATTTTGAATTAGACAATTAGGTACACCGTTTTATTTCCGGCAACTTGACAATCTTTGATTATAATCTGATAAGTTTCTCATGTGGAGTTGGTATTTATGTGGGAATCAATTGTATGTGAGGAGTGTAAATTATACGAAGGTGCCACTATACAGGACACTACTAATACACCACTATACAGTAAATTGGATACAGATATATCACTTTATACTCTGAAAAATTGGTTGGTATATATGTATATTAAAAGTCATCAAAGTTATCATAACATACTTTTTGTACCGCGTTTTTGAACCATTCTGTTACGAGTATATACTAAGTCGTACAAGATAATTAATCGATTTTTAAACATTTTCAATTGAATAACTTTTACAAGGCAGAAATAATAAATTGCTCTTCATAATTGTTAAAGGTTCTGAGAGCATAATCCGTAATTCGTATTACTTCGTTTATTAGTGAAATTTTTTTGAAGTCTACAAAGAACAGGTATTAGATATATGACTGAGAAAAATTATTAAATATTATCACATTTTTTTAATAAAAGTAAGAAAACCGGTTAACTTTTCTATCCAACGGAAACGGTCTAGCCAAATTCCGTCCAATGAGTGCTTTTTGGGGATAAAAGGACAGAATGTACGACATGGTTGAACCGACTCAGCTCCTCTCGCCGATTTAGCTAATATATACAGGGCTTGTCCGGAAAGTAATAGGACTGATTTTCTTCCGCCACGATTATACTTCGGAGCGTGCGCACTCCGACTGGATTCGGTAGAGAACGTTCCTAGCTAACGAACGAGGGACTGGTCAGTTGTCTCTGAGCACCTGGAGAGTTAGGACATTCATTTTCGCCGCGACGTGTTTCTGTGAGTGATGCAAGTGAAACTGCTGCCTTCGTTAGAGGTGCGCGATTAAATTCTCTATAAATCTGCGACAGAGACGTTTGATATGATCAAGCAGGCTTACTCCGATATTGCTTTTGCAAGAAGTGGAGTGTTTCGGTAGTACCAAGCCTTTTTGGAGGGCCGGGAAAAGGTCACTGATGAAGATCATGCTGGGAGACTTGCGACTTCGAAAAACATCGAAAATGTGACTCATGTGCACAAAGTTTTGAATGCTTGGAAATTGCACTGGCAACAAGCGACGCAAAAAGAGCCTACTTTGAATGTTTTTAAAGAATTGTAACGACTGGTTCAATTAATTTTTTATAAATCGACTCAGTCCTATTACTTACCGGATAAACCCTGTATACATTTCGGCAAGGTATAAATGAATGCGACAGCGACAATCAACGTTAAGGCTTATTGTAGTCCAGAGGTATGAATTTCAGGTAATTTTTGAAATGTCGTTAAAAATACAATTAATATTATAAATTTCCATTTTTTGTAATTTATTTAATAATATTACAAAAATACAAGAAAAAAATATTTAATAAATAAAAATTTTTAAAAATACAGAAACAAATGAAGTTGGGGCTCAAAAATTGAGATTTTTCGATATGGCTAGTTCCAGATATTGAAAAGTTTATAAAGAAGACTATCTAAATTCAGGTAAATCTGTTGAGTAAAACCTGAGAATTCCTGGGTATCGCTTTGAAAAAGACAGTTTTGGAAACAGCGCTTTTAAAGTTTCAGTTCCGGCCGAACCAGTTTGGTTTTCAGCTCAGAAAAAAAAACCGAAATATATTTCGAATTTTGGAAAATGTAGTTGTGTACATATTCTTGAATAGTTAGACTTTGAAAATTAAATCGATTTTTTATCTTTAGACTGAAATATCTCCTTAAGGAAGGACTCAATTAAATACTTAGAAAGAAAGAAAGACAATAATCTTACATTGCTCACCTTCGACAGTGTAAGAAGTTTAGAGTGTCTTGTTCAGTCCATTTGCATCTTATGAAAGCTTCTTTTAACAGTCTCGATATATGTAAATATGCATACCTTAGGTTTTGCATACTCTCAGATTTGCGTTTCTTACTTTGAAGGTCGTATAGCAAAACTCTTATTTTACCTCTTTCGGCTGTTAAGAATACACCTTTCTGGCTCAGTTAAATTTGTGATTCAGGAAGCATCTCCACCATGCTTAGCTAACCGTTTCAGAATAATATGGAGAATACCAATTTTCCGGCTCCGATCTCCGACAATAATTTTAAGTTTAAGTTTTGTATTCCAAACTTCATCACGGCTTAATTTGAATGAATTTTTATTATTAAATTAACGGTTATGTAAATACACACCCCTTAAAAAAATATTAGACATATATGTATATATTTTGCACATACTAACCATATTCGATCGCATATTTTTCTAAACACGCCCCGAGGCAGAAAGTTTAACGCCAATTTTCGTAATAACAATAATCGATTACTGCAAGTCTTCAGCTCGATTTCATAAAAAGCAAACAATTTCAAATTTTATTTTGCTAAAAATTTTTGAGCTCGCAGCAGGTTCAGAGCAATCGCGCTGCACCTACAACAATTGCCGCAATCGGGCATAAAATCTAAGAGACGCGCGCTATTAAACATTTATGAAAATTATTATTTTCGAAAATTGACCTATAATTTTCTAAGAAACACAACGAAAGCGAAAACTGGCGCAAAAAACATTTGACTGAACACAATTATTTGCAACAAGATTTTTGGCATGCCGAAGAACCCGTGTAAACCACTGAAATCAATTTGAGCAAAAAACTATAAAAAAGAGCGCAAAAAAAATTGTTAAGCTTTGTGTGTGTGCGCGGGCATCCACGAACGTTTTTTATATACATACATATAAACCGCTTCAGCGAAATAATAAAATTAAATAAACTTGAATGTGATCTTCTTGCGACGCGGATCATTTCTGCCCGCAAACATTCCCTTTAGCGTTCGTTCGTGTGTCTGTATGTCTCGACGACGAACGTCAACCGCAGATCAGCCGAGCAGACATTCGAGAGTCTTTCGGTTGCTGAAATTAAGAGGAGCGCAATAAAATTACGAAAAAAAATCGAAGTTTCGGACGGCAAAAGTTGATAGATGAGCGTTTATTTTAATTATGCGCTTCAACAAGAGGAAATTGGATTAGTCGGAAAGCGAAGCAACCAGAATTTCAGAGAACCTTCGCGCACAAGAAACAATAAAATGAATTAAACAGCGAAATAAAAGTTATAAAATTGCGCAAACAGCCACTTCAGCGGCGACAGCAACGAGAAACGCCGCCGCCGCCTGAAATGCGAACTTTTCGAGCCGGACATTTTTTGTTAACCTTTTCTTTAATTTGGGTATCTTTCTGCCACACACACACACACGTCTATGTGTTGATTTCGTGCAGCCTGCATCCTGAGCTTGACTGCCCAAGTGGTGCTTGGTCTGTGCTGCTTGTGTTCTCAGGGCCGGCCGGCATCTGATTTCAGACGACATTAAGCGGCTCTTAAATGCGCAATTAAAGCAGATTTTCTGCAGCTCATCAGTTTCGTCAAAAAACTCAGCGGCTGCCACACACACAAACACACATATGGAGACTGTATGTTTTACACTTGAATGGCAGCTTTGTTGCTGTTCGTGCTGCAGTCTTGGCGGTCAGCTGCAGCAGTTGCACGCGCCAGCAGAGCTCATTATGAATTTAGTAGCAGTTGAGGCACGGCAGCAACGTCAACAACTACAACAATTATGACAAGAAGTAACTTCAAAATATTTATGTGCAATTGGGAGCCGTCAGCAGAAGCTGGGGAAACAGACTTTTATGATTCCGCTTTGTGTAGTTTTCGCCAGTTCTTCGGTGGCTCTAAACGGAATTTTTATGGCCAATTCCTGTGAAAAGCTACAGCTTAGTCTTGTTTGCGGTGCGCTAAAGTATTTTGTGCACATAAAAGTGTGGCGGGTACTCCACTCATTTGAGCTGTCCACTCGTTTGACTGATAACATAAACCCCAAGTTGTCCCTAATAAAATTGCTGCGCTCATCAGTAACATCATCAGCTCTGCCGAT
Organism: Bactrocera zonata; assembly: GCA_037783105.1. Classification (NCBI taxonomy): domain Eukaryota; kingdom Metazoa; phylum Arthropoda; class Insecta; order Diptera; family Tephritidae; genus Bactrocera; species Bactrocera zonata. The sequence continues at coordinate 241,901 of JBAWJQ010004427.1, read as the reverse complement.
TGTAAAAAGCGAGACTTCTTGATGTGAGTGCAAACATATTTATAGCAGTACATATGTATGTATGTACATTTGCTTATTTGTATTATATATGTATACCCATGCATACATACATATGTACATAAATAAAACATAAAAGCCAAATCGAAATCGAGAAAACAGTCCCTTAAGTACCATTTTCGTTAAATGAACAGCTGCTACAAATGAAGAGAACCTTTTAAAGATTAAAAATACTTTCACTATATTTTTATACAAAAAATGTGTTTATATATATAAAAAAAAATAAAAGCAAAAATATATTTTATACATTGTTTCACATATTTTTTGCCAACCCGAAACCACTGCAGTCTTCAACGCATCTTCTCGTCATCCAACATCCTTCCACTTTCGTGTATTCTCCATGTGTCCAATTTTTAATGATGGATCTCGTCAGTAATTTATGTTGGGTCATAAATTATTTTCGAATTTTTATTTTTTGATTTTGCGGCGAATTTATACCATACCATTTGGAATTTTTATTAATTATTATCCCTTCAAGGCTGTATATTAAGTTTATGGACTAAACTATGAACATACATTCGTGAATCGGATTATGGCAGATTGTTGAGTTGTTTACTATGACTCACATGTGAATCAACTACGAAGATGCTATTAAGAAATTTCGTTCAAAGAACGTTGAATTTATTAATTTGGAAAGAGAAAATTTTTGTGAGAAAAATCAGTTATAAAACACTACATACAGATTTTTTAATTGCCAAGTTATATATACTTTTAGCTTTAAAAACACTATGAGTTTGATGAAATCTGAGCTAACACAAGTATTTATGTTTCACCGTCAACAGAGGAGTCCAGAAATAAAATCCATTTTATGCCCACTGCATTTAAACTAAAAACCCAGAAATCGCTTAGAAGGAGATAGTTTTACAAGTCTTAAGGGGTTAACGTTTCCTATTAGCTTTCCAGAATCAAGAAAGTATTCTAGATTCAGCACTTTTTAAACATGTTCTTATAAATACTAACTAGAGTCCACGAATCTTTAATAATCAAGTTTCCATATTTTCAGCTTCCTTGATTTCTGATCTAGAACCCGTCGGACGTCGAGCGTATCAGGAAATCTTCGATTTAACTATTTATCACTCTTTCCACAAATAACTTGAAAACATCTTTATTAAATTATGCAGACTATAGTATATTGATAGTAGGGCTTCCAAAGCCTCTCAAATCGGGAACTCCCCAAAATGAAGTTTTCGTCTTCACATGGCTTTTTGGCACTACACAAGTGTCATCCGCCCCACACCAACATACGGTCTGGTGGTGGGGTGGATAGCACTATCGAAAAAGTGCCCCTAGAATAGGTGCAACGGATATGTTTGCTGGGGACTGCAGCCGCAATGAAGACTTCATGAAAGACTCTGGAAATTATCATCGATGTTGGTCCAAGACAAATTCAATGCTTACGGCTGGCCGGCTCATGATTTTTAAGCCATTGGACCCAGACTCGGTGTAACTACGGACGTGGTACCATAAGCGAACTGCAATGAGATATTAAACCGAACGGTTTCATTCCCCAGTAGGGAAGAATGAACCAATGGACCAATGGTTCTTTGATCGAAAGTTCTAACTATAGATCTACATGTTCACTGATGGATCAAAGGGAGAAACAAGAACAGGAACGAGTTTTTTCTGTCGTAATCCATAAGCAAAAAGTAGCCACAAACTAAATGACTCCAATTCAGTCTTTCAGGCCGATATTGTTAACATAAAATGAAGGTGCCAATTGGTCTTATGCTCTAACCGAGGTCATAACCTTAAGTGGATAGCCAAGTGGAAATTAAAGTTCTCCGTAGCGCCAACACTAAGGCTCATTGCGTAAGGTTATGCATAGAGGCCATAACTTGACTTTGAGGTGGTAACTCGTCTAATATCATCTGATTACCCGCTTTAGGGCAGCTGAAGACAAACTCGCCAAAGTTGACCATTCAGCTCCTTCAAGGGTTGTTCGAAGCAATGTACCATAGAAGAACACCTCAGCTGTTGGAACACTAGCAACGCAGGACATACCAAAAAGTTACTTTAGGATAGTGTTATTGGTAGACAGACCAAATAGCTTTTACTGGGAACTTGGCAATATTGTAGGGGTCATCACAGGGCACCAACTCTTAAGACCTCACCTTCAAAAAATGAAAAAAGTAGGTTTTTGCAGGGCATGCGGGAACAATGATAAGACGATGGAATGGTAAACTATAATACTAAGACCATCGGAACGCAATCGCACCAGTTAGCATTAAACTGCAGAAACAAATTTAAATACTCATGATAACCCTCAATTGTAGAATTTGCTTCAATAACTTTTGGGTCATATCTTAACCTAAATCGAAACCATTTTAATAACTGAATATTAGCCTGCAATAAAGAAAGAAACGTTAACTTTTCCGGTAAAATTCGGTTGATATTGCACTAATTAGAATATGCCGCTGTCGTTGCTGCTGCTGTTGCTGCTGCGCGTGACCCCAATGCGGCACGACTTCATTGTTTCCAATTTTCAGCATCACTGATTTTTCAATTACCAAACGAATTCATTAATATTAAAAATCGTCGACGATTCTATGTAAGTATGTACGAAACGTGTGCAATAGACGTTAATCGAAGGCTAAACGAGCTCTTCACGTCAGGAGCCCACGCCTACCTCTTACCGCTCACTAAACGCCCTTAATCAGACGCAATCACATTTTTTACGTAACATAAAATTCACCACAATCAAATTGAACAAATGAAACGTTATGCTTGAACGGAGGAGACTGAGAGAATTGGGTGCGATATGCAGATTGTGTGGAAGAAAGGAAAAATGTGTGAATATTGAAATGGAAATGAAAATGAAAAAGTGAAAACTACGCGCAAATGACGTTAGGCATCATTTGTGATGATGACAGCTTAAAATGTGGAACGTAACAGCGACGAGCAGAGCTGGTGCTGCGGCAGCGCGACTGCGGATCTCCCTAAGGAGTCTGAAGCTCGAACATTCAGCGCATCGCCTTGAGGGCAGTAAATAGTATACGAAATTGCAGAAATTAATAACTGAGTGGGTGTTTATTTGTATTAATATGTATGTTTGGTATATAACTGTCTGGTTGTGACTGAGTCTGTGTCTTCTTATTGCAAATGGTATTTCGGTCTCTGGGGTATGGAAAACAATTAAACATTTTCAATGATCCAATTTTTTTGCATTGATAAAGCTTTAAAATTGAAAAAGAGTATAAATCAACAGCCAGCTTTTAGGACTGAATTGAGTTCTGAAATTATAACATCTTGCTAACATACATTACAATTATGTATGTATGTATATGTACTTGTATATGTGAAAGTAGACACCACTTACGGGATTATAGCCGAGATAAGAACAGCGCGCCAGTCGTTTTTTCTGTTCGCAATTTGGCGCCAATTCGAGTGCCAAGTGCAGCCAGATGCTTCTCCACCTGATCTTTCCACCGGAGTGGAGGTCTTCCTCTAATTCCCCCCGCGGGTATTAGGTCGAATACTTTCAGAACTGGAGTGTTTTCGTCCATACGGACGACATGACCTAGTCAGCGTAGCCGTAGCTTTTAATTCGCTGAACCATGTCAATGTCGTCGTCTATCTCGTACAGCTCATCGTTCCATCGAAGGCGCAACGAACCATAAATCTTACGCAGGACCCTTCTCTCGAAAATTCGCACGCCAAATCATCAGATGTTGTCATCATCCATGCCTCTGCATCATATAGCAGGACGGGAACACTGAGTCACTTAGAGAATCTTTGAAGACTTTATCCAAGGCTGCTTTCTTTTTTTCATTGGTAGTGTTTTTCTCAATTTAGTCATACAACCGCTGTTGTTGTCTTAAAATTAATTCCTGCACATCAATCCTTTTATATGAAAAATTCAGCTGTTTCTTGGATAGGGTTTCATAAATTTATTCAAGGAATAAGCTCTAGAACTGAGCAAGGTTTCGATAATCCCAACCTTTAGACTGAGGAATTTGCTTTTCAACAATTCCTGACTAAGTAAATGCCAGTTCAGAAATACCCAAGCCCAACTTCGATAACTAGAAAACGGTCAAAACGAGTTGTCCATAATAAAAGTTTGCGCAAAAAATATGCTTCGATCTCGACAGGTCTTCTGCCCTTCAAAATATGCAATGAACAATATTTCAAAACATTTTTTGGACATTTTGTTGTTGTATGTAAACATGTTTATTTCTTGCACTCAACCAACGAATTGACGTTGCAAACACCAGCCGAAGAGCAACGGATCCACCAATGAGGAAAAAACAAATTTAGAGTTACAACAACAATACAAACACATACTATATCATAGAGACCACACATGAGAGTGCGCGAAAACTCAGCGATGAAATGTAAGTAAACAAAAATTGCATCAATGCAAATAAACAATTGCGGAAGGGAGCTGAAATGTGGAACTAGACAAAGTATGTATGTTTGATGACTTATACAGGGTGCAGCAATGTAGTCAAAGACATTTGACGTATATAAACAATGTTAGGGCAGTTGCATGGCGATGTGTTACATATAAAGTTACATTGTTGCCAACCTCAACATCAAATTTCGATTGCTTTGCTCGCACTTACGTAGCATATGTATACAGATATACGTATGTAATCGCTTATGTATGTAAGCGCCAGTAATAGGGCAACGCAATATTGCACTTCTGCTTCCACGCGTTTGCAATTTTGTATGCTTTGCCATTGTTGTTTCCGGTTTTTTGCTCTAAATCGCTTATCTCTCCCCCGTTCGTTTTGACTAACATCTAAGCGAGTTTCACTTCCTCCTTTGCCAGTGTAGCAAAGACAGACAATAGCCACAGCACGCATGAATACTTTACTCAACCCCTCAGCTGATTGAACATGCATATTGTTCCGTTATGTACGGAGTGTATATTCTGTCGTCAAGGAAGGGTTGATAAGAGATAGTGTGTTAACTTTCAGTATTGATCGCTTTCGAGCCCTTACTTTTTTTTTATTGAGCCATGGTCCTAAATTCTACAATAAGATCGTCTAATACAATAATATTAATTGCTAATGCCATTGATCAGTAGCTCATAAAGTATCAAAATCTGCACCTAACTCTACATATGAACATCTGCAACGGCACCTCTAGAGTCTAAACCTCAAGCCGTTCTTTGTATTGCTATAGCGTAGAATGTATTCAGAATACTGACTTCTTACAAGATTCTATAACAAAATTTACTGAGGTATTAAGATATTTCGGTATAAGAATAATTAACGGATCAATCTCCAAACCGCTTTTCTAATAAATCAACCGAATAGTCCATAGCCTATAAGAAACTGGCGTACGTCCGAATCAAGTAGAACTCAATTTCTTCTCTCTTCGTTGTAAGCAACTCAATTCAATCGAAAATATGTAAATTGTTTCCTCTGAACTTTTTGTAATAAAACATCCAGGATTAAAGTTTGATAGTTAAAACTGGTTTTAATATTAGAAATCTAGCAAATAATGCTTTCCCTTGCCATCAGAAATGAAGACGTTATGACTTTTGCGTTTCTTTGTTAAGCTTGAATACTGTTGAATATCCGAAGCACAGATCACACTACTAAGTATAACGAAGTCATTTTCATTATTGGTCAATCTTACATGCTTTAGGTTAAACCGTAGCCACCCGGAATCTCGCCAAAGGGCCAAACCCAATGAACAGTTTGGAGTGAACTCTAAAGATTTCAGTCTCCGGTCATTTTATTAGAAGAAATCTCATTCAGAGCCTATAACATCATTTCAAGCTGAGTATTATAACACTATTTCTAACAAAAACTAACCTGACATTTCTAGGCAAGCCAAAAACACAGACATAGTACCGGGGGGAATGTTTTGAAAAAATCCTGGTATCAATTTCTTACAGGGTATTTCAATGAATGGTATGTGTGTCCATTCAACCTTGATGTGCGAGCATTGTTCACGCCGCTGAGTTAGCGTCTCAATGTGTGCAGCATTGTTGCTATTGCAGCACTCGCTGTTATCCTTTGTGCAGTGACTTTCTTTGCTTGCAAATTACAAGTTTTCGTTACCAGTTTCGTTGTTTGTTTCCTTCCATGACAAGCGCTCTTTTTTATACACTGCACGATACTCTTTTCCATACCTTCCCCATATTGCCCTTCATTTGTGGTGAAGTAAGGTGCTTGTTGGGGTTGTTTTTATACCCTACCCGAACTAGTCCCATAGAGAAATATCGAACTGAAAAATTTCACACGTTCTATTCTGCCTCAGAGGTGCCTCTTTTGGTGTTTGTTGGTGTTCTTTTTATACCCTACCCGAACTAGTCCCATAGAGAAATATCGAACTGAAAAATTTCACACGTTCTATTCTGCCTCAGAGGTGCCTCTTTTGTCAGAACTGCCGGTATTGGATCACTATTTCTAAAGAAATTCTCCAAATCGCGTCTTTATAACACTGCTTCAGAGGTGTCTTTTTTGTCAGAACTGCCAATATTCGATCACTATTTCTAAATAAATTCTTCAGATCGCATCTTTATAGCAGTTGTCATACAAGCTAAACGATCAAATATGGAAACTTTCTACCTCTGATGGGTATTTCATCTTCGTTGGAACCGAAGCTCACAGTTTTTCTTACTTTAGCCTCTATTTTGCTCAAAAACATTAGAAAACAACATGGAGATACGAAAACAACGAATAGCATGGGAAGACAAGGAAGGACAAATGCTCGCAGGGCTTTCTGATAAGAATACGTTCCACAGCAAGGACTAAGATTACAATGCTCACATTCGATTCTTCCACGCATACACAAATATATACACATACCTACACACACACATATACACATGCTCACACACATGATTTCCTCGCTTGCCTCCATGTGTCCTTGTAATGGAAGACGACGTACAGCGGCATCCTGTGCACTTGTCCTAACGAGAAGTCAGCATGTTTACACCTTTCATGTGCGCATGTGTGCGTGTGTATGTCTACACATCCTAGAATGTTTATTTCTTATTGCGTTCTTCATTTGCGTTCCAATATTTACCTACTCGCTATCTCTCTGCGCTAGTATTTATATTTGCTCGATAGAAAATATTCGCTGCCAGCGCCAAAAGGAGGAAGGAAGGGCCATCCAGCGACAGACCGCACGCCCGCCACTCCCACCACTCGAGGGCGTGTACCTGTTGTGTGTTTGTGCGCATTTTGTTGTGTCAACCTTCATTTATGTAGTTATTTCACTTGTGGGAATGTGGCACCTCTTGCTCTTCCGTGGAATACAATTTTGTTGCACAACGAAGTAAGCAAACATTGTTGCTTGAATTTCTCGCAATTCCTCGAAGGCAGTTTTCCTAAATTGAGTGACTGTCACATGGACCAGGACTTCCAGTTTGCTGCTGCTGCTATTGTTAATATCGTTTCTGTGTTATGTGTTTATGTTTCGTTCATTCTTTGTGTCACCTTTTGTGCAAATATTCGTGCTTTTTTCTACAATTTTTACTTGAACAAGACACGGTGACACAGGTGAAGACAGCTCTACTGTCAAATGTGCGCAAAGAAGACTAATATTGTCAAGTTTAAATATTTTGCTGTCTTGAATATCTTTCGAATGTCAGGATTAGTATAAAGGTATTGGCAGATGATCCCTTTGAATTCAGCGTAATCGGAAGTAGGTTAAGATGGAGTGGCAAAAAAGATTAATAAATCTTAAGAACAAAAGAGTTAACATATCGACATATTCATTTATTTGTAGGCGAACTAAAGTGTGATAACTTATGAATACACTTCATAGCTTGGGAAGTCATGGTACCAATTAGGAGAGCTGTTTAAGTTCTAACTTCGTTATCGAAAAAATTAGATAATGGAGAGAAAGAATGGTCGACTATTAGGACTTTCTCTATATATTTTGAAATCTCTAATTAGATACTACTTTTCTAGGACCCAAAGTGGTTATCTAGTGGCTGATGTTCAGAGCACACTAAAGTTATGGATGGAACAATTCTCCAACCTGCTAAACTTCAGTGAAAGAGTAACGTCTGAAGATGGCGACCCCGATTCCCAATTGACGATATAGGTTCGAATAGCAATTCCCCGCCTGAAGACCAACAAAGCGGGTAGGGACATTGGATTTCCGGCTGAGCTATGCCAATATGGTGGCGAAAAACTGACAAGGTGCATGCATCAGCTTCTTTGCAAGATATGGATGAAAGCCTTCCCGATGGTTGGAACCAAAAGTTGCTCTGCCCAATCCACAAAAAGGATGACATCACAATCTGCACAAATTACCGTGAGATAAGCCTTCTTAATACCACAAAAAAGGTCTTATCGAGCATTTTGTGTGAAAGGCTGAATGCCACTGTTAATAAACTGATTAGACCTTATCAGTGTGGTTTTAGGCATGGAAAATCAACAACTGTTGAAATATTCACCATTCGCCAAGGCTTGGAAAATACGCTCAAAAGGAAGATCGATGCACCGATCGTTTTCGTCGATTTTAAAGCAGCCTTTGACAGCACAGACAGAAGGAAACATTTTTTATAAGATTATACCGAAATCATTGGCCTTAACAACCGCTTTCTACAGAAAAGATAAGGAAGGGAAACAAATGGGTCTGGTTGTGAAAAAGAACAAGATGAAATATCTCTTGCCATCAACAATTACTATCAATTGTTGGCAGTCATAACTTTGAAGTCGCAGGTATTTCGTCTGTCTTGGAACCAACATCAACACCCACTACCTTATTAGCCTTGAAGTCCAAAATCCCTCTTGACAACTGGTGCAACTTCGGACTAAGTAGGCAATTTAAAAGTAAGGTCTTCTCCCGAGGAACAAAGACACTCTACAAGTCATTCATCATTCCCGTCCTGCTATACGAGTATGGTGTAGTCGCATGGACAATGGCATCACTGATGCGTCGGCCTTAGGAGTGTTAGGAGAGAAAGGTTTAGGAATGCCGCAGTCGACAGAACGAGATATACAGCGACATTGGCATAGTTCAACGAACTAAAAGACAGCGGCTACGCTGGCAAAGTCATGTTGTCCGGATGGAAGAGAACACTCCAGTTTTAAATGTTTCCGATTCAGTACCCGCCGGTGGAAGCAGAGGAAGATGAAGAGCTCCATTCTTTGGAGAAATTTAGTAGACAAGAACCTGGCTGCACTGGCTATCTCGAATTGGCACTAAATAGTCTCTGCGCCAGTAAAGAAGATGAAGAAGAAGAAATCAGATACTTGATCGTTTTTCTTATTATATTTTCGATTTAATATGTCCGACAAATTAACAGAAGTTTTCTCTTTATTGTTTGTCTCGAGTCTTTATTAAACACAAAAATCTGAAAATAACGAAACGTTAAAGACATCAACTGAAAACCATAACCCTCAACATATTTTAATACATAAATAAAAATTACATTTTGATTTGCACTAAAAATTCTAGAATTAATTATATACAAATTTAATTTCGTTTAAAAGCGATTCGGCACATTTTGCAGGAAATTAGCTCTGAATTGGCTTTATGGCATGAATATTTATACCAAAACATTCGTAAATTTGTGAATTTGTCACATTTCTTGAGAAAACACTAAAATGCCACAAATAGAATTGCTAATCCATGCAGACCACTTTTGGACGTGTTCACGATTTTATGACCAAAATGTCACATTAGCCATTGTGGCTGGCGGTGGGTCAACGAAACCACACAACCTGTGCGAAGACTTAAGCTCTGCATACTATATTCTGTGTTTTATTATGAACTTTTATGTGTTTTATTTGACACTTAATTAAACATGTAAATTATAGGCTTAGCTGAGCGGCACTCGGACCTTTGGCTCTTTCGCATATTTAGCAGGGGAAATTAGGAACCATTATATTTAGTTTGAATTAAGATTGAACATAAAGATTAGCTCACATTACACAAACAAATATTTGTATATAATTTAGTTGCATTAGTTGTGTATTTAGCTTGTTGAGTGACAGATTAGAGGCACATTTGTTGCTGCCCATTCGCCGAGTGAGCTCTTAATGGAGATTTTTATGAAGAAATCTGTGAAATTAATGTCAATGATGAGGCTTCGTGATAAGGCTGGTGAAAAGGCGGATCATATTAGTACCGCAAATGATTCTAAATTAGGTGGTTTGTACAGTTATTAGTATATAAAGGTACTAGTTTAGCTTAGAATGATATTAAATGTACGGAGATTCACAAAGACCTCACAGTAGATAACTATTTTATTACTATTTCAAATACTACATACTTCAGAAACGATCAAGCGAGAGTAAAGGGCTAACAAGAGCGAGAAAAAAATTTTAAGATCGAATTTATATTTGATATGTGGTCTGATGTCAGTCTTAAAATGAATAATGAAGGAAAAAGAAAGGACAGTTACTGCCAGAAAGGGTAAGAAAATGTGGCGAATGAAACGACAATATATTCAAAAATTGCAGAGAAGAACTCTCCAAACTATTTAATGAATAGAGCCGGATGGGATGACATATAAATAATGTATAATCGTTCGGCTGTTATACAATAGGTTAGTTGTAACAATGCCATTATAAAAATATTTTTAAGAACCGCCAAAATTCGTTTAATATTAACTGAGTATTTCACAAACAGATTTGTGACCCATCAATCTGGGATCCTATCAATCAATATCAACATTCAGCATTGAAGTTTTTCAAGCAAACGCTGAACCGATTCTCATTCTTTATTGGCGTAGATACCGCTTAGGCGGTTATAAACGATTCAAAGTCTCTCATCCGAGGCTATTTTCTTCTATTCACTGAGGTTGTTTTTTACGTGGCTGATCCCAAAGCCAGCGTACAACCCTAGAGAGGGATGTTTCGCCTGCTCACTTTAGCTCGCCTTCAAACGGATCTTTTCTGGCTACTCAGGGGATACTTGGTCTTAGACCGAAAGTCGCCTTGAGCTATTTGCATAATAGTCCGTTTTGGTCACACCCAAGTGAATGACGCTCAGAGAACTTTCCTCTCTTGGGTGAACTTATACACATGTTTACATCCAGTTGAAGCGATTAGTTAAGCGTAAAAACTCGTCCGTAACTCAAAATGTACTTGCTACTATGTTATACTGATACTGGAGTACCCGAAACACGGATGCTGCCAGAAAATTGTGAACCCATCTGTATATGTAGCGTTCAGAATGTCAACAACATATACATATAACTTAATTAAAAATTAAAGCCATGTATATGTCTTCGACCCGTACCAGGTGATGATAGAAGATGAAGCTTGAAGAAATAATACCCAATCGGGAATATACAAATCCATAAAATAAACTTCCCATTTACATGCAATCAGAAAAAAATTTTAAAAAATTTACAATGGCGAGAGAACAATCTTATCACGAGAAGGGTAAGTCCAACTCACAAGTCAGTGCATAAAAACGAACATGAATGGCTATTTTGAAACTTCACCTTTTGTTTCTATTGTGGCAACGTGTATTTTATGCCAGTCTCGTTTTGTTCACTTGTCAACATATAGTATGTTAACTATTTTTATTATTCCGACTAATTCCCCGCTCGTCGTAGTTGGTGTGATCTCTGCATCGCTTGCTGTCGTAGGCATTTTGTAAATTTTTATCGCCACCAATAGTCGACCAGTCCACCAGTCCAGCAGTCGACCGGTTGAACAGTTTCTTTATCGCGCCCATTCAGTATTTATGGCTTTCGATTTTGTTTTGTATCTCGTGAGCAGCTACTCGCTGTAGATATGAATATTTTATTGAACTATCTTGCGCTCGTCTCCTACCTTCGCCACCAGTTGGCTCGATGTGTCTCAGTTTCTGTGATTTTTGTTTAATGTAATCGGTAATCAGTTCGTAATTTAGTCAAAAGTATTTCGTGGAATCGGAAAAACACACGTGGAAATAGTCATTCGAAGTGACAGGCGACATTGTTTATGGCCTGGCAGCAGGTCGTTTCAGGTGACACACATAACTGCAGTCGGGTGTGTATATGTGTGTATGTGTGTGGAGTTGAGCGATAAACGCCTTAATTTCAATTTCATTATCTGCAGCTATAGCTTTATCACTCGCCAAAAGCGCACAAAAACAAAGCAACAACATTGGAAAGGCACTGCCTTTGGCTGAGTCTTGATTAATTTGATGTACAATTTCATTTGCTAAGATTTATTGCGGCGTTTGTTGGCACTGTTTAAGATACATATGTAAATCCATTTTGTCAACTCTTTTGTTGCTGCCTTTGTTCGCCTTCTATTGTGGTCTATTGTGCTGGGTTTTTAATTTCGTACTAAATTTTAATTTGAATTGCTTCGCTTCGAGTTCCCAGCTTAACATTTTACGCTCTATATATGCGTATGTATGTATGTATATATCACATTCACGTTTGTGTTAGACTAAATTCCACTTTAAGCTTTTTTAATTTTTTTTATTTGCATTTTAAGCTGATTTATATTTTATTCCAAAATACTTGTATATGCAGGTATGTATGTTTGTTTGCCCGTATTTATGCCGCTTAACCGAAAATTAACAAAGCTCTGCGCTTAGATTTCGAACAATACGCTCAATGAGTCGTTTTCATTTGTGATTTGTTATTTATTTTCTTGCCACTTATCGCCGAAAAAGATCAGTTGCTAATAATGAATTTACAGCTTGCGGGGACAATGCCATTCATTATTGCTGCCGCACACAATACAAATCGCCGCAAAGTGTGTTCAAATTTTTAACTAAACACGATGTACATACATATGTTTTTGTACAAAAACACACAAGCACACACCGCCTTAGAGCAAAATGGATATCAGAAAAGCACACATACATATATACATGTATATATTTATATATATGCGTATATATATATACATATGTATTTACATATGTTTGTTTGCATGTACAAAAGCATATCGGTGCCACCTTATGGCGACTTGTTGAAAGCTTAATTGCTCGGGATTTATTTTATTGACTGCTTAATATACGAACGCTGATTCTTTGGAAATTTCAATAATTATGAAGGCTAATGAATGACAGCGCATTCTATTGAAATATACTTTAGTATTTGTCAGCTCTTTGAGAAGCAATTTGTTTATTGATTTCAATGATTAAAAAACATCAAATGTATTTTCATATTTGGAGATTTCAGAGAGAGCCAAACTTTTGTCTTTTTTCGTGCCAAATTGAGAGCGTAAATCACCCATCAGACTTTGACAGTTGACTGGATCTGCCAGGTTTGACTATATAACAACTAGAACGACTGGAACTAATTTAAATCCTGCTAAAAAATGTGATCGGAGAAATTTGTAACCACCGTTCAAGATCACTTATAAAAACACAAAAATCGAGAATTAGCAAGGACAACTCCTGTTTAACCTAATACGGTAAAGAAGAACACAAATCACGAATCCAGAGCGCACAGTATAGCTGGGGAGTAAATTAATTATGTACCAAGAAGTGCAGCTAATCAACTAAAAATTTTAATACCTTTGGGTGCAGTAATAATTATTGTAACTGAAAATAAATATGCTCAACGTCTATTCCTACTGTAAACATACAATAAATACTAGAAGCCCAATTGCTATCAAAGCATAAATTATTCCTAGATACCCGAAAGTTTCTTTTCTACCTAGTTCTTGACTTATATTATGAGAAATTGTTCCGGTAAAATGAAAATATAAACTTCTAGGTGTCTAAAAATCAAAATGATGTTGGTATAGAATGGGATCTCCTCCAATAGAGTCGAAGAAAGAAGTATTTAAATTTCGGTCTGCTATTAACATTGTGATAGCTCCTGCTAAGATTGGTATTGATAATAAAAGAAGTAGGGCTGTTAGCACTATTGCTCAGATGAAAAGAGGTATTCGGTTAAAGGAAATTCAACTTTATATTTTATCATAGCTACTCCAAGCTTTCCCAACTACATACTGTTAGAAAATCTTAATATTAACTCTCAAAAAAAATATTTGAAGCGAAAGGTTTGAAATAGAAGAGACTAAAGAGTTGCGGAAGTGAATCTTCAAATTTTTCATAATTTCTGATTCTAATAATATTCGCAATATTTAAAATATTCTTATATTCGCTCAACTGGAAAGTTTTCTTAATAATTTTTAAACTAATTTCTGACTGGTGCTTCTGGTTTATACCAGATTATAAAAAGGTTGAAAATCAAGAGCTTTTATGTCATTTTATAATGAATATGCAATCACTATTTTACCCTACTATAAATGAAATTGAATCAAAGAGTTAGCTGAAAACCTCCTCTTTCACTCGGGCAAGCACCTTAGAACATTCTGAAAGTACAATATGTTTTCGTGCGTTTTATCGAGTGCATCTCACAATAACTTGAAGAAACTGAAACCTTAGAGGGACAATCTTATAAAGTAACAATCGAGCATCCATCGTAATCCGAAATGTGCCTCACAGGCACCACGCTTCTCATTCTTCTCTTCAATTTGTTTAAATTGTGAATCAGCGATGTTAGGAAAGTTGCAAAGTGATTCATCGCGAAATAATAAATGGATTCAAAAAAACTTCAAATGCCCGACAAATCCTTATAGAAATCGTTACGAAGAAGGAAAGTTCATAAACTATACAATACGCAGATCAAAACTACAGGGTCGTATGGTATTTACAAGGGTATCGAAGTGTTTTGGGTCAAAGACAGCTCAAGCGGCTTGGCGAATTTTATATACTCATCCTAAGAAGTGTTAATGTTTAAACTAATATATGTAAATCTGAGATATCGAAAACTGTTTCTGTTAGTAGCTCAATTGGAGAATTATAGTGGATGGGAATAATCTAATTAGGAATCTCAATGAGGGTCTTAAGTATGAAAGCTTAACTCCGGTTACTCCTAAGCTGTTTTCACAGGAACAACCATAGGTATAACTAAACCTAAAACCGTAGCGGCTAGTGGCTTGATTCGACAGAGAACCTTTTGCTAGTTTTTTCTAGCTCTGAGTATATACTTTTATATAACGACCTTCAAGTCGATTTCAGATTTCCTAATAAGGAAAAAATACCTTTATAATGACTCTGCTGGGTCAGTTTGTATAAAAGCTATGTGTTCATTAAACAATATATTCTTAGAATGTAGCCTTTCTTTGAACAATAAACTATCTATTCATTTCGTGAAGATATACTATACTGTCAAACAAAAAAGTTGATTTTTACCGATTGGATTTCATGGAAGCTAAATCCTGTAGTGGTCCGTAATCGGTTCTGAGAATTGAACAGCTTTCACATCGATAACCCAAAAATTGAGGAATTATTTCGCATATACACAGACAGACGGATGGACTGCCATGGCTAAATCGAGTCAGCTCGTCAGGCTGATCATTTATATCTATTTACTACTGTGCCCAAAACATAAAGTGACATTGTATTTGTTTTGAAAATTCTTTATTTATTCTTCCAAATCAATTTCATCCCCTTCAAAGTAGTCCCCTCCCGATGCAATGCACTTACGCCAACGGATTTTCCAATCTTCGAAACACTGGTTGTAGTCACTTTCCCTTGCCTTCAGTTCCGTCTTCGCTGCGGCTTGAATCTCCTCTATCGTATAAAAATGGTGTCCCCGGAGCTGTCTTTTGAGCTTGGTGAACAGCCAGAAGTTGCACGGCGTCAGATCAGGTGAATACGGCGGTTGTGGAACGATATGGGTTGAGTTTTTGGCGAAATGATCACGAATTACGAGGGCCGTATGGGATGGTGCATTATCGTGGTGTAAAAACCAAGAATTGTCTTTCCACAATTCCGGCCCTTTTAGGCGGATAGCGTTACGCAAACGACACATAACGTTCAAATAATATTCCTTGTTGACTGTTTGACCGGTTGGAAGGAATTCGTAATACACAACACCACGGCAATCGAAGAAAACAGTCAACATGACCTTGATTTTTGAGCGGCTTTGGTGCGATTTTTTTGGTCTCGGCTCTCTTTTGGCACGATATTCGCTCGATTGATTGGTTGTTTCGGGGTCGTAAGCATAGATCCAAGTCTCATCACCAGTTACAATGTATTTCATGGCACCCTGGTAGTCGAAAAGCATCGTTTCACACACTTCAACCACTACCAGTCGAGATTTGACGCGCTTGAGGCCCAAAACATCCTTCAAAATGGTATTGGCTGATCCTTTCGATATACCAACTTCATCAGAAAGGTCTCTAATTGTTAATCGACGGTTTTCAACACCAAATCTTTGATTTGTTGAATGTGAGCTTCGTCGGTTGAGGTTGATGGTCGCTCTGGACGCTCTTCGTCTTCGACACGTTCACGGCCGGCTTGGAAGTCACTATACCACTTGTAAACATTTTTTTAGACATAGCCTCATCACCAAAGGCTTTCTGCACCATCCTTAACGTATTCGCAGTAGAAAATTGATTCCGTAAACAAAATTTAATGCAAATTCTTTGCTCAACAAATTTCGATATCGCAAAAAACGAAAAACTCACTTTTAGTAGCTCACAAAACGACACGTATCGCAACACTAATGAATATTTTGACATGAAATTTATAAATGTGACTGACAGTCCTATCAACCTAAAGAAAAATAATTCTCCAAATCCTTCGACGCGCGCAGTTTAAATTCAAATGTAACCTTATTTTTTGGTCACAGTAGTATTCTATGGTTGCTGTCGCTTCCTTTTTAGAAAGAAATTGAAACGCCTTGTTCAGGGTAAAAAGTACAAATATGGTTTTTTATTCAAAAACCAATTTTATTTTTTGCTACTTGTGTTTCAGTTTTAGTTTAAAGCTGTTTAGAAATGCTCGAGTGAAATAGGAAATCAAAGAGGAATAGGGACTTCAATACTTGGGTTTGCCAAATGGAAAACAATGTATGGAATGAATGTCAAGAGCAGTTGAGACCTAAAATTTTCTAAAACCTTTTCGAAATAAATTTCTTTCATGTTTGTAGAAATTCGGTAACACATAATGCGCTTTATGCAAAACTTAATCGACGAGCTGGAGCGACACACAGCGGTCGACGTCGGCACTAACACAATTCCAATTAGACACGACCACCAATGCAATACAGTAATCAGCCCCCATTACAACATCGAACAGAAGAGCCACAAGACAACAACAATGTCGCTATGCTGTTAAAGCAACAAATCAACAGCTGTGCCGTGCGCAAACATGTTCAACGCAACGAAAAGTATTGAAGGCGAAACAACGCGAACATGTTCGTAAACAATTCGAAATCGCTGCAGGGGCCAGGCAAATGGATGGAGCCCCAAGTTCGGCTGCTCCTGCAACATGTTGAGTTTGAGTTCGCTTTGCACTTGCGCACTATTAAAAGCACGCAGCCGCTGTAAACGGGGACTTGAGCTGTTGCAAGTGGAGAATTTCTTGTGCAGTCGGCGCTGCAGAACAGCGGCTGCATGCTACAGCTATTTTCTAGCAGCGCTGAACTAGACCAACTTTCGCTGCATTCTGGCGTTTAACCTCAGCGAAGGTTAGTGGCGCTGCAACAGCCGCTGCGTAAAGGGTGGTGTGCAGCACTTCGGCTATGCTGCACTGATGGTCAACGTCGCTGCTGGCGTCAGCCGCAAACGGCAGCTTGACGATGGCTTGCGCTGCTGCTCTCCTACTCTCCACAAAATAATCCAATTAGTGTGGCTGGGTTCTATGAGCATCTTGTGGTGGTGGCATTGTTTGTAGATTCGGGTTTGCCTGTCAGCCTGCCCGGGATGACTCTGGCTTAGCTCTGGCTGTATGTGCAGGCTGGCATTTGCCTGGCATTGTTGTTGTGGCACTAGTTCGCCGTATACCGACGATAAACGACGATGGCAGCGCTGTCGGCGTCTGGACTTCGGTGCTGTCGTGTCGATTTTGTAGAAAATTTCTGCAAAACACAGTTTAGTGTAGACTCCCCGAGGTTTCGGTTGTATCGACAGTAGTTGTAGTGCGTGTGAGCGAGTCGCAAAGCCGTCGGTGTTTTGATTATTTGCTGCTGGATTGAAAGAAAAGATATTGTGCTGTTTTAGAAATCATCTTGTTTGTTCGTCTTTTTTTTGCTGTGCCACAAATTTCGCTGGCTCCAGCGGTTTGCAAAAAGTGAATAAAGAGGTGTGTACCGCCGTTTGGTTGGGTGTGTGTGTGCTGGTGTAGAAGGTTTTGAGAAAAAATCACGTTTTGAAGCGGTCGATTAAACTGCGATTAAAGCGTGACACCGTTCGTGTTGTTTTGCGCTTTGTTGTTGGTGGTCTTATTGTTAATTGTAGTTGTTGCTTTGGAGGTCAGTGAGCGCCAAACGTGTTATTCACGCGATGCAAGGGCAAACGGGACAATCGGGTGTGCAAAATCGATTGCGTGAATAAATATAAACAAAATTGAAAACGATAAGGCGTTATTTTTGTTGTTGCTTGTGGCAAAGTGTGATTAGAACTCACAATTAATAAAAGAAAACAACAATTAAATTGTTGTTGGTTTAGTTAGCAAGTAGGGTGTAGGTGTAGTTGGCAGTGCAGACGTTTTTCAGATACAATATGGCAATTTCAATATGTAAAAATAGGAAAATGTTTGCTCAGAATTGTTTATTTAAAAAGAAATTTAATTTTTGACGAAATTTAATTTTAAACGCAGCTATTTTTCATAAAATAAACTATTCAGCGTTAAGTTAATACAAATTTATTGAAAATTTAATATTAATAAAATAATTTTAATTAATAACAATGTATTAATATTTACTTCAGACTCCATGCTGTTAGTCTGTGTCTCAGTATCAGCTGATTTGAGAAAGTTGTTTGTGCTCTCTGCGGCCGAAACTAAATTTAACGTTGTTTTTTTATAAAAATTAAATTTTAAAACTCGAAAAAAAATTTTTCGAATTTTATTAAATAAATTCATAAATAAATAAATTGCCTGTAAGCGCTTAAGATATGGAATTACAGTTAATGGATTCATATAGTATCATATATTTATAAGTTATACCGATCAGAAGAGTTTTTCAAAGAGTTATTCCGATTTCATGCAAATACATAAACAAATTCTAGTGAGAAATCAACTGAAAAATCAATTGACAATGAATTTTCGAATAAAAAGTAGAATTTTTATTAATTTTTTTTTAATATTTCAGAAAAAAATCATATAACCTTATGCCATATATTTTCTTATTGGAAATTATTTGTGATACCAATTGGGATTTTAGTTTGCTTTAAGATTAGAAAATCCCAACTTCATTTAACTAACAAAAATTAAATTTTATTCGAAAAAATAACGTATTTAAAGGCTGATATCTTAATGTCTAGTTACCAGCCTTTCTGTCCAGTTAAAAGAGTTGTCCGCTTAATAGATTGTTCTTAATAAACATCAACAATGTGCATGGTTAATGGAGATGTCCGCTCAATAATGCGTCCATTTAATAAAGCTTTCACTATATTTTTTATGTATGAATTGTTTTTACTATTCTATCTTCTAAGTTGGTTCGAACTGGACACAGGGTGCCAAATTTTACTAAAATCGGTTCAGTAGTTTAGGAGTCCAACGCGGACAAACAACGTGACACGTACTTTCTATATATTAAGATTATGATTTTCATTGAGTTCAGAGACTATGCATAGGAATTAAGATTGAAAAAATCCATCACATAGCAATACTGGAAGCGGTACTGAATTGTTTCAAACTAAATTTAGAAAATCTCGGAGTATTAAGCGGACTTGGTTCTTTAATGGACATTGATTCTTACACTTCGCAGTTAGGAACTGAAAACATGGGCTAGCTCAGGCTTTTCTCAAAAAGTTTTTTTTTGTAAGCACAGGTTACCTTTACAGTTCGATCACTGCCACATAGGAGGGATATTGGAAAGCAAATATAAGTTTTTTTTTTTATATTTTACATAACAAAATTCAGTCAGGCCGTTAAAATAACAAACCCATTTTGCTTGCAGATTAAAAGCAGGCGCTGAAACACAAATGATCTCAAATAACAAATGATCTCCAGGTACACAAAAAAGTGTTCGAATAACTCTACCTAAAACCTGTAACAAATCGTAAGCGTGAAAAAAATAAATAAAGAAACAATTGAATTTAAGAAGGAAAAGCAAAACAATATCAACATGCCACATATAGCTGCCACAGGTGCAGCCTACTTCAGCGCCACTTCAACGAAGCTGGCACCCACTACACACAGACGCTGGCTGACACTGCTCCTCGTGGGCTGCGTGGCCAGTTTGTGCGGCAATGCGGTGCAAGCCAGCCCGCTTTCGCCAACAGGTGATTATCCTGATATGGCGAGCAATTCGAATTTGAGGAACTCACTGCAGTTGAGTCCGTCAGACCCGCGTGGACAAACGCGACGTGTGGCATGCCGCCGCGCTTGTTGGGCCATGGTGAGTACAAAGATAAGCACTTTTTATAATAAACAAAAGCGAAACAGGAAAATATGTGCATCAAAACAAAATAAACATCTTTGAAGGCTGAGGCATATACGAAATATAATCACATGTATATGTGTGTGTGTTGCCTTTGCAACACATGTTTTCATGTAGTCGAGGGGAGCATTAAATAGAATTGATAGCAAATCCCTTTATGCGCTGCATTGATGGAATCCTATTCAATTTGTTACTTTTGTTTTTTGTTTTTCAATGATTTTTTTTCCTTTTGCTTTTGCGAATTTCCGCAATTACTTTGATGGATTTGTTGGATTATTTTCGGCGTTGTTGCACTTCAATACACATGCGATGTACTTGCATGTGCCACAAAATGCCACACGCACACATATGTTTGTTTGCTTCAGATGCGGGTTGCTTGCCACAACGCTTGCCAAAGGGGTTGCTGGACACACAAACATATACGCACATATGCCTCATGAAGCCTGTGGCAAGCAAGCCTCGACTTGGCAGGCCTCACGTGTGAGTGACTAAGTATTTGCAACATAGCTTAACCCACATCCAACCAACAATAAGTCCCCTCACTCATTCCTTGATCCTTAACTCTGCATTTATATTCCCACCCGCACTGCTGCGGCTGTGTGACTGAGCCATGCAGCGGAGAAAATGTTTTCATTTCGCATTTTCATGTTTTAATTTTGTACTCGCTTAGAATTTTAAGCAGTTGGAAAAACAAATCAACTCGTCAACCCACTCGCCAAGCCACTACCTTAACTGGCTTGTGTATTACTACGGTACATAGTTGGTATGCATAACTCGGTCGTACGAAGTGCATAAGCACTCGCATACTCTAACAGCACACGCAGCATGGCAAAAGTCCATAGCCCTCAGCCCATAGCCGTGGGTCTCTGGCCCTCGTCTATCAAGCAACCTTCATTTCGTCTGCTTCCCTGCGCTGTGCGCTGCTGGGGGAGGCTTCGCTGTAATTTGTGGACAGTTGCATTTCAAATGCCTGCAGGGCAATCACATCAGGGCGCCTTCGACTAATGAAAATATACTGCCAAATACAATTGGATAGTATGTAGAATGTATAGCCGCATTTGATGTGAGGGAAGTTGCATTAAATGAGCCGTCCTGCCCATTTGTACATATGTACATATGTGTATATATTCAAAAGTATTTGAACTACAATTATTTCGGAAACATCGGAAATATTATTTTATAATATTGACTTGAAAGTTCTGGTGTTGCAAAATATTTAATAAATTATTTGGCATCGAAAGAATATAAATATTTTTTTATTTACAATATTTTCTCTCCTGTTTTTCATTAGTTCTCAAATAATTATTTACATTTATTTATTAACCAAATTCTAGCTCAATAAATGTGCTGCTGGCTCTAGGCGCTTTGTAGATATACACATAACGATCTTTTTGATTCCTACTTAGGATTTCTGTGCATCGCTACGGACAAGCGTCTCCAGCAGTTCAAATGGGATTTAACCTAACCTGACATAATTAATTGATAATTAAATGAATTACTTTAAAAACAAGAAAAAAACTTGATTGAGGAATTTTGGTCATACAAGGAACCGAAAATCGACTTCAGTCGAAATGCTTCAATTGTCGATTTTTGGTGCTCTTACTTGCTTATGAACTTATGAAGAAGGACCATTTCTCGAATCTTCAGTTAGTGGTTACTTACCAGACCATATTTTAGGTGAATATTAGTCTATAAGACTCCTCGTCATATTTTCTTTTAGATATTGCTTAAAGCTTTTCGTAACCTTGCCGGAATATCAATTCTTTGTTATTGCTTACATAGTCTTATAGTCTCTAGCATATTAGGCTGCCTCCAAAAGAATTATTAAGTACATTTAATCTACCTTTCGAAATTTTTACAGCAAATAGTTTCGAAGATATGAGAGTATTTGTAAGAATATTTTAATCTAGGGTCAACAACTCCCAAAACTTGAAACGCGTTTTATCGAAAGGCGATTTTCAGTGTCGGTTTCTAAGGCTAGGCTAATTTCTCCGTTAAGGCTGGACAGACCCACTTGAAATTTTCATTCATCTCTCAAAAATATGTGAATTTTTTGGTAATGATGGCAGCACTAAAGTTTGTAATAACAATTTAGATTTTCTAAGCCACTGTCAAATGTAAATTTTTTTCACAAAAAACAACTTTCAATAGGAAGCCGCCATTTTCTCAAAATTCAAATTTTTTTAAATACATAATTATTTTTATTTTTCTATTGTTGAAATGTGTTTCTTTTTTTGTTTTGGTTTTTGGCTTTGAGATAATTTAACGCAAACTATTTTCCTCACTGCCAAACACCTATTTATGGAGATCCTCTGGAAAACCAGCTATAGGATCAAGGGAATTTGAAACTTTTCAAGGTCTACTGTCGAATACTAAAAAACAATAAATTCTGTAAATGTATTATTTTATTTATTTATCAAATAAAATAGTTCTTCATATGATAGCTCGTCCTACCTCATAGGAGAATGGTAATTCAGACCATAAAAGCAGTTAGCGAAATTGGACGGCTGTGAAATCAGGGACTAGTTTTTGTTTTCGTCGTTGGTTATAAACTTGTTAGAGTGACTTGAATTACAATACTTGTCTTCGATTCGCCATTTTTCTGCTAGCACATATAAAAGCAACAACAAAATTGTCGAGTTGAAATGAAAACACGATTTTTTTCTTGTATTTTTAAAGCATAAGATTTAAAATAAATTATAGTCATTTATAGAAAACAAAAAAAATATACGCATTAATTCCTCACATACAAAAAATCACATTTCATCGCACTGAGTTTTTTCTAAATTATTATTTATTGTACTAAAATAGTATTATTAACACTAGAAAGACGGGAGCTGACTGTCACAAAATTATTTGAAGTTAATAATTTTCCAGGAATTGTGAGCCTTCCATCATAAATCGTTTAGATTTCACACTCACCTGGCGTATCAAAAATGCTGAAAGATGACGTCCGACACACCCTTGCCCCGCATATTGGTTGGCATCCATTCGTCCGGCAACCCTTACGCACTCTTCCAATTACTCCATTTTCATACCTCACCATATCATTACATTACTTTACCGTTGGTTCAACGTGTGGTTTGGTTCACGAGCTTTTCTCCAAATCCAATGCCGTACATATTTTCGCAAACGGTAGTATGAGATCAAATAGTAGAGATACTGCATACATATATATACATACATATGTATTTTGTAGTTATATTTATTTTCAAACGTAGATAGATTTAGAAGTTTATACATATATTATTTGGGTGAATAAAGGCCTACTGGGGAATCGAACGCCTAAAAAATATCGGTAACGAGTCTATATTGCAACCTCAGAGATGCAATAAGCTGTTTGCTTGAGCATACTAGGTATAGTTTGTTCGATTTGCTGAAGAGTAGCGAATTGTCGAATTGAAGACTAGTAGCTACGAGGTGTGTTCAGAAAGTATCGCGAATCGTAACTGACAGTTTTCTTCGATTGCAGAGGCGTGGTGCATCATGAGTTCTTGCCACAGGGAAGAACGGTCAATAAGGAATATTACCTGCAAGTTATGCGCAATTTGCGCGAAGCAATCCGCCAGAAACGCCCGGATTTGTGGAAGAACAAAAATTGGCTTTTGCACCACGATAACGCCCCTACTCACACACATCGTTGCTTGTGCGCGACTTTTTGGCCAAAAACAACACACTAATGATGCCGCAGCCACCGTATTCCCCATATCTGGCCCCCTGTGACTTTTTCTTGTTCTCTAAACTGAAGAGGCCCATGGAAGGACGACGTTACGCTTCTCTTGACGAGATAAAGACGGCATCGCAGGAGGAGCTGAAGAAGATAAAAAAAAATGATTTTTTGAAGTGCTTCGAGGATTGGAAAAACCGTTGGCACAAGTGTATAATATCTCATGGGGATTACTTTGAAGGGGACAAAATAGATATTCATGAATAAATAAATAATTTTTGAAAAAACACAAAATTCACGATACTTTTTGAACACACCTCGTATTAGGCAAAAAAGATGGAAAACTGGAAAAAAGTTATGATGTATTATTTTTATTTTTTGACCTTTATAAATAGCTTCTACACTCAGGTTAGGATAATTGAGACTAGCAATTCTATGAATATTGGTTGGAAAGATTTAGAAATGGGTATCGGATTATAATTTTTAACTGTTAAATTCTCTATGAGCATTCAATAGATATTTTAAGAAAATATTTTATTACACAAACCTACTAAAAAGTTCGCCATTTGCTACAAAGAAATGACCACTGACGTGATAGAAGGTAAAGAAGCTGTCGTCAATATATATAATTCTATAGAAAATGCTTTTGTTATCAAATTCACTTTTTTGTTACCAAAATTAAACTATTTCTAGTTATTCTATAAAATTATTAATATTCTACACATTTATGCTTATATAATTGTTTATGTTCTTGCACTCAAGTGCCACGAAAGCAAAATGTTTTCATATTTAAATTCCAAATGACATTTGACCCAAATTGACCTGATGGATCGGCAAATAAATACTTACTCACATACACTAAACACATGCTGTATGGTTTGACGAGGTTTTTCAAACAATAACTGCCTTCAATCTGATTTGGACAATATGCAGCAGCTGTGAATTTGCATTTCTAATTCGGACGCAAAGAGGCCAATCAAAGTGAACAACGGCAAGCACAACTTTACGGGACAACTTATAAGTGCGTCCTGAACACACACACATATATGAATGACTGGTACACCAGTTTCTACATACATACTCGTATGTATATGTGCATGCATGTGTGAGTATGGAAAGGCATGTGTGCATATGTTGCAGCATTAGAGGCAAATGTGGACCAACCAACCGTCATCAAGAGTGCATGGAAACTATTACGCACACTTGGCACTCAGCTCGTATTTAGAATAAATTAAATTTTATAAAGTTGTGCAATTCACAAAAACTTTTTGTTGCACGCTGCCACTGGGAATGCTGGAATGAAATTCAAATTTGAAAAGAGCAGCGCCGAAAAAACTGGGTAAACAGATGCATATGTGCCTGCAATGGAGCTCTTACATGCACGCGGCATGCAACTTTGTATACATGTGTGGACCAATATACAAATGTGTGAGTGTGTGTGTGCCCTTTCGTTTTTGACAATTTTGACAATTTCATTTTCTGCATTGCTGACAGCAGTTGTCAGGCGCTGTTGCTGTTGTTGTTATTATTGCTGCAGCACAGTTGCATAACTGCAATGGATTCACTGTGCAACGAGGCAAGTTGTTGCCGCCCGAACCGTATGCTCGCCGAGTTTACGGCCAAAATGTGCCAATTTCTGTGTACTTTGCATTCGCAAACGCTCGTCGCTCCGACTGTGTTATCTGCTCGTATTTATATTTGCATAGTTGTTACATGGCAGTGCAAATGCGTGCACGCGTATGTGTGTGTGAGTGTGCATTTATTGTGCAATTATTTGCATACTCGCAAAACAATATGCAAATTGATAAAACGGAAATGCAGCACTCAAACTCACTGCAACATAAACACACATATTTACATATATCTCACACACACACACACACACGCGGACCTGCTTGCAGTTTATCCGAAGTAAACGCAAATATTTAGGGAAATGAACTGTTTCGTGTGTGGCAAAAGTAAAAGTGCTGCAAGGCTGGTGGCGTGTGTTTGTGCATTTCGCTAAGCGAAAGTTAGCTGCTGAAATGTACCGTTACATGGTCGCTTGGCTAATGAAAATATTTAAATTGATAGGAAAGAGTGGCGAGTAGTTTGTTATTTAATTCGGCCAGCATGCAAATTGCACTATGTATTATTGCCAAATGGAGATGGATATACAGGGTGCGCCATCCTCAACGTCGGTATTTAAAGTTTGAATAAAGCAAACAGTTACTAGCTGATTGACTTGATTAAATCGGAAATTCCAATTTAATGCATTTTTAATCACGAGTCTCCAGTTGCCGAAACCCAACCGAAACAACCCGCCGATGTAGTGACACCAAACATTGAAAATTTTTCTTCGCTACAAAAGCGCGCCAATCGTTCTTCTTTTTCACTGTTTGGCGCCAATTGGAGATTCCAAGTGCAATTAGGTTCTTCTCCACCTGGTCTTTCCAACGGAGTGAAGGTCTTTTTCTTCTGCTT
The DNA here is from genome assembly GCA_037783105.1 of Bactrocera zonata. Lineage (NCBI taxonomy): Eukaryota > Metazoa > Arthropoda > Insecta > Diptera > Tephritidae > Bactrocera > Bactrocera zonata. The sequence continues at coordinate 215,436 of JBAWJQ010004427.1, read as the reverse complement.
CCTCCGGCGAGTACTACATCGAATACTCTCAAAGAAGCTTTCTCTCGAAAACTCGTAACGGCGACTCATCGGATATTCCCACCGTCCATGTCTCTGCACCAAATAGCACGACGAGAATAACAAGTGACTTGAATAATGTGGTCTTTGTTCGCGAGAGAGGACTTTACTTCTCAATTGCTTACTCAGTCCGAAGCAGCACCGGTTGGCAAGAGTTGACCACAAATGAGTGCTAACGGTTTCGATGGGCATGAATTCCAAAAAGCCCGGAAACTTTAGTCCAATTAAACTGCGCGCGCTAGTAGAATCGATTAAAATGTGTTTCTAAAATACAATGATACAACCATTTTTAAAGTTCGTGTGAAATTTCATCTCGGACCTTATATTCAACAAACACATCATTGCTGGTAACGAAACATGAGTTTATGTATATGACTTTGAAACTGTCCAGCAATAACTGAAGGCACTGAAGATCATCTCAGCCGAGACTCATAACAAAAAAAGTAGCAAACTTGTAATGGGTTTTTCAATAGGGACGCTACAAAAGTGGACCGATAAGGACAGCAAACGACTCCATATTTTTTCCTGCTTTTTTGACATTTCTCTGCAATAAGATTTATAGAAAGATATACGATCCAACAATGAGTCGAAATTCTTTAAATTTACTAGGAGGACCCAAATCAGTCCTTCCGTTCGGATCGAAACAGTTAACACGTCATTCTCATGCGTTGGGCATCTCTGTGACGTCATTGCGGCGAATTTAGCGAAAAAATATTGATGTACATCCTTACAATATCAAATGAAGCAAGAACTGAAGCCATTTGTTCACCAATTTCGTAATTTCAATTCGCAAATTGGGCTGAGCAACAACTTCTATATGATACGGTTATTCATGCAAAACTAATCTTCAGCGATGAGGCTAATTTCTGGCTGAATGGCTTCGTCAATAGGCAAAATATGCGTTATTAGTCAAGCAGCAATCCACTCGTACTCCATGAGTCACCATTGCATTCCGAAAAAATTACGTGTTTTTGGGTAGGCGGCTTCATTGGGCCATACTCCTTACAGGATACTCAAGACCGGCACGATATTGTGAAAGGGAATCGTTCAATGATAACCGAATATTTTTAGCTCCAATTGGATAAAATGGACTTGGACAATGTGTGGTTCAAGCAAGATGGCACCACAAGCCACACAGCGAATGGCACAATCTATTTATTGTAATCCAAATTTGGTGAACGTGTTATTTCACGAAAGGGCCCAGTCAATTGGACGCCCCGTGCGAGTCGTGCGATTTTAGACTATTTTCTGTGAGGCTACGTCAAGTCTAAGGTCTATGCCGACAAGCCAGCGACGACCAATAACTTCGTACGTATATTGAACTTGAAATTGCAGCATTATCGGCCGATATATGCTTTAAAACCTTTGAAAATTGGGTTCAGCGTCTGGAATTCTGCAAGCGTGCCCGTGGCGACCATGCAAAAGAAATGGAGTTCCAAACATAATGGTATCGAATGTACCCTCACAGGAATGAAGAATTTCAATGATTTATTTTACTACTTTTGTAGCGCACTTATTGGAAACCCCTCAAACAAATATTTAAATTAAATGAATATAATCAATACACAAACATTTAATACGCTTTTATTTGCAACAAAAACCACTCTCTACCACCGACGTATATATAGTATATTACATATAAATATACATATGTATGCTTTAATCCAAAAAGAATCAACACAAACGCGCTCATTGTGGTTTTAATACTAGCTCAAGCAAATAACAGTATAAAACCAGTCATGCTACCCCGGCTAAGCAAGCCACAATTTGCCGTTAACAAAATAAAACTCACTGTCTTGCCGCTAACACTTCTCTCCCCTTCGCTACGCTTTCATCTAACGCTTTGTTTTCCAAATATCGATTTTCACACACTCGCCTAACGCTCTTCGCGCCTTTACACTTATGACCATACACCCACACATACACGCACACACACACACAGTCACGTTAATAACCACTTGAGCCTTGCGCCTGTGTTTGTTTGTTGGTTGGGCGCACAGCTGGGGCGCTGCACAAATCTGCTACAAGGTATTTTGCAAATTTCAATGCCACAACTCGCAGCGCACGGCGCTACTCATCACATTTTTCACCTTCGCGCAGGCCACTTGAGCGTGCATTCAACCACCGGCAAGCGGCGCCCTGTGCGAAGGTTCTGTGTGTGCCTCCGTTTGCCTATTTGCATTTGTAGTTGTTTTTGGCTTTGGTTTTGAAACTTTACGCGCCCGGCCAGCACTTGAACTTGCTACCCGTCGACGAAACTTTCAATGTTGCCAGCGTAAACGTGCAACAAACACAACAACAACAACAATGACCACACACACTCAGAGACAGCCAGCCAGTCCGAGCGCCTGCTGGTATGCTTCAAATTTATTTATACGCCGCATTCATCACTCGGCGGCTTCGAGTATACTTCAGTTTTAAATAGAAAATTTTCAACGCCAACCCGTCCGCGTCCATCTTCGCGCCGGCAACTCGTGCTGCTTTAACGAAAATATTAAGGCAACAACAAACAAATTGGGAGTATAAAAAACAAAAATACGGCGAAAAGCAATCGTACAAAGTGAAATGAAAAGCCCTTCAATTTTTGGGCGCTCGAAACGAAATGAAAAATCTGAATGAATGAATGAATGACTGACTGACTGAGCCGAATGAGTGAATAACTGACGCGCGCGCAGCGGCCGGATGAATAACTTTAATGTGCGCTTATGCGAAAGTGTGCGTGTGTTCGGCTTCATTGCGCAGTTGGCGAATGATAAATTGAACTTTACCTTGAGAAAAATTAAAACAGCAGTTTGGAGCAAGTTGCGGTGGGTTAACGTTGCGTTTTAATGTGGCGCACCACCCTGACTTCAGCAAGGGTCTGGTTTCTGTCTGGCTGTTTTTCCTTTCCTTTGCATTCGCATCATTATTTTTCTCCTACAAGTGGCCACTTTGCATTCATTTTGGAGCAATATTTTGACTAAATTTACATTTTCATATTTAATTTGCCACAACATTCACACACATTCACACATTTACTCGCTTTTCGGTATTTTTAGCCAGCGTTGGCTAAGGTCGTGCAGTGTGGCAGCCTCTGTGGGTGCCTCAACCGAGTGAAGCGGCAAACAAATCTGCCAAATTAAGTCGGCTTCTCATTTCACTAACTTCACTAACTTGATAAAGCATTCCATATATGTATTAGTGTATATTTATACACACATAATCTGCAGACTCAATGTGGCATGTTGCACTTAATTTATTTAATCAAATTTAAGTGCACTCATGAGCGTTCGAAAGCATAAAAGGGGTTGCAACTACTTTATGCACGATTTTTGGTGTGTAAAAATATTCGTGTATGTGTGCGTGTGTGTGCGTAGACAATTTCAATATGCCATAAACGCTCACCCATAAAACGTGAATCTCTTCAAATCTGACGATTTTTTCCCAATTGCTGACAAAAAATGGAAAAAATCCGACTCTCGAGTGCCGTTATTATTTTATGTACGCATAATTCTCAATTTTAACTGCCAATTGAGTTTGAGGAAGTTTTCATATCGTCAATTGCTGACATGCAATGAACTGTGTAATTTCATTCAACGGTTTTTTCTTTGGTTTATACTTCGCTTAATGACTGCTTATGTTATACTTTCTTCATTTGGTTGGTAAAGAAAAAGCAAAATATTACAAAAATAATTTTAATTAATATAAATTTTTATTGGCGAATCAAAAGCGGTGCTAATTAGTCCATATTTTGATTATTCCTCAAGACAATGGGTACACAAAAGTATAATTGTGTAAGCAGCTCGGCGGTTTACTAAAAAACAAACGAAACTAACTATATAGTTAAAGTTTTGTTAATTTTTTTCCTTAGACATTCTCAACTTTATTATAGATATATATCAAGAACCCTATGGTTTGGAATTCACAAGGAGAATCAAAAAACCCAGATCGAATGAATAAAGAATGATTCCAAAAATATAAGTGATTTAATAAATACAGGATGAGCCATAATTTATTTTGGGTTGTCAACGTAAAATATAAGAAAATTTATTTGAGATGACCAAAGCAAAATCTTCTCTTTTACTGTTTTCAATTATTTGTAAAGTTACTCGACTTTTAAAGCAAGAATATCTCTACGAGTATTTGACTTTTGAGTAGTTACACGAGCGAGGGTTGGATAAGTAGGTAGAGTGGCTGTCTGACGTTGCACCTAGGCTTTTGGGAAGCCCATTGTAATACCACCGTCTTTCTAATGCCTCTTCTCTGAACCACCGCTTTCTTCTAATGAACTTCATCCGCCTCATAGATAATGGTTTTAAGTGTTTTCATCTTCTAACTCCTGACTGCTTTCACAATAGCCATTATAAGGCGTTCCTTGACTACTGGTATGTCTGTTAATTAGACACTGACCTGTTAACACTCTTATTAAAGTTCTTATAATTCATGAGACTCAGCTCTATTTATTACAAGTTTTTCTATTAAATATCTACAAGAAGCCAGAGACATTCCTACACATAGATGTTCAGGCAAGTTCATCTGCTTCACAGTTCCAAGGGATGTCATTATGTCCTGAAACCTAAAGCAGGGGTAAGGTAGATACCCCCATTGCTCCGAGGGTTACAGACTCAGTAACTGAATTTCAAATAACCCTGAGGTACACAAAGCCAATGCTAACTTTTTGGACAGCATACATACATATGTATATCCAGAAATATTTAAAAAGTTTGATTCGCTATGACATTTTGCTGAAAGCGGTAGCTCCTAAAACGAGACAGACAATAATCGCATGTATAATGAGCCATGAAACTTTCGTATACTGCTTTGTAAGGTATAGTTAAGATCTTTTGATCACACATTAGATCTCAAATGGGATCTTTCGTTCCCCTTATATAACAGATTTGCTCCAAGTACGTTTTATGGGGTTATATGGATTTACGGGTTTCAAAAAATCAATTTTTCATTTTATTATTAAATTCCACAACCTCTAAAATATTGATCTAAATTTTCAAGTTGATCCGAATAATAGTTTCGGAGATACAGCCTTGAGAACTTGAGCGCTCGAGGCTAAATAGGCTAAGTGAGCTGGCTTTAAACGTGTTTTCTCGAAACTGTGTTTTTGAAGTCGGTTGCCAAGATTTCTCGATATCAGATCTTCCTGAAATTTTACACATGTCGTTACGATAAAATTCTAACGACTTTTTGTTTTTCAATTACAACTATTTGAAAAAAAAGTCTACCAAAATCCAATTTTCAGTGTTTTTTGCCTTAGTCCAAGTTCTAAGTTAAGGTTTTAACTAAAACACGTATTTTTTCACTTTAGATAATCCTATAAGGAGTTATCCTGCCAACGCGGAGCATCTTTTTCCGAAGGGTCACCGGAAATGGCGTTTAAGATATTTGTTTCCAAAAATTTCAGAGTTTCTTTGTTAACAGTGTATGTTTGTAACTATAAAAATTTTAATAAAAACTTTCATTTTTTATACTATGAGAAACAGTTTTTGGAAAATTCTGTTTTTTCCCGAGGAAACCCATGTTTCCTCTTAAATGCTTTCAATGAAAAAAGTTGCCTATTTTGCCGTGACATTACAGATGGGGCACCCTGTACAACGATTTTCGAAACACTTTCAGATTCATGTTGTATAAATCCTTTCCAATCTGCGCATGTTGCTACAAGTTTTACTTTTCCATTAAAATTTGTTATTTGGGAGCATAGATACACTTTCTGGCTGAGGCAACATCAGCGCGGTTAAACCAGTTAGTATTGCTGCTGTTATCGAAAGTTACGCACACTCTTGAAAGAGTTTGAACTTTCGACAGCCTTCCCAAGAAGTTAAATTACCAGTAGACAAGAGTGAGCAACAAACCACCAACCCTCCATAACGTCCAAATTACGCGCTTAGCATTTTCGCGCGCCTAGTGCAAGTACTGCCACTAGTGAAGTAAGTAATTGCCGCTGATAAACACTTGACAGCAGCAGCACTAAGTAGACACTTAAACGAAACTAACTGTTATTACTTAGTAAATGTTGCACGCTATATTGAACCTACAAGCCGTCTGATTAGCACACGCGCCAGCTCACTTACCAACCGGCAAACGTGCAGCACACAAAAGTACTCTGCCACAACGCAGTAACTACGCTGGCGGTCTGCGTTCGTGTGCGCTATCAAAATTTTCAACCAAATATTTTCCAGTTTTTCCACTAGTTCTAGCTGTGTTCCACACTTCAATTCGAGCAGCGCACCAAGCAGCAACGCACTGGGATGCCTGCCATAACAATAAAAGCTGTAATGCCGCTGTCGGTGCATGGCTGGTGTTGCAGATTTTTCGTGTTAATGCGCCGGCGCGGCAGTGTGGCGCAAATTTAATTTTTTTCCGCTTTGTTGCACTCACCGTGCCACAGCCGCGAGCATCAGTTTGTAGCGGCCACCGTTGATGCAACGCGCCAGGAAGCGTATTAAAAGACTTCACCTTTGTTTTTACGCGCTCACACACCTCCCGATAGCGCATGCGGCAGGAGCCTATGGCTTCTGTTGAAAGCTGCCAACTGCCAAGTGTGCCATTAGAGGCCATAACGGCGTAGAAAAGTAAGAAAAATATCTACAAAGTATATTCAACCAATAGCATGGCCGCTGGTTGCAGGGCAGGAGGTGAGCTTGAGTTAGCCGCCTTGCCACGAAGCAATTAGGAGTTTATGGCATATGTAAACATGTGTATGCACGCATATACTAGCTAGTCATGTTGCAGCATCCTAGCAAATGAAGTTACCCTTGATTAGCCACATTAAAAGACCACAAAAGTGTCAGACAAATGGCAGTTATGAGGTTAATGCTGATTTATGTGCGAGACGCTGAGAAGATAGTTGAGGCTCCAGTAATGAAATTTGAAAGTGGTTAGGTTTATAGATATAAAGGTAGTACAAAACTAATGACAGATATGTTTGTGTTGTCTTCAATGAGAATTTCTAAGATTTTGTGAAGACAAATTAATTTATTTCATTTAGATGCTTTCCCTATTCATGAAATATTGGGTAGTCGAAAAAGTCTTTTCGTATTTTGTCAATAGATGCAGTCGTATATCTCCAGTGCTACCAATCACACTATGTCATACCTTACATTGTTGAAAAGGTGAGACTTTAAGCTTCATTAAATCAAAAAATTAATTAAATTCGTGGAAGTCGAAAAAAGTTACAGCTGCTCAAAGTAGAGTGAAAATAATGAAGAAATTTTTGTATAAAAAAGGGAAGAATTCCACGTAAGCCAGTGGTGAAAAATGTGAAGTTTACAGAGACGATGCTTTATGAGATCGTGCATTAGTATAAAAAATAAATTGGAGTTTGATTAGAAACACGAAAAGACTTTTTCGACTACCCAATATTAATATGCATTTTTCACAAAGAGTCCGAAGCCCAAAAATTTAACATTAGAGGATTCAGATGTTTTATAAAATAGTTTTTCAGAACTTTCCAATACTTTCTAAAGATGAGATCCGTCCCTTCTTCACATCACATGACATGGTGCCTGAAGCACCAAGAATTTTAATAAGATAGACAATCAATGCTAGTATAATTACAGTTTGTTTATCTTTTAAAAATATAAATTTTGGTACTTTTAATACTTACAATATTATAGTCATATACTGAAGTACCGCGTTCATATTTTTAAAACATTTCTCTCGACCAATCGACACGTCCCTTTTTTGAGCTTTTGACAAACTGTGTGGGACCCTAAGTTAAATCACGAAATGTAAAATAAAACTTACCTACCATGCCTACAGATGTCACTCTAATATCAGCAGTCACTCTGATCGTTAAACTCTGCCTTAAGGTCTAAGCTAAAATTCCAGCTCTGTGCCTGACTTAAAGGCCATGCGAAAAACAAAATCATACTGCATACACAAGCAGCGCAACGTATGTACTTGGCATTTCTTTGAGATCTTCCCTCCTATGAGACCTTTAGGTTAACGCGGCGCAAAGTCACAACTCAACAATTTTAATGGCGTAAACGCAGCGGGATAAGCCAAAAGCGAGGAATGTTCTAATGCCGCATATTCGCTTTTTTTTTAGTTCTCCTGCACTCGTGTAGTCCCAAATGCATGCTTCGACCGACGCCAGACACCAAACGCCAATCTAAGCGCAACAGCGCACAATCAGAGACGCGCATGAGCTTCGGCGCGATAGGAGTAACAGTGATGAAAGCCGGTGTGCGGCGCGCGTAGTTATCGTTTGCTTGGCTGTCGCTGCTGCTGCGCTCCATATGTCATTTCTACGCACTGTCAGGCTGACAGCCTGTCGCTGTCGTTCGTCTATCTTGTGCCGGCTGCTGCCGCCGCATCGCACATGTCGCCAATCATTATCAGCGGACGTCATGCGGCAGCGCGACTTGTGCAACGCGACGGTTGTGCGAATCATCGCCAGCAGCCAATGGACTGCACTCAGCAGCCGCATCATGCGCGCTTATCTCGTGCACCCAAGCCACGCGGTTTCAGCACAAGTTGCCACATTTTGTTGCACGTACCATTCATATGTCCATTCGGGCCGTCCATCTATTTGTCTGCGCTATGGCAGACATGTTGCTGCCACTGCCACTGCCACAGCCACGACAATGCAGTTGCTTTTCAAATTACACTCTTATTGTTGGAGTTTTTCGTTGTAGCCCGGACGCGAGCTATTGGTGTTGCTGCCGCCGCACCGCGCATGCGTACGTGCAGAAATTGTTGTGTGTAATTAATATTGTGTGGCCGGTGCGCATTGGCCGCCAATCGGTTTGGCGGAATTCTTGGCGCAGCAACTTCCTTTTCAGCCACAACTCAAACGGCCGACCGCGCCACACAGCCGATTGCGGCATTCACATTTCAACGCAAATAATTACAAGTTGTTGTCTCTCGCCAACAACCTGCGTTTCACTCTGCAATTTCTTTCAATTTCGTTTCTATTATTTGTTGCGTTTCATGCAGACGTTGCGCTCCAAATGCGAACTAATGCCGCGGTACGTTGTCTTGTGGCGTGCAGCACACATGCGCTGGCTACGTGTAACATGCTGTGCTGCTGCTTGGAGCGTTGCGCGTGCAGCGCAATCACAATTACAGCCATTCCCGGTGAAATTCTAATAAAATTGTTGATATGTGCGGCGCGCATGCGTAGCAAATGCGCAGCCAATAGCAAATACAACAGCACCCAGCACCCAACAGCAACACTAAATAATAGCTGCGCGCATAATAAAAAAAATGAAAATCACCGACTTGTGCTGGGCAAGCAAACAGCTCCAGCGAAATTGCATGCGGAATTCATTTATGCTTTTGCATTTTTCAAACATCTTTGTTGTTGTTTGCCAATTCACATACTCCGATGATTGCAATTAATTGATTCCTTCAGTTTTCTGTTTTGTTTACACACAGTCTTTGATTTTCACGACTTGGCCTCATTTCTCTTCATCTTGATGCTTGGAGGACTTTGAAAAAAACCGAAAATTTTTATACAAATATATTTTTGGTGATGAAATCGCTTAGCGATATTAAAAATACTGTTTGTTTGGTTGAAAAGGGAGACGCAAGAACTCCAGACCATAAATGGTCAGTGAATTTGGTAAAATACCTCATTTCTATCCATGCCAACTGTCCTACGTCTCTTAATTGGAAGCATTGGCAGCCGTTGAATATATCCCATCTAATCCAGCTGAAGGCTAGGCGCTCGCAAAGATAATGTTCCAGCGTCTCATCATCCTCCGCGCATGCTTTGAAGTCCACTTTTCCAATCTTCTGAAGATGGGATCCCAAAAGTAGGCGTCCTGTGATGATTTCTATAGCATTACTAAGTGCCTTTTGCCTAAAAGTAGCAGCTATTATGTTTTCCCACCACTAAAAATGTTAGTATTCAAACCACTTATTATTATGACAGTAGTCACTAGTCAACGTGAACGTCTTATGAAGAAAAGCAGGTTCTCAGAACAATAAATTTCCTAGTGTTTATCCCAAAAAAATAGAAATATGTAGTTTCTATAGGATAAATGATATTTAATATTAGTGCGTCTTGTACATATTTGGAGTTGATATTACTTTGTCTAGGAATCGGTATTTGACTATTATTTGTACGTCCATATTATAAGCAATCAATAAATCTATTGATTAATGCGGTGTGTGGGAAGTAGTGACATTTTGTTCAAACCAAATGTCGTCGAGATCACGAGCTTTTATTTCTGGCATCAAATAGTCGGTTATCACGGCGCGAAAACGGACGCTATTGTCGGGCACACCAAACCGTTGTTTTTTCCGGATGAAATGGCATACATACCCATTGAGCCGGAAATGGGCCTCATCGCTGAACAAACTTTGGCCGGATCTCATGGAGTAGAGGGTCGAGCGGCTTCAGTAATTGCTCAAGCTGTATTTTGTATGCTTTTCGTTTCATACGTCAGTCCGAGTTGCTGAGAACGGCGCCGAAACGACTCTCCACGGCCTTCGTGTTCACTCTCAGCTACGACTGCTACAACATTTTCTTATCTGAGTGCTGGATGTGGTCTATTCGGTCGAATATTATCCAATAATGAATGCTGGGTTTCAGGACGGATGATGGTGTTGCGAAGAGTACGCTCAGTAGGCCGATTATGTTGACCATAAGTCAAGCGAAGCGCGCGGAGTACATTCTTTACAGAACGTGAATTTTCGTAGTGAAGTTGAACGACATGTAAACATTGTTCAGGCATAATCTGTCAAGAAAAGGGTATTAAAAAGTACATACATGTATACTTGAATTACCATTTGGTAATGATATCTTAGGAAATGTCGATCAATCTTTTTAAGATTTAATAAAAAAGTAAAGAAGTTGTAAGTTCCTGTAGCTTATATTTGGGCCCCATAACGAAAGGCTTGGCAGATTTTATAAGATTCTGACATCAATTCCTTCTTCATCATTACGATATCTTATATATTTATCAGGATGTAAGATACTTAAATAGAGCTATCAGTGTATTGGTGCTAGAAAAGTTATAAACCGGTTTCGCTCAATTTCAGAAAAGAGTTGTTATATACTAGAAGTTCTCTTTCTTCCAAATATTCCATTGTTACAAATATTGGCCTTATATGGGAAGTAGGCCTGGGCTTTTCTGTTTTCAGTAGAAATTAACATATTATTTTGCAATTCCGCCGACTTTTTGCCACACTCACTATTTTATATATGGATTATTATAATAGATTAAAATACAATATTCTAACCATATCTAACATATAGCTTTGGTATCAGGTCAGGAGAGTATCACGAATATGCCTTTCTATAGAGGTATGCTGTAGTTTAATGTTGACAGAGTTGTGATTTTTTATATCGATTTTTATCCAATAATGCCATTTTGTGGGCGTAGTCGATTCCGCTCTTTCGCTATTTTCGATCTATCTTCTTGATTATCATAAAGCTTTGCCTTAGTATCAACATATTTTGATAAGGTTGTGCAGAGACAAAAATACAATATAAAATATATACATACAATAATATTACAGCTAAAAAAGTCTCATTATAAGTATGTGCAACGCTTATCCTACAAGCAGAGACAACAATATTTTCGCAACGTCAAAGCCATTTATCAATATCGGAATATTTTATGCACACAGCTCGACGCTTGCCACATGCATGTAGCACGCGCCCGAAAGCAGTAAGCGCATTGTGGCAAGAGTTATAAGCATTGCGTCGGAACAATGTTCGGGTACCAAGGCTGATGTCATGCCACGCTTTGTGTATTTCGCTTCCGATACCCTTTGTAGGTGCAACATAATTTTGCTAGACTAGCGACAGAGTGCTCCACTTGCATGCCTGTACTCCATTATATGTGATACATTTGTAATACGTTTGTGTCTTTGAAATGTCTTGCGCCATTGTCGCTTTGTATTGTCGCTCATGTGTATTTGGTTTTGCTGTGGCAGCTTGGTAAAGGTAACTCGCCGGGACTTCATAGTCCGCCTTACTGTTGCTTATCCTCTACCGCTACAACTAAATGCGTTTTGCTCCTAAAGACAAGCTCGCGCTCGTGCCTCATGTCGCACCTTTAAAGCGATTGTTTGCTTTCGTTTCCTTGCTTTCTTTTCGACTGTCATATTGCGGCTTTTGCTCGTTGCGCTGCCATAAAATCACATAAATCATAACTTTTGTTTGGCTTCTTTGGGTCACTTGGCGATTTTGCAACTTTTCGCTGGCGCTGGAGTTCACTTGCGAGTTGCAAGCTGGCACGAACATTTTAAGCTCCTAACTTCGCAGTAACATGTTCACGGATTTACATGTTGCAACATTCGAGAAGTTGGACAGTTTTCTTCGTTTTTTCTTGGTTCAAGTTTGTTTGGTTAAGCTCGAAGAGCCCTTTAGACGACGTTTTCACTCACATACCGCAATATATATTTTTCTATTGAGAATATTTCAAAACTCTAACTTGACTTCATATTTAAAGTCAAGAGCGCTAGAGATATGAATATATTATTAAATAATTTTAACTTAATTCTCAACTCCGCTCGCTCTTCTTCCTACTCCACTGAAGTCCTGAGAAAAACTCGGTATACTGTCTGAGCTAATAATACAACCAATTAATGGCCACCTTTGGCTCTCCCAGCCTACAATTGAATTGCTCCCGCTTAGGTGTCAGACAGCAAATTGATGTTGTCTGACCGACTCATCGTTTGTTTAGCGCACACACAGGCACAAGGTAAGGCACAATAACCAATGCAGGACCCTAGAGTACCATCAATCATCAGTTAGCGTGAAGAAATATTGCGACCAAAGGTAGCTATCATTAATTATAAGTTTGCCGTCATAACAGCATTGTGGCAAGTAATCACCTGAGCAAATTTTGAGGGAGTATAGAATAGGATATCAAACGAACAAACACAATTCGATTTTGAGTAGAAAATTGAGTTGGTATAGCACCTGTCCTTTCGCTACCGCAGCAAGCGTTGGAGGCAGCGCCACTTGTGGGCATGTGGTCACGCTGCACCAAAAAATTGGGTTAATGAGTCATGTTATGGCAAATATTAATGGATTTGCTTCACAGCTGTAATTGGTCTGTTGCTTGTTTTTGATCGCCTCAATCGATTATCTCTCTCTTTCTTTTTCTTTCGTAATCCTAACTGTTGGTTTTGCATTTCCGCTTATTAAAAAGTAAATATTCGTGCAATTGCGATTCATAAATTCTTTTGGAATTTTTAATTGGATTTATTATGGTGTGCCATAAATTCAATGGCTCAGCCAGCTTTAAAAGGCAGGCGCTGACTCTTTGTTGACTGGAGGTTTCATTACCCTAATTTGTTGACTAAATCTGTTCGAAATAAATGCTTTTGAAATTTCATTGGGTTTCTTAAAGTAAGTTGGAAGTATATGCGACTTGGGATTAGGATGTGAAAGGTGTATATTTAGATCTAGGTTTTCCACACAAATGTATAGATATACGATATATTGGCTTCTCTGATCCTAAAGCTGTTCTGTCAGCCATTTTCAAAAAGTAAACACATTAAAAAATTCAAAAAATAATCTTCTTTGACTAGAATCATCCAGTTCCTTATGTATGTATATATTTCTAATTCCAAAAAAAAAACAGTACTTTTCAAGTCAACTCAGGTAGGCGCATTTATTGGAAATTCTTATCAAATATTAATTTTTAAAATTACTTCTGAATTATTAAACTTTAAGAGGTTAAGGGGATATAAAAGCTGTAGCTAGTCTCTGTGAAACCAAAAGCCATTTGCGAGCAGAAGGTTTGTTTGACGTAATTAGTTCCCCAGATATAGGTCTTTAACTAGTTCTATTAAAAATAGTAATTTGTCAAACGCAGAGTTTTCTATGGTGAACTTAAAAAATCCCCTTTGATAGATAGTCAGATCTATACTATATTTCGGTAGAGAGAAATTGTGGAACTAAAGAGCTTCAGTTGGTTCCAGAAACATACAGATATCTAGAGATATATCCTAAAGTTTCGTGGGTAAAAATATTGAACTGAAGAACCGCAGTTGATTTCAAATATCCAACGGAAAGCTCTCTGCGATTAACGGAGAAATCAGGAACGCTCTTCAAAGCTCTTAAAGTTGAGGAAATTCACTCCAAATTTCGGTAGTAAATTTTAATAACTTCGACCTATTATTGGATCCAAATCTTTCCACGATGAAATTGCAAACTTTACTGAAGAGAAATGTCAAAATAACGGGGAAAAATATTACGTTGTTTGCTGTTCGCATTGTCCTGTTTTTGAAGTGGCTCTACTAAAAACCCCATTAGGTATATCAAGGTATTAAAGCTTAATGGAATAACCAATTAAAGAACATTATTTCAAGGAGGATTTGAAGATCTAACAAACAATTTTCTAGGGTCAATGCAGGAAAGCCAAGGAAACAAGAACTCTCACCGAATATTGATCAAGGTTTATTGGAATGAATATTTGAGTTCATCACCATTTTTATAACAAAAGTAGTAAGCTTTCGATGCTTCATCATTGCCGGAAAATTCCCAACCTTAATCATAACACAATCTAAACTCAACGAAGTAGAGTTGCATATATGTTTATGTATATCTTTTCGAACATGACAGCAAAAACCAAACAACAACAAAAAGGCAACAAAATAATTGTTTGAGTTTGCAATCAAAATATGACTGCTGCAATTGCAATCAACAATTTACGAGATCTATCTAACTCATGTGTCTCAGTGTGGCACATACATCTGCAGTTGGAATTGCCACATGCTGCTCACGCCATGTAAATTATTTGCCACATAAACACACACACACACAAACAAACATACCGAGTTGGATGCATGTGAATGCAGAAAAAGCTTTATGCATAAGGCAACTGAGCAGAAAATTAAAAATTGTAGCAGCAAAAAAGAGCGGTAAAATAATTGCAATTGCTGTTGCAAGCAAATGTGTGCGCAAATAAAACGTAGCAATGGAAAAATGTTGCAGACAAACTGTGACTGAGAAAGTGCTCGTAATGAATGCGCCTGCCTGCCAGCCAGCCGAGCACCGAGCACCGCGATTTGCTGCCAAGGAGTGGAAAATGAAAACATTGCGAAATCTAATTGAGGCTGCATGCCACTCAACAGTGCAACGTAGCACAAGCGGGCGAATGTAGTCAAAGTAAAAGGACAAAAACAAAACCGCACAGCACTACTACCTGTTAACGCTCAATTCCAGCAATTACATAGTTTGCCAAGAGGAAGGAAAACTTTGTAGCGGGGGGAGGGGGCCGGGCAGCTCGGACAGAGTGCAGCGATCACATTTAATGTTGAACGTTTTAATCAGCAACAACAGTGCCGCAGCAGCAACAATAGAAAATCACGTATAAAGTGATTCTGTAGCGCAAAATGCAAAAAAAAACAACAAAATCAACAACAACGAGAAATCTGTATCAGTTGCTTGTTGCAGCAGTGCCATCACAGCGAAATCACCAACGGCACAAAGGCAGACGGACAGATACGGCGCAACAACAAGGCCAGGCGATCCAAGCGATTGCGCGCTTGAAGATGCAGCACGTTGTCGTTGTTGTTGTTGTATTTGTTGTTGTCGCTGCAGCTAAGGCGGCAGTCGCGATCTGCATGTGCGATTGCGCTTCTACGATTCGATTGTAATCTCCGGATACCAACACAACAGGCAGCAACAACAACAAACCAACAATTACACACACATACACGCACATTAGGTTATATATGTGTGTGTGTTGCTGCCTTCTCGCGATGTGCAAATTTCTACCTTTACATTTCTATGTGCTGTTCGCTTTTGAGTTATGAGCTCACTCGTCCGCAGCGCCGCGCCGCTGAGTGGCCACCGAGGAGATCATGATACTGTCAACGGATTGCATAAGTCCCAAGTGGTCTGTCCGCTGTACCTGCGGCGCAGAGGTGCGCATCTTGTATGGGTCGAAGGAGGAAGCGTTGTTGGGTTTGCCAGCTGTGGCCACAACAGCAGCAGATAGGTTTCTGCCAGCGCTTAGATCTAATCAAAGGGCTTACTAAGAAACTCAACTGGTCTAGCGAAGACTTCGGAAATTCCGCGAATGATTAGGGATACTTGGGAAAGAGTTTTTTCGCTGGAAATATATAAATTGTTTGCTTCCACAATCACATCTAGTTAAAGTAGGGCTGTTGGACTTTAATCCAATTTACTACAAAACTTCATTATAGCCTTCAAAACAAAGTACTATTAGCGATCATGCGAGCCCCTTGTAGGCTCAGTTTAGGTTGTCCTGGACTTGTAATGCTAGATAGAGTTTCAATTTATTTCGAGTTGATGCATTCGTCAACGCTTTTTACGAACTTCAAGGGTGACTTGGTACTTAGTTTTGTTATTATAATATTTGATTGACCTAGTCTAAGGCGAGTTCTTGATGCGGCTGGACAAAAGCAGCGGAGGCTTTCCAACGTCTTTAGCATGCCTACTTCTAGCACTTTCTGCTCATCCGACAAGGGTCTTTACTAATGCTCATCCGTCTAGCGTGCGGCCTATCTTAGGCCAACAGCCATCCTGCAGTTCTTTCGATAGCGTGTGAATAAACCGTATGCTTGTTTTTCTTCGTATGGTTCTTATCGATTTAAGTATTTCTCATATTATTTAGATAGACAGAGAGATGACACTTTGGCAATCTCATCAGCTATTTTGCTTCCCCCGGAATACCTTTGTGGAATCCATTTTACATGCGGCCGCTTTCCGGCAGCCTTTACATCGAGATATTAGACTCTAATTAAATTCTTTACACTTACACACTTATATAAAGTATGGATTTCTTTAGCTCTTTCAGAAAATTTATATTTAAGTATGACTCCATCAACCACAATAGCCTCCAAGAAGCCATTTAAATTTCGGGCCTAGCTATTTTATTTAGTTTTATTTGAAAGATAGTCTCTCACGCAAATTTTCCTCTTTAAAAGTCTTGAAGTTTTATTCGTGTTCGACGTAACCAAACATCTTCCATATTATATAAAAAGTACGAGTTTGTGAGCCCTTTTGTCCGTGTCTTTATTGCTATTTTATGAGCCTCCACAGAAGGCTGCCCAAATACTGACAATCCGAAGATTCAAAACAACCTTTCAGGCTTACACTGAAATCGAATGTATAGTGGTTAGAGGTTCTCGGTTTTACGATCAGAACCGATCAGATATTTGAAATTTTAGGAAAAATTAAACCCTTCTTGTTCTCCCTTTTCGCTGTTCGGTGCCAATTGGAGATTCTAAGTGTATTCAAGTCCTTCTCCACCTGGTCTTTCCTATGCAATGGAGGTCTTCCTCTTCCTCTGCTTCCCAGGCAGAAACTACATCGAATACTCTCAGAGCTTAAGTATTTCTTTGGATTGGATTGAGTTGTTAAACGATGTCAATACGTCGTTTATTTCGTACAGCTCATCCTTCCATCGAAAACGGTATTCACCGTTTCCAACGAGCAAAGGACCATAAACTTTCCCCAGAACCTGTACCTCGAAAACTCGTAACGCTGACTCATCAGGTGTTCTCATTGTCCATGCCTCTGCACCACATAGCAGGACGGGGATGATGAGTGACTTGCAGAGTTTGGTCTTTGTTTGTGGGGGATGGAGTCATGTGTAGAATTTCAAGCAAGTGAAGCTCTGAACGCCATTCACTTGGCGATGACCAGAAACGATTTTTTACACATAGCTCAAGCAGCTAATGACTTCTGGCCTTAGTCTTTAGGGGTATACTCTGGGTAGCAAAGTTAAACTAAGAAGGTGGAACATCCCTGGCCAGGGTTGTGCGTTAGGTTTGGGACCAGCCACTTTAAAAACATCCTCAATGAAATGTAGAAAACTAAAATACAACACATCTTGTATTAAGAACGAATCTATCTTTTTTGTAGACAGTTACTAGCAGAGGCCAGACTTTATCTCACTTTCTTATGTTGGAACCTATTTACAGTTATGTGTATTAGTCCAACACTAAGCTTTTGTATTAGTTTTCAACTCTTATCTAACAAAATATACGCACGCACTTGTCGATCAAACAGCATGACTTGAGACACTTGTTGCATGCAACAACGGAAATTTAATTATTATAATTTAGTTATTCTCCCAACAATTGCTGCTGAGCTCATGGCTTTGATGATGATGATTGTTGCTGTTACGGTTACTCTAAATTGTGCTTGCAACAAATGCCGGTCGCGGTGCCACTGCGTTGATTGGATGCGCTTTATGCGAGTACAAACAACAAGCAATTTGAGCAAAGTTGTATCAACAACAATAACAAAGCGCTGTAAACAAACAAAATGAGGAAAACAACAAATTTAATATCTGCAGCTTGTTGATCGAGTTTTTTGTTGCAGAGCCACCGCTGCGATTGTTGTTGTTATTTCGTTTAATATTGTTGCTTTCGAAGCTCGAAATTCGCCGTATTTTGTTTGTATTTACTTGCGCCTGTATTTGTATATGTTTTTTTGTACTTCGTGCAACGTGTCTGTTTGTGTTGTTTTAGTGTTTTATACTTGTGTTTTCTTTTATTGCTGCTTTTGTTTTCTTTTGCGTCCTTTTGATGATTATTTACATTTCCTTCAGCTTAAGCGACATTGACTGACTTACAGTGTGGACAGACAGCCCGAACGGTACAGCGGTTGACGGACGATGAAATATATATGTGTGTATTTGCGCCGAACGCGGGACCATAATCAAGCGAACCCGGCAACGGCGTTGGTTCCCCATCAGCGCGGTAATCGACATCGTCGCCTATATTGCGCTCGAGCTGACCATTTGGTCGTCGTCGTCCAGTGTGTGTGTGGCTGGTGCTGCTAGGGAGTCCATTTGCGCAGCCAGTTCGAGGCGGCTTCCCCACGGTCCCGCTACGTATTCGCCGGCACGCTCTTCCCGCCTCTCTGCCCGGCCCATAGCACCGAGCACACAACGAACCGCCCAATGCTCGTACTCTTTATTTGCTGGTGACGTTGACCGGCTACCTGCTGCGCGTATGCGTCGCTGGCTGTCTGACATGGCAGGCTCCCTGCCTGCTCGACTGACTGACTGGCCGCTGTGCTCGTTGTGTGCGCATCGTGTTTGGGTTTTTAGTGTTTTCTTTTTCTGTTTTCTGCTTGGGTCGTGTGTATCCATTAATGCCATCAATTGGAACATTACTTAAGTATGGGTTTCTGGCTTTCTGGTCGTCGCGGCGCGATTGCCTCCACAGCTATTTGGTCAACTTGTGTTTACTGAAGTTTCCTCTCGTTTGCCACTTCACCTTCGCGCACATCAGCGCTGCGTTCTTCAACTTCAACGCATCGAGGAACACACATCCGCATGTATATCATGTTCCTTTGGCTTCGACGGCAGCCCGTTGTTATTATTATCAATGTTTTCTTATTCTCATTGGTTGTTGCTTTTATTGTTATTATTATTATTTCTTGGAGTTTTTGTTTTTTTCACGTCTACGTTCGTTAATCACGTATGTTTTCTTAGCCGTGCAGCTGAATCTTGCGCTGAAATAACAAATACTTTAAGCGCTCGTCGCCATGTAGCCCAGTTCCAATTGCACGCGGAAGGCAGTGTCGAGCTCGAGAAATCAAACTAATCCAACACTGATTGCCGCTGACTTTGAGTCTTACATCACAGACCTGCACAGACACACACGCCGTGTGGCAGACAAACAAACGAACGAACGCACTTGAATCTGCAGCGGATTGACGCGCTCAGCTCGTACTCCACATCATCTCCGCGTTCGACGGCTTTTTTCCATGGTTCCACTCGCGTGCAACGCTTCAACGCTTGCCCTGCAACTTGCATTTTGGGAATCAAGTTTTCCGCGGCTCTATGGCTTCGCATATATTCGTGTTATGCGCCGCTGTGATCCCCGCCTCTGCGCCCCTTTCTTTGTTTTCGCAGCTGCAATGATGGCTCCGGTTCTTGTGGCTACAACCTGGTCTGTATGCATGCTCTTACCTTGCGTCGACAGTTGTGCAACATTTTCAGTCCAACCTCCAGCAGCCAGTCCATTAGAAGCGGGGCGTGCGCAGGCTGCAGCTCAGCGCTGTCCTGTGTGTAAGTGAGTAGATAAATAAAGCAGTTTGACGTCGGTAAATTTCTGAAATTAAAGTCGAGTCGAGGTAAATTAGGGAGTAACTGTTGAAAATCTGCCGTCAAAGTTTGAGCTATCAACTCAAGTGAGTTGTGTATTCGGTTTGGCTGACGAAAGTTGCTAAAAGTAAAATAAAGTTTTGAGTTAGATATCTTGTCTTTAGTGTTTTTAATTCTGTAAAAGATGATAAGTTTTGTTCGTTCAATATTCTATAGGAAAATATTTATATATGTAGGGTCCCAAAAGACACCCTGTCAAGAAGGTATCGGGAATTCTTCATTTCCCTCCCTCATCCTCCGCTTATATGGAAGACAGGCAAATTTTTTTCCTAGGTTGGTACTACTGTCCACTAAAGTTCCATCATGTATAAGAATGTTTGCCTGTATGCGGAAGAAGTGGACGGCATATCTTGCTGGGCATCGGTGTGCTATGCGGATGCCTAAGACTTCTATTAAAAAACCTCAAGAGTTGGATCTTCAAAAGTTTTTATTGCTAGTGAATATATACCAGGGGTTCGTCGACATCTTTGATTGTGATTTGTTTATTCTGCGAACGCGGAATTGAGATAATATACCGTCGTTTATGGGTCAACTGAGTTCGCGAAATGCTACCAGAAGATATTCAGCTTTGCTTTATTTCCTTCAATAATATTTTCCAAGGTCCTTATAGAATCTGGAAAAAGATAAGCTGAACTTATAGTGGTCAGAGCTGACCAACCACTGCACGAACCAACAATATACTATCGAAATTCCATCCGAAAGTTCAGTCAAGCTCTGTGGTTTACTTAGTTCCGACAGCAGTTCTCAGCATTATTGACAGAATGATATTGAAAGAGACTTCAGCGTTTGAAGCGACAGCAACTCAACATCTTAATTAAATAATTCTCTGAAGCTTAAACTTAATCAACAGCAGCACAGTCAATAAGACTTCCATTGAAATGAAAACGAAAAAAAAAAAAAATTAAAGCAAACTAAGCAGTGATAAATAAACATGAAATTCTTACAAAATGTTCAAGCTGTATATAAGTACATATTTATGTACAGATATCTTGCTTCACAAGCTCTGTATTTGAGTAGCTGCCGTTGACGCCCCGC
Source organism: Bactrocera zonata (assembly GCA_037783105.1). Lineage (NCBI taxonomy): Eukaryota > Metazoa > Arthropoda > Insecta > Diptera > Tephritidae > Bactrocera > Bactrocera zonata. Next base: position 194,290 of record JBAWJQ010004427.1, on the reverse strand, counting down.
CGCTGTGGCATTCATGCAGCCCTGGTCCGCACAAATCCCAAGTGTTGGCAACGACTGATGAAATGCCAGACATTCTACACACATACCCGATTGCATTTCTACATACGAGCATTGTAGCTTGCAACGCCACACTTCTGCTGCTGTTGTGGCAGTATATTAGCTGATGTATGCTTCACAAAGCTTCCGCTGTTGAGCTGTGCTCCTCATTAGACTCTGCCAAGCGCCAACTGCTCGTTGCTTAATTGTATGGCATCATACACACACACAAATTGTTATTATTCTTGTTATTGTTTTTGATTTCGTTGCTTCTGAAGCTGCTTTGCGGCTGCTGTGGCCATTGAGTGTGTTGGTGTTGCTGCAACATCTTAATTTTCATTTGCGGTTTTCACTTTGCTTAGCTAATAAATATTTCTCTTTCACGCTGCACTTTTACTGCTCACTCATTTTTACTCCGTTCAAGTAAAAGTTGTTTTGTTTTTGCGTATTGCCACATATTTACAGCTGTCTTCTCTTCTTAGAGTGGTTCACCAAGCCTTTGTATACGGTTGAACGCGGAAGTGAAATGATTTCGTTGTAGACTGACGATCTCAAGATTACACAGTCATCCTAAGTGCTATCTATTTGTACCAGAATATGTTCTAAGAGATCTCGATTATAAGATATTCATCGGATATATCCCCGATCCTTAATCATTCAATTGGGATGCGAGGAAGGTTATGAATACCTCTTTAAAGAGGTAGAACCGCTTGATGCTTTCTTACGTGATTTATACCAGTTGCCGCGGCTACGTCTCAGATGGTCTACCCATTGAATAAAAGTTTCGATGACTCGTTCGAGCATTTCGACTGTTAACTGGCGAATGCTACGCCTGATTGTTTGCTCAAAGGCTTGAATCGAAGCGGGATTTTCTGCATAGACTTTAGACTTTACATATCCCAACAGCAAAGAGTCTAACGATGTGATATCTTACGATCTTGGTGATCGATCGACCGACGCAAAACGTGAAACTATCTGCTCACCGAATTGATCTCTCAATAAATCCATGGATCGATGCGAAGTGTGGGAAGTGGCGTCGTCTTGTTGAAACCAAATGTCGCCGAGATCAGGATCTTCAATTTCAGTCATTAAATAGTCGGTTATGGCCATATTGGTCACCATTGACGGTTACGTTCTCACCGGCATCATTTTTGAAGAAATATGATGTGATGATTTTACCGGCTCATAAACCACACCAAACCGTTGTGTTTTCTGGATAAAATGACAGCCCTTGAAACTTTTCAGGTTGCTCTTTGTCCCACATTCGGCAATTTTGATTGTCTACATACCCATTGAGCCAGAAATGGGCCTCAGCGCCGAACAAAATTTGGCTCGATGGCGTATGAGAAGGAACGTTTACTTAGGTACAATCTGTATTTTGTATGTTTCGAATTGAATATCTTGATGTAAAATGTGGCGTCGAATCGACTCTCTACGGGTTTCGTGTACACTCTCAGCTACGGCTGCTATATTTTCTTCACAGCGTGCTGGACGTGGTCCATTCGGTCGAATATTATCCAATAATGAATGCTGTGTCTCAATATGGGTATTGGATTATCTTCTGCTTCTTATTTCCCTCGACATATTTTATCCAGAGTTTTTAAAATTATGAAACACCAAGCTTCAATAAAATAATTCTTAAAAAATTTCTGTCGCACAGCTGAAAACTTTTTTCCCCCCATTACGGCCGAGTTAGTGCCTCATATGTTCAAGCAGCTACTTCAGAGACATGCAAATGTATTTTATATAAACTCATACACACACACTTACACACATATGCGGCGAAGTGCACTTGTGGATGCCACTTCAACATTTTGGGACAACTTCTAGGGAGCTCTTGGGAGCGCAGCGCCGTAGGTGAGGCAGGCCTCGCTGTCATATGCAAAGCAGCAGCGAAAACAAAAGCAACATACGAGCACATAGGCTGCCGGTGAAGATGAGGCGCTCCGGCGTGTAGCGCTCTGCGACGCGGCAGCGCGTAAATTGGGGTTAATATATGCGCGCCACAGTCGCCAAGAACAACAGCAATGTTGACAACCATATTGTTGGCGGATGCCGCAACGTCGCGGCGGCTGAGCGGCATTTGTAAGTTGTTTTGTCGTTATTTATTATTTTTGTATACATATTAAGTTTTCCCCCTTTGCCTGCGCACAAACACACACACGCGCTTGTAAATATGGTGTGTGTGTGTTGCTTGTTGCTTACGGCTGCAGTGCATTTGCTGCAAATAGCAGGGCGCAACAATGGGGTAAAACTTATCTTACGTTAGTTTTGCTGTTTTTTTTTTATCTTTTTCGAAATTTTTGTTTTTGCTGCGCTTCAATTGTCATCATGTTGTAGGGAGCATAAATGGGGCTGAGTGACATTACTTTCCATGTACATTTTGAGGGGAAAGAAAAGAGTTGAGTGCAGAGATATGAAAGCATGGAATACTTAGAAGTGGCTGCTGCTAAATTGTTGATGAAATGGAGCGCAAATGAAACGCAAATTTATAGCTGCTCTGCCACGGGGCCATGTGGCATGAACTCACCTCGTTGCTGGGTTGCCCAAAAGTACGTTTAAGTGGCCAGCAATCCGCACGCTCATCTGTATGATGAATGTGTGGAGTGGGTGGTTCTCAACCGCTTCGTCGATATGTCATTCGGGTGAGGGCGTTGCGCTAGTATTTGTTTTTGGGGGTTTTCAGCTCAATGTCGTTGTGTATTTCGTTGTTTTGTTTTTTTTCGCTCATTTTACTTGAGCATTTTTGCCTTGGAACAAATTTACATGCCATTATGAGTCGTATAAATATTTTGGGATATTTGTTGTTGCTATATTTAGAACTGCGTTTCACTTTTAGTTGCCATTAGACATATATACATGTCTGTGTACCTATTCAAATGTTTGCATGGATATGCTTCTGGGTTAAGAGCTTAACATATTCTCGTTTAGGGTTTCTATTCACAAAAATTTGTGTTAAGAATTTTTATAGTTGAGAACTGAAAATAACCCTAGAAGAACGTGAAAATAAACTTTCGTGATTCATTTGTTTTTTTTTTTTTTGATCTTAACCTGATTCATAATAATTTCATTCAAATATTTTTGTATTATATTGTGATATAAGTGCTGTAGAATAAATCCAATTCAGTAAAAAATAGTTTTTCAAGTATCAACTGAAAATCTTTGGCTTTTGTTCCTAATTGGAGCTGCACGTAAGATACCCTTCACTAACAAACAAGCTTTCCATACAAAAACTTGATTTCAAGCCTTCAGTTTTTATGGAAGATATATTCTATGGTGGTTTAATACCAGCAGTTCCTACAAATAAGCAGCATCTTGCAGAGGAAAAAACGTGCGCAAAATTTCAGATCGATGTCTCAAAAACTGAGGGGCTAGTTCGTATATATTGGGTAGTTAAAAAGCCTTTTCGTATTTCTAATCATTAATGAACCAAATATGTGCCATTTTGGTCGACCACTTTTTGCCATTTTTCCGCAAGAGACATTATTCCATAAATGTAAGACTTTTCTGGTTCCTCGGCGAAAAACTGCGACAAGTAATTTTCACAGGCTTCTCTTGAAGCACCTTTACTCTATTAAGAGAGCTCTGCATTCACCTAAACAAATGGTAGTCCGATAGTACAAGGTCAGGGCTATTTGGTGGATGCAGAAAAACTTCACAGCCAAAATCTCCCAATTTTTCCCGAGTCATCAAAGATGTGTGAGGCGTAGCGTTGTCCTGATGAGAGATGAAGTTCTTTTAGGCAGTTCTAGCCATTTTTTTCGATTTCTTGTTTCAATCTCATTAATTGTTGACAGTAAAATATAGAATTAATCGTTCGACCAGGCTGGAGCAGCTTATAGTGGATGATTCCTTTCCAATTCCACCAAACACTAAGCATAACCTTTTGAGGCGTCAATTCTGTCTGTGCGACCATTTGTTGAGTTTTACCAAGCTTAGACTCTGATTTTTTTCACACATGATTGTCATATTGGGTCACTTTTCGTCTTTTGTTACCATTCGTTTCAGAAATGGTTCGATTTCATTTCGTTTCAGCAAAGAATCTCAGATGTTAATTCGGTCCATTAAATCTTTTACAGACAACTCATGTAGTACCCAAATAGCGCGCTTCTGTTTGTAGCCAGCCTTTTTTAAATGGTTCAAAATCATTCGATGATTCATGGTGACTAGCGTAGCATTCTTCCCTTTTTAATACAAAAATTTCAAATTATAGCGAGTTTCTTCATTATTTCACTCATTTTTGAACAGCTGTAACTTTTTTCAACTTCCCCGAATTTAAGTTTTTTTTTTACTAAATGAAGCCTAATATCTTTCCTTTCCAAGACTATATGATACAATGTGATTGGTAGCACTGGAGATATAGGACTGCAACGACATCTATCGACAAAATACGAAAAGACTTTTTCAACTACCCAAACATATACAGACTTCTGAGTGTTACAAACTTCTTTTCAAACTTAATAATCTCTGTTCAGGTTATAAAAAGTTTCAGATTTGGATTATTCCTCCAAACTGACCTAAAATTTAACATAATATTCTCCAATTAATTCGGGTTGTTAAGAAACATTAAACCTCTTTCTATCCGAAAGAGCCCTTTCATTTCAACAACAGGTGTTTATGGATCTCCAAAAATATATAGATCCAACATATGTCGAAATATGAAAGAAGAGATGTATTTATGTGGCATCGACAGATGGACGTAAGACCACAACATAACAGAATACCAACGGACAGTGATTCAAATGCCAGGCATCCACTAATCCAATTACATGTGTAATCTTTATTTTGTAAAACATATTCGTTTTGCATTATATGTATCATCAAAAATGACAATAAAATTTCATACTTTGTTCGTATCTCAAATGAATATTTGGATATTCAAGATCTACATTTATGTAATCTAACACCAAATATTTTCAAAACACTGGCATTCAGTATAATGTATGAAGACAAGCTTCTATTTAAATACCCGTTAAAAGAAGTATGGTTTCAAACACACTTCCTCTTATTTTCCTCAGATATAAATACTCACTAATTGGATTCTTGCACTGTGGGAATTCCCTGACATATTTACAATGATAGAAAAGCATTAGAGTCTTTCAAATAATTTGATTACAACGAGGCGATAAAGACTGTGCACATCAATTACCATATCGGCACTCAGCGCCCGCCACACCCATATGCTCCGTTTCTGCCACACGACAGACATACGAAAAGCGCCACAAAACAATCAAAATAATAACAGAGCCCAATAAAGCATTAATACACCCGGCAAGCCATGGGGGGCTGACGACTCGGGCGTAATAAGGCTTGGTACACACTTACATACATATATACTTAAGTAAGTGCTGATGTTTTTGTATGTAACTGCCGCACAAAACACACAAATCGCGTCTAAATTGTTGTCGATGTTGTTATTGATTCCGTAAGCGCTGTTATTGAAAATCAAAAATCCAATTCCATCAGCTCAGCACAACGTAAGTCGGCATATATTTACACAGAAATACATATGGACACGATGTAGAACACTTCCTGCAGAATAAATAGCGGGCCCAACATCGAAGCCGCTCAAAAATAGAAAAAATAATGCGGCAAGCAAAACAAATCACAGCCACTGAAAGTGAAAAAGGAAGCAAGGCAACGATATAAAATGAGAATCGACAAAAAATCAATCAACGAAATAAATCAAAATAATATCTGACGGCTGAATAGAGGGGCGTGTGTGCGGCCATGTATCTAGCGGTTGGAGGGGTATTGCATATGCCAAGAGTGTGTACGGGTGTGTGAGGCAGCCGAGGTGGGGGCTACATGACATGTTCTTTGCTGGGCGCGGGGGTAGGCGGGCAGCGGCTGCTGGGTGCGCACGTTTAGAATAAAGCCGAAAAATGCGAACTGGCACATTTTTGGGCTGGCGGCTGCTGGTCGGTCGCCACACTGGCGTCGCTGGTGGTTTTTTGCGCGCACAGCATTTTTGTTGCTGGATGCTGGCGACGAAATTCAATTCATGCGTCCGCCGATTGACTGGCTAACGACGACCTGCCTGCCTGCCTGCTCGCCGGTCGGCCGACCTGCCTGACTAGCGCGCCTTTTAGGACGAAATTTGATTAAGCCATGAAAAGGCCAGCCAGCCGCAGCTCTAATAACACAAACAACAACAACAATAACAGCAAGTAGAATAGGAATAGCAAAGTGGCAGCCACAAAAGCGCACTTTATGTGGCAGCTGTTGAATAAACTACAAACATAGAAACGAAGAAAAAAGCTAAAAAATAGAAGGAGAATGCGAAGAAAGCTAAAACTGGCCGACCGCAACAACACTGGTGGCTGACATAGCATCGGCCTGTGTATGTGTGCGCCTGCCGCCGGGATGTGGCAACATTGTAAGGCGCATTAGAAGTTTCAGCATGAAGTTCATTTGGACACAGCTCACTGTTTCCTCGTACTCGTGCAGTCGGGGCCGCCATTCAAGCACGTGGAAGCAGTTGTCGGCCACAGGTCCCAAGCTTTTCGCCAGCTACGGCGCAGTCGGCAGTTGCGGGGCGGTGTAGGCGGCGCTTTTCAAGTGTGTTCAAGTGTGGTCGCTGCTCGACGTTCTGTAAAAGGGAGTCAAGCCAAGTCACACCGTCGCGTCGCCGTCGTCTGTGCCGTTGGGGATTAGGAAGAAGCAATTTTGTAGCGGTGTCATGTTTTCGTGTTTGTTCCTTTATTTTTGCTTAAACTTTCGATGCTTCACAGGCGATTTGTGCCTGCCACGGCGAGATTTGTAAAGATTTCCAATAATATGCTTTCGTTATTTGCCGCAAAATAAGTAAAATTAAATTTTGGATTGGACAGCAGTTGATAAGCCAGTATAGAGCAGGGAGGGAACTTTATTGATTTTTTGTTTTTGTAAGAAAATTTATTAAAGAAATTTAATTTTTTTTATTTATTTCTGAAAGTTTTGGTCTAAAATTAGATTAAATTAATGCAAATATAATTAATATTGTTGTTGTTATTATTTTTTATTTGTTGTTGCTTAAGAAAGCAGCTTAGAACATATGTTATTTCTTAAATGGAGTTGAAAAATATATTTCCCTAAAACTCGAAAGAGATCTTCGAAACTTTTTTGCCTCTTAATATGCCGCAAATTATTTTTCTTAAACTTTTGCTAATCCTTTCATTTAAGTTCCTTCAATGCTCAAATCAATTCGAGAATCCATGAGCTCGTTAATTGCAAAACAAATTGCCACCAGCCGACCGACCAAAAGATTTGCTACCGTTTGCGGAGAAAATGTGGGCATTCGAAAAGAGATAAAAAGTTTCCCAACAAAAGCAACCGAAAGGCTTTGAAAATATGCACTCAAGTGCCACATACTAAGCTACACACACACAGCTTTGCAAATAACACACACACACAAGCACAAATACATGAGTATAACTCACCGCGCAGTGGCAGCCGCTTTGGGCGTACAATGGCAACAAGGACGCTGCTCACTTGGCCGTTGTTCGCCGTTTGGCTTGGCGTGGCAGGGAAGTAACCTGTTCACCATAAATCAATCAATCACACAATTAAGAGAGTTCCTCTGACACATTTAGTGTCCAATTTGAATAGTTGAACGTTGGCCCAAGCACTGACCAACAAAGCCAAACAATCGGCAGCAGAGCGACTACAGCGGCGAGTGTGTGTGTTGACCATGCAACTGGCGGTGGCAGCTCATTGTAATTGTGTGCACATGTGTATGCATGTGTAGTTGGCACAAAAATGGCTAAAACAATGCAACAATTGAGTTGACGAGATGCAAACGAGCAGCGGCAAGCAGCCAACCAAAGAATCCAGTGGCACAGAAGCCTACCAAGCGACCCAATCCAGCAACGGAAATGTAAGTTTGGCTGACAAAACCTAAAAAAGAAGAAGAACAACAGCAAAGTTGATGAAACGACAATAGCGCTGCAATTGCTTTTGTTATTGTTTTCCGACTTTTTGTACGTGCGCTTTGGCTTTTTTAAGGACAAAACGCAATGCGACGAAGCGTTCAACGGCCAATCCATTGTGTCGTCCGCTGATCACTCATTGCTGGCAGTTATGTTTGCGTGTGTGTGTGTGTTTATGTCGGTGCTTCAGCGCAGCATAAGGCAGAAACATGTCAGATCTATTATCAGCACTTTGGCGACTTCTCAACCCTTCTTCTATCTTTGTGCAGCCAACCAGCAGCTTTGTGACCATATTGAGTTCGTTCTCAGGCGCCTCACCGCCGTTGCAGGGTTAGTTAACTCAAATCGAATTAAGTGATGATTGTGAGCACAAAGATGCGCGAGTTTTTAAAAATTTCGATGTATAGTATATATAGAGTCCCTATGCAAAAGTGCCGCTATTGATTAAGTCTATGTCATCTCATTCCTTCAATGGAAGCCCAATTCGAATCTACTGTACAACTATCATGCTGTGTGCTGAAATTAAAACATGTCCTGCTGGTTTTTTTTCAATTGCTGTTAGTCTACTTTAGCACAATCTTGATATCCTGAGATAAATTCCCTGAAGTTTATGGAAAACTTTCTGAATGTGCTATAAAGGTATGAAAAGCATCTAACTACTTCATGATAAGTTTGGTAAAGGTATCGGGATCCAGAATATTGTTAAAGCTGGAGCTTCACTGTCAACTTCCGATTAATTATAGAATGAATCATGAGTGATCACGTGAGCTTGGCGAGTGCTGGTTAACGCCAAGACAATCACACGGCAAATCACGAAAGGCTTAGTGATATATTCGCCTTCGGCAACATTCGCCTTCCTCTAGTTACATGGATTGTAGACGGACTTAGTTCCATCTTATCGAACTCCAGTTTTAAAAGTTTTTTGAAAGAAACCGATTTGGAAAATTTTCAAAAAATCAAGACAGAATGACCGTGGGCAAGAGAAATAAGATGGCTAAGTAGATTAATGATGGGTCCATAGCAACCGTGGCTGAGAGTGTAAATGAAGACCATGAAGAGTCGATTCAGCGTCGTTCGTAGTAACACGGATTGACGTATGGAACGACTTTTAGCGCATTTTACGTCGAGATCTGAGATTAAAAACGTACAAAATATAGCTAGTGCAATAACTGTAGCCGCTTGATCATCCCAGGGGACATCGCATCGCTCTATGGGCTCTTGGAAGGTTCCAAGAAGGTTCCAAGAAGATCCAACGGCTTCGAGCCAAATTTTGTTCAGCGATGAGACCCATTTCTGGCACAATGGGTATGTAAACAAGCAAAACTGCCACATTTGAGACAAAGAATAAACTGAAGAAATTCAAGAGCTGTCATTTCATCCAGAAAAAACAATGGTCTGGTGTGGTTTATGAACCCGTCGAATCATCGGTCCATATTTCTTCAAACATGATGCAAGTGAGAACATAACCGTAAATGGCGACCGTTATCGCGCCATGACAACCGATTATTTGATACCTTAAACTGAAGCTCGTGATCTCAGAGATCTTTGGTTTTAACAAGACGGCGTCACTTCCGACACATTGCATCAGTCAATGGATTTATTGAGAGGACATTTCGGTGAGCAGAGCATTTCAGGTTTGGGCCAGTCGATGGGCCACCAAGATCGTGCGATGTCACACCGTTAGACTTTTTCGTGTGAGGATCTGTAAAGTCTTATGCAGACAATCCCGCTACGATTGAAGTCTTCGAGCAAAACATGAGGTGTGTCATTTGTCAGTTATCAGTTGAAATGCTCGAACGAGTCACTGAAAGTTCTACTCAACGGATAGACCACTTGAGACGTAGCGGTGGCCAACATTTGAAAGAGATGATCTTCAAAAAATAAATGCCAAAGAATGATATTTGGAATAATGATAAAATTTCCTCCTTGTGTTTAATGTTTCCATGTTTTGCTTTAGAAAAGTAGGGAATCTTGAAATGGAAAATTCTTTTTTCTCTCATGAATGTTTAATGTTTTTGGCATTGACGTTTTTCAACGAGCAACTGCAATTCTGCCAACAGAAAATCCGAGGAAGACATATTTTACGGGTTTCTTTTAAGTTTTTTTTTACGAATACTAGCGGAAAACAAGTTGATTAACAAAAAAATATTTATTAATATTTTAAGAAAGGTTTATAAGTAGCACCCTGCATGCTCTTATTAATATAAATTTAAGTAAGATCTCACAAATTTTATTAATATACTAAACTTTATTGAAGCTATTTTGTCTCTTACCATAATTAAATTCTTATTTCTCGATATATCTCTCTCTCTTTGCAGTACATTCCCGAGAAAGGTGATTGCGTTAAAGACACAAGGTGTTATCAGGTGAGTCAAAATCCTATTACACTTTATTTACGCAAAATACGTTTTAAGAATATCGCACTCTTCAAGAGCTTTCAATACAATCAAGTAAGTATGTAGGGGAGGCTCTGTGTTTGCAGACATGGATTTAAATTTCATATTTGTTGCCAGCGTTGTTGCCAGACACGCGTCAGGGATTAATGTCAGTTACATTTTAAAGAAAGAAATTACTTTGTAACACATATTAAAATAAGCCTGCCTGATACTCACATGATATATCAACAGTCAGCAGACAGACGCGCTATGAAGAAATTTGTGGCGAAATTTAACTGGACAGAAATTGAGGCAAATGCGTTAAAATGCCACTCAGCGAACTCCGAAAAAGTTAAAGACACGCTGCGAAGATTGAGTAAAACAGCTGAGAAGAGGAGTCTGTATGAAAGTATATTTATATCATCGCATGCAAATTCATTATGTATAAGCATAATATTTGTACGCATTATATGTGCGCTTGAATTTACTTCTTGAGCTCCGAAGAAAATTCGCAGCGGGCGCGCAGACTCCACTACACACGGGAATATTAGCGCAACAATCCAATTAATCACGCCAGTGTTGCCAGCTTCAAGACACAAGAGCAAGCTCCACAGCGCAATAATCCCATACGCAGATTTAGGAGTATAAACATATGTTTGCCTGAGAGTGCGGCTTGCGTTGTCCCAACTTACCTTTAAAAATCTTATAATAATGACATTAAGCACATTAAACGACAACTGAAACTGGCTGAAAAGCTGCAAGCCGAAAGCTGAAAGCTTAAAAAAGGTGAAGAGACATAAGTAGTTAAAAATATACGGAATACGAAAATATTCGCACATGAAAATTAAAAAGCCGCACAAAAGAATATGTTGCATGAGGCAGGCACACAAAAAAATCGCTGAACAATGCCACGCACTCGAGCGCTGAAATGTGGCGCAAAGTGGCCGCAAAATACTTGTGTTGAAACTTCACTTGCCAAGCCACGACAAGCGCTTTTAAAATGCGGATGCGCGCATACACACACACACACACTGGGATACGCATTGAAGTGTTTGTGTGGACAACGGATGCGTGTGTCGCAGGACCTTCGTCACTCACAATGTTGTCATGTTAATTAGACTGACAGTTTGTACGGATCAATTACAGGCGCTGTCAGCCGAACGCCGGTCCGGGCGCGTTGGCATCCAGCGCACTTGACGGCACCGCACCGACAGCCGTGGAGCACGAACGCTTCGCATTGTGGTTGGCGTCGAAGGTTCACGTACGGGCAGTGCCACAACGGCAACAGCACTGAGCCGTGCCAGTTCCACTCCAGTTCGGTTTTTATAACGCGTAAATTCTTCGACGAAAAATGCCCACAGCTATGCTGCATATTTTTTCCAATTTAGCGCTCGAATCACCTGCTACACGTTGAAGCGTATCCACACCAGGTTGCTGGGCGTTTGGTGACCATGACAAATTATGAAATTAAAACGCCAAAAATGCGCGAATTTTAATCTTTTTGTGATTCTTATTTCATAATTCATATTTTTCGCTTCTTCATTGCATGGCACAGTTGTGTTACTAAATTTGCCACTTTCGGACTTGGTATTTGCATTTTAATGGTTTCGCACCTCAGTGTCCATCAACAGCTTTTCAAGGCATATCTTCACTTGTAGGAAAGATTTTCTGAGAACTTTAATAAAAGAAATGATTAACATTTTTTCTTCCAAAAAAATTTGATTAAAAATTATATAGTTATCTTTTTGTAATTTTGGGATAATTATTAGTCGACAGAAGTTGACAAATACCTCCTTTAGAGCCATTATTCATATTCATTGTAAAAAAATCAGTTTCCTTAATATAGTATGTTGGCTTCAATATTAGTCCGTCTACTGCAGTATACTTAGTATAGTCTATTCAAGAGAACCATGATATTTTCTGCTCGATCTTCCAACATTTGTTGAATTAAGGTCGAAAAATTTTGGACGTCGCACCTTTGGTCGACCGGGCAATTCTTTGGAATCGAAATCGCTTTAACAAAACTGTGGTAGGCTAGGAAGAGTTCGTTGCTATTTGAGGGTCTCTCTATAATATGAAAGAGTTTAATTTTATCACCGTTCGTGTTTACAAATATGCTCTACAAAATATCACAATTTATTAATTTATAATTTATAATTAGCTTTTGTTTGCTGTAATTACCTTAACCAACACTCATAGCTACATACATCTTACGAAAAGTCTTATTATTTTTTATTTACGTAGACACTGCGGTTATATAATAGTCTTGTGCTCACTCTTTCTTAGATTCACCGAAAATTAAATTTTTCCGCTTTCCCCATATAATGTGTTGTCAAAAAAGTCTTGCGGTATTTTTATTGAATCAATTCGTGTGGCACCCATACGTCGAGCTTCTTAGTGACTCCAAGCTTCTTCAAATTGTTTATAACGGTTTGATGACTACTATGCCGGTCTCTTTCGACCAATTCAGCGATTTTATCGCAATTTTCGACGACAGGCCTTCCGAAGCGTGGCGCATCTTCGACCACCTCTACACCAGAATGAAAACGTTGAAACCATTTGACGTTTTTCAACGAGCAACTGCAATTCTGCCAACAGAAAATCCGAGGAAGGCATATTTTACGGGTTTATTTTAAGTTCTTTTACGTATAATAGCGGAAAACATGTTAATTGACCCACATCAATATTTATTATTATTTTAAGAAAACTTTATAAGTAGCATCCTGTATACTCTTAATTATATAAATTTAAGTAAGATCTCACAAATTTTATTAATAATTCAGCGATTTTATCGCAATTTTCGACGATAGGCCTTCCGAAGCGTGGCGCATCTTCGACCACCTCTACACCAGAACGAAAACGTTGAAACCATCGTTGTGCGGTGGAAATGGAAACTGTATCGGGTCCATAAACTGCACAAATTTTATTGGCGGCTTGAGATGCATTTTTGCCTTTATCGTAGTAGTACTGTAAAATATGCCGTATTTTCTCTTTATTTTGCACCATGTTTGCGACGCTATAACTTAAGAACGACTTAAAAGAAACGACAATCAGTCAAACACGTGTTAGCGCGTGAAATAAGCTTTCCAAAAAGGTATAGCATGACCCGATGCGACGAATAAAACTAGAACTACTCACTTTCAGCGCCAACTAGCGAAAATACCGCAAGACTTTTTTAACAACCTAATATATTAAGCTAAGCATGATGAGAGATACAATTCTATCTCCATTGGCGTCTTGCGTGACATACTGTAGACTTCACGTACGCTAAACAGGCGCTGATCGACGACCTGCTCCTTTGTGATTGCAAGATCCTTTTAGCCTACTTTGCCCTTACTGAAGTTTATCTAGCCGCAATATTAGGGGTTCTTACTAGATATTGTCGAATAGGCAATCATGAGGTAGCACTAAAATTTTGACGGACGCAACTAGTCAAAGTAGAGGAGGGTAAAGTGAAAGCATTCAGGCATTTACTCCTCAAAGCCTTTGTAAGGCTGAGGATCAAACATATCGGCAGTCTTACTTTTAGCGAAGCAGCAGCCATAGCCGAAACTGTCATTGACGGTCTCAATCGATATATGATAGGCTCAAAGCGCTTTACCAAAAGGGTCTTTTGATCTACAAGTATTATATATTAGTTTTAAGAGGTTATATACAGTTAGGAGGTCGAAAGAAAGGCATTTTTCAAGAATTTTTTCTATGCAAGTATGTATTTGGCAAGTATGTTATGACAACCTTAAACTATATTCATATATTTTCTATTGCCAAACATAATCATCGAGAACGTTGATATTGCCAATTTTGCAGAGGTCCGCAAAAAAAGGCCTCTTGCGGTGAGCACGATATCTCTGGGCTGGATCATTTAAAATGAAAAAACCAAATAAATTTCATTAACATAATAAATAATCTAGCGATTGATCGAAGGAATTAGCAAAAAAAAAAAAAGATTTTTTTTTGCAAAATGACGGCTACTCAAAGCAAAAGGTTCGATTTTCGACCAAAATTCGGGTCTTTAATTGTTTATAAAAATAAGAAATTTTCATCGGATGCAGAAATCCTTCAAATAATTACTAAAAAATATAGTTATGAAGCTTGTGTAAAAATTTCAGACCGATCGGTTCAGCCGTTTCTGAGAAACTCACCGACTTTGAAAACACCCTTTCCAGAAAAACGAGTTTGAAGTTTTGAAAGCACTTTACATGTAGTCGACGCGCCTTCACTGTGTCTATAACTTCGAAATTATGTGTGTGTATGCTCCACTAAGTAATCGTTTAATTGGCCAGATTTTTGGCAAAATCTGTGGTTCATGTCATTCTGACGGAGCTTTCTTGAACACGCGCAAGGTGTGGGCGAAAATAATCCCAAAAGTGTGTCAAAAATTTAAACATTTTTGAAAAGTGACCCCTAATTTTTGAATAATCACAGGTGACAAGTCATATATATTTGAGTATGATCCCGATGAAAGGCAAATCCCAAAAAAGGCAAGCAAGAGGGGATCCAAGCACCATGCATCTCAGCTCTCTAGGCTATTCCGAAAAATACCTTCTGTCACGCTTTCAATGCTTGGAAATCGCGTTGGCAGCGCTGCATCAAGGCAGAAGGAGCCTATTTTGAAAGTTTTTAAAGAATGCCAACGATTGATTCAATAAATTTTTTTAAATCGACTCAGTCGTATTACTTTCCGGACAAACCCTGAAAGAAACGTTCTAAAGATCAGCTGATAAAGTTAAAGTTCTAGAACTTTTGAAAACAGATTATGTGTATCTTCTACTTAAAACACTAACTAGTTTCAGTCAAAGCGCTGTAATCTCTCACACATTATATAGACATGTAAGCTGTATCAATAAAGGAAAAAGTTCTGCCTGCCACTTCTAATTACCACACAGTTACATTGGCCGCAAATCGAACGGTTTTTACACTTTTGGTTCGTTCTATATATGTAGATATGTATATATTTTTAGTACACCTTTTCATTAAAAGCCATGTGACGAATCGAATGTGCCACAAACAAAGTTCAGCAAATGTTCATCCGCACGACAAATGTGTCTATATTTGAACACACTTTCGAGACTTTTTGCACGTTGCTGACTGTAAAACCAACACCAATGGACAAAGCTTTGAAAAAGTTGATATTTTTTCGATTTTCATTCACACTTTGCTTTGCGCAGAACTTTGAAAGCAGGCTACGAAAAACGGAAACTCCGGCCTTTCTGGCCCAGCACAACTGCAACGGCTGTTTGCATGTCCTTTTCTCTGCTGTAGGATTTTTTCAAACACTCCTATTATAGCGTCCAAGGTTTTAGAAAATCAATTTTTTTTGTTTTTGTTTTTTAACAGTCAAGTGCGCAGTGTTTGTATCAAAGCTTGCCAAACTTTGATAAATGACAGGCGTGCGTGGCTAAAGTGTGAGCGACAGTGTGTTGCAAGCATATAGACGTGCACTCTCCTATATACATTCGTAAACGTATTTATTTACAATTATACATATGTGTACATATGTATGTATATACATATATACCGATATGTGAGGGAAAACTTTTTGAATGCAACTTTAATTGATTCGTTGTGCGTTTCAAACATGCCACAAGCAATCTGTTGGCGGCGCAAGGGTACATAGTCATAAAATTACATACATACATATGTACATATGTACTATACGTACACATCAATAAAAAGTGTGGAAAAATATTGCCGCAAATGCTTTAAATTCGGAACTCTTTTCAAACGAGTATCTTCACTATGCATATGCATGTGGATGCCACACACGTGTGTAGCATGTTCGTAGTGGCATGCTACGAGGACAGAGATTTGTTTTTTTGCGAAGGTCGCCTTTTGATGTGAAAAAATGTTTATTCTCTTTTAATTTGATGCAGAAACCTTTACTCGTGCCAACTTGCCACAGTGCGGCTTAAACAAACTGCATTCGATGGAATTGCGATGAAATGAATTTTTGTATGTTCAGACGCAGGGCACACAATTCGTGCCATGTTTTTACTCGGGCATTCATGCCGCATATGCACACACACCTTCATGCCACATGCATGTGGCAAGCAGTTATAGTACTATTTTGTGGGTGATGCAAGTGCATTGCATGCCACAAAAGTTCTTGTGTTCGAAAAGTTGGCAAACAAGCGTCCACCGCTGCCACCATGGCCGACGCATAAATTGTGCCAAAAAGCCCTGTGTCATCCACTTAGCCGCGGGCCCGAAAGGGCTATTGATATGCATTTTATGGCTTTTTAAAAACATTTTGGTGGCACTTTCGGCAAGTTATTAAATAACGAAGGTTACCGTTGCAGCTATGAGTGCGCCATATATACGTTGCAACACACGCGTAGTGCATGTATATCTGTGCAACATTGGTGCTTTAGTAAGAGCGGCTGCATTTTAAGGCGCTTGCAGCGGCAGCCATTTAATCCCATTAACACCATTCACGCTATTTGTGCCACTTGCAACAATTCAGTTAAGCCATTTATGCACATACTATGTGTGAGTGTGGCATTGTTGCATGTGCCATTTGCAACGCTGTTGTGCCGTAATTTGCTACTTTGCCGAATAGCACTTTCTCAAAAGCCCCGCACGCACTCACACACACACACACATTGTTGCCACATACCACAGATGCGCGTAGCAGCTGTCTTGAACGCCTTGCATTGTGCTTACGCATTCACTTATGCACTTGCCACATGGTTGCCCGGGCTGGCGTACGCGCCCTGTTGTGCTGGTGTTTGTGCCACCTACGCAATGTCGCCCGAACGTCTTTGTGTCTGCTCGGCTGTCGCCCAGCTGCTTCACCTTGTAACAGTTTTTTGTTTTTATTTGATGTTGCACGAATGTATGTGTGTGGCGCGCGTTTATTGAATGCCACTGCCTGTGTGTGGCAAAGAAAGCAAAATGTAGCACTTCACTTGCGCCATTGCTGCTGCGCCGACACTCTCCTTGCATCCGCCTTGCCTTTATTACAGTTTCTTCTTGCGATTTTTCTGCACATTAGTTGCAACACCAGGCATTGTGGCATGGTTTGCACACTCGACGGTCTTCCGTTTTACCTCCGACACT
The DNA here is from genome assembly GCA_037783105.1 of Bactrocera zonata. Lineage (NCBI taxonomy): Eukaryota > Metazoa > Arthropoda > Insecta > Diptera > Tephritidae > Bactrocera > Bactrocera zonata. The sequence continues at coordinate 176,910 of JBAWJQ010004427.1, read as the reverse complement.
TTTTGCACTGCTTCATGTTGCACGTCGCGATGCATTTACTGCCACACATTCATGGCGGCCTGCTGAACTTGGCTCCAGTTTCGCATTACCGTTAGATGAGTGACGAGTGTGGAACGCATTAGTTAGTCAATGAGCGCTGCCACTGCACGCGCATGCGCACACGCTTAGGATCTGCCACTCACTTTTGCTTCGCCTGCCAGGCAAACCGTTAGACAGACTGTCGCACAACACGTAGCACCCCAACACACCCGAGCCAGCTCTAACAAGCCAAGTTAGCGGCAGCTGTGGTGGTAGTAAAAAGCAATTTATGCAACACAGGAAGCGCTTGGAGTGGCACAGCAGCAACTCAAGTTGTTGCAAAAATTTTCCTTCCTCGCTTCCAGGAATTTTTTCACTTTTCTCTTCGCTTGCTGCACGCAGCTTCAGAAATGCATTTCCATGCTGCAAAATTAAAAACAACAAAAAGCCTCACGCACACTATGCCAAATCGAGCTGTGTTGTGGAAGAGAATGGAACAAAGTACGAACGGACAGACAGCTAGGGCATAGACAGCCGTCAGTTCTGCGCGCTACAGAGTCAACCAGCCGCCTGACAGCGCAGCAGTTGCATCATGAATAGATTTAACTTGTGACAAATTGCTTTGCCTCCTGCGTACGCCAAGGCACAGTGCACTTCATTCTGGCTTTATTACGTTTTTCGCTTTGCTTTTTCGCAGCTTCGCCTTCTTTTACATGTGGCCCACTGGCCCTTCTGCCACATGGCTGACTTGGCGCTCTGTGTCTTTGGTGCAATGACGTCGCGTCGTTTAGCTTTTCATTTTCATTTAATTGTTGTTGAAGAGGCCAACGGCAACGTCACTAAAAGCCAGCCACACTGCTCCAACCTCGTCTTCAGCCGCCACCCCGCCGGGCCAATGGCCGCAGTGAGTGGCAAGCGAGGTGCATTGTGGCATTGCGGCGACTGGGGAAAATGGAAAATTCTAAAATGAGAAAAATGCTTAGCGCAGCAATGTACTCTTGCCGTCTGTATGTGTGTCTAAGTGCATTCCGTGCTGAGCTTGTGTGCGTGCGCACTTCTGCACACCACTGGGAGGCTGTGTAAATTAAGTTCAGATTTAATTTAGTGCATTTAAAGTGCGCTCTATTTTTGGGAAATTTATGGAAGACTACAGCTTTTGTAGTGGGACCATAAGCAATTGTAGAGGACGGTTAATATCTTGAGAAAATTTGGTATGAGAGAGGATAGCAGTCAGTGACATGTTTAGTAAGAAACGGACACACAGTTGGGAAGAGGAGAGCGTATTTAGGATGTATTCTCGTGTTTTTCCTTCGTCAGATAACTTTGTATGCCGAGCATTGTCAAACTGAAATTAAACAGTAACAGGTGTGTCAACACTAAGTTGAAACCTATCAGATGGTCTGAAAATAGTCTTGCATTAGTTGTTTGGAATGGTTCTTACCACTGCATTACATGACACATGTTTTTAGCAAAATTTGTTTTTTTCGACACACACAGTTCCTTTCAAGCGTGATATTCTGACAACCCTCCAACTTTTCGAAACAATTTTTCAGTACGATTTGTCCCTTGCTTGAAAATAGGCCCCAGTTTCGGCGATCACTTCATAATTCGACGAAAATTTCTTGCCCCCAAGCATTCTTTTGAGATCTGGGAACATTAAATAATTGCTGGCACTAGATCTGAAGAAAGCGGTGAATAAGGAAATAATCACATTTTGCCATTGTTTTCACTGAATTGTGGTGCGGTGAATTGCCTTGGTGAAACAGCACTTTCCTTTTCTTCAAACTGTGGATGGTAATTTTTTTCTCGACGTAGTCAATAAAAATTATTCCATGCGCATTCCAAAATACCTAACCAATACCTTGTCAGGCGACTTTTGCCTTTTTCCACGCTTTGGAGGGGGTGTGCATCGTAGGCAGTCTACTAAGGTGACCGTCGATTGGACGAGAGAAATGATGGAGCCATGTTTCATCCATTTCCACATATCGACACAATTACTCGGTTTTATTACGCTTGAATATCTCCAAACACTGCTCCGATTTGCAGAGCTGTCAAGAAACTATTATTCATGATATCAAATTTTTTATTCTTAAATACTTGGAGTGTCAGATGTCTCGTTCGACGTCATTTTGATCATCAAATCGTTTTAACGTGAGTACTAGCCAGAGTTCACTGGCAGCCAAAGATAAGATACAACGCAAAAAGCGAAAAAAATAATTCAGGATCAATTGGCAAGCAGCCTTGTCATGCTGCTGTCACCCTAGTAGATATAGTGGCGGAATACCAACGTTTCCTGGAAAGGAAGCCATGGGAGCCTCTCACGGAAACCGTTAAGCCGTGCAGCAAGAAGAAGAATCGTTCCCACAACGAATAATTGGAAACTTGGTCCAACAAAATACAGATGGACGGAGATCGACGCGAAATTGAGTGTCTAGTACTTGTACATTTACTCTATAACCCGGCTGATCATAACCCGCAGTTCGACTCTTCGGAAATCCTTAAGGGCTACCAGATCATCAAGTGCGCGGACCAGATTTGGACTTGCTAACGAGTAGCGGTGCTAAAATTAGCGGGCCTCAAACTGAAATTTATACCCGTTAAAACACCTCATATTCGAATTTGATTGTCTCTTCTAGAGGAGTTAGCCAAAAAAGTCCTAAGGTGTATAAAGCTGCAAAACAAGTATACTATATTTCGGAAATAGATGAATGACAGCTAATTACGGAAGAAAAGCCAAATAAATCAAGCTGACCGATTGTAGAGGCTATCTACGAAAAGTCGATAGATAGACCCTTTCAAAAGCTGACAACAAATGATAAATGAGCCGAAACGGAAAACCAAAACTCGCAGAAGGCATTGTAGGCCAACTCTTGTAAGAAGTGTATGAAAACTTTGATCAAGCGTTAGCATGCTTGAATTAACTCAGAAGTCTATTTTGAAGGCGATTGTAAAGGTTTATAATAAAGATTTATTTTTGGTGCTTTCCTCCGTTCTCATATCAGCCGGTTAGAGGTTGGTACGCCTAGCCCAACGTAAATTTTTAAATTCCTAATTTATTTTTCAAAATCTACGTTGCAAGTGTTTTCCAATCCCCGAAACAGTTGCTAATGGAAATTTCCTGAATGGCGTGCAGCGCTTCACGTTTAATATCTCCAATTGACTCAAAATAAAATCGTCGGAGCTGTCGTTTGTAATTGCTTCATAGCCAGAAGTCACATGGAGCTAAATCAGGCGAATACGGCGGTTTCAGCACAATATTGGTTGAAATTTGGCGAAAAACTTAAGGTGAATCAATGTAATATGCGACGATGCATTATCCAGGTGCAGAAACCAAAAGTTATCGGCCCAAAATTCCGGCCTCTTTTTGCGAATAGCTTCACGTAAACGACGCATAACACTCCAATATGACAGATTGGCCGGTCGAAAGTAATTCGGGGTGCACCACCTCTCGATAATCGAAGAAAACGTTCAACATAACTTTGTATTCTGACCTGCAATACATAGACATAATTTTTTCGGCATCGGCTCACCTTTTCCTCGATTAAGCGTCTGTTTCCGGGTCGTAAGCTAAGGCCCCTTGACTCAATGCCAGCAATAATATATTTCGTTGCTACTGGTAGAAAGCATTGTTTCACGGATGTTGGCGCAGCTGTTTTTCGAAAAAATTTAGTGATTTTGGAACCAGTCGTGCTATGACTTTTCTTAGGTTTAAATTATCTTTTAAAAAGGTTTTCGCTGATTGCTCTGACATTCCAACTATGCCAGTAAGATCTCTGACTTTGAACCGTTGATTTTCAAGCATCAATTTCTTTGCTATTCTTTCATGTGATGATCAGTTGAGTTGATGGACGTCCTGAACGTGGTTCGTTGTCAACCCGTTCTTGATCCTTCTTTAATAATTTGCACCAATCAAAAACACTTCTTCGCGACAAAAAATTATCACCGAAGGCTTATTCCAATATCCTGAACGTTTCGGTACTAGAAATTTTAATCTGCTAACAAAATTTTATAGAACTTCTTACTATTTTTTGCTCACAGTAGTATTTTAAGCTCACTTTAATCTGTATTATGTAACTTTTAATATTACATAATTTAATCGAAAGCAACTTAAATAAACACACGCTTTCAAACACATATGAGATATATATATTTTACTTAATATCCATTTTGCTTGCGTATGAAAAATGCAACTAAGCAACTGAGGTGGATAAGAACACACAATGGAGAGATTTTCGATAATCCATTGTAATTAGTTTTCGACACAATGCAAAAGTATAATCACTTATTAAAAACTACTTCAGCTACACATCTGCATATATCCACACACACATACGCAGGTAGCTAAGTGTGCAACGATTCTGTTTGCTTTTCATTAATGAACTCGTTTGCTGACCTAATTGAGGTGACAACAAATTCTAATTAAAACCAAAGTGATGGCGAAAATTTATTAGGAAAATCTACATATTTTAGAAATTCGGAAAAAATTTCATTTGTCGTGAGAATATGCAAGCCAATAAGATTTGGGGCATGCAACAGCTCTGCGCTCGGGAGTTTGTAGTGTGATTGGTTTTAATTTAATTAAAATTCAGATGAAACACACACAAGCAGAAGTACTTACACACACACACACACATGACAGCGTGGAGCGAGTGGTTGAGCAGCGCACATGGCAACTTGCTTCGTGGTCTTCTCCTGCTTTGGCTGCTTTTGCCGCTGCCACTTCAAACAAACTAAGTTGACATTGTTGAAATTAAAATCATGCTGAAATTGAATTGAAAATAAGGCGTTGCTGTTGATGAGCGGCAGCGGCGCAAACAAGCTGCTCAGCGATATTAGCGGAGCAAACAATTTGTTTGGCGAGCGCACGGGCCCGGGAGCAGCATGCGTCGCAGACTAAACGAAGACAGACTTGAATAAACATATGTTGGTATGTGTATGCGTGCATAAGGAAAGCTGCATCTACACTTGAGTGGCTTGGCGAGCAGTGTGGCAGCGACACCTGCAACAACACGCGAGTGTGGTGCTGCAATCTTCGCTCCTCTGCGCAGGCATATTCAATTTAATTCTTGTTGTTGTATATGTTGTTGTCATTGTTGTTGTTGTTGCTTGTCTCCTTTAGTCTTCTACACCTGCGCTGATGACGTGCCACGGCTGTTGCCGCCGCTGCCACTGTCTTGTGCAAATATTAGCTTAGCAACACTGCGCCAAGCAGCCGCGTTGCATAATAAACAGCAACAACAAGAAAGGCGATGTTAAATATTAAACAAGAATCTCATGGAAAACAAACAACTACTGCAGCTGGCAGCAAATTAATAAACGAAATCCTGCTGGAAATTTGCTGCACAACAGCCAACAACAACAACCGCCGCACCAAAAATGCTGCACGCTTTCGCTGGTGTTCAACAGCGACGAGGTGACAAAAATGCGCTACTGTTGTCATAACTAATGAGCAGAGGGAGTGTGGTGTGGCCATATTGTTGTCGTTATTAATTTTGCGTTTTTGTTGCTTGTGGCAAGTTGAAGGATACCAGAAATTCCGCAAACCAAATCTCCGCAGTGCAATAAAAATAAAAATATAAATTGGTGGCGAGAACGCCTGCAACAACATAATATTCATTGGCACTTCGTGTCAACGCGAAGAATGCGTCAAGCAAATGTCCAACAACAGCAAAAATAATAGCAATAATCTTATCTTTTTCAGCAAAAAACTAGTAGTGGCAGCACTTGCCGCCTCTGCGACATATCAATTTCATCTACAACAGCAACAACAACGCTGATAGTAGCATATCGGTTGGTGCAACTGTAGTTGCACAGCGAAAAAGTTGCTGCCGTTGCTTGCAATTATTATTCTGTCGCTCATGAATTTTTCCATCGAGTTCGGTGGGCAACTTTGAAACGAAAAATAACTGAAATTAATGAAATCGCTACAACTTTGTTGCCTCTTTTTTTTCGCTGGCAGTTTCGGTTTCGCTTTTTGCTGCAAGTCCGAAGACAGCAATAGCATAAAACAAAGCGAATGCGAATCAATTTGAGGAACTCATTAAAAGTGCACTGTGAGAAAATTGTGTATGCATTTTATAAAAGCTTAGTGAAAGCTCGCCGGCACAAAATAATAATAATAATAATTAGGGAATTTCTTCAAGGTTTTGCTGTCTGCAATATTTTACAGTTGAGGTTGTAAGCTCCATTGAAAGCTCTCACTTTTCTTTTTTATTCTTATAGTAATGATATGGCGAGCTTTTAATTCTAATTCTAATTTTATCTAATTCAAAGGGTTCCAACAATATCTTACTTTATCACAACAAAAATCAATCAGTCAGCGAATATTAGCTGCCTTCTTGTGAAAACAACTCCTCTGCTCTTACTTTTTCACTTCTGGAGCTTTTGTGCTTTCTAAACAGTAAAGCTCAGCAGATTTTTCTTTAAGATTTTCTGTGGATTGAGATTAGGAAGGAATATTCACAATTGATAGATCTGCCTTGCAAGTTCTTTTTACTATTGAAGAGCTTAATGAGTCAAATACTCAACAAATAGGAATGTAATAAGCTTTCAATGCAAATTCTAATTTCATCTAATTGAAAGATGTTCGCCAATCTCTTCCTTTGTCACAATAAAAATCAACCAGATATAAAATTAAAATGCTTTCTGGTGAAAACAACTCCTCTCCTCGTACTTTTCAACTTGGAGAGCTTTTGTGCTTTTATAGCAGCAAAGCTCAGCTGTTTTAAAAGATTTTCTGTGGATTGAGATTAGAAAACTAATATGCTTTCCCGTGAAAACAACTCCTCTGCTCTTACTTTTACACTTGTGGAGCTTATTTGCTTTCACAGCAGTAAAGCTTTGAGGATTTTTATAAAAGATTTTCTGTGGATTGGGATAAGTAACGATTACTCACAAAATTTAGATCTGCCTTGCAAGTTTTTATTTTAGCTTTCCAGAAAAGATCTAAAGCTTATACAAATTTAACTACATAAATCCTTCAAATAAAAAAATTCCAAGGCATCCGACTAATTTTAAACTCTCTGCGCAATATGCGGGACCACCTTTTCTTGCAGTGCATATACCATTTCATATATTGTAGTTGTTTGTTCTGCACTATGGAGCTGGGCGAGCGCTGTGTCTCATTACACTTGCAACATGCTCGCCCAGCGACAGACGAACGTTAATGCAGCGAAGTGATAAAGCAACATTGCAGTCAGCTAACAACACATTTGCAGCGCCTTATTATGCGCATCATTATCAAGAATATGTAGCTGCAACAATACACTAAATGAGCAGTAACAAAAATAACAATCAGCAATGGTACTATAAAAACCAACAACGCAACTCAAGGAAGATACGACTCCGCACGAAAAAGAGGAAATCGCATTGCACACAGCATGGACTCCGCAACGTTGCACTGTGCTGAGGAACTTTTTTGCAAGCCACTTTTATTGTTGTAGCTTTACTGTTGTTCTTATTGTTCAGTTTATGTCGGCTGTGCGGTTGCAACAAGATTTATAACCTACGAAAAACTGTCATCATGGTATTTCTGCCACAGCACAACAACAACAACAGCAACAAAAATGGTGTTGCGGTGGCACTGGCTGGCGGCAGCCAACAAAAAAGATGACATTGTCTGTCAAAAATTTCAACATTTTCAACAAGCCGCAACCAAGTTGCAGCCGAGAAGTTGAAGCTGGCTCCAAGAGCGAGAGAAAGAAAAAAGTCGAGGAGCATAGTACTGCGCGCTACGGAAAACAATTTTGTACAATTACATCCTAAGCAGCCTGTGCTGGCACGGTCGTCGCCTGCTTGCGCGGCCATGGTCATGTGGCATAAATGACCAGCGCAGCATAAACGGCGACAACGACAACACGAACCACAACAATGACAATGATATTCAAGCGCATTGCACAAATTACGAACTCAAGCGAGGCAAAAAGCGCATAAATAAATAAAGCGGACAGCCTTGAAATGTGAATGAGAATGAGGCACAAAAAAGTGGCGCAAAGAGAGCACAGCCACACAGCGTCCAGCGCGATAGGAGTGTGTGGTGCGCTATGAAAAACGCGCGTCCTTTTTTGTCGCACAAATGGCTGTGATAACATGCAGCAGTGACCACGACAACAACAACAATGACAATGGGAGCAGAACTAAGCCAAACGCAGGCAAGACTAAACGAAAAAATAAAAAAAGTAATCTCCGGCTGCGTTTTGAACGCGTAACGAAACGCGCCTGCAACGCGCACTTGCAACATTGCTGTGAGTCCGCACATACAGATGCGCGCTTTCTGCGTCGGCCGTGGACTCCAGCTAGCCGTGGACTCTAAGTGCATGCTGACAAAAATCACACAGCCAATCAAAGCAAAACAAAAGCAAGGCGAAGCAGCAGCAAAAGGGAACCAAAATCCAAGGCAAAAAAGCGAAATTTTAAGTATGACAGGAAAAAACTGCAGAAACATTCGCAAAAAAGTGAAGCTCAGCAGAACTTGCTAAAGCGCGACAAGCAGCAGATAAAAGCAGCGCAACAAAAGACACAGGAACGCAAGCAAAATGACAACACAAAAAAGCGGAATGCATCACCTTGTTGCAAGCGTACATTTAGTGCCTTTGGTGCTTGCTGGTGTTGTGGTCATTGCGCTCGCTTTCGTTGTATTTCTTCGCCAGCTTTCTTATCTAGCAGCACGGAAGATTTCGCAGAATGCGCCCGAAACTCGCTAGATAACCTCGAGCTGCACTTTCATACATATGTTTGTGTGTGCACTTGTTGTTGCATGTGTGCGCATCCTTATCTTTATGTCAGAAAATTTTATGCCATATTTTTGACTATCTGCGCGCTGTTCTCGGACATTGTTGGCATTTCAGTTTTATTAGGCTCTTAGCATGATGGATGTATTAGTTTTTATAGCAGAATGCAATGTTGTTACTAGTATGCCATGAGACAGAGAGCTAAAAAACTACAATATTGAACTCAAAACCAGCTTGCAGGCTGAAGAGACTTGAAAGCATATGTTTTGTTCTAACATCTAACCTACACCAATTCTCTTGACTCCAAAAAATGTGTTATAATTAGAACTCTAATCCAAGAGAGGTGATCATTTTCAAGTAGTTTCCTAAATTCCATGGAAGGTTATAAGATCATCGAATGCTATGAACTCAGTGGACATTGAAAAGGGCCTAACGTGAACTTTTAAAATACCTCAAAATAATTTTAGATGACCGCAAAATGTTAAACAAGATAACACAACCGAAGTGGTAAGATATAAGGTGTTAGACATATCGATCATAAAAATTTGGGTATGTGAAAAGCTGTACACAAAAAAAGTGCCAATCAATCTCATTATGCACCCATGCAACTAATTGGAAATCAATGAAAATTATGTCAAAGTTGCAGACTGGGGCTTAGAATTGCTTTTGCGTCCACCGTGCTTTCCGAAATGATAGCTCAGGGACGCTTTCCTGTCTTCACACTTCACGAAAATTTTTGCTAGAGAAAGAAACTGAGATTTATTTTATTAGTGCCACAAAAGCTTCTTTAAATGAAATGTGGAAGTATACTCGATGCCATTATGTATTGAACTCGATGTCATTACGGGCACGCTTGCAGATTTCCAGACGTTCAACACAATTTTCTACGGTTTTCAAGCATAAATCGGCCGATACTGCTGCAATTTCACATTCGATATTCTTACAAAGTACATAAGTCGTCGCTGACTTGTTGGCATAAGCCATAGACTTGACGGAGCTCCACAGGAAATGGTCTAACGACATCAAATCGGTTGACCGATGCTGACTGGGTTGTGACATTTGCTGTGTGGCCTGTGGCGCCGTCCTGTTGGAACCACATATTGTCCAAGTCCGTATCATCCAATTCGGGCCAATTTAATCTTGTACGAATGTAGGCCAAGATCCTTTCGTAAAATTTGCCACAACGACGTCACAGAGCTGACCAACGCTTGATAACGACGTGTGACAGCCTGGTTTGGGTCTTCTTCAAATGATGCGCTAGCGGCAGCAATATTATCGACACTACGGGAACTTCTTTATCTCACTGGTACTGGAGCATTTTGTACTATGCCTGTGAATTCAAATTTTTCCACTGAACGCTCAACTGTAGATCTGACAGGACGATTATGACAACCATAAATTAGACGTAGCGCTTTGACTCCGAATTTCAGTAGTAAATTTTAATAGTTTCGCTTACTTTTTGGATCGTATGTCTTTTCATGATAAAATAGCGAACCTTACTGAAGAGAAATGTCAAAAAATATGGCAAGGCTTGTTGTCCCCTTTTTTTTAGAGATTGCAATAATAGAAGTACCACAAGTTAATCCTTTGAATGAATAGTTTCGACTCTAGGTTGTTAACCGTCTTTATAAGTTTGCATTCACACTCTTTGAGATAGTGAGGTCATACACCATTCCAAAAGTTTCTAAAGCAGTAGAAAGTCGACAGGAGTTATCGAGAAGAAACGATGTATAGGGCATGGTGGGCTGAAATAATGATTTTGTAATACGGAAACCTGATTCAAATCTTTACAATAACAATTAAATTTGGCTCATCATTTAGGCTCCACAATTCCAAATTGTTTTATTATTACCTTTACAATTGTTTTACTATAACTCGTGTCTCTGTCGTGAGCTCTTTAACGGCGAGGGAAACCAAACTTTCATTTAAAGCAAACATCGATTCGTGGCAACGCGGCTACCCCAGACAAAAACCATTTAAGAAATCGACGAAAGAAAAGCTGTTTCATTATTTCGTGTTAATATATTTGTTCAGTGCCACCTAAATACCCTCTAAGTGGCAACATTTAAGCAAAACTCAGCAAAATGGAAAATAAGCTATCAGCCATGTCAACAAATTTCCGAAGATAAACGCACGCCAACACACTTAGTTCATTTTCTTCATTTTCTCCATATCTCCACATTTTGGCATTTTTTTGTTGGTATCCCCTCGCCCTTATTAGGCCAAGTCGCCGCATTGACAGGCTTGTAAAGGAAATCGGGAGATGGGGCTGTGGCAAACAAAGCACGCCTTCAAGGCAAACACGAAGGCAAGCGTTTCGGCAAATAAGCTTAAATGAAAATCGTGCAAATAAACGCAACCGGCCACCAGAACCAGCCGGTTCGTCTCAGTCGCGCATGACATACCTGGAACAATTAATCATAGCCGTCTGACCGCTGACACCGGCCCAAGTGCAGAATCTGCTGGGAGTGAGAGTGAGTGTAGACGTAGCGCTCTTAGGGTTTCGCGTGTCTTCCGATGCTTCTTCATTTCATATGTATGTATATATGTAAAAGTTTACTTATTTATTCTGTGTATCGCCACTATTTTTGGTTAAGGCGTTGCACACACAGCTCCACTCGCGTGGCTACTTTGTTTATATTAATAGTCATGCCACGCCTTTTCTTTGTTTCAATTGTCATGTCTTTGCGCCTCAACACGCGTGTAGCACGACGCTGCCACACTTGCAAAGCAGACATGTGGCATGCAACGCTCAGTTTTCCTACTATGACTGGCCGAAAGGAAGCAAACAGGGTTCGCTGTTATATATTCGTGTATGAGACCATATGTGGATTGGGGTTGGGCCGAAATGAAGTCGGCAAATTGAAAATGAAAGCGCAAGTAGAAGAAAAAGCAAAGCAACGCAAAGCAACTGCAATTTTTGCTACTTTGAATGACAGCGGAGGGAATTAATGATATTCCTGTTCCGGTAAGTCCGATCTACCGATGTGTGACTTTACCCAGCTGGTTGTGGTGCGAAACGAAGTTTGAAGATAGTTATTTGCATGAAATGAAAGGGACTTGCCGCCCATGAGTTGCTTGTGAGTTATCGCAAACTCAGTTGTGGCAAGTTAGCGTTCGACATAGACTTCATAGTTTTTGCTGACTGCAAATTAAAGTAAGACACTTGCTTGTACTTTTATTGAAGCCTTCGCGCACACGAAAAGGCAGAGCTCCACCGCTATATAAAGTACCCCACTTCCGGCCTCGTGTTGCTTTCGTTTTGTACCGTAATTTATCATTTGATTCGGAGTCTGAGCAAAGCGAAGCCGCCACTTCACATTGCAGTGATAAATAATATTCTTTTGTCATAGTTTGCCCCCCCTCCCCCCATCAGCTGCTGCGAGCTTTAGTGACGTTCTTTCAACGAAGTGTGGGAATTGCTTTTACTTATTGTAACGATACTAACGACCCTCCACTCGCATCTTAATACGGTGACACATTCAACAGCAGCGAACTGTCAAAAAAAAAGTGAATTGGGGAAGCTTTGACATTAATTCTGTGGTAATTTTAACGAGTTCGAGAAGCTGGAAAGCTGAGTGTTGTTGGTGTGGATGCTGAAAATTACTCAACACCGAGGGGATTGTGTGAAGCACCAAGGCGACAAGCGTAATTATGGTGTCATTAGAAATGACTTTATTTAAATGACTGCAACGAAAGCGCCACAACAAAAGAGACCCGAGCAAAATTAAGTTATTTGGGGCAAATGGTAATTATCAATATTCAGTGTAGTTTGTAGTGCTCCCCTATGGAGCTCACGCTAAACTTTAGTTAACACATGTCTTTAAAGACCCCATAGATTTCATTAGTTCTATGCCCAACCGCCACTACATTTACTCGGCTTACATCATTTACTTTGCCGTTATAGAATCAGTGACGTTTTCTTCATTTAATTAAATTGTAGTATTAAGACAACTCAACTCAAATGCACAGTAAGGCGCGCTAATGAACTCAGAGCCTGACAGTCTGACATTTGTGTCAAGGTCGCTGGCTGCTGTGGATTAGCTTGTTAGTTAATGACGCTGGTGTAAAGAGCAGTTGAAGAGGTTTTCTTGGAAAAGCTTAATTTGTATTTATTCTGGACTTCATATGTCTATATACGCTAGCACTCAGCGAGTACTTACGAATATCAAATTTTTACTCTGTATGTTGAAATGAAGGGAAAGAGACTGCATTATATGAGAAGTGGTAAAAGTTGTCAATATTTAATTTATATCCTAAAATTAGTATAAGAATTAAGTAAAATCCGAGAAAATTCGAAACTATTAACATTTCATCTTCTTTCGTTTCCTTTCAGGTAAGCTAGTGTTGATATTTTAATCCTAGCATCTTAATGGAAAAATTATGTACGTATGAAAAATATATGTATTTATATAAATATATATAATTTTAATAATATAATTATCGATGTATGCAACTTAGTAAATTGAAATAAGAAAAAAACGTTTACTTCACTTCACAAAGACAAAAGATTACTTGCAGGAGCTTTTATTGAGCAGTTTTTGTGGAAACTATACGTTATAGTGGTCCAATCTGAACAATTTTTTCGGAGATTGCATCATTACCTCAGGTAATAAATCGAACCAAATTTCTTGAAGATATCTCGGCAAATGGAAAAGTATACCACATAAACACTTCATTCCCATCGTTCAGTTTGTGTGGCAGCTATATGCTATTTTGGCCTGTTATCAGCCGTAAAGACAAATAAATTCTTGATGCACCAAACCACGTATATCGAAAAATTAGCATTATATTGATATATATTGGGTCATGCACCCATGTTTGGTGGGCAACTATAATGTTCTCCATGAATGTAGGATCCAGATTCGCGCTATCAAACATGTCCAAAGAGGCCTGTTTATAGTACTCTTTAAAAAAAAAAGCTGCCTATCGGGACGAGTCGAGCAAGACGCCTTGCCTTTCATACCCAGTTATTCACCAAAGCCATTCGAACGGGATCGCGAGAGATGTCGATCTATTTCACGATCTCTCAAGCACTTACTTAACGATTTTCCAACACCACATCCTTCACTTTTATAATATTTTCATCAGTTTAGGAGGTCGAAGGTCGTCCAGAACGAGGCATGTCTTCATTGAACACTCGCCTCTGAGCTAGTAGACTCATTCAAACATCCAAGATTCATTCAAATATTAAATTTTATGTTTGATGGCCTCAAAAAAAATATGGATTATTAGTCAATGGTGGCTTAATTTATTTCTAGTTTGTCGCAGTACCCACAGCCAACCCTTAGTTAAAAAGAGAATGAGCGACAAAAGTCTCAATCAAGTTGATTTTCCACAACGAAAAAAAAATTATTGCTTAAAATTTCTTTTGTGTTATTTAATAATAAAATAGTTTTCACAGGTAAAAGTTTTTGCTTTGCACATTAATAAATCCAGTTTCTCCACTTTTATTTATGCCACTTCGTCTTTAAAAACTATATTTCTTCTGGCTTCCTTAAAACCGACTTCCACACCCACTTTACGGTTACAAACATACATTTCTCAACAACTTAATATCGACAAATTTAAAGCGATGGAAAGTGTGTCAACACTTGCCACAAATTGCGGCATAACATCAACCCTAATAGAGGTTATTAACTAACCACCTGCACACCACCACAAGCGCCGAGCAAAGAAAGATATAAAAATTAAGAAAGGAAGCGAGAGGTGAGAATCGCAAAAAGGCAACTTCATTAGCAGTGTTTTTACTCACGTAGCGGAGCACGGTCTTTTTCTCACGCCCTAGCAACAACAATGCCAAAGCGCTAGTGAGTGTGTCAGACACGCCCACTTTTGTGGCGTTGATTTGCACGCCCATCACAGCAAGCAAGTAAATATTCAAACGGAAGGAGAGGAAAAACTAAAAAGAAAATGAAAATGTGAAAATTGCAAAACAGAAGTCTCGGCGAGGAGCCAAGAAAGTGCGGAGGAGTGCGCTTTTATTTTACGTTTGCATACTATTACTTTGCTGGTTTTGCTGCTTTTGCCAGCTATTGTTATTGCTATTGTATTGTTGTTATCGTTAGTGTTGTTGCTTTGGCGCCATTAATGTGCCTTTGTCACCCTGTGGCCTAATAGCAATCACTTGATTGCCTCGGCAACAACAATCAGCAAAGCAGCCGACAGTTCGGTGAAGCCGGTCGGCCAACAGCAACAGCAACAACAGCAGGCACAAGAATATCTCATTTTTTAGCAGAGCCGCATACGCCCCGTTACACGCCGACCAGGCGAACACCAGCAGCAGCGCCACTGTTGAAGGCCGTCAACGCTAATGGCTGGCAATCTTGGCTTGACGCTCATTTAAATTTTTATTTAGCTTTTATGCAAAGCAGGCGGCCAGCTAGTCGGCCGCTGAGTGAGTGAGCGGGTGGGGATGGCAAGCAAATTAAAACACTACAACAACAACAATATTAAATTCGCGCACACAATGGCAACAATAGTGTTGTGAAAGGTAGCTTCCTTCAAAGGAGAGTAAAGGTGCGGGGGTAGGTGGCAGCAAACGCAGTCGCTGACTGTTGGAGTTGTTGCAAGGAGCTACGTTATTGTTAAATTGCCGTTGAGTGCTACGGAATTCACACGCACTTGCCGCTAATATCCGGCCAACGCACTCGCCAGCTTGTTAGGCGCTGACTGAGTGCCGCGTGTCTGAAGGTGAGGCCAACCGGGGCATCAATGGCCAACTGACAAGCGGACAAAGTGACTAAAAGAATGGCGCTCATTCCGTTTCCGCTTCAACACATTTATTTGCTTTAGTGTGCGTGTGTGTGTGTGGAGTAAACTGTAAAGTGCTCAAATGCTTCACGCTGATCCTCTGTTAATGTGCGCCACATAAATGCGAGACGCTCGAAGTGTGTAGTGGATTTGCGCAAATTGCCAGGCGCCGTGGGTGGGCGGCCGCTCCTGCTTCATTACTTCACTGCTTGTGCTTAATTTCCTTAATGAAATGCAGCGGCGTAATTTGTCTGTCGGCTCGAAGTGTTCTCACTATTTTTCCTTCTAAATATTTTTTCCGCTTCTTGCTTGCCTCCGATTACATTTGTATGTTCCTTTGCGTTCTTAATTTATTTGCCTTTGTTTGTGTTTGTTTCATTTAATGTTATTTCTAGTAATAGCAATTTCATTTTATTACAGTTATATTTCTACTTTCGCTATTTGCGAACACATTTTCATTTCCACTCAGTCGAGTTTCGGCATATGTAGCGGCTTGGCTTGGTTGGGAGGTAGCAATGAGCAGCCTCGGAATTTCGGGTTGATAAAAGGGCAGTAATTTTTTTTCTTAACTTTTAGAGAGTCGACTTATATCGATTTCTTTATCATGATAGTCAGTTCTTCATGAATCTTTCTATAAACATTCTTTGTAAGAGCAATACTCCAACAATTCAAACTATAATTTCGAATTAACGCAAAAACTTGTGACGAGATTATAATTAAAGCTAAGAATTCGACTATAAACCCTAAGTCCACAGTTTTTGGAATGAAACGACATAATTCGAAAATATCTAGATCAATTTAGTATAAACTTGGTTTACAGTAGTAACAAAGAAATCCTAACAAGAAGCAGTTGGTGAATCCCGGAATGTTTTCTTCTGCTCCCCATAAAATGAATGAATAATACCAATTACCGATATAACTCTATGAAATATCTACAAGTTAGGGAATGTGGTAAAGGAAGTATTACAAATTGGCAATCATTTTCCCTATATACCATATATAGAGCAAATTAAGGATAATCGAAAAAGTCTTTTCGTATTTCTAATCAAATTTCATCTTACTGGTTTCTATATCTATAACGAACTGTAATGAACCAAATATCCACCATTTTTCCGCTAGAGACATTACTCCATCAGTGTAAAACTTGTCTAGTTTCTCGGCGAAAAAGTGAGACAAGTAATTTTCATAGGCTCCATTTGAAACCAACTTTACTCCATTAAGAGAGCTCTGCATTCACCGAAACAAATGGTATTCCGATGGTGCAAGGTAGGGCTATTTGGTGGATGTATCAAATCTTCCCAGCCAAGCTCTCTCAGTTTATGCCGAGCCATCAAAAATGCATTTGGTCTAGCGTTGTTCTGATGGAAGACGATGCCCTTTCTGTTGATAAGTTCTGACCGTTTTTTTCGATTGCTTGCTTTAATCTCATCAGTTGTTCACAGTAAATTGTATAATCAAATTCTCAACCAGGCTGGAGCAACTCATAGTGGATGATTCCTTTCCAATCCCACCAAACACTCAGCATAACCTTTCAAGGCGTCAAACCTGGCTTTACGACCATTTGTTGTGCTTTACCATGCTTGGATCATGATCTTTATTGTCACATTATTGTCGTATTTTATCCATTTTTCGTCTCCTGTTACCACTCGCTTCTGAGTTAGTTCGATTTCTTTTCGTTTTTGCAAAGAATCGCAGATATTAATTCGGTCCCTTAAATTTTTTTACGGACAATTCATGTGGCACCCAAACATCGAGCTTCTTTTTGCAGCCAGCCTTTTTTAGATGGTTCAAAACCATTTGATGATGAATGCTAAGTTCCTTAGCGATGTCATAGCTGCTTATGTGATGGTCCTGATCCATAATTTCTTTTTCAACGTTAGGTCGACCAGAGCGAAGTGCATCTTTCACATCGAAATTTACAGAACGGAAGCGAGCTAACCATTGTTTTACTACACGAACTGATACAGTATCGTCCCCAGTAACTTCACAAATTTCATTGGTGGCTTGTGTGGCATTCTTCTCTTTTTTATTAAAAAATTTCAAAATATAGGGAATTTCTTCATTATTTTCACTCATTTTTGAACAACTGTAACTTTTTTTTTCAAATTCTCCGAATTTATTTTTTTTTTGTTAAGTGAAGCTTGAAATTTTACCTTTCCAACACCATATGGAATGATACAATGTGATTTTTAGCACTGGAGATATACGAATGTAACGACATCCATTTACAAAATACGAAAAGACTTTTCCGACTACCCATTATGTCAAATTCTGTGCAATCTATTACGATACTTGTTTCATATATTGCTCTTTTGAAAAGATATACCGAACTACAGTGGTTCTGAAGTCCACCTTAAAACTTGTAACTTACAACTGATCCACATTTTCATAATAATTTTTTTCAGTTCTGTCGATGTGTCCGACCAAATAGTGAAAGTGACTAATATTCCGACCCACCCTAACGAAACCCTTGCTTACTTATTTTTATTCCATTTCTATTCCATCCTATTTGAGTTGACTACTTTTCATTTTGCTTAATGCCACTCTATGCTCGCTCATTTGCACATTTCAGCTATTTATTGTCGAAAATCCTGCCTGCGGAGGGAGGCAGGAGTACTTTTCTATTTGCTCACTAGTCGAGCAGCTGCTGATGGCCAGCTCAGCTGTTGCCGCTTTTGCTTTGCTGCTAATGAGTACACATGCATAGGCGCCACAGCGTGTTTAATGTAATGTAATTACGTTACCACTACACTGGCGGCGCCTCCACGAGCTCCCGCACTACAGGCGCATAGCATACTTACGGGCGCATTAGCGTGTGCCGGTAATTAATGAGCACTCATTTATTTTATGTTGCGGCTGAGCATTTTTTCTACTCTCTTTCAGCCTCTCATTTATTACGGACAAGGCTTTGTTATTGCCCGCTGTCCGATTGTCGGCAATAATTTTTCGCACAATTGAAAGTGCCTTTTTCGCTTCGTTTTTATTTGATTATTTTTTTCTCATGACTAATTTAACGCTTAAAGTGTCCACAAATTTGGCTTTTAATTAAAATTAGTTTTACGTGTTTGCGCAGTATTTTGTTTACCGTTACTCTTCTGGTATTTCCGCTTAGTCCAGCCAACCCGTAAAATCTAATAATATTCAAGGCGATTGCACGTCGCGCGTCTCGAAATGGAAATGCGTAGAAAGTAATTGAACTGGCGGCATATTTCAGGGTCAATGCGACGACTGCCGCTCGCCGCTGCGGCCACTCAACAATCGTCGGCGTTTGACAGGTTATTAACCAAATTAAATGCCAAACGGACTGTTCCGGTGCGAAAGCTGACAAAAGTTTTCCTTAAGCAACTAAGTTTGCCTTAACTGCTGCCTTGCATCCCCCTCTCTACCAGCGAGAGTATTTCTTAGGAAATAAAACGTCAGAAAAGTTTTAATGGCCAACGTACCACAAACAGCAACAACAAAACGCGCGCAGAGCGCAAACTTGGTGCCATTCACCTGCCCCCTCCGCGCGTTATGCGCGCTTTTTGGTCGCCGAGCAATCGCAAATCAGTCGAAAATCCTTATAATAAATTGCCACAAAAATGGCGACAGAATAATTACAAAATACGTGGCAACAACAACAGCAACGAGCGGCGAAAGGCGGCAACAAAAAACTTTCGCCGTCACAACAATTCTCTGCAGAAAAAGGAGCACCGACGAGCGCGCGACTGCATTTGTCATTTGGAGTTGCGCAACAATGAAAGTTGTAGCGGCAGCAATTACAACAATAACAAACAACTACTATTGGTACAACTAAAAAGTTGCGTAAAAAAGTTTCTACAACCAAATTAAACTGTGGCTAAAAGTTTTGCCCATCAATTGTTGTTGTTGGCTTTTTATTTTGCTGCAATTGCTGAAGTGCTAGTTGCACGCACACGCATACATACATATATAGAATTGCTTTATAAGTAGATTTCATTAAGTTTGATTATGTGGAATTTGGGTTTTATGTCTGCGGTTTATTACCAAAAATTCAGAGAAAACACCCATTGGTCATTTGTTGCAAGCTTTCAGAAAGACAATTTAAATAGTTCTAATTAAAAATCCTTGTAATAGAACACACAGTCAATATTTGTGCTTCCCAACAAATAAAAGTTTTCTCGAGGTATTTTAAAACACATTCCATGACGTTAGAGAGCTCATAGTTTTAGAGTTGGAGACATAAGACCTTTGTGATGCTTAAGACTTCGTATGATTGGTCTATACTCTCATTTATTGAGAAAGTGCTTTAAATCCACTCTACTGTTGGACCTAAGATCAAAAACGCAAGTATTCAGCTCCAAGATTTGCTGGTCCAGGGTAAATCGTAAGAGGTCCAGGAAAGTCTTTGCATTCAGAAAAGTCTATCTTTGTATCATTGTAGGAGCTTTAAGTGGACACTCTCCGATGAGGATTCATGAAGTAAGATTGGATGTCTTATCGGGGGTAGAAAAAATGAACTTCGAATCTCATACCTTTAGACATCTATATGAAACAGCGGATATATAAATAAAACACCCAAGCAGTTATATGACAGGTTCAAAGCATTTTTGCTTCACACAGATAGTTCGTAACCATCTAAATGTGATCCCTCCGCAATGCTGAGGGATCAATCATTTATCACGAATCGCTAAGGCGATTGATTTCGAATCCACTTGGACTTGATTTGCTAAATGTAAGAGTTCCAAGGTGCTTCAGAGCCATTCTCGAAAAAAGAACGTCTTAGAAAATCATTCCTCTTATAAACTGCGAAAACTGACAAAGAGTCCGATTTTTTTCATAACTTTATTAAGGTCAGCCTTGTTGAGGACAAATTTCAGCAGTAATATCGGTTGATTAAGCCGACGAGATGTTGGGCCCAGCTATCCAAAAATACCCCGACCATAAGTTAATTGTTAACTTATATTTATGCATGGCGGTTGAGCAAATACCGACTACATGATTCCACTTTCAACTGGGAAAGAAGGTTCAAGGTAAACATAGAAAAAGATGGCTGGCTGGTAAAGGTATGTTAGCTACGCGCAACACTCTAAACATTTATTCTGATGGATCGAAAATGGATTTTGTGCGGGAATATACTGTCCAGAGTTAGGCTTAAGGCAGCCTTTTAAGTTGCCGGACGACTACAGTATATTTTACGCTGAGGTCTTTGCTATTTCGAAAGCCGCGGAGCTGGTTTCAAATACACCGGCAGGTAACACCAGAGTCAACATCTACGTAGACAGCCCAGCAGCAATCTAGGCAGTAGTCTCTAATCGCATATCCGTCAGAAGTGTCTTGGGAAGTAGGACAGCAGTAGAAAGAGTTGTCAGAAGCAAGCAACTTCACTTCTACTGGGTGCCAGGCCACAAATGCATGAAATAGTGGTCGAGATTGCCAAGAATGGTGTGTGGCTAACATCAGAAAACGTGATCAACATTGGAAAGCCCATTCGTTGACTATACGATGATCTTGGTACGGTATATAGGAAATATACCAAACTCCTATTGGCACTCAATAGAAGATACTATTGGAATATGATGGGTGTACTAACTGGTCACTCTTTGGTGGCAACATACGCCCTCAGGATGAGGTTGACAGATTGAGAAAACTGCAGGAAATGCCTAAATCAGGGTACCAGGGAAACAATAGAGCATTTCTTGTGCATTTTTCCCGCATTGGCAAGAATACGCTGTAAACATCTGGCATCCTCATGCTATGATACACTGGAGAATGTATTGATATTGAGGACGCATAGTTTGTTAAAATTCGCGTCAAGCTCAGACATCCTCTTTGACCTAGCAGCTGAACTCCATCTGGTATCGCAAAGGACCAAAAAAAGTCTATGCGTGACTTATGGGCCTACCAGATTAACCTAACCTAGTCTTAACCTATAATTCTTAGATAAATTCTGAGGAGAGCCAACATTTCAATGTTCGAAAGTTTCTAACGAACTTAACACAAATTATAAGGAATAAACAGATGAGAATCTCAATGAAAGATATCATAGTACAATATTTTTCCAATGAATTTGCTCACAAATACAGTTCTATTTCTATGCAAGTAGGTACCGTTCTGTTAGAATGATCTAAAATGAAGAAATCTGAACCTCAGTGATATTGTTATTAGACAGAGAAGGTCAAGCTTTCCATTTTATCTTTTAAGAGCCTTAATATAGAAGAGTAGTTCCAATAACATGAGTACGAAAGGTATTGGAAGAGCTAATAAAGGACTATTTTCAATATAAGAGCTCTGACTTTTATAAACTTTTTTCCAAAAATGGCATGCAACTTTGTTATTTGGCAAAATATAATTATAACGGTAAAGTTGAGAGAGGCTTTATTACTTTCTTTCTACCTAATTGATTTATAACCCACTTAAAAGAAAAGAGGACGCAGACATGAAAGCCAACCCGAAATGTTTCATTTCACATTAATTATATTATAAGTTACTGCTTTTGTTTTCGCCTCGGTGCGGTAATAAAGCGTAATCAGCTAGCGCAATTTAAAATAAGCCAATGAAAATAAAAATTGGGCCAAAGAAAGGGTCATTAAGTTTTTAGTGTCAATAAAATGCACGCACGTTAGCGAGCACGCAAAGTGCGAATGAATTGAGGAGGAGCGCAGGATGAAAGGATTTTCCAGAAGACCAAAGCAGAAGCAGCAGAGTTCGTGGGGTTGAGCGATTGCCGTCGTGCGACAACAGGATGTCTAATTACGCACGAATGAGATTCATTAGCATTTTCGTGCGAGATAAAGCCACCTAAAGTGAGGCACAACAAAGCGACGGGATAACAAAAGGACTATAGATGGTGTTAGACAGTAAGTGGATTGTAATCAGTTGCCACTCGAGATGAAGCAATCCTGGCTTGCAGCGATGACAATGGAAGCCCAAGATGGCAGATGAAAGTAAAACGGAAAGGAAAGTAAAGTAAAGAAAGTAAATTTTCACCAAAAAGGTGGAATGAGGGAGACGAGAGGAAGATTGAACGCGTGCGATTTACGGGGCGAGCCTAAGCTAACAAATTTTGAATGAAGGCGACAAAGGCAAACAACTTAGCAGGCGCCCTCAAACCCTGGCGCTTCGAATTTCGTTTAAAATTAGTTTACTTTAGGCTTATTGTTATTTTAGTTGCTGTAATGTTAGCATTTTTCACTGCTGCGGGGCTACATGAAATCGATAGAGATAGAGAATGGATTACTTAATAGTGGGAAAAGAGTGTGTGGAGATAAAAATATGAAAACAGCATCTACTTTTTACTATATTTGTGGCTGAGGCTGCGCTGAAAAGGGTAGGAAAAGCGATAACATATTTTCGTCCCTAAATGTAGGCTACAAAAATTGATTGCACAACGCCTTTTTGTTGTTTTTCAAAACGCTGGTAATAAGTTGCTCTTAATGTTAGGCATTTTTCTTTCGCTCACAGACACATGTACACATGTGTATATATATATGTATCCATTATTGATTGCTTGTGTTTGTAATGCCTTCATGTGCGTTTATGCTCTTCCATGCCATTGTCTCTTTTAAATCGCTGCCCATTTTCACGCTTGAATGGATCAATTAAAGCAAAAAAGTCAAGCTTTACTTGCCGCTACAACAAAATTATAAAACTAGAAAAAGAAAAATAACTAAAAGAATAGCAAATATTTTATTTTGCCTTGTTGTTCGGGCAAAGCACTGAAATTTATTTCGAGTATTTAACTTTGCTGCTTAAGTTGGCTTCTACCAAATGGCTATATGATGATTTCTTGACAGTGAGCATGGTCCAAGCAGACGTCTGTCTCCTCCACTACACCCAATATTGCTCTCTCAGTTGCACTTTTGTTTCTAGTGGCGCTTCATTTGTGTTCTCCATGTCAATTTCATTTAAATTTTTTTAGTTTTGCTGTCTTTAGTCTCCATTTTGTTGTGGCACTATTTGTACAACAAAATTTGTTGTTGGTTTTGTTGTTAGTCGTTTAATTGTGCTGCTTAACTGTGTTCGTTATGCAACTCTTTCGGGTTCTCTGCTTGTAATTTGCTAAAATTGCAGCGGCTGCGAGCACAACTTCAATTTATTTGCGCTCCAGTTTCTCCTCTTCTTTGCTGCTTTTGTTGCTGTACAGTTATTATTTGTCACTGTGGCTGTTGCTGTTTTTTGCACTTGGTTTGTTATTTTGTTTCGTGTAAATTGTGCGAAAGTTTCCATTTTATCTGTTTCCGCACACTCGTTGTGTCCTTTGCCTTTTTGTGGCAAGTTTGCAAATATTCTAGTAGTTCGGCTTCTCTTCAGTGTTGCAACTTGGCTTAATTGTGACATTTGTTCTTAGCATTATCCTTAGTGGAATGTCCTTAGCAAACTGGCTGAAGTTTTGTTGAAGTTCTGCTGGAAATGGCTTTAAGCAGGCTTAATTTTGGCGAGCGTTTTTATGTTCTGGCAATACTGAAACTGACAAGGCATTGCATTAAGGCGAAACTAACCATTTTATTGTAGTATCTTGGTGTTTTAAAGCTAATTTCGATTTTTAGTTAATAGAAAGTACCAGAAGTTTCATGGTACGGCCCTTAAACGGCTTAGATGGTTTTCATTTAATATGATGAGTTAAACAACTTGTAAGTACTCGAGACTTCAACTAATGAAATTTTTTGATATACCACAAGTTTTTGGATTGAATATCCATATCACCAACCAAAAAATCACTGCCAGTTCAGCCTTTATATTGGGTTGTCGAAAAAGTCTTTTCGCATCATCAAATCAAATTTCAACTTATTTTTTTTTTTATATTTATAATGAACTTTATTGAACTAAATATGTACCATTTTGGTCGACCACTTTTTGTTATATTTCCGCTAGAGACATTATTTCATCAGTGTAAAACTTTTCTGGTTTCTCGCCGAAAAACTGCGACAAGTAATTTTCACAGGCTTCTTTTGAAGCCGCCTTTACTCCATTAAGGACCATTGACTAAAACAAATGGTAGTCCGATGATGCAAGGTCAGGGCTATATGGTGGATGTATCAAAACTTCCCAGCCAAGCTCTCCCAGTTTGTGCCGAGTAATCAAAGATGTGTGTGGTCTAATGTTGTTCTGATGGAAGACGAAGCTCTTTCTCTTGATAAGTTCTGGCCGTTTTTTTTTAAATGCTTGCTTCAATCTCATCAGTTGTTAACAGTAAAATGTAGGATCAATCGTTCAACCAGGCTTTGTTAAATGCTTGCTTCAATCATCATCAGTTGTTAACAATAAAATGTAGGATCAATCGTTCGACCAGGCTGGGCATCTCGTAATGGATGATTTCTTTTCGGTGCCACCAAATACTGAGCATAACCTTTTGAGGCGTCAATCCTGGCTTTGCGACCATTTGTTGAACATCACCACGCTTGGACCGTAATCTATTCCGCACATTTTTGTCGTATTTGGTTTCCTTTTCGACTCCTGTTACCATTCGCTTCAGAAATGGTTCGATTTCATTTCGTTTCAGCAAAGAATCGCAGATGTTAATTCCCCAGTACCCAAATATCGAGCTTCCTTTTTGTAGCCAGCCTTTTTTAAATAGTCCAAAACCGTTTGATATAGAATCTTTAGTTTCTTAGAATTGTCATGGCTGCTTATGTGACGGTCCTAGTCAATCTTTTCCATAATTTCATCGACTTTTTCAACGATAGGTCGACCAGAGCGAGATGAATATTGTCAAAATACGAGAAGACTTTTTCGACTACCCAAAATGTGCTATTACTAGTTTCAACTGAGTTTTCATATGTTAAGAAAATAGCTATCCAACACTTGCTCAATATGGATTGTAGCTCCAAACTGGCACTCACACCTTCGAAGAAACTCTCGGTTCCGTTTACTTGCGCGCAGTTAGCATAGAACCAGTTCGAGTCCAATTTGATTGTGCGCTTAAGTACGAACGCAAATTGGCATTTAAAGCTGCCACGTCTGTGCAACAAGTCGAAAACAAATAAATACCCATAGACATCACTTGCCACAAGCAATTTGCTGCATCAATTCAGCTGCGCCAACACACACACATGCCTTGTTGTTGCTATTGCCACATAATAAAATATCGAATGACACATTGATAGTAACGGCAACAAATAGGCAAATGAAGCTGGCGAAAGTTGAAAGCAGCGGAAGAAATTACAAAAACAATGCGCGCGCTGTAATGATGCAAATAAAGAATGCCATCAAATGAAATGGTGCGGCAAGAACAAAAGCGGTGGAAAGGACTGAGCGGAAAAATAACGGCATAGCATAAAATATAAAATGGCAAACAACAAATCAATTGAGGAGATCAAAAGAACCAACAACGATTTGTTCCAAGCAATTGTTTCGCGGCAGCGTGGCGAGAGAGCCAACAACAATACCCACACGAATAGTTGCCCCACTGTTGAACACACAGCCACATACCGCCACCGCAGCGCATTCATCTCGCCAGCATTTGCGCTGGCAGAGCATGACTGCGCGCCGCACACACCCACTCGTCGTTCCGCCCCAAAACCGGGTTGCCACTTGCCGCATGCCGTTTACCGCATGCTACATGCTGCCTGCCAGTTTCAACCCACACACAAGTGCGATTTCGCTGTGCTGGCACTTTACGTGGCATAGCGTTACACTTGCCACATGTATATATGCAAGCGTTTACATGCGCATCTGATTACATACACATATGCAGCGGTGGCAGCTGCCGCATAGCGCAAAATCGAATATCACATTACCACAATTTAAATTTTATTACATGCGACACCAACTCCAATCAGCTCCAATTTAAACTATTTCAGCTCGCTTCTCATGTGTCGCACTCAGTTTTAAGCGCTGCCACTTCACTACCAC
This sequence comes from Bactrocera zonata, assembly GCA_037783105.1. Taxonomy (NCBI): domain Eukaryota; kingdom Metazoa; phylum Arthropoda; class Insecta; order Diptera; family Tephritidae; genus Bactrocera; species Bactrocera zonata. The sequence goes on along the minus strand of JBAWJQ010004427.1, from coordinate 150,598 downwards.
ACCAACACACACAGCCACAGAAACAGTGAAATGCACGAAATGCCACTTGCCACTTTGAAGGTGTTTGTTTGGAAGCATTTTGCGTGTGTGTGTGAGTGTCTGCTTTTGATATTGGAAACTTAATGGCGCCGCTGTTGCTGGCGGTAAGGGGCGGCCGCTCACCGGTGAAAGAGTAGCATGCGCGGTGTCAGTGCCGCCAGTTGCTAGTGAAGACTCCGCAGAAATGTTGCATGTATGTATGTGTAAAAGTGTACCAACCTACTCGCTTACTCTGGCGAACGCTTGCCATATTTACAAGCGATTCTTATCGCTTTTGTGTTTTGTGAAATTCGGTCCAAACGCTGTTATGTTCTGTACTCTTTGTTTAGGACTTAAGTGGAGCGAAATTGGAGAACCGTTTGAACTGTTGACACATATATTCCACACATACATACATACATATATAATGATGGTATATGTAGCGAAAATTGAGTGATTACAATTCTTGTATAACTCTTAGTATTGCCAATAGAGCGAATGCTGTTGTTCGATTCTTGTTTCACAATTTAGCCAAAGGTGAGCGGAGAAGTGATAACTTTATCTATGATTCTTTCATATGTAGTAGGAAATACCAAATCTGGAAGTATATTTCTGAGAACAAGACACTCCTATTGTTAAATTTGGGTAGAAGTGCTAGACTAGTGAGTTCTGAAGGTCAGCCAGGAACTCGTTAGTTAGATCTTGATTTATCCGTTAGGACAATGCAAGTATCTAAATGGTAAAGTTTATAAGTTCTTGAAGCATTTATACACACATCTCCAAAGTACCATATTCTATCGTAACTTGCTTAATTGTTTAGCTTTTAACGCTCTCTTCAGTCATGTCGGTCAAGTCAAGGTTGCATCGTTTCAGGAGAATGAATCCTTTGGTTCTGTTGATAAATCTACAATCAAAAAAAACATAAAGTTTGACATTTTAGATGTTGACATAAGTGCGAGTGTCATTCGTGTTGCTTACAGTATTTTAAAATATTCATCTTTGGGAAAAAAATCGAATAAAATCGCGAGTATGCTCGCTCGGTTACCACATGAAACAAGAACAATGAAGAGTATTAAAATTTGATCTTAGACATAAGGACGAGCGCCATTTTTGTTGTTTACAGTAACTTAAAATATTCAGAAGAATAAGCAATAGTAAATTTTCAGTGGTACACAACTATTTCTATCAAGAAATGCGAAAAATCAATTATCGAAGAATCACTCTTTCTCTTAGAAATGCGAGCTCTCACACTGAAACAACTGCATTTCTGAGCACTCAAAACATCGATTTTGAGTTTTCCATCAGATAATCTTGACTTGAAACCGAATGATTTCTTTTTTTCTCTTAAGGAACAGATAAACAAATAAGTCAGCGGTTTTCGACACCTGAAAAGGCGGGTGATGCGTTCAGAACGCATGTTTTGGTGAAACCTCGATCAGAGTGGCAAAAGTGCTACGACATTTGGTTCAAACGCAGGCAAAAGTGTGAAGATCTTAATGAAGATTATTTAGACAAGCAATAGAACGATTTTCGATGGTTAGCATTTTGGTTCTCTAATCCCAAAATAGAAAAGTCCACCCTCACAGATACAATGTAATTTGGTTTGCCATTACTTAACATAATTTTTTATAAAATTTTCTCAGTATTTTGTGCAAAATGTTTGAGTGGCATAGTGAGAAGGAAGAAATGAATCGACTCGTAGAAGCAATCGGTTGCTGAATCGCTAGTTTGTTAGTTTCATGGGAACTTTTTTTTGGCTGGCTGATTCGTAATTGTTTGTGTTCTAAGTAATTCATTAATAAATAATGTATAGTGACATGTTTTCTTCAATTGTTTGATTTACAAAGTAATTAGCAAAAGATCGGTTAGCATCTTTGAATTGTGTCTGTTTTTTTTTTTCAAAAAGGATCAACTCATGTCTAAGAACTCCAACTTAAACCCAAATCGATAACGATTACTGCAGCTTTTCTGTCAGTGCTTTATGTCTTTAATCCTTTTATCCCAATAGAGTCATGAAACGCTTGCAGCATTGCATTCGAACTGAAAAACTCATTTTCTTTACAAATGTGTGGGATGGTGATACCGTCCGAGGCATAACTATCTCAAGAGAGAACAAAAAAGCAATCGAGCGAAACGTGCCAATCGTTGAGTCATTACTGCATCCCTATAAAGTAGATTACAAGAAGGTGGCCACCTAGTATGTATGTGTGTATGTATGCAATGGGCTCGAACCAGTATCTAGCAAACTGCCTCCTAACCTAAGTACTTGTAATGGCTGCGACACATCAGGCTAATACCGTTGCAAACGCAAGCCTTGCAGGAAATTTGTTAGCACAGTACTGAGTGATTTTAGGGCACCAAGCAGTTTTCAAGACTTGGCAATAGCTACCTGCTCTATAGACCCGAATTTGTACAAAATAAGAGATGAAAGCTGGCGAGTAGGAATAAAAAAGTGGTATCTAACAAAGTCAGCTGTAACCAGTGAAGTAACTAGTGAAATTGTGACAAAGATGAAAGTCGTTTCTTTATCATCCTTAATAATAAGTTCAGAACTTTAGAAGAGTTTTCTATTTTAAGAAAATACATGTTTAACCCATCAACAAAATTGAGAGAATTTCACGAAAACATTCATGAAGTAAACCATTATTACTTATTTCTAACAGCTTTGACTTTCTCACAGGGTCTCTTTATGCCATAACCTTAAATGTAAATGACGATATGGAACAGTTTGCCTGCTGGCCGTTTTTGTATGCCAATTTTCTTTGTTCCTTCGTTCATTGCAATTTTGAATTTTATGACTCTCGAGTGAGCATGAAATGTCCAAGGATATACGGCAAATATCTGCATATTCCGCTATAGCCGTACAAAGGAGCATGTAGAAGTGACACAGTTTGCTATACGCAATACCTCGGCTGGCTGTGTTGCTTGCATATAAAGTACAAAACTGGTTAAGGATATTGCGGCAATGAGCTCGTTGGTATTCACATATTGAAAGCAGAAGAGACAAAAAGATAGAAAAATTTGGTTTTCAAGCTTTGGCCCATGGATAGTGACTAAGTCAATTAGGATTATTTGTTTCTAAAATAATATTAAGAATTTGCATACTTACTTATAGAGAGGGAAAATAGATAAATATGATTAAAAAAACTTAGAAATGATATCACTTCAAAAATGTTGCAAAATAATCCTTCGGATTATAAATCGATTATCAATAAATCTTTAAGTTTTTTTATTTTTTTTTTTTTTTTTTTATTTTATGTTTAGTTCCTCTAGACTTCCCTCTATTTTTTTCTGTAAGATAAAAGTTTCCCACACATGCACCTTCTAGACCCTCTTAGCTCTACTCCCAAAAACATCTTAAAATCTTCGATCTCTAATATGCTACTACTCCACACATTGCAAACTGTATGGGACCTTGTTGCCAGACAACTTCATTTTAGTTTATCCTTTGGAACTGCTTTACATCGAATCCTTCACCGTTATCAAGTTATATTTATTTAAAAACTTTTTACAACCAATTTTTAAGACTTTCTTTGCTGTTACTTCAAAAATTTAGGATTCAGCAGAAAACCGTCTATAAAAATTAAATTCCGCACTGCTTGCAGTTATAAAGTCGACTTGTTTATCTTGTTTTTGCCCTCTTGGAAAATTAAAATGGGCTGTCATGTCAAATTGTTAGACAACCGTGGCAAGCAACACAACGAAATCCACCCCAACCCACCGAAAATTCTCTCGAATCTCGCGCACTTCTTGCCGCTACATAAAGAAAGCTTGTAGTCTCGTAAGCTTGTTGGCGTGTTAGTGCCAACTTTTTAATGAAAAATACGCTAACCAAAACAACTGTAATAAACACGAAACAACAACAAAAAACCGGCATAGATGAGATACTGCCTGCAAGCAGCAACAAAGCAAGTGCCACACGAAGGGAAGGTGAAGGTGAAGTGAGCGAAACAAATTTGGAGTATCGTCGTGTTGGCACTCGCTAATATGAAAGCAAACAAACAACAAAGCAAATATACACATGTGTCTACATAAAAAGATATAGGCTTCGCCACTACACACACACACACACATACTCCACATGTCTACCTGCAGAGTGAAAATAAATTTCAAAAATGTATGTAAATATGTGCTTAAGGAAAAAGTTTGCCAATGCGCCAACATTACCGCCAACAGCAGGAGCCAACACAATCGCGCCACCAACAACAATAGAAGCAAGGCTTTCACATTTTTTGTTATTGTTCGTTCGGTTTTATGAGACAAGCGGGCAAATAAATTTCCTTTTCTATTTCCACAGTTTTCTCCAGCACACATGAAGGTCTACAGTCGTTAGTACATATAGTATGTGTGTGCTTAAGAGTCTTGTAGAGATGTGGATTGGTATGTATGCGTTCCTAACAACAAACAATGGTGCACGAAATAAACTTTTTCGAAAGGCTTAACATAATAGAGATCGTGAAAAATTCAACTTTGATAATATTGTCATCAGATTGGAAATGAATATTTCGTAAACAAAATATCAAGGAACACGTTTCAAGTATGAGAAAAAACTGAACTTATCATATACAAAGCCTGATTAGGGAACACTTTTTGAAGTAGCACTTCCACGAATTATAGAAAGGTTTCTGTTTAATCTATTGGGATTGGTATATGCGCGATAAATATGTAGCTATGTAATCGTGGACTGGATAGGGTATAAACAGAGAACTTCAAGCACAAACCCATTTTTCATAGTCGAATAATTTAAGGTCATTTCAAGGCCCTCAAACTTCAAAAAGACTTGCAAGTTTGGCTCAGAAAATTAGTAAACAGAGATCGAAGGTCCCAAAATTCTAAATCTTAAGTTAAAATCCAAATCAAATAGTACCCAAATTCAAAATTACCAAAGCAAGAACAGCCATAATAAAACTACACAACTATTTCAAAAAAAAAAACATAAATACTTATACTTATACATAATTTGGAAATGTAAAAAGTGCTTTAATTTATTAAGGTAGAGTAGTCTGGTAACGTTGGTTCAAAAAATCGCAAAATATTTGTTTGCTTAATTTGAAAGTACAATGTCTTGAGAATATACCGTGATATTTCGGGATCTATAACGAATTGTTGAAATTTAAATGCGTTTTTCTCAAAACATTGTTTTTCTGGTCGGCCCGGCTCCTAACTTTTTTTCTACTGAACCGATTTTAACAGGCTGTTCTACACACTTATAGTTCTCGTCGGAACTAGCGAGAATTTTTTCACGCCTAACTTTTTATTTTACAACTCTTTCTTTGCTAAAATAAAAGGACTTTTTTTTCAAAGTCCGCCATTTTGTTATTTACCCTTGAAATTTAACTTCAGTAGTTCTGACCAGAATGACATGTCTATAGATTAAAAATAAACAAGAATATTTGATTTCAGATAACATCCAGAGCCAAAATCACCCGGGCCTCCCACGTCTATTTTTTTGTATTAGGTTCCAACTTCGAGTGACAATAATAGGAGTAATAAAGTATTAAAATTTTTCAAATACATTTTTTTTTATATTTTCAATACGTATATCTAAATAAAAACACCCTAAATATTCAAGATAATTCATTTTTATTTTCCTATAAAAATCCACCCTCCAAAAATGTCTGAAAAAAGCATAAATTACCAGACTACTACTTTAAGGACGTTCAACTAATCTATACGAATTTTTTGAAAACATGTTTCGCATATGAAGCTCCCTTGTAGCAACCAAAGAATTTTCGTCGAAACTTGTGTTAACCCAAACGGCATATGAGGTGATTTGGTGACTCAGAACTCCTTCCATTTATGATATATGCATATACATACGCATACAAGGACTATGGACAATTTGTACTCCTGCTTTCTTCGAACTCACCTTTACCTTTATTTTTCCAGTATGTTGTTGTGTTTTGAAAACTTTGCCGATTGCATTGTGTTGAACATAATTATTAATTAGGTTGACAAATATTTGCACACGATATTAATAAAAAGCAGAAAATGTTCTGTGTTAGTAAAACGGGAAATGAAAGGACGAATGTGTGACTTTGAGAGTGAAAGGAAGTTTTCGTACGAAATACGGACAGGATATTCACTAATACTCAAAAGTAATACCATACATAGAATACTAAGGGGTGTAGTACACGGGCACATAAAGGTGGTGAAATGAATGGTTATTTGAAGTGAGCGTTTGTGGAGCGCTTGTTCGTCGTTATTGTTGTTTTCAGCGCTAGTGTGGATAGGAGTTTCAAATCTGTTTTGTTGTTTTTATGTGTGCTCGCACATTGCCAGTCAACTTCGCAGGCTGGACAGCTGGTGACAGCAGCTACGAAGGCGCCTTACACGCACCTTTAGTTTCGGTTCGCAAAGTTCGCAGGGTTTACGTGTTGGCAGTTGGGGAAACTTTATTGCAGTGATATGCCTGTTTGGTCATAAAATTTAACACATGTTTGTATATATGTGGGCCCTGTTTGATAGGGTGGTGCTTTAGAAATAGGTATATGAGGATATGACATGAGGAACTACTTATATACATACATATATGAAGGCCATATCTAAAAATCTAAATATTCAGGTGTATACTTATTTATTTAAAAAAGTATTCTAAATTTTTCGAATAAAAAACTTTCTTGAACAAAAAATAAAAGTTCAACTTTTCCTTGTTTTATAGTGTTCAGAATCTGCTTTAAGTAAAAAGTATAAACGTAGAGCTTATAATTATTTTTTTTTTCAAAATTAGTATCTCTCCTCAAATGTACATTAGAGCGGGTCGATTTGCAGGGAACCAAACAAAAACGAACACATCGGGCATGCGGTAAATGTTCTTCAGATCTTGCTGAATAACTTTACCTAGAAGATTATGGGTCTTACTCCGTTTCGCGCAAGCGATTATGAATCCGAATGGGATTCTAAAAATTTGTTCGAAAGTTTTTGAGATATCCTAAGAAAATTGATCATTTGTCGGAATCGGCAAGATTGGGCAACTATATCATATATCTCCCACACAACCGTTTGCTCAGATTTTTTAAACTTTGCTTAAAATCTCTTTCTCAAAACCGATTTTAGATCCATAGTCTCTTATGGTTATTTGTTTAGAATGATCCGTAGAACATTTGTCGCATACACGACTTTATAGTAAAAAAAATCGACCCACTCTATTATACATACATATTTATATATATTATATTATTTATTTTATATTCAGGCGTAAATCTATGTATGCCCATAAAGTAGATGAAGCTCGTGCCGGTGCGACATTTGTTGGCAAAAGTTTTAAGCCTTTGGGGATTTATGTGCCAGCACGCGCTTATATGCTATATGTGCATACATAAATTTATAAATATATTGTGATATAAATGTCTTTTGTATACAATTTCATGGTCATGTATGGCATCATGTTAGGTATATTTTTTGTATAGCCTGAAATGAGAGTTGAATCAATAATTGGGAAAGGTGGAGAAAATAAACTTTTTAGGCTTTTGAGATGAATATGGAGAAGATGTATACAGAGAACATGTTGCTTCATTTCTTTAATATTGATCACAGATTTTTGTTAAATTTTCTGTATATTTTTGACATTGTAAAAATTTGATCCGAAGAAGTTTATGAAACTTATCTCTTTTTTTTAAAGTATTTTCAATTTTTTATGCATTTTAAAATCCATTAAAATTCTCGGAGACTACTCATTATTTATTATCTTCCTCTTCTAGCTTAAAAAGATGACATTAAAGCACGAATTTCTAAAATTCTTCGACAAGCTCTATAGATAAAGGTCAGGTTAGGTTAATCTGGTAGGCCATAATATATCAGTTTTGGTTCTTTGCGATACCAGATGGAGTTCAGTAACCAAGTTCATGAGGAATAGTCATCTTTTAGAATGCTTGTGTTTGACTCGAATTTAAAAAGACTCTGCGGCCTCACTATCGTTACTTCCTCCAGCGTAACACACCATGGAGACCCACATGCTTACAGCGTAGTCTCACCAATGCGGGACAAGTGCACAAGAGATGCTCCAATGTTGTCCTGATTCCTTGCTCCAGATATTTTCTGCAGTCTTCTCGATGTATACATATGAAAGATCTATATTGAATATTAATGAATTTCATAGAAGTGCCCTTTTCATGGAGACATAGACTTGAACATTCGGCTTTACCGATGGAAGAGCACCCGTCATCAGGAAAACAATTATGTTATCTAAGATTTCCCCTTGAATTCAATAGCATCAAAGACTCAACACTATTCAGCAATTATGCCCACTTTATCTTCTACAAAACCAAATATTTCCACGAACACCTAACTTGTAGCCAATCTGTACAGGGTAGCATTATTTCACACTAAATTTGTTTCAAAATTTTTTGTCAAAAAATAAAAGCTTAAATATTACCTAACTCTCTATCTGCTCAGAAAGCTGAATTCAGGAAGACTCAACAGCATCAGGTCAATGGCAAAGGCTGTGTAATTCAGAAGAGACTTCAAATGTCTAATTAAACTGATAAAACTCAAAAGACTAAAAAGACAAATTTTAGTATAAACACAACACAGTATAAAAAAATATTCTCTTCCTTCGCCAAAAATTAACTGTGCAGTTGTTTGGTGGGGCACGAGTCGCGAGCTGTGAAAAATTTAATAAACTCCAATCGCACACGTTTCAGCTAAACATTCAAAAAACTAAAGCGACTCGAAGGAGTTCGGCGTATCGCCGGCTGCCACTGACGGCTGTTGCTGCTGCTGACGCAATTCAGCAAAGGCGAAATTAAATTACAACAATTCCCTCGGCAAAATTATAATCAGACTTTTTGTTATATATTTGTGTCGCCTGCTTGCGTCTTCTAAACGCAGTGTCTTTTCTTGCTTACGCATTTATTTTCTTTCTCTTTGTAAACTTTTTTTAAGTTTTTTCTTGCTTCAACGACGGGCATGACCTTTCTCGCTTTTGCGATTTGCTTTTTTATCACCAGCTTAAACGCAGATGTGCTGCTTGCTGAAGTTCCTGACTGTGTGCCGGCTTTCTTTTGCAGCAATTCCACTGTCTTTTGCTGGAATCCTTTTCTATCTTTTTTGAGATTTTATACTTTATATACTACATATACTTCTATAGTTATATACCACCGAGCAGAGAACATATGGCACTGACTAGGTGCAACAGTTCATAGCTAAAAGGCTCAGTCTTGTGCGTTTGCAAGTTAAATATGAGGGTGGTCCTTATGAAGTGTTTGAATTCGAGTTTCTGGTATTCGATTAAGCGACTAATCGGTTAGGTTATTATTCGCCAGTATTCGAATAATTATATCCGCTTTGTAGTATTCGAATAGTCGTAAGTCGTAGACTCTTCGATTAACCGCTCATTTGCGACTATTTGAGCGACTATCGCCAAAGAATGACTATTCAAATAGTACTAACCGATTAGTAACCATCCGAGAGGTTACAAACCGGTTAGTCGAATAATCTATTTCAGGTTATCCAAATAATCTTAAAAGTCCTTCTTCGAAATCTCTTTTGGTTTACGTTAATAATTTACTAAAGTATGAATAAATGGAGATGAAAGACTCGGAGCGAGCATATGTGGTGACGGCTGAGACGCATAAAAAAATTAAGTTCTCAAAAAAATTGGAATATTTCCTTATCGGAATTAGCCAGTAACCTATCGTGTTATATAACGCTGCCAATATTTTTTTTTTTTTATTATTTGAGTCTCCTGCACTTCTTGTCGCTATGCAAATTTTATTTATTTAAATAGGCACTTAGACAATTTTCTTGATTAATTTAAATACAATTTTTCGCATCGCTTATGGCAGACGATTTTCCTGGCTTCGCCTCCTTACCTTAGCGTCTTAATAATTTAAGTTGAATTTTTAAGCCCAAAGCGGAGAAGCAGTGTACAGTGGAACTCCACACCAAACTTCCTTGGCTGTCTTCAGCCTTTCGTTTGTTCGTTTCTCACACAACTTTTCTTACGTCAGTTTATTTATATATAATATATAGTATATATAAATATAAATATATAGTATATGTGCTGGCATTTGTGTGTATGCGCTATCATACAATTTGTGTAATAGCATTCTTCAGATTATTGCATTTTTCTTTTGCTCAGCAACAATTTCACAATTTTAACGAAATTTATAAAATTTCATGTATTTCTCTTTTCTTTGCAGGTAAGCAGGCAGCCAAAGCGCTAACAAAAACACGAAAAATATGTGCCCTTTGGCGCGTATCTGCTAGGTGGGTGCGCTCATGCCGCCAGGGCGTATACGTAACACAAGAAAATGCGCTTGTTTATATGTAGTAGTTGTAGCCGAACGCACACATAATCCGCCAGTGAAGATAAGTATCTGCACACAAAAATACATTTCCTCCAGACATAAACTTAATGATGTTGCTTTGTTGCGCGAAAAGATAATTTTGTTACATTTCGTTTATTTTGTTTTTATTTTCTTAATTTTTTTTCCTTTTGATATTTCATTTTCCCTTTTCCTTAAATTAATATATATATTTATTTGTGTATAAGCGCAGCGCATTGCTCGCAGCGACAAAAGTTGTTTTTTCGCTCGCACAAAGTAAGAAATTATTATTTTGTAGGGAAAATGGAAAATGGAATTTTCGTCTTCGCAACAAAGTAATTTCATGCTTGAGACACATTGCTGCAGAAATTAAGTTGGCAAAGTAACTAGAAACAATGGCTCACATAAGCTAAAGCGTTGCTGGCGGATAATCAGTTCTAAAAACAATATGTAGCTTCGGTTCGATAAGTGAGCTTGCAGCAGTCGGTTTAATGAGCTCGTAATTGCAATCGCTTAATTTCGTCGAAGAAAAAATGAATTGAGATTTTTCACGCGCTTCAGAGATAGCCACTGAGTTAAAGCAGATACATATGGGAACATATGTGATTCCACGAGTAAATACCAAAGAAAAAATTTGAAATTATTTTAAAAATATTTATAAAAAGCTTTCATTCAACCAAGTTTTATGAAAACTATACAAACTAGTGTTCTGGAAAATTAATAGCACTCGATTATGACATCAAAAAAATCAGAAATTAGTTAACTGATAAAATTTCCGTAGCCCACCAACCGCATATTTTCAAGTTAACTCAAAACTGAAAATATTTCTGGTAGATTTCTACTAAAGCTCTTGGTATTCGACTAACTGTCTAACCAGTTTAACCGGATGGCGCATTATTCGATTAATATTATTCGGTTTGCAGTATCCGGATAGCCGTAAGTTTTCGAATATTCGGTTAACCGCACATTTGTGATTATCCGGTTAACCGTTCGTACGCTCACAATTGACATTTCCACAAATTTTAAACAAGCAAAAATTAATATTCATTTTTTAGATACTCGCGGTAGAACAACTATTCGAATAGCTGCAATGTTTAAGGTATTAAACGCTTAATTTTCATACTAAAGGTTACAAACCGATTATTCGAGTCATCTGATTTCTGGTTATTCGATTATTTGTAAGAATTCTAGTTGTAATTCTATAATATGACAAATGTGTTAAGAAACAAGAAAAAACGTTAACTTCGGTTTCACCGAAGCTAAATACCCTTCACAGGTGCATTTCTGTTAGTAACTATGTGTCCAGTTTGTATGGAAGCTATATGCTATAGTAACCCGTTCTGGACAAGTTTTTTAGAGATTACACTGTTGCCTTAAAAAATAATATATACCAAATTTCGTAAATATATCTTGTCAAATGTGAAAGTTGTCCATACAAGAACTTGATTCCGATCGTTCAGTTTGTATGGCGGCTATATGCTATAGTTAACCGATCTGAACAATTTCTTCGGAGATTACACTGTTGCCTTAAAAAATAATATATACCAAATTTCGTAAATATATCTTGTCAAATGCGAAAGTTTTCCATATGAGAACTTGTTTCCGATCGTTCAGTTTATATGGCAGCTATATGTTATAGTGGTCCAATATCGGCCGTTCCGTCAAATGAGCAGCTTCTTGAAGAGAAAATGACGTTTGCAAAATTTCAAAAGGATATCTTAAAAACTGAGGGACTAGTTCGTATATATACAGACAGACGGACAGACAGACGGACATGGCTAAATCGACTCAGCTCAACATACTGATCATTTATATATATACTTTATAGGGTCTCCGACGCTTCCTTCTGGGTGTTACAAACTTCGTGACAAACTTAATATACCCTGTTCAGGGTATAAAAATGTTTCGAAATATCAGAAACTCGGCGAATATTTGTTCAATCATCATCTGAAAAATATGTATTAACTGAAATTTTTACCGAAATGTATTTATATATATATATTTTTTTTTTCTATTAATAAAGCTTCAAAACAACTAATAGTCAGAATAAATTTTTTGTGTACCATGAACCACCTCACATTATGAGCAGCTTTAAATATAGAAAAAAAAAATTTAAAAAGGTTGAAAAAAAAAACAAAAAATTAAGCAAAAAAAAATATTTTCTGCAATGCACAGCAATCTGTCCACTCTCTAATCTATATAATTGCTTAATTTGCCAAAATTTGCAACATTTATTTGTTTTTTCGCGAAAAAGTCGTGATTGCGCGCAATTATTTGCCTACCGACAAAGCACTTTGCGAGAGCTTACTTTAAAATATATTTGCATTTCATGCCGTTTTAGCTAAACAATAGATACTTCATAAAGTGTAAAGCTAAATTGAGCAAGTAATTATTCGAAAAGCTGTAAAAACGCTCGCCTCACGCCAACAAAAAGCACTTGGAAAAGCGTTTGAAACTAAAATTTTCGCCTTTGCAAGCAAAGCGCCGATTTTGTTATTATTTTTGCTGCACTTTTTATTTACAAACACATTTCATTTGTTTTGTAGCCGCTTTTGTTATGCCTTATTGAACGGCAAAGGTGTTGCTTGCCACTTTGCTTTCTTTGTTTTGCATCCGTACAAGCTGCGCGGCTTTTGTTCAACCAGTTTGGTTTTTAAGTGCTTTGCAATTTTTCGCCAAGCTTTTCACACAAAAAACACGAAAATAAATATTTGCAGATTTCGTGTGCTGGCGCTGCCGCGGCATGCCTATATAGGCACATAAATTATGTCACGATCAAGACAAAACGGTACGCTGAAAATGGTGCCTCTCAATTCTTGTGATTTTTCTTCACACTTATGAGCAAATAAGTATATACATACATATACCATATACATATATATAAATGTAAGTGTTAAAGGTATATAATTTATACGTACAAGTATCTCAATGCTTATATATACGGCATGTGAAACTTTCGTTGAAGTCAAAAAGAGAAGTAAAAGGTTTTTTTAAAAAAGGGTTAAATCAATTCGTATTAAAAAAGGAAAGTAAGGCAATAGTGAGAGTATTGGAATCAGCCTGAAAAACTAACCAATTAAAGTTTTCGAACTCCTATATATAGTTTAGATATTTATGCTTATATAATATCGTTTATATAATCCCAACTACCTCAACCAAGATAAAGTAAAGTTATCAGGTTACAACGGTTTACGGTTTTCAAAAAATATATTTTTTTATCGTCTTATTGAACTCCATTACACTTCTAGAATATTGCCCTAAATTTTCAAGTTGAATCGTGTAATAGTTTCGAAGATACCACCCTGAGAACATGTGCGTTCGAGGCTAGCTGGGCTAAGTGCGCCGTCTTTAAACGCGTTCTTCTGGAGACTGTCTGTTTGAAGTCAGTTGGCAAGATTCCTCAACTGCTCAATCGACCTTTATGAAATTTTACCAACGGTTCTTTCAGAATTTTTTTCTTAATAGTGTATGCTTGCAACACCAAAAAAATTCGAATAAAATATTTAATTTTTATATGAGAAAAAAATGTTGAAAAAGGGCTGATTTTTACGCGAGGAAACCCATGTAACTACTTCCGAGAGAGTTATTCCCATTAGGACGGATCTAAGCACTTACTTTTATCCAGAATTACTACACACTTGATACTTTGTTTTAGGCGGAAACTCGAGACCAACTATCTAGACTTATTTTGAAAGGCCAGTACCGTATACCATATCATGGATCACCAATGGTTCATAACCAATATTTCGATATAAAATATTACATTTAAACAGGGTTTTCAAAAATATTATTATTTCAAGCTAAGAGTAGTCATAAATTTCAGTGGATGACTAGAATTTGCTTTGCTTCGAGCCAAAACTTTCAATTTAAAATTCAGGAAGATTTTTCCTTTTTCTAAAAGGTAATAGTAATCATTTTCGATTGACAAAACCTGAAGAGTGGCGAATCGAACAAGCAACTCGCATAAATCCAGCAAACTGATAAAATAACGGCTTAGAATTTGAAGATATTCTATTACCTTAATTAAATTAGTTAACTTTAGTACAGTCAAATATTGGCGATTTCGCGAACTTATTTGAATACCACCCTCCTTCATAAGCTTTACAACTCCGCCACTGTCAACTGGCTTATTTCCTCGTTACAACTATTTCTACGGCACGCCAATTCCTATTAATTCACTCCGATTTGGCGGCTGCGTTGCACCCACCGAGCCATAAAATAAATCTAAAAATATAATGTTGATAATATTTTATTTATTTATGTTGCGGCATAGGCAGTATTTTCAATTTATCGGTAAGTGGCAGCAGACACCGAAAATTATGTGCGCACAAAGGCTTGAGAAAATGCGCCAAAAATTTGCATGAAATTTTCCGCTAAAAAATGTGCACAGTTGCACGCCAGTCGCTGTTGCTGGTGTTGATTATTTGCATTTGAGCAATTTGTTGCTGTTGTTGTTGCGCCAGCATTATCGCTTATTTTGGTAATTCGCGGCGACACAAATGCGACAGAAAATGCAATTTATGCAGATTCAACGCCATATTTGTTTATGTTGAATGGCTGGTGTGCGTGTGTGTGTGTGCTTGCCACGTAATTTTGCTTGCCGCTGACCGGCAGTTCTACACAGTACGTTCAACAGTTTTGCAGTGATTGTTATTATGCAAAAACTGCTAGCTATATACGTCATATATATATTATAATATATATAACTCAAATGTATATAACTTAACTATTACTTTATAACTGTATATGCACTTATCTGCATGTATGTATGTTGCTTGTCAGCGGTTCTGTATTTGTCGCCTTTGCGGTTTCTCTATCATTAGGTAATAACATGCCACATTACGCAAGTTTGCAAACAATTTCGTTTCTTGTCCGTGCTTGGGCGACACATTTGTGCAGCTCGAGCCGCCAGCTGGGCACTTGTGCAACTGCTTAGGTCGCTTGTACGGCTTCCGCTGTGCTTGCCACACAATCTGTTCACATGGGCGCAGTGAAACCTTTAACCCCAGCGGCGTATGTCACACTATTTTGTGCAGTTAATTATTTTGCGGCGTTATTGTTGTCGCCACGCCCCTTTTGGTACATTATTGCATCAATCAACAGCATAAAATATTTATTATTGACCATATGTTCGGTTAACTGCAATGAAAATTTGAATTAAAATAATAGAAAGCAAAAGTGGCCTCATAATAATTAATGTTCTTGGAAAAGAAGGAAAATGTTCTAGAAGTGGATCACTAAATTAATTTCCAACTTTTTTTTAATAAGTTGAGTGGATGAAATTATAGAAATGTGTCTTTAATTGGGATCCTTGTGGTCTCTGTCGCTTGTTTCAACCAAGAAAGCTTACCTAACCTGACCTGATCAGTTGACAATTAATAATACCACATTTTTCTTTGTGCTAAGTTATTGTTGTTGTTGTTTTTGTAACGGTTATCTACTCCCTGTTAGAGTAGTAAGGTTCAGATAAGTTCCCATTGACGTCACTCAACGCTATGCCAAGGAAACGTAATTTTTGACGGGGTCGGACCATAAGGAGAAGGGGTATTTTTATATTAAGAGAAAGCGAGAGCAAAGAAGATATTTAACGATATTTAATCAGTTTTAAATGTCTCAATTTTGTCATAATTAGATTTGCTGATTCACTGATAGCTTTCCATTTTACAGACTAGCACATAAGTACAGACAAATTTTTTATCGTGATACTACCTCCAAGTGTGGTTTTCAGCTTTTCCATAATACTTGAAAATCGAGGGCAATGAAAGAATGCTATTCAGCGTCTTCTTTACACTCTCTACACGTCGGTCAGTTCGGACTATTGTCATTATTGAATCTGCAAAATGGGTTCTGAAAGCACTTATCACGAGGGATGGGGAATTATAATGCAAGCTGGGCATGTAAAGAGGTTTTAGAATCATACCGGAACTCGTTGCATATTGATATTTTGGGGTCGATTCTGGATAAGTAGGAATTTAACCTGCTATAGTATCTAGAACGAAGGGTCACTCTCGATTCTCGCGGCAACTCGAGCTCGTCGCTGTAATTGGTGGTGTCGGTCCCACAATTCCCACGACAGCCGGCTTAATGTTATCGAAATAGACCCGGATTTTATTCTGACGGGTTCGGCTTTTTCAGAGATTTAATATCGTTTGGATCGGTAAGCTTAAGGGGTTAGGGGTAGTCAGAGGCACGAAAAAATGAGAGTTTTCAGTATTTTTGTTTTGCTACCGAATCATGTTATTTTACAAAAGTAGTTATATGGCATTATTACAGGATGTGTCGACTTGCAGGCACGAAATTTTCAAAAAAAAATAAAAATTTAATTTCCGAAGTTATAGGTGTTTGTGTTGACCCTGTTCCAAAAAAAAGGTACTAGCGGTGACATGCATAAATCATTCGAGATTCATCTAAAAAATTAGTTTTATAAATAGATAATCTCGGGCCTGATCGAAGGATCTTTCTTATTTCTCGAATAACTCAAAAATTAATTGTCGGATAAAATTTTCAGGGAATATTTTTAAGATATTACACTTAACGAAAATGCAAAAAAAAAAATTTTTTTGAAAATTCTAATAACCCCTAACCCGTTAAGACTGTGCTAAGTATTATCATGCTGTGGTTGCGAGCTTCTGAGCTTAACATCTCTCGGAACCTCGACTCAGCTACTTATTAAAGTTTAATGAAATTTAAACTAACGCACTAATTTATATACATATGTAACATCTTATTCAGGGAATGCGCGAAGCAAACTCATGTTTTAAAACGCTGAAGATCCCAGAAAATTATTTCGTATGCTTTAATAGTGAATGCTTTACCAAAACCAAAGTTCAAATAAATAATCTGAAGGGGTGTTACACCCCTATATATCATTTTAGCACACCTCACTAGTATTCTAAGCTTTTTGTTAAGTTTCAGGGTAGCCGTCTATACCAAATATCTATTAAAAATAAACGAATATGGATTCTTAATCACCCTGGTTTTAGCGCGAGACTAAATTTTCTAGAAATATGGTAAAGATGCTTACTTTTTCAGTACTTAGAGTTAACACTTGCCCAAAACTAATATCAGAAGACCACTAGTCACAAGAGAAGTCAAGCGCAAATAGTCCAAATAAAGCAGCAGAGCAGTTAGCGGTCTTTTCAATTTTATATCAATATATTTCGAAACTCACGTGACGCAATCTAATTAAGATCATCCCCAACATCCTTAGACGGCTGTGAAACATGCGAGTATGTCCAGCATTATGTGATAAGTACATGTAAGCCTCAATGTATTTTAATGAAGCAACTTCTTTGAGCAGCAAATGCACAGCTATACTACCGCTTGACCAGTGGGTGCCAAATTACAAAGGCAAATGTTTTCAATGACTTTCTCATAAAACACAATCGCCAACTCACACCTTCGCAAACATTCCACACACGATCCGGTGTTCACTTGAAACAAAAGTGTTCAACAACCAAAGAGGTTTTTTGAAATGAGATGCTGCCGCCACCGGTAAGGGTGCAGTGGCTGTCGCTGACTGCAATTTAAGCTTCTACTGTCAGACGATAAAAACAGAGACCGTTGCGACGAAAGCGAGATGTGGCGTAATAGACGATGGTCAAAAACTGCGCTCAATCGACTGTCTGTGTAACAAGATAAGCTTTTCGTACGAACAAACGGATGAGCAGAAAAAGTGTGGCTAAGTGCAACCAGGCAATGCGACCACTACGAGAGTTGACATGTTGAGCTACGAATAATAAGCGAGTCCTGTTTGCACACTCATTCTCATACTCAGCCGCAATTCCATTAACTTTTATAGTCTTCGTCCACTTGCTACATTTCCTCAGCTGAACGCTTACAAACGCCAGGAGAAAGGTGGCATTATTGTTTGGTGTGACTGCGAAGAGTGCTCGTGGGTGGAGATGGTGTCGCAGTGTTGCAATTTAATTTCGAATTTGAATTCCGGTATTTATTGCGACGGATGCTGTAAGTTGCAAAGGGAGTATGAGCGCTCACAGTCAATGATTGTAAAATACAACAGCGCTTGCAACCGACCATAGGAGGGGTACAAAAAACATCAATGCCGTCAGCAACATGCCAAACCAAAACAAAAATGAAGGAAAGAGCTATAAAGTGATATTCGAAGTCACCTGAATCGATGGAAATTCGTAAAGATATGGCAACATTGTTGCACGCTGTGGAGGTGCAAGCTTCGCAAATGACGCAAACGCTAGAACAATTGCGGGTTGGTCGGGGTTTGGCTTCGGCTTCATTGCTACAATTCACTTATGCGCGCACACAGGTGCAAAAAGGTGTATGCATGTGTGTTTGCCACACACGAGCGTGGAAGACAAGTATGCACATTGATAACTATGTGGCAAGTCAATGCAGCTGGCGCTGAAGGACACAACAGCAGCAACTGCTGGAACAGCTACAGCAACAACTGCGCCGTGCCGCACCGTTGCACACGTTGAATATATCGCCTCATTGATGGCATTAACAACGACAAGGAAATTTGACTCCTTCAACGTGTTGCCACACACTTCAATGCGCTCCCTGGTCCCCACCCAGCACTTCCACATCTTAATGTTCGCCATTCATGCGCTCGCTTTGGACCTGGCGAGCACTTTTTAATTCCATATCGAAGTACTCGTCGGTGTCCATGTATACCCCCTTCGCCTCCTTCAGCAGCTCTTGCATTGGCTATGTGTTGTTGTGTCTGTTTTGAATTGTACCTCTGTTGTTCCGCTGCTTCTTGTGTGTGCTTCGCTCTTCGCTTTGCATTCGGCTCTGGCTTTTGTTCATTTCCTGGAATGTCTCAGTGTTTTGGCATTTAAACTGATTAAATTCACACACCGTAAAACCGCAAACACACCGTTTCAACCGAAAAACTTTGTTTACGTCCAACTGCACACTCCGCAACGCTGCGGACAGACAATGCCAGCTGAGCTGGAAGGAGCAGGTGTGGTGCTGGGGGTTTTCGGTTTGCTGGCCAGTGTGTAATTGCATGGGCTGGTTGGGTGAGGTCGAAAGGGTTTGACAATTAAACACAAAACTTAATTTTGTACAACAAGGAAAGCCAGAAAAGGTTGTATGGTAATCAGTTTTGCGGTTTATGGACGGAATGAGACAGCTTAAAGACCCCTACTAACGCAATTTAATAAGAGAGTTAAGTGCGTTTGTGATTATATGTTGAATTATAAATCTTTATATTTTATGTAAAATTTCCAAACTGCTTACTGAGTTGACCAATTGCAATGAGTTAAATAGATTACAATTATTTTACTATCTGGAAGCCTGCTATATATTATTCAGCATATTTTAGCCACTCGTTATTAATCTTTAAATAATTACAGGATTTTTCAAATAATCGCCAGTCCAGTGATTTCATTGTTAACATTAAGGTTAAACTAGTGAGATGAGGGCCAAGTTTTAAGAATCTTTCGAGAACTTCTTCTGCAGTCACTTCAATGTCATGACACGTGTGCAGCAACGCCAAGTCGATCAATCTATCTTGGAGCATATTCATCCTCAGCTACATTTTCATGGGGCGAAGTGTCGGAAAAGAAAGTTCAGAGTTCGCATTAGTCACGGGAAGTGTGCGGAATATGCGAAGAAAACTACGAATTATGGGGTATAGGTCTACATATGGGGACAGTTCATAATCGTTTACAATCGATAACTTGATGTCTTTTGACTTTTGCTTCTACCCCCAATGGCACTGCCAGTGATCAAGTTCACCTTCGAGCTTCAAACGTCACACGACGTTGTGATTATTCAAAAGGCCTTTGAATCTATCTATCAAGCAGTCAATAAGAGGAATGTACACTGAGACCCTGTAATATTCTTCTCAAGTTGTCACGTAGAAATTTTCGTGTTTTGCTTGTCGTGCTTTCGTGTCTGAATAAATGATCGAAAATGTTTCTCAGCTTTTTGTCCTCAATTTCGAAACATCACAAGCAGCATATTTATCATATTTGATGCCTTGCCAGATCGATCGATTCTTTCCGAAAAAATTTCTCCCATTTCCCCTCTCTGAATCCGCCACCGTTTGAGCTCTATCTTGTCAGGGCATCACTTCAAACTCGCCAGCTGCCTGAAGGAGACTTTGTAAAGCTCCTAGGTTAGTCGAAGTAATATGACATCTTATCAGGATCATTATACCGATAGTCAGACAAACAATAAAAGCGTATGTGTTTTGGTGTCTCTGCCGCATTGTTGCAGATGCATCAAAGATCTTTAGGACAGTATCTCAATTCGGGCAGATGACACCATAACCAGTAGTGATCCTTATAAAATCCTACCACCTCTTTTGGCTTGTCTTTGGAGAAACCAGTAGCGATTCCTTCAAGCCCACTTTCTTCCCACAGCAACTTTCGCAGTGTATGAGGGCTCACAGCGAACAAAGGCTTCAGTGCTGCTGGTTTGACAACTTCTTTCTCTAGAAGGACGGCTTTTCATTGGCTATGTGTCAGGGATTCATGCTAATGATTTGTCAACATATTCTTCGTGGCAACCCTCTTAGGTACTATCTGCACTTCTATTGAAATATACTTTGAAAACTGCCTATGAACTTACAGTTTGGTGCGTGGTTCCACTATGGCCTATGAAAGGAAAATAAAAATCTTCTTCCGGACTTTATAGTGCATATAGGTTTTGAGTTTCTTTTCTTTAACAAAATTTCTATCTTTATAACAAGAAGCCTTCATCCCTTTGTCGGATCAAACTACTTTGAAGTTGTTTCATAGAAATGTACAGCAGAACACTGGAAAGAGAAAAAAAGTGGCTAAGGGTTTAACGATCTTATTTAAGGGAAACTCCCTGCAGCACTATATGTTCCCTGGGTCTACTTACGAAATATTTTCTCTTCTTTTTATTTAAACAAATTTGAAATAAATAGTAGTGAAACCGCCTTGAAATCATCTAAAAGGATTGAGTTGAGCACTTTGATAGAGTTTGGAATGAACCAGGATTGCTTAGTGTAAATAGAGAACTTAGCCGATCATTACTTTCAACACAGTGTCGTCTTAAGCAGGGCCACAAACAAACTGCGTACCAAATCTTTATCTAATCAGTAATCTCTATGAGTTCAGTCAGTTATCTTGGGATTTTACTTTTCCATAGACTAATTGATGGACCGTCGAAACAACATTCAGGGACAAAAGCTTTAACTTATACCATATACATATGCATATTACATATATGTAAAGGAAAATCCAACTATACGTCAACACATATCTATGAAAATATGAAAGTCGCTGATCATAACATCCGTTCTCTCCTGTCACATAGTCTTCTGTTATAAATTATGGCATGCTAAAAATAGACTGAGCGCTAGAAAGAAATGCAACAGAGCTGCCTTGCACTAAAAGTGTCTGCGCCATTACAATTTATGACAACAACTCCATTTGAGTAGACTGACCAACTCACCGACGCCGCACGCGGGAAGCACACTGCTATCTGCGGCAAGTGACTTACAAATATGGCAAATGCGTTTTGTGTAATAACTTGGCTATAAACGCATACATTACTGGTTAAGTACTACACCTGTATGTGTGTGTGTGTGTAGCGGAAAAGCAACACTGCAATGTCGAAATGATAGATAACATGGCTACAACAACAACAACTTGTTGCTAGTGACCAGTTTTATAAGTTTAGTCGCAAGTATGCACTTCTTGGCACTTGCAACAGCTGACGGATCACTTGCATGCCACACACGAACAATGGTAATGTGCATGTACGAGAGCACACATGGCTACGCACCGCCAAGCAACCGCTTTTACACGCATCTCTCGCAGACGTCTCATTAGTGTCAGCACTTTGCCACTGCCACAGCCGTAGTGGCCGCCGATGAAACTGGCCAGGCCAGACCAGGCAGTCGACCACCTTCACACATACATATCTACATATATCGTATATATGCTTGCTTGTGTGTTTATATGTATGTATTTCTGGCGTTCGTGCTCACTTGGCGCATGCTCGTTGTCGCGTGCAGCAGAACAGGTTCACTTTTACGAGCCTCACGCCGGAATAGACACTTTTATAATGTGCGTGTGTGTATCTGTGCGTGTACTTGCAGGCGCGCGTTAACTGACTTTATAATGCATTTTCAAGATTTCCAGTTTCCTTAAGCGGCGACTTAGTCTTCATACGTTTACAAGTTTATTGCAGTAATTTTATTTATTCGCGGAAAATTAATTTGTAAGCAACTAAATAATTATGTTTGCACGAGGGATTCGTAAGCATTCAATTATTTATTTAATTACTTTTTTTAGCAAATTATTTTCTTTGCGTTTTGAGGCGGAAGAATTCGCGGGAATTCGTTGTTCAAGAGGGCATAAATGGCAGCTGGTGCGCGAACTCTCTGTGGGGCCATTTGAAATTAGTTGTGCCCTCTGTCTTTCAGCTGCACACCCATAAAACTGACTCTGTCTGCTGGGTAATTTAAAATTGAGTAAACAAAATATATTTCTGAAATAATTATTATTAAATTAAATCATAAATATTTGTTTAAATTTTTTTGCAAACAGAATTTTTTATTAAAAACTAGTTAGTGAAAAGTCATTGACCTAACCAGTTGCTATATTGTACTTAAAATGTGGTTATTGTCGACACATTATATACTAACCCTGCCTTACCCAAATTATAACATTTAAAATCATAGACTTAAATCGGATGCTTTTGCATTTTTTGCATGACTGCGCATTTGAAATTAGCAAAATGTCAATGACATCTAAAAATGCGAAATGAAATTGCCTAGCTTATAACAACTAGCTTTTAATTAGAAAACGCCTACTATATGTATTTGTTTGGTCAACCGTAATATTATGTTTAATCGCTTAATTCCAAACTTGTCTAAGCGCTTTTTATTAAACTAAATCATTTCGATTGAATTAGATTACTTTTTTTTTGCTGATTTTTTACCGACACAATAGGCAACTATATTTATAAAGCGCGTTTTTGTGGGTGTGCAATTTTCATAGAAAAAAACTACCGAAACATTTTTAAAATTGTGAATATTTACTTAATTAATTAAAAACAATAATGGGATTTATAATTTGAACTGAACTTATAGCTTATTTTTATAAGCATAAGTCTATGTAATTTATGCATTGATTTTTTAAGAATGATGAACGTTTTCTATTGAATTACTAATCAGTTATTAGCTACAAAATTCGTGCCAATTTGAGCCAATTAGACACATTTTAGTATTCAAACGGCTAAAGTTTCCTACGTTAACTGATCTCCTTGGAAAAATATTCGACTTGGATTGACTGAGGTTTTGGAAAAGTTGTTACAGATGAAGCTGCGATCCTTTCACAGCTATTTCTAAACATCAATATATCTCATTTTATCACCAAATGACGGACAGATAAAGGAAACCCTATAGAAATATATTTTTATCATCAGCGTGAGAATTTGAGTTGATTTAGTAATATCCCTCTATCCGCCTCTTTTTATATAAGCGAAATAATTCCTCCGTTTTTGAGATATTGTTCTAAAAATTTTCACAAGTCCTTTTCTTCCGGATAATCTTCTCATTTGTCGAAGTCGCCGATATTAAACTATTACATCATATAGCTTCCATACGAACAAAAGGACCAAAAATAAGTACTTTAATAAACATTTTTTTATTTGAATAGCTTTCTTCAAAACCATTAACAAAGATTATTGCGCGAGCCAAAGCTATGATACCTAAAAACTTTTCGAGATCGGAATACTATAGTAAATAGTTGTGATGCAAGATGAACAACGAAAATCAAGCTTTTGGGGCGAAACATCTGTTTTTATATTTTTTTGTGTTTTTTATAGCGCAAACTGACCATCTCATCTGGTGAAAATCTTCATCAATTAGTTGCAGTTGCTTAATGAAAAAAATATAGTCGGCTAACTGGCTGGGCTTGCTTGTTACACGAGTTGTAACGTAGTTTATATTTAATTACTTTTACTGCGTGGTATGTATGTATACATATGCATATAGGAGTTTCCAATAAGTAGTCTATAGGTGTAATCACAACTTCTTGGAAGTCAATGAATGTTACAATTTCTTGAAATAATTGAATTTCCAAACTTTTCTCGCAATAATTCGGTTGTTGCATGGATCAAGGTCAACTTTTCTCAATTGCGGTCATAAAAAGTTGGTTATCACTATTGAAAGTAACAATGTCACCAGCTCCATTTCAAAAGGAGTACGAACTGATGCTTCCACCAGAGCAAAAATCACATCACACTGTCAATTAAGGTGAATGTGATGATTGTTCATGAATAATTTGTAGATTTTCATCGCAACAGAACAGCTAGTTTGGTTTATTTACTGCACCATACCGATGAAAGCAAGCTGCATCGGAAAAAATCATTATCGTTTTCAAGTCATTCTGAGGCAATTTCGACGCCTACGGTGGTTCAATGGCTTCAGTTCCAAGGCAAAATCAGCAAACATCACGACGTTTACGGCGATCCAATGGCTTTAGTTCTTGAATAAGAACAATTTTATATGGATGGAAGCCCAAATCCGATCTCACAATCCGCTATATTGTGATTTTTGGCGGTACCACTTCTTGAAAACGTCTTGGAATCGATAAGTTGCAGTCTTCAGCAACACTTGCCTAAACGGCAGCAATATTTTCATTACTTCGAGCGGGAGTTTGTCTTATTGGCACTTGAACATTATATAAAGAAAATGTGGGCTCGAAATTTTCAATAATTGGACGAATAGCGAGCACAGGTGGACGGTTATTACAATCATAAAATGGAAAAGTGCGTACGAAAATTGAATATTTTGTAAGCGTGGATTTTGATGACATTAAAATATATTGCTGCCTTAAGTTAGTAAAAAAACGATCACATGTTCTCGAGTTGAAGTACAATATAACCGAGTTATCCGCAGTTGTATCTACCTAGTGACTATTCAAAACATTTTCTGGTGTTTTTACAATTTTCTTCGATTCTTCCTACAGATTCCAAGTGCTTGCCACAAAAAGTTTCTGTTTTGATTCTCAGCGATTAGCTATCAATATTTATTTTTAGTGCGTTCTTGGTGCTCTAGTATTCCTGAAGTCCTTAGTAAAGTACGTAATTATACGACTAATTTGTCATGTATTTATTTCTCTAAGCGCTGACTTACTTGTTTCTTAGCCACCAGCATCGCATTATTGGCGCAGCGCATGCGCAGCTACTTAGCGATTCAGCGAGTGTAGCTCATTAAAATCGGCAAATAGCAACTCTGCGCAACAATGTACTAAAACTATAATATTCCGTCTGTGTTGACTTAAATAGTTCTGGGAAGCGTATGTGTGGCATCAAATTGAAATGTTAAACATTTGCCTGGAATCCCACCAATGACGCAACGATTAATGCTAGCCATTGCTGTCGGTGAGAAATGTGTGGAGCCTAGTTCTAGTCCCAAGAGAATGAAAAGAAGTGAAAACTTTAATTTATTCAAGTAAATACAAAAGAAACTGCGACAAATTGAGTTTAATGCCAGTGGTTGCCAGCAGATAAAAATAATTTTTATAAATGTAGCATAAGTAAGTGCACAATCTTTATAACATGTGGCAACTAGTAATGTTTGGTTGCTATTGGGTATATGGTGGCTATATTTTTCTTCTTCTTTCTCACTTCTGCCACACTTTTTTATTGACGCCATTAGAGACTTAGGTTATGTAATTAAGAACCTAATGGAATTGGAGAAGTTTCCGCGTCATTTTAGGAAGTCTATAAACATGAACTTTTGTCTCCCATTAGCAGAGCACTTTGGAGAAGTTCGAGTAGAAAGTTACAACAATAAAGCGCAGTCAATGCCGCAGCGGTGAGCGCGCGGAGTTTGGGTTGAAAGCAATTAAAATTGGAAAAACATAAAACAAGCTAAAAATTCGAAACATTTGAAGAAACCGACGCTATTGAAAGCTCACTACTCACATTGATGCCACAATGCTACCGTTGTAATTGTGGCCACAAAGACGCTTTAGCTGCTGGAATTTTCGTTATTTCAACTGCCTTCGCATACGATTTCTTATTTAATGTCTCGCTACTGCTGCTTAGCTTGATGTTTTTTGTGGTTTATTGTTGTTGTTGCTATCATGTATGCAGCGTATTTTGTTGTTGCATGCTTTTCGTTTGTTATCTGCCTGCTGCTGATGACTTGTCGTCGTCGAGTGCGCGCTGCCGCTACGTGATGTGCAGCGCTGATTATTATTATGATTTTCTTGTACTAGTTGTTGTTGTTGTTGCGCTGCCATTGCCACTAACTGGGCTTTTATGGCGCTTCAGTGCTTTTTCTTCTTAGCCGCCAACTGCTTATCTCAATTACCGCCGTTGATTGTTGTTGCCGCTCTTGTTGTTGTTGTTGCTTACTTTGTTTGCCTCTTTATTGTTGCTGTTTTAATTGTAGCGCGCCGCCCGCTGTTGCAGCTGCCGTAGCTGCTGACGGCTGACGAAAATGTGTTGGGTTGGGTGCCGCAAGGCCCAAGAAATTAACTGCGGCAAACTTTTTTCCTCTTTTTCTTCTTCCTCTTTTTCAGCTGACTCCATTTGAACACACTCAAATGAGGCGAAAAATGATGTTTGTGACTGCTATTAAAAATTTCATTGCATACTGGGAATTTTCCCGTACACGTACGTGCACTCATGCGCCGGCCTATGCGGGTTCGGGTGCACCCTTTTGTGTGCTCTCATTGCCACATTGAGTGGCGCCAGCGCCTCTAAATGGGCCTTTTGTTTGTAATTACAACCTGCCAGTCACTTAACTTTAATTATGTGTGCTCATGTCTGCTTTCTTTTTGGTTTCGGAGCGTTTTTGCTGCTTGTCAACATGTTTACAAAATATTTCGTTGCATGTTGCAAGCTTACTTTGCACATTTTTTCTAAGGAAAACGCTGTTTGTCGACATTTTTCGGCATGTTTGCAAAAATTCACGCCTGCTTGCCTTCGATACTGAAAAAGTGTAAATAATTTCCTGCATAATTTGAGCACAAAGGGAGTGCGTGTTTTTTTCTTTTATTGTCATCACTGTGCTTATGTAGCAAAATAATTCATGGCTGAAAAAATATGACTTTAATAATTTTAGAAAATATTTGTATTGTTATATATTATATATTTTTAATCTTTCTTGTAAAAAAAATTATTTCGAAAAAAAATTATAGTTTGTTTAAAATTTAATATTTTTTAATTTTTTTTTGGACATTTTTAAATTTTTCTTTTCGCGTTTTCATTAGTTTTTAAGCATCAAAAATAATTTTAATATTTAATTTTTTTTTAATTTATTTTTAATGTTTTAATATTTTTTTGGAGTTGAAAACTTTCGAAAAAAGTTTTAATATGTTTTTCTTAATTTTAAAAAAAAAAATTATTTTTTTCTTTTTGCGTTTTCATTAGTTTTTAAGCATTAAAAAAATTTCAATAATTAATATTTTTTAAAAATATTTTTTTTTTCATATTTTCATCAGTTATGCAAATATGAAAGATGATTATTTCAACAAATAAATATTATTTTTATATAAATTGAAGTTGGAACTTCAAGTAGCATCCAACACTGCAAGTGACAGTTGCACAAGGGTCATGGCATATCTTTCAAACTCAGGCATCAAATCGAAAATGAGGTCAATAAATTAAAAAAAGCTCCTTCCGTGCTTTAATTTTTATTTAACACACATAGTTATGTGCTCAGCGCTCTTTTATTGCACTTCAGTTCTTTATGCTTTCCTTTTATATTCTTTCACTCGCAAATATATGCGCTTGCCCTCACGAAATGTCAATGAAATATAATTAAATAAAATCGCCGCGCCACTCGATGCAAATAAAATTGCGCATACGCGCGCACATCTCGCATTCAATGGCGGTTGCCGCAGCCACGGCGCTCCGTTATGCAGCTCATGTGCATTACTGCATTCACTTCTTTTACATGTGTGGTCATTTGCATGTATGTGCGTGTGTGCGTAACTCGTTTTGCGGACATTACGTTGCAGAGAATGCGTTGAATACGCGGCGAGTGTGAAAAGCGCGTGAAATTTTCATGAAAAAGATATAAATTTTTCTTTCATTATTAAACCATAGAAAAATGGCGTTTTCACATACACATGCGCATGTAAGTGATGGGTATTTGTGCCACTACACTGCATATGTGTGAATTGAAATGAATAAAAAGGGTTTTAAGGTAAGCGAAGCATCGATGTGGGAATCGCATATAATTATTTCATTCATAGTGGAAGTATAAATACTGGCTGATAATAGCGTTGCCACACTTGAATATTTTGCAAAAGCTAACAGTTTGGAGTTGTATTTTTAAAATATTCGTAAATACCAAACGGGGTTCGACTTTTTGATATTTTTGTGGACAAAGGAGAAAAACTGAAAATTGAGTTTTTGGCAGATATTTTTTTCAAAAACATGTAAATTTCAGTGAAAATTTCGGGACTTTTTTTTTCAACTAATTACAATCGAAAAAAAATCCTTAGTCCAAGTCTTTGAAAACTGTATCTCAAAGACCTGTGTAAAATTCCTTGAAGATCGGTTGAGTAGTTGTCAAGAAATCTTGCCAACCGACTTCAAAAACGCGATTAAGGACGGCACATCTAACTCAGCTAGCCTCAAGCGCTTTAGTTCTCAAGGCTGTACCTCTGAAACTATTACTCGGATCAACTTGAAATTTTAGGACAATATTCTAGAGGTGTTGTAGAATTTAATAAGATAATAAATAAATCAATTTTTTTAAGCTCGTAAACCAATGTAACTTCTAAATGGTATTTAGAGAAAATCGTCGTAACAGTTGCGATAAGTAAAAGGCCCTTATGGGGTCGATAGCAATATTTATAAAATTCGCGCTGCGGTTAATGGAGGAAATAAAGACTTACCAATGGGCTCTTAGGTGAAGAAAATGATAATAAAAATATTACAGAATTCCATCTGAGAATTTCTAATATATTTTTGGCCAATAAATCTGTTGTTCTGACAATAAAATGAAAATTTAAATGATACGAGAACTAGTAACTCCAGTAGTCTAGTGGCCTACCACTACTAGGAGGAACCATGCTTTGATCTCAACTTTCCCCTCCGTTCAAAAGCTTTGCCATATTCACCACCACTAGTTTTTGACGTCGATCGGAACTCCTCAATGAAAACTGATTTACCAGCGGAAATAAAACCAAGTGCCGAAAAAATGTTGCATTTTAAAGCAATCTTCTTAAAGCGGTCAGCTGAACTAAAGGTAAATGTCTCAAAAAATATTTCTCTTTGCGACCGGCGTTCAACTGGTATATTATAACAGTAAACTATTTTTATTTTTATAAAACAGAATTTACAAAAAAATTTTACTGCCTCTGAAATTTCAAATCCAGCTTATCACAAGTAAAATCTACATCAATTAGCTCGTAGACTTCCAGAAGTGAAAAAGAAAGCTGCTTTTACCCCCATTTGCCGCATATAAAATGCAGAAAACGGTGCACAATAACAAAAATAACAAAGCCGCGCAGCACAGCAGCAACTGGTTTCCGTAGGCAGCTGATTAATTTTTTACGATGCTCCAATAATAAGCATTGCTACTTAATTCCATTATTTTCTTCAAGAGTAAAATCTGCTTGTGATCGCTCGAATTTGTCAGCTGAAAGCCCAATTAATATTTCGAAATCAAACTTTTCCTACAATTCTTACCAACACTTTTCTTCAGTGGCTTAGGTTTTAGCGTCATAACATAAGTCGTTTGGTCTGGGCGGTCTAATGCAACCAATAGCGTAGATTTAGAGCGCAGCTTTCTTCCAAATACACGATCTTTATATGCCACTGACAGCGGGTCTCAATGCAACGGTGTCTGCTGGTTGGCGACAAACTTTAAATGTGGCTTATTGTAAAGTGTTGTTTTTGTTATTTTATGTCTGCTTTTTCATTTCGGTTTTTAATTTGAATATTAGACACATTATTTAAGCGATTGAAATAATCGTTTCGCTGCGGTTGACAGTCTGGCCACTCTATTGTTCGCCATTGTCACGGCAGCTACTGTAAATGTCAGCTGAAAGGCTATGTTATTGTTATTTGTATTAGTTTTTGTATTAGCATTAGCTCGTAATTTTTCTGTATTAAAAGCGAGTTTGAACAGTTTTTGAAATAAAGCGATGGGCTGACAATCAATTTGTTGCGCTTTGAGTGGTGAAAGGAAAAATGCTTTTTTCACTCAATTTTATGATTATGCATGCGGCCACCTAGGTTTAAGCGATTTATTAGTTCGTAGATTTGAAATACTTGTGTTTGAGTCGGGCTCTTACGTTCTCTGAATGCTATTTATACTGAAAATAGAATTTTTTTTATAAGCTGATGAAAGATAATATTAAAAAGAAATTATTGTAAATATGCAGTTAATTTAATGCTGAGACGTCTTTCTTTGTAAAAGTCCTAAATATAATTGAATTGCTTTAAAGTAATTAATACTTGAAATGCAACCAGTTCAATTTCCAAAACCAGTTAGGTTTTAGTTTATTTATTCAAAATAACTTAAAAAGAAAAGTTCCTCTGTTGAATTCGTTTCGAATACGATTTTTCTTCTACTAGCAAAGATTAATTAGTCTACTCTAAATTTTAACTCATTGAGACATTTGGCTGATTAAATTTTCTCCACATAGAGTCGTTTTCTCAATAACCAGTTAATATTATCCGAAACCGCTGATAGCTTAAGTGGATGATGACTTTAACTTTTTTCACCAAGTTGTGGTAAGCTTACCTACAGATATTTAACAGTCAAAGCACTTGCATTAGGAACATGTAAAACTACACAATGATAATCAGCGTAAGCAGTTCCAGTCGTACGGATATATCCAATTCCTAATCTTGCGTCTTCACTGCGAACCCTGGAAACGTGAGTAACCTTTCTGTAAGATCAGGCAGCCAACCCGTGTGGTGCTTGGAGTCACGGATAGAAGACTGGAAGCTTTATTGTAGCCTCCCCGACATATTTGGCTTAAGTGTTCGCTGAACTCTAAGCAAATGTGTTCACGGTTACAAACGGGCGTCTATCTTGAAAATGATTTAAGGACATATACCTGGAATATCCTGTACCTAACTTGGGAAGGTCCGATGGCCAGCTGGTTGATGTCCTCGTAAAAGTAAAAACAGATATACAGCGGCCTTAAAAAAGAGAGAAGGTGAGGAAAAAGACTCAGTCCTCGAGTCCTGGCATTCACTACGGTGGATACCGTGACGGAAGACGGTATGACCAAAAATGCCTTTTATGAGCGGCCTTGGGAGTGTTCGAAGGAAAGGTTTTTTTAAAAGATCCTTTGCGCTTTGGCAAAAGCCATTGACATACACAGTTCTACGAAACAAGAGATAGCTGTTACATTGGCTTGGTCATACTTTCCGGATGGAAGAGAACACTCTAGCTTTGAAGGTTTTCGATTCAGTACCCGCCGGTGGAAGGAGAGAAAGAGAAAAACCTCCATTCCATTGAAGAGATCATGTGGAGAAGAACCTGGCTGCCACTGGTGTCTCGAATTGGCACCAAATAGCGAAAATAATAAGCAATTTGTGTTCTGTTGTTAACTTGGCTACAACCGGGTAAGCGGTGCCTACGCCAATAACGAAAAAGAAAGAGTACATGTCTGAACACCGTCTAGTTCTTATAGATTTTACTGCTGACAGCTGTCGTTTCATGTCTTGGTTAAAAACTAAGTTTAGCAGAACTTAATTGACAGATATTGAGAAAACTATTTTTCAAAATATTTCCGATGAAATTCTGTTAACAATCTGCTGATAGATCTGTCATACGATAATTCAAAGCTAGAAGTAAAATGGTTGAACTATAATCATTTTCAACAGTTCGAATTTGTTTGAATATTCAAAGGAGTGCTTTTTACACACAATGCTGAACTTTATAGAAAATTAGATTTTCCTTTGTATCTTTACAGTTTGCGAAATCACTTTATTCCCTATAATTGATAAATTTGTCGATTTAATTTTCCATTCTACTTTTAGTTCCTTCTTCGTTCTTTCTGAGAGCCACAGTTTTGAAGTATTATCCTTTATCGTTTTTGTTTATCACGCTAAACCAGCTGTTTATGTCTCGAATATTCCTATACTTTTTGTTTTTTTTTTTTTTTTTTTTTTTTGCTATTTTATTGGACATAATTTCAATTTATTGTATTTTAGAATATTATTTCAGACAAATACATATATTAACTTTATGTCAACTTTTCAAAATATGTTAAGCTCTTGTAACGTTTAACAGTGTGAGCTTTCATTACCACATTTTGCAGTAATTTAATAAAAGAACACAATTTCTTTATATTATAATAAAACACTTGCCTCACGCATTACCTTTTACGACAAATAAAGTTTTGCTCTTAACAATTTCTCTAGAGAAATAATATCAAATAAAACTTTATAAGGCATTAACATTTATCGAAGTCATAGAAAATTATGTCTCTCATACCTACATTTATGGTCTGCAAATACCACGCAGCAAACTACTGAGAACGACGATACTGAGACCCCCAGCGATTTAGAGTAGGCATATTTGCCTTGCTTCAACTCTTTTCCTCTTGCTTTGGAGAGCACGAGCTCTTGTTGCCACAACAGTTATTGAATGTTTAAACATTTCCAACTGGAAATCGACAACATTAAAACCTCGACGACATTAAAAATGTCACGTAAGTGCTATAAAATAAGGGAGAAGAATACAGTATATACTAAAGATGGCGTACATTTGTATAAAGGTGGAATTGGCTTCCCAAGACGGCCATACAAAGACGATGCAGGTTGGTTGCGCTGAAAAAATTTAGAGCAAAGAAGAGGCAACGAAAATGGCTGCCAAAGCACCAGCAGCGAAACGTTGAAACTTCCGTTTCAGCACACTTTCAATGCGGTAACTGTGCTCTGCAACGCACACCAATGCTGAAGCGCCTGTCTCAAGCAATAAGTAGGCAACTGTCTGCTCCTCTACGCGTAATAAACTCAAACGAGTATGAACAATAAAAAGGATGTACATATATGTTTATGTGTATATATCTGTTTGTATAAATGTATGTGAAAGAAATGTTTGCTTGTGCTTAGCGCGGAAATAGCTGCTTAGCAAGCAGTCAACGTAATCGTTTGTAGAAATAATATAAAAAACGACTTTCATTTTCATTTTATGTCCGCAAGCAGCAACAATATAAGCCGCGCATAATCGAGTTTTTATGCAAGCACGCACTCACACTTAAACGCATATGTATGCGAATTCCTATGCGTATGCTTTAATAAAAGCTAAAAATATCACAGAAAAGCCACGCATCCTTTCATTATGAAAGACTCTTTTGCAGCAAGTATGTTCACCCTTATTGCCTATAAGCCGGCCAAAGAAAGTGAAGACCTGCACGCAGCGTATTCTCGCGAAACTCAAATTGACTGTCTGTGGCAGCGAGAAATACTTAACCCGAGAGACGTTCAACTTTTATGGATAAACGTCATGACGCACATATCTCGCCCCTTTCATATTTGCATATTGAAGAATACTCAGCAATCTTGCTAACTGGTTTGCTTAAGTAATACGTAAATGCACGTTGGCTTGGCTTCAAGCAATGAGATTTAAATTCAGTGAAACGTTGAGGAACATACATAGTAATTTTTATTCATTCAAGAAGTGAAATTTCATAGCGAAACGAAAGGTTTGAGAAAATATTTTAAATGGTTGGGTTTGAATGGGCTTCTCTTTTACCCAGAAATTGTACATAAAACGAAAAGTGTTAAATTATTTATCAATATT
Organism: Bactrocera zonata; assembly: GCA_037783105.1. Classification (NCBI taxonomy): domain Eukaryota; kingdom Metazoa; phylum Arthropoda; class Insecta; order Diptera; family Tephritidae; genus Bactrocera; species Bactrocera zonata. Next base: position 116,608 of record JBAWJQ010004427.1, on the reverse strand, counting down.
CATTTTGTCACCTTCCAAGTAAACCCCACCAGATGTAATATATTTATACCAAAAATTTTTCCAGTCTTCGAAACACTTTTATAAGCACTATCTATGGCCCTCAACTCCTTCTGCGAATTTTGTTTTATCTCTTCGTTCGACTGAGAACGGGTTCCACTGAAAGACAATTTTAGTTTGGGGAGCAAGAAAAAATCACAAATCTCGTGAAAACGGTGGTTCATCGAAGGTATTTATTATCTTTAAATTCGATCACAATCGTACTCTTTTTGAAAAAAATTCTACTTTATCGGAAATATCCACCAAAATCATTCGAACGGACTCGCAAGAGACTCCGAACTCTTTAATCATCTCTCTAACACTTGCCTGACGATTTTCAAGAGCCATTTCCTTCACTCTATTGATATTTTTATTTGTTGAAGAGGTTGAAGGTTGTCCAGAACGGGGCAGACCATGTTTGAAGGCTTTGTACCCCTCGTAAGTTTGTGTTTTTGAATCATAGCAAGCCCCTTCAAACATTCGTAATGATTGCGCACAATATATTTGGTTAAAAATACAAAATTTGAGTTAAACTCTTTGTTCAATATATTTATCGCCTTTTTACTTATTTATTTGGCACTCGATATACATTAATGTCCTCTGCGAAGCAATGGAGTCTTCCTTAGAAAAATATACTGTGCTTAAACTAGTTTCAAACATAACTAGACATTGATATTGGTAAACTTTCGAAAAAAATCAAATCTATATTCGTGTGAGAATGCAGATAAGTTGAGATGAGTCCAAAATTGTCTAAAAGAATTTAGTGCTACTAAAATCCATAAATGATAGACTAAACAACCCTAAAACTAAGTAAATTTAGCACTAAGCCCATTCTCTAATTTGTTTAATTTCTTTCTTGGGCACTGACATGTAACTTTAGCGAAGACACGAACCAAAAAATAACGAAATTCACCATTTTCTCCTTTGACAAGTAAAATTTTTGAGCCACATATACATACTTATTCAAAGAGATGTTAAAGCATGAAACCACAACTATCCACAAGCTCCAGAATTTTTAGTCAGAATAATCCAAGACTAGTGGAAACCCTCTCGTAATTATTATTTATAATTTAATAAAGTCTTAATAAAAAAAAAATACTTCGATAAATTATAAGTTGCCGATAACTTAATAAATAATAACACCATTAATTAAAGGAACTCTCGCAGTAAATTTAATAAAGAATCAACTTTTACTGCCAATTTCGTTGCAAGTGCTGCATGTGTCCCTCTCTTGCTGTCTTCGCTTTGCGTCTGCTTTCGCTGAGGGCAATTTCACCACTTCGAGATAGTCAAGCTGGCAAGCAAGAGCAAGTCGCATAATCAAATATTGACTGACATCGTTGAAATTACCATAATTTGCGCATTGAAATGCAAATTTCGTCTGCAGCGAATAAACTTTGCAGCCAAGCGACACGACGCGACTGTTAAAGGTGGCAACCACAACAGCCAACAACAGAAGCAGTAGACTTGCGAAAAAGTGCCAGACTAACACTCACACAGCCCGCACATATATACATAACTGTTTGTACTGGAGTTACTTGTGTTTCGTTGGTATGCGAAAAGCTTGCAACAGCGCACTGTTGCACAGCGAGAGCAAATAGTGGTGGCACAGATGTTGTTGACATCTGCACCGCGGCCGGTGGTGGCGTTGGCGGCAGCAACAGACGCTCCAGCACACAGCCACTAAGACGCTGGGAAGCTGAAACGTGCTCAGCATATTTGAATATGCAATAAGCGCTGTCGGCTGCTACTTCATTACCATGCGCTGCCACTGCCACTGCCATCGCCACCGCCAAGAGTGCAGTGCCAGTTGCCATCATTTAGTGCTGGGCGGCTTTGCACAGTTCGTTTGCCAGTAGTGCAAGCAATCAATGCAAAGTGGCTGCGCCGGCGGCAGTGGCAGCAGCGCGGAGCTGCGGCGCGTTTGCATTCAAATTTAGGCAGGTCGGAGGTTAATAAATTTATGCATAAAACTTATAAATTATGGCCAATAAAACTTAACGTAATTTCGTTGGGCAAAAAATAGCATTGGTTGTTTGTCAGTTTGCGAAAAAGGTGGGTAACTGAAAATAAAAAGATATAAGAGTTCGATAAATAACCGTTAAGGCTTAAATAATTGCTGCAGTTAATATAATTTTTATATAAATTAAGTTTATGAGGATAATTTATTTATTGCCTCTTTTACTTATAGTCTATTCTTTTTAGAAGTTATATCCATAATTGTATGTATTACTAGAATACTATCAACAATTATTTACAGATTACATTGATACGTATTTTAAAAGTTACTTTCGATTCGCCATTTCTCGCTCGTTACCTTTGGACGCCGCTCTTTTTCAACTACCCAACAATTCATGCAATTTTCTTTCACTTTCCTGGTTTTGGTTCACGGTAGACCGATCGATTGTGAACGAGGGCTGCATCCACCACAATGCTTTCGTTTTCTCAAATATTCTTGAAGTATACTTTTGGTCCAACACATTGAAGATATCAATCGGCTATTAAAATTATTATCATTTCATTGTTAGTAGTTGCACATTTTCGATGTTTAGTGGCTTCTTCGTTGTCAGTAGCCTTATAGATAGTTCCGTTAGATTTGCAAACTACTAAAGCCCAGAAAAAGCTTACAAAACCTCCTTTTGTTATCAGCAGAGCTTTTTTTACTTAAAAATTTTGTTTAATTAACATATCTTTCAATACGTTAATGCGCTCATATTATTCCTTAAAGTCAAATTTAAATGAACTTGTATATTCGTTATTAAATAATTTTGTCTTCAGAAGGATTTGAGGTAATTCTCTGTCACATATGCTTGAGGCACATCTTTAAACTTTGAGTTAATTTAAAGCAATATTGAAACTTTAACGTTTTAGAATCTCACAAAGCCCTACATATTGTTCTTACCCACACACACACTGCTCCATAACGGAAAAATTCATAATTTATGACAAGCATAACTCCCCTCACAATACACACGGGTATAAATCATATGCAAATATAGGTCGCTCAAAAGGCACATGGAAGACAGAGCGTTTGGGCGGGGCTGCATAAAGTCAATGATAAGTAGAGTTGACCCAGATTAGGGTTAGATAACGAGCTTATTAGCAGACAATAATCAATACACACACACGAGCACGGGCGAATATGTATCGCTCTTTATGCACACACTGGTATTTATACGCAGGGGCTATTGTCCTTGCAAATGCAGTCGCTTGCCGCAACAATCGCACATACCTTCTCGTTGCAGCAACAACAAGGAAATTGTGCGTAATAAATTTCCTTTTACCTTTGGCCTCACTTAACAGCGCTTAAACAGCGCTAGAGATACATACACATGCTTCAATGAATATAGTATTGCAAACCACTACACGAGCTTAATAATCGTTATATACATACATATAAATCTAATCAAATCGCAACGGCATATATCCGCTACAACAAAGCACATACTAACCACTCGGGCGCAACTTTTTGCTCCGCTCTTCGTTCATACACTTTACAGTTAATTTTACTGCTCCTTTTTAGGTCCCTTGCATAACTCCTGCTAACGACATAACGGTACGCTCATCGTTGCTGGTTTCTGCAGATGTGTGCGTACGTGCGTGTGTGTGCGCGCGCTGTAGCCATTCATTACGTAACCCCCATTACGGCTGCTTCGTATACATTTTCGCGCCGCCTCTTTGGCGCTGCCTCTAATGCGTTGCTTTTATTTATTGAAATTTTATGCATTTCCGCTCGTCGTTTATTTTGTAAATCCTTCGCTACTTTTTCTCTCCTCTTCAAATGCTTGTGGCACTGCCTCACATGCGAATATTTATTGCGCGGGCATTTGAAATGTCGTTTAACCCCCTGGCTTCACATATTTACATGCATGCGTATGTAGAGGCATGCATGTGTATATGTGTACGTTTTTAAGTGTGTGTGTCTTTCTTCCATTTATGTTCGCCGCTTTTTCTGTATTTCATTACTTTTGTTTATTGCTAATAATTTTTGTTGGCAGAGTGTTGTCGTTGTTGGCTTTTTAACCTAACTGATAGTTTATTATACGCATACAAACACGCTTACGCATAAATAAGCATGTAAAGTGTATGCAAGAGTGCATACTTGTGTTCGCATATATGATATGTGAGTGCTGTGGCGCGGTGCGTATACGTAACATTTCGCGAGTGGCCTGGAATGTAGGGGAATTTGCACAACGTTTCAGCAGAAAATATTTTAGTGGCATCAATTGTCTAATAATATCAACTATGAAATAAATTTTCAATTGAATTTTCACAGGCGTCTAGTGCGGATGTGGTTATTTTTCCCCAAAATAACTCGATTTATGCACAAAATCGCTATTTTAACTTAAAAAAAATATTTGAAAAGAATATTAAAATTTGAAACTTTCCTGAAACGAAACAAAATAGCTTTTTATTCTTAAAAAATATTTAAAAAAATTTTAATTAAGAAATTGAGTCTTTTAAATGGGATATTTCTGCCATTTCATTTGTAAAACCATGTCATGTCTTACTTCCATTACTGAAAAATTTTTAAATAGATTACCACTCACAATTTCTTCCATCATCATCATCATCTACATACATATATATTATAGCAAATTGTATAATGTTATCTCAACTGTGATGTGATATAAATTTTATTTCGCTTTAAAGTGCGTAATAAAAAATTTTACTACACTCAAAATTTATTCCACAGAAACTTTGCCAGCAATTTGCGGAAATTTATTTAAGCAGTAAAATATTTTAATTTAGTTATCACTGAACTTTTAAATTCCATGGTAAGAACAAAATTATAAATAAAATATAATTTAATGAGAATCTGGCTGTATTTTGCAGAAAGCTCTTTCTGAAGAGGAATATTTCCGGAGAGCTGAAAATATATTGAAATTTTATAATTACATATTAGGTTAGGTTAGGTTGATCTGGTAGGCCAATAACCCGCGCATTGATCCTTTGCGATACCAAATGGAGTTCAGTTGCTAGGTCCAAGAGGACGCCTGCGCTTGACGCGAATTTGAACAGACTCCGCGGCCTCACTATAGATACTTCCTCCAATGTAACATACCGTGGAGACTCCAGATGCTTAGAGCGTAGTCTTGCCAATGTGAGACAAGTGCTCTATAGATGTCCTATTGTTTCCTTGGTGCTTTGCTCTGGACATTTTCTCAGTCTTCTCGATCTGTCAACCACATCCTGCGGGCGTGTGTCGCCACCAGATAGTGAACCTTCATGTTCCTATAGTCTCTTAAATCGAGTGCCAATAGGAATTTTGTGTACTTCCGATGTATCAGTTTGCACCCAAGTAGCTCCATCTATCGGGTTTCAATTCTCTTAATCATGTTTTTGTCGAGATCGTCGCATAAACAATGTATGGGTTTCTCAATGTTAGTCACGTTTTCGGGTATGGGTCCTATAGTATTCTTGGCAATTTCTTCCACATTCATTGCCCTCAATGCCTTTGTGGCCTGGCACTCAGTAGTAGTGAAGGCGCTTGCTTCTGGTAGCACTTTCCACTGCTGCCCTGCCCAAGATACTTCTGGTTCATATGCGATACAAGCTTACTACCTTGATACCTATGAAAATATAACCAACTTAAATTATTGGCAATAAAATATATAGCTTTCGTTATATAAATGACAATGGAATGTTGCCAGATATCTGTGATTAAAAGTGACTCATCAGTAACCCTTCCAAACATTAATTAATTATAAGTTTTGTGGATGAAACTGGCTTAAAGCGTTTGAATTCCACTTTGCAAAAATAATGTACATATCTAAACATTTTATTACAACAGGTGGCAACGCTATATAAAATATTTTCAATTCGGAGTCTTCTTAAACATGAGAAGGTTTATTTACTCAATTTTATCAAATTATTAATACTAAATCTTTTGAACCGGTGGCAACAATCTTTTTGTATTCTTAGGGGCAAATAATAAACATATTTTAATTATGAAGTTTATAGATCGAGCTTCCTTAAACCTTTTGAATACCAGTTTGTAAAAATAATGTGTTTAATAATACAGACAGTTAAAAAAAAAAACAGTTGGCAACCCTACTCAAAACTTCGATCTAGAGTTTTTCAGCCCTACAACGGTAAACATACTTTAATTTTTCAATTTATGAGTATAACTTTTTTAACAGGTGGCAACTCTAGTTTTTGTTTTATTATCAACACACATTCAAATGTCTGTATTTTGTATGATTATGTTTTAAAGGCTGCTCCACGAAACCTCGCATAACTATAAAGTGATAACTTCCACATGTGGCAACATTAACGGTTTGAGTATTCAGCGCATAACTGGGCATACCGTTAATTACAAATGCGAATATGTCGCCAAAGACAACAATAACCACACCACCAACAGTTGTAGCGCGAATTTCATTAATTCTGTGTCCTAATTATTTGCTGTTTTCCCCGGTGTAACGGTGAATTTGCATTAACGCGTTCGCAATTAAAATATATTTTTCGCGGCAGCTGCACCTATGTTATTGTCAATGTTGTTGTGACAACTATTAGTCATATGTTGCTTAATGTACACGCTGTTGTTGTTCTATTAGAAGTAACACCTGCTTTGAATGTCCAGTGGGCAAACTATTGATTGACTGGCTGTCCGAATGGCCGTTTGATTAGCTGCATGGCCGTCTGTCCGTCTAACACACGATGTTGACTGATTTTTCCCTAAAGTGCGCAAGTCCGTTCGATGGCTGCCATTGATGCTGCAGGTGTGTGAATTCAGGTGATTATAATGGGTGATGCGAGTGAAAATTTTATTTCGAGAAAATATTGAAGTGATGATAGGTAAGGTTAGGCTATTGTCGCTAATGATAGCGAGTTTTTTTTTTTTTTGTGATATGAAGACATGGCTACTTTAAAGAGAATCCAGTACGAAATTAATAGTAAATGCTGAGAACATCAGAATTCTAAACGAGACTCTTTTTTCAAAAACTGTTAACTTACTAATAGATTCTAATACACAGAATAAAGGGAAACTGAAATATTTCAACCTCTGTCTCAAAGCTCCGAGGCTGGGTCAAAGAGAGACTAAGATTCTGCAATGAATGTTAAGTCTTAGTTGGTTTGTAATTAGTACATCTGGCAGTAATCTAGACTACATTAAAATATATCTTGCGGACCTCATAAAACACACTGACCTTACATCAAGGTAACAAATAAATTAGTTAGCGAATAGATTACCTATGTGTTATCCATAACATAAGTGTTTGTCACACAAGTTTCTGTTAGTGTTTTTGTTTTTGTTTTGGTTAGCAGTTGGTTACTTTTAATGTTATTTTATTTGTTAGCCATTTGTTACATCTAACAAATTTATAGGTTTGCCCATAAGTTACCATTTTGTTACCATAAGCATTTGCAATTCCTTAAAAAAAAGTTAGTATTTTTACATTATTTTATTTTACTTAATTGCAAAAACATTATTACTAGTTATTAAAGTTAAAAAATACCATATACGTATATATATATATATAATAGTTCTCTGAGTTTTTACAAGCCGTACATATGCAAGATCAAACTGCAAGTAGGGTGGCGCTTTCCCACTACTCCCAGTCCATAAAAAGTTAAGCTGAGGATGCCCTTCTAGGCGATCCCACAGTTGCCAGCCTGCAGCTTTCGGTGATCCTAAGTGATAGTGGTCGTATGAGTACCATTAAGAGCTAGTTAGATACTACTAAAAGTGTGAAACATTCTTTGAGCTCAGTGTCTTTAGAGTATCACTACTTTTATCTGAAAAACAGCTACACTTTGAAGTGATAGTTTTCTTTAGCTACAGTTTTCTAATTAACTACTGTATGAACTACCCGTTACTGCAGAGCACCGGCGTGCATACATTCAGCTATGATTAACACGAGCAAATACTTGTATTACAAATTAATGTTTATTTATTTTAAAGCATTTAATCATTGCATCTTGCTTGCTACGTGTGTTGTTGCTGTCTGCAGCACATAATGAGCCATGTAAAACTGACCATTTGTAATAAATTACCGTAATTGCACGTCATTAAACATTCACCGTTCTACACAAGCAGTTAGCTAGGTTGTTTGTTCGCCGCTTTGTCTGCGAATTTATTGCTTTTATTGAAATTTGTTTTTTTTTATTTTTATTTATTTTGCTGTTTGTTTTATTTCGCTGTCATTAAGTGCATTTTTCAAACGAATTTCTATTGATTTTAGCAACATTATTTATTTTATCGTTTTTCGTTATTTATTTACTTGCAATTAATAAATGAAAACATTGTGGTAATGAGCCGAGCCAAGCCGCGCGCTCAACCACTCAGCGTGCTCATTAGAGATTAATGCAGCCGACCAACGTTACACCTTCACACACACACAAACATGAACTTTATTACATTATATTAGTGTGTGTGCGTGTGTGTGTGTGTGTGTTTAATATGCATAATACTTCATGCTGTCTGGCATTTGATTTCAATTGGCTTACGGCGTCGTCGGCAATTGACTTCACACTGGCATAATGAACAGCACCGCGGAGAATCGATTGTTGTACGTTGCATATCTGCTGTTATGCTCATGCACTAACTACGTATTTGTATACATGTGTATGTGGGCTTTGTCATTTAACAACAATTTCATTGCAATTAATTTCGATGATGGCTTTTTGCCAGCAAATCAATTGATTGATTATTGGTTTCTATGCGAGCGAAATTTGCCGTAAAGCGCATTGCTTTAATGCTGCACATTCTATGATTCTATGTAATGAAAATGTGTATATGTGTGTGCGTAGGAGCTGCATATTTGGCCAGCTAATCAAGCTTACTTCGAACAAAACCCGTAAATGTCCGCAGCGATTTGCGTAATTTGGCATTACCAGTTGCTATTCAACGACGGGTTGTTGTTTTTGTTGTTGTGAAAATATATACTAACAGATATCCGAAAGACTTCTACAGCTACACAATAAAGTGAGCTATCTGTCAAAATCACAGATATTTAATTAAAGCATAATTATTACTCTGCAGACTTAGCAATAATGGACGTACATGACGTATAAGCAACTTTCTGAAAATACGCTGTCTTCGAATTGTACATATGCAAACATAAACGTTCGTTTTAACCACACTTAGTATTAGAATTGTGGTAATTCTATACCTTAAATATTAAAACTTGATTAAATTAATTTGATTAGTTTAATTGCTTAATTATATTGCAACCGAATATAAATTAAAAGACGTTCGTTAATACTCAAGTCCTAAGAACAAAATTGCTTCAAGGGTCATTAATTTGGTTCCAAGTTCATTGTTTGAAAGTTGAATAGTCGGAGATGTGACCAAAAATCGTTTAACTTTCAACATTGAGATCGCTACAACGAAAAATAATTTTATATTGAATATCAAAATCCGTGACTTTTCTTCCATAAATACACTAGTTTACAGTCATTAAGCGACTGTGATATTAGACATGCTTTTTCTTACCAATTTTAAATTGCTAAACCGAAAATGTTAATAAAACTTTCCTAACAAAAAGATTTTTTGGATTTTAGTCAAGGAGTCTAGGCTTCAGAAAACCACCTTCAACTCAAATTCATAATTAGTATACCTCACAGACCACTTAGCACATCAGTCGCAAATTTCTACTTCAGATTTGTTGAGTAGAGATATTTTACATGTTTCAGATTGAATTCTGCTTTTTTTGTAATTTTTGGTCAACCTGGAGTTATCTATTAAAATTAATAAAGAAGTACTATTGTGAAAGCTCAGAGATTGTAGATATTTTGTTTACCTTAGATCCATCCATCAACCTCAATCAGCTTCCTTTGTGTCAATTATTATACTATTGCAACATGTTGCTCCAGTGCTTATGTCGGTCAGTGTATGAGTTATATACGTATACATATAGTATATGGATATATAAAATTACTTTGATTCCGATCGTCTGGTTGACATTTTACACCTTAACGGGTTACATGGGTTTACAGGTTTCAAAAAATCGTTTTTATTTATTATCTTATTAAATTTTACAATATTTCTAGAATATTGTCCTAAATTTTCCAGTCGATCCAAGTAACAGTTTCGGAGATAGAGGCTTGAGAACTTGTGCGCTCGAAGCTATCTGGGCTAGTCTTTAAACGAATTTTTCTCGAAACTTTTGAAGTCGCTTGGCAAAATTTCTTGAAAACTGTTCAACCGACCTTCATGAAATTTTACAGGTCTTTGAGATACAATACATCCAATTTAAAAAAAAAAATCGCGAAATTTTCATTTTTTTCTGTAAAAATGTTTGCCAAAAATCCAGTTTTCAGTTATGCTCTAAGTTAAGGTTTTAACTAAAAGGCATACTTTTTTTGCTTAAATGATCCTGTAAAGTGTTAAAATGCAAACGCGGGCGCATCTTTCTTCGGAGGGGTCGCCGGAAATGGCGTCGCAATGGCCGAGTTTAAATTTTTTTTCCAAAAATGTCAGAATTTCTATGTTAATAATATATGTTTGTAACGATAAAAAATTCTAATAAAATATTTAATTTTTTATACAAATGAGAAAAAAATTCTTAAAAAAACTTTCTTGTACCCCCTGTAACCCCTTAAGGTATTTCTCTGGGTTTTAATCTTGAAAGTTACAAGAGTATAAAATGTTCGGCTGCACTCGAATATAGCCCTTCCTTACTTGTTTTTTTTTAGCTTGGAGCCAAAATTGATAAACCATAGGTTTTTATAATCTTCAATGAAGCTTTTTGACAACGTCTGCAGTGCCACCTATACTTTTTCATAGTTTGAAAGTCATAGCTGGAAGCTGTAACACATATTCTATCAAAATCTACTCCATTTGTAGAGAAAAGTAGACAAAAGGAAAAAAAGAAATTTGGTTGTGAGCGAACACTTCTGCGGCTACTTAGGCTCCATTCTCACCAGTCTATTCAAAGCTTAGCTCGTCGTCGTGGTCACATCGGTCACTAAAACACCTGTCATCAAACCGATGCACTAGAAGGTCAAAGAAATAAGGCTACGACCTTTTTTAGTATTTTTTTTACGGAATTGTATGTTTTAATCATAAAATATGTGAAAATGTCCAAATATCATGCTAACAAGGTGTTGATAATTACCCACCTTAAACAGAAACATGTAAAATGTGGCAGGAATTATTACGAGTATACTGTGTTATTGCTCAGATTTCCGGAAGCCATAGCGGACATTTGGTTTTACTCGTATATAAAAAACTGCAAGCAGTCTTAAGCGTTAATGTTTATGACCTAGAATATTAGCGAAATTAAGCGCCAACGGCAGTTTGGTAGCTGAAATGGCTCCGCTTTGCTACCTCTTATTAAATATACTTTTTAACTTATGGTGGAGCTTGCATGTGAGAAGCAAATTTAGCTTTATTGCAACTTTCACACGATGCGACAAAGGTTCTGTGCCTCGAAAATTTTGTTCATACAAGTATATATTTTGTATAATACATAGTGTTGCTTAAAGAAGTGTGAATATTCATGCACTTACTTTTAGCATTCTTTAATGGTTAAGCTATTTAAAGCATACTAATGGCGTAAGTTGGTCGAAATTTACGTGAAATTTCCAAAATATGTAATAAAATACAGTATGAAGGTTGGTTGGCATGTGGCATGACGTCGTATCACGGGAGGCTAATACTCTTACTAATGATCTCCTTTAAGAAGCAGTTACTAGGCCAGATACCTTCGTGGAACTATTTGATGCCTAAAGGCAATAAAAAGTTTGGGTATTTAGGCCATATATCAGCTGGACTATCTCTATAGATGAGTAGGTTAAGTGTTTGGCTTCTATGCAAAAAAACTTGTTTTATATCCAGGAAAACTATAGAAAATTTTGTGTTAAACGACGCCACTCTCTCAGCACTCATAAGCATATCAAAATTCCTCAAAAGCATTTTGATGTTCCCAGATGTAGCATAAACTACGGTGGATCCAAGCTTCTGAAATAATAACAAAACGTTGACGACTAATAAGAGAAAAATCTCTGCCAAATATTTAGCGGCGATGCCAAAATTTTTTCTTATATGAATATTTATAAATATATAACTACGACTTATTGATAGAAATAAGTCTACATGTAAACAACTTCGCAGCTTAGTTTTCCAAGAAAAAAAATTGGCACCTCCAAAACCACTCGAATTGAAAGCCATTAATCACTGAAAATGCTAACGATAGGAAAGCACTTCACATGTCCATATGTACATATATATTTGAATATATATGTATACATTTGCATACCTACCTCTCAGTAGTGCGACCCCAACTGGCAGCAGGTTGCCACAGTGATTTGCGATATTGGTTGAGGAGGCAGCAACAGTTTCAGACTCGAAATAAGCAAACCAAAGCAGTGAGCAGCCCACAAACTGTCCACTCGGCCAGCTACTTAGTTGGTTGTTTAGCAAGCCACACCAACCAAAAAGCTCTGTTGCAAGCGAACTAACTCATTTGGCCACCAACTGGTTTGGTTGAAGCTGGCGGGGCATGCCACGTTGGTAAATATTGTTAATGCCTTAACTATATTTGTTTATAATATTCGCTTTATTGCCGTGCAAGTCGCTGCAGAGGCCATACTTTGCTGCACTCATCGCTGCTATGGCCTACAAAGCACGGTTATGCATCTTCAGCCAATTCATATTTGTAGTTTTTCTGTGCCACACATTAATTTAAATGCCGCTATGCATTGTTGTTGGCGAAGGCGTGCTCGGACCACGCTCAGCGACTAACGAATACTCACATATGTACTTCAGCATGTAATCACAGCTTGTTGCACGATTGTAGTCAACAAACAAGGCGAGTCAACAGCGCGCGGATGGACCCCCTGAAGGCTGTGAGGACAGCCAGACCAGCGCTCGGCGCTGGCAAAAGACAACGGAGCAGCTCAAGCAGTCGTACTGTGGTATCACCGACAACAACTATTTATATATTTATTTGAGTGTCATTGTTGTTGCCGCTGCGCTTGTGCTTGGCTGTGATGTTTTACGATTTTGTCTTTCGAAAATTTTGCATTTCATTTGGACAGCCAGCACAGCTCCACATGTGTATGTGCCCAGTCGCCGGAGTCATGTCTTGCTGATGCAGAAAATATTTGTTTTCCTAGCCATGAGTGTGTATGTGCGTTCGTTCATATCTTTGTCTATGCCTACCTGCCACAACGCCACAGCCAATTCAACGCTTCAACACTTGTCCATCTGCGGTGCGAACGCGTCTGCCGCTGCGCTCCAACACTGGAGCCGCGTTCTGCGCGGGTGACTGTGTGATTTAGTGGCACAGCTGTGCGGCCAAAGAAAAATATTATATATAATATGTAAATGCATTAAAAGAGTTTCAGCTGCGCAGGTGAATGCAACGCTCACGAGTTCTCAGCAGCTTATTACCCACTTTTAGTTAACTACACTTTATTATTAATTTTTTCCGCCAGCAAATGCGGCAGCATAAGTGAAAAATTAAAAGTGAATGCCCAAGCGCGCAACACAAGTGCGGCCACGTTGCCAGCTGTGCTGGAGCTGAGAATTTTTCACAGTTTCACAACGCGTGCACTTCGGTTCAAAGGTTCGCGTTTTGCACTTAGCGAAGATTAATGATTATTTATGTTTATTTAGCAATTACATGGGTTTGTCGCGCGTTCAATGGCGTTCTTGGCGCAGAAGAATTGAAGGTATTTCATTTTTAAAATTTTCAATTAATTTTTTGGTCGAGGTTGCCTACATGTGGCAGTCGGTGATTGCTTCGTAATGAATGCAATTGTACTGAGACTATGAATAGCACGTGCATTTGTGCTTAAAGAACTAATAATTTAAGTATAAATAAGTCTGAGAGCTCATAGTGTTCAACTTTTTATTTTCATGATATCCTAAAGTGTGGTTAAAGCTGGGAATAAAACCAGCAGTGCATATCAGTACGCCGTTCTTACGACATTCGAGTGAGCCACTTTCTGAAAGCTGGTTTGGCGTTAGATTTTCTAGCTTTCAGATTCATTATGCCAATTACTTTTTTTTCTGATTCTCTTCTGCTGAAAATTGTCCGTTGAATTTTGAGTTGAGGCCTTAATTGTGAAAACATAGTGTTTCTTAGATGTTTTCTCCAATATATTGAAACAAAATATTTTGTCTAACTTTTTCTCGCGCTTGCCTCATTACTTCTTATAGTAAAGGTCTAGCAGGAAACAATACATTATTTCTCCAATTGACGAAAATATCGCTAAATTAATAGAAATTGTCTAATCAGACCGCCATTCAAATACTGTTTCGATTCCCAGGAGCTAACTCTTGCAAAACGAAGAACGTTGGGAACCATTTCAAGGCTGATTAGAATCGTTTTATTTCTCTTTCGTCTTGTGTTTGATGATATTGGCGGGTAATCATCTATTTGAGCTGCTTTCCTGCAGCCAAAAACTTAACCTGCACCTAGACTGTCAACAATGGACCCGTCTGAGGCAAACAGAGATAGCCAACTTTGAACAGTAGAAGAGCAACTATGTTCCATCAAGACGATAACAGAAAACACACTTCGATAATGACTTGGCAGAAATTCCGGTAACTTGGTTAGGAGGTTCTTATGCGTCTGTCTTATAGTCCGGACCCGACACTAAGCATGATTTTGCTGATAAATGATTCGCCTCAAGAGAAGCTTGTGAAAATCGACTCTTAAGTTGTCTGAATAAGGGCAATGGTTTCCATCAGACTCAAGTTGCTTCACTACCTTGAGATTTGCAATATAAAACTACCTTTGAAATGGTAATAAGTTTTGGAACAAAACGTTGCATATTTCACGTGAATGGGATCATCATAACTATGACAAATAAAACCCCAAATTTAAAGTAAAATTAGTGGATATATTTTTAGTAGACCTAATATAATACTCAGAATTATCTTTAAAGATCATTGCTCCCCCAAAAGGTTAGTTCAGCATTTTTAGTGTAACTTCTTGGGTACATTATGATAAATAGACCAATATGGATGAACTGTGCTACGAATGCGGTTCCAGTCACAAAATATCTGGATAAAAATATGAGTTTTAATTGCTGACTGGTTTACCAGTATTACAAGTGTTATTTGTACACAGATTCTGGTTCGTCTATGGATTTTTTTTCCCACTTGCTTATCGAAAGGTTAAGAAAAGAGTGCAGGAAATACCAAAACATGTGTTCCATTAAGTCATGACCTTCAAAGGTTAGTATGTAGAAGCGCTCTAAATCAGCATGGATGGTTCTAGTAAAGGAACAGTGGAGTTCTAAGAGGATCTTAAAGGATATATAATAACATTTTCTATTTAAACATGAACAAAACAAACTAAGAACTGTTCATTAGTAAAAAGTAATTATTTCTGCTTGAGAAATAATCTATGTAATCGCTAATTATACAAAAATTGCAGCTTCCCCCTGCCTTCGCTTCGAAAAATTATTAACCCAAAAAAAAACACCAAAGAATAATAACTTAAGTGGGAAAATCGTAATCAAAAAGCGTTGAAGCAGAAAGCAAAGCTCAAATTGCGAAAGTTAAAAAATTCAGCGCGAAATCGAAATGAAAATAAAAAAAATCAAATAAAACATGGAAAAGGCAAACAAACGTAAATTGGTGAGCAACAAAAACCGCAAATCACATAAATTATTGCAATAAACAAACATAATCGTAATAAAGACGATTTACGAGCACAACTTAAGGCAATACAAGCATAGAACACTCGAGCAAACAAACAGCCGCACAATTATACAAGCGCAGCAGAGACAAGGCGAGGCAGAGACAGGCGCATAGGCAGAGAGAGACATAAGCGGAGCTTTATAAATACACGAGTACAAGACAGATACATGAGCAGCGAACAACGGCGCGGCAGAGGCAGCAAGGAAGCTTTGCTTAAACAAATAAATGTGTGTTGCTGCACATAAATAACTGCGGAGAAATTGCTTGGCTTAACTGGGTTGCCGGGAACCGCGCGGGAGGCGCGCCAGGAATGCCGGGAGTTTTTGATTGGAACACAGGTAGGGCAGTAAGGTAGCGCATACATGCTTCCACACATAATATACATGCAGGAATGGCTTGTATGTGGAAACTGTGTGCGAATTCATATGGGTGCTTTGGAGCGCCGAACTTCGCTACGAAGCACTATTAGTTACTTGCCTCTCAGGTTGCGAAAACCACTTGCCACAGACAACCACAAATCGGCGCTGCGCGAAAGCAATTCGAATTAATAAAAGTTGATATATGATCATGTGAAAAACATGCCAAACACACACATACATCCAACTATATATGAGATTGGACCCACTGTAAGAAGGTGGATTCAACGAAAAATAAGTTTGCCTTAACCGTTCACCGGCTGCTGAAGCAGGTGCAGTATGCAGGGGTCTGACTAGCGAAAATCAGCAGCAAACAATTTGTGTAAAGCGCATGGAAGGGAATTGGCGGCGAGGGGGAGGCAAGAAAAAATCAACAAATACTCATGAAGATGTGCCTAGGAATATTCTCATTTAACTAGCTGGTTGTCTACGCGCGAAAGGAGCTGGAAAAGCGATCCCGAACACAGAATACTTAAGTGGCGAGGGGTGCGCATGTACGTGAATTTGTGTGTTCACGTGTGTATTTTTCGTGTGGATTGGGCGCCTAGGCGACAGTGGCAATTCCACATGCGCTGATTGCTTTGTATGCCCCAGGCAATAAGTCATTAACCAAAAAGCAAATTCCGAGATTAGCTCAAAAACAAATATGCTAATAATATTCTCTGTTTTGTATTTTGTTTTTGTGCTTTGCATATGGCCGCAGGCGTGCATGTCATTTGCGAGTGAAGGGAAGCATAGTAAAACTTATTTATTTGCTTGCTGTAATCATTACATGTGTAAGCACGCGCAGATTACAACCGGGAAAATATTAATAAGTATGTCAGCGTGTAAATAGTTGCGGGCAAAATCGCTCCAGCCCGCGCTAAAACTAATTTCAGTGGATATAAAAATATATATATACATATTCACATTTGCTTAAGCACACCATTTGCTCGAGCGTGGAAACTTTCATTACTTTTGCTGGCTGAGTTTAAGGAACTAAGTTTTAAATTGATTTTTGGCAAACAGAACTTTTCACTTAATGCGATTCCGTTAGTTTTGTTATTCACTTTGGGAAAATCTTATCTTAGGAAATGACATTTCAACTGATTATTGTCAGAATGTGATTAATTATAGAAGAGGGAATAGCAGAGAGTGCTGTCAGAGCGTTCGTTCATCAATTCGTTGGAGGCAATCACAAAGCAGAGTACATTCAAGTAGTTGGTGGGTTTTGAGAAAGAAGAGTTGGTGAATGGATAATTTGAGAAACTTATATTGTCTAATACTTAATTATACAATCGTTTTCAAAAGAAAAGCGCAACAATTCATTAGTTAGATGTATGAAATATGTATTTGTAAAAGGGTACATACTTTTATTCATGAATAGATTCTATAATTACTAAATGTATATATAGGCAGATATGATATTTTTCTATTTCCTAATGACCCATTACTTAACTATTGCAAATATTTTGACATACCATTGATATTCTTTCTTCATTAAAACCATTTGCTGCTCTCTCTTAATGCCCCAAGTTACAATAAAATTCCAAAAGCTAATGCCAAAAGCCAGTTGTAGCGTTATAAAATGAGCGTTTCTTTTTGAAAATGAAATACTAATTTTGAATGGAAGAGTAAAAGAAAAAATCTTCAAAATATTAACCATTGTTTTTTACACATTTTTATTAAGTTTACCAATAAAAATGTTCGTATTTTGAAGCAAACAATCAGACACCCAATTTTCGACTTCTGCATAGGAATCGAAGTGCTTCTTACCTAATGCGTGTACTATCGATGAAAGCAAACGGTAATCGGAACAGTCAAGTGTAGTGAATTCGGTGAATGGAGTAGCAGCTCCCAGCCAAGTACTTTGATTGTATCTTGAACTGATTTTGCTTTGTGTGCTGGTGTATTGTCATGTAACAAAACTACTTTGCCGTGTCTTCTGGTTCATTCTCATTTTTCGATCAATGCATGATTCAAGTTGAGCATTTGTTGTCTGTAGTGATTACTATTAACAGTTTCACCAGGTTTTACAAGCTCGTGTTATATGTAGTTACCATATCCTTCTAATAAAATTAAACACAGAGCATTGCCTTCTTTCCGAATCGATTTGTCTTCGCACAAAATTTCAAAAAGTGTTTTTTCGGTTTTTCATTTGTCTTTCACTCAATTCAAGGGGCACCCATTTTCCACACTTTTGGATGTTTCTATAGCTTTCATGTTCTTCTTCTTCTTTATTTGCTAATTCGTATTCGAATATTGGTGATCATATATCATTAAATGATATGAATATTTCTTTCTATCTCTCGCTACATCTATAAGGTTGCCAACGTTCTGAATTCCAGTCCATTGTCGAATGTTTCGAAGCCACGAAAGTTGTTAACGGCCAATACGCCGTTTTCCTTCAATTTTTCCTTTGATAATTAATTGCAGCAGCTCGTTCTTAGGGGTGGCTCAGAATATGTTCTAAGTAGGCTGCTTGTTTGTAACTCTATCTGTTCATGGAATTTTTAGGATTATTTTAACAAGTCATAACTCGAAAGACTCTAGCTTGTTGATATCTCTGTGATTTTCAGAGTCCACATTTCTATGACATAGAGAAGCACTGACCAAAAAAAGCATTTTAAAAAAGGTATTTTGGTTGTGATTTTGAGGTCATGACTATATAATATGTTTTTGTATTTCATAAAAGTTGTTTGCGCAAATTCGGATCGACATTTTACAAACCAATTTTCGTTGATCTGACACTTGAAATTTTTAACTCTTTCTATTTATTACTAATCATGAGGTGTGTGTCATTGCAAATGTTTTTCCTACTAACAATAATTTGCTCGTCCGGTTTATGTTAATGCATAGTCCATATTCGTCATTATGTAAGTGAACTCGGTTTACATGTTCTTGTAATCCCATAAAGCTATAACTGTAGTGTTATCACACTTTGATCAATACTGGTTAACGATTCTTGAAATATTACTTCCGAGTATATCTTAAATAACAAGGGTGACAGAATACATTATACATATTTCTCCAGTTCTATCACCATTGATGCTTTTGGATGTTTCCCTATAGCTTTCCAACAGTCTGAATTTATTTTATGTCCAACATTTAACATGGCTGTCATTTGCTTTCTCGAAGTATCATCTTCATCCAATATTGCATGCAGTCCGTCCACTTCCAACTTTTTGGTGGTCTTTCACATACTTCATTTCTCATATCATGATCATTATCACTGAACCATTGAAATTATATTTTGCATGTTGCTTCTGATAAAGCATGGTCACCATATACCTGAGCAAGCATTCAATTCGACTCTACAGCATTTTTCTTTAAATGGAAACAAAAAATTATTGCTTTCCGTAAAACATAACTTAGCGGTACAAAATTTGGGATTTTCAACACTTTTTTAATATATGTATACAATTTGATGGAGATACATCTTTTTGTTCATACATCAAATTTAGATTTAAAATTAATCTTATATGCTTACATAATATTTGCTGAGAATCAGATCTTGAACGGATATAATTATCGGTTTACTCAGGTTTCATAAGCTGAACTGTCGTGGAAGTGGCAACACAGTGTTCTGACATAATTCTCTTAAAATTTTCATGCATTTAATTCTACAATTAATCTGTTCTTCTATTATGACTACAGCTTGGAAAAACCCGCACTTATTTTATATGCACGGCTTTGCTAAGGAGCTAAGTTCTCACATCAGCGGCTCGAGAAGCCAAAACATTCTCTAAATGAAAGAGACGACAGCGCATTATGGAAATGAGAGCAAAGAGTGAGAAAGAAATAGATAAATAGTTTAATCTTTGGCTTTTTTATCCAGTTCGGAGCGTCAGTAGGTGCTTTCGAGACGTTAAAACGGGTTTTTGTTGCTGCAAATCTTGTAAAGTGTCGGCGTTCGCTTTCAAAAAGATGACACTTAATATTCTGCAATCAACTCGTCCACACTCCCGGTCATGTATTTAGTGATCTCGAAGTAGTTATTCGACGTTTCGAGACTTTGGTGTATCCCAACAATTCATTATGAAGCCTGTTATTTGAAATTTACAAAAATATATGTAGTATTCAACAAAGCCAGCCAAGGCTGTCTCCTGTATTCATTAATATTATGTGAAATCATAAGCTTTTTTTGAACTATAAGATATTCAAACGTGTGGATCTAACGCTACAAATTTTCCTGTTTGAGATTGCAAAGTACTTTTATCTACTATACTTTTTCACAAAGTAAAACTACACCCATAAAACTGTTAAAATAAAAGTTTCAATAAAAATTTCTTCTTATACTTTTAGTGCTATCTCAACTGTATGACTCCGCCAGCTCCCATGCATGTAAGCACAACAACCACCGTACCAACAACTACGGAAAATGTGGCTCTCCGTCAATTGCAACATAAACAGCAAAAATTACAACAACAAACGCAGCAAGCATCAAAAATTAATAAACCAATCCAGGAAACTTGGACTTTGCGTACAGTTTCAATGTTGCAACAAGACTCATTGGTGCTCGTCGACATCGCCTGGGATGCACTGAATGCGCCAAATCAATGCCTCATCAGCTGGGAGGTGTCCGGTGGTGGGCTGATGGGCAATCTCCTGACCGAGTCATCGATTGTGCAGTTATCGCTGTGGCCGGACACAAAGTACCGCGTTAAGGTCACCTGCAAAAATAAGGTAAGTTGATCAAATGTAATGAGAAATTACTCTTTTTTGCCAAGTAAATAGTTGAAGCCATTTCAAGTAGCGTTATTAAAGTGTCATCTAATCTCAACGCGCCACATGCCACATTCCATTTTTGTACTAACTTTCGCTTCTGCGAATTTTAATAATTTCGGTAAAATTTTTACTGAAAATATTTCGGTAAAAATCGAAAAAATACTCGCTGGCACGACAGGCGTGATGCATGTTTGCGATAAGCCGGCTGGTGTCAAGTGTGAGCCGCAGCTGCTCGTGGGTGTAGCGTTAATTGAACAGCATAGAAAACGCTCAGCGCCGTTCACACAAATTGCCAACTTGCCGACTCTGTAGGCGCGATAATAAATGAGTTTTAGCCAGAAATTCGAAAGTAATTAAATTTGTTGAATGGCAATAAATAATTGAAATGCGAATTGAATGGCTGCCAGATTTATAGTGGCAAAATGTGAGGTGGTTGCATATACCGTTACTCGGTCTGTGAATGGTGGGGGGGAAGTTTTGATATGCAGTCAAAGCGGAAAGTGTCTGCTATGAACGAAAAGTTGAACAAGGTTTTAAAATTCTTGAAAAATTTCGCAACTTTTCTACGTTCGAGGTACTGTAGACAGAGTTACGAGAACAAAATGCGGTTGTAACCTTGCATATAGCACCTTTAACCTTGAGCAATAAAATCTTAATCACTCTCTTCAAAATGAATTTGTGAATGCATTTTCAGCGAATGCCAACTAAAAAAGATTTCTTTCTCCTTGAAGCTGCGGCCGTAAATACTTTTCATTTCATGATTAAAATTGTAGAATAAACTGAAAATCACCCCTGCAAAAAATTACTAATATTTGTTATGCAATTTCCCTTCTCTTTCCACAGCTCACCGGCTTCATGTCCCGCTCGCTGCCATTGAGCATTGACACATCCGAGGCAGTAATGGCACACGAACACAGTGGCCAACCTAAATCACTAGCACCCAATACCGATGCGGCATTAATTTCCACAACAACAATGGATAGCAGAATCCTGCCAGTCACCAAAGTCGTCGAACCACAACAACCACAGCAAATCAACAACAATGCAATCGACCACAACAGCAATGGCAACACCGAATATGTGGACGCCGATAGCTCCTCGAATTCTAACGGTTTGACCGCCGATACCGATAACGCCGCTGTGCTACCATACGACGAGCGCGACGACGATCATGATCAGTCAGTCGAGGCGTTGAATAGACACACACAGTTCGTTTTCAACTGGCACTCCCACAACAGCGACATTAGCCTGATTGAACCGATACACAAGCCCGATCTGAGCATGCTCACTATGGCCGTTGCCGACATGCAGAAACCCTTCTTCTTCGGCTTGCTCTCGGGCACCATTATACTGGTGTGCCTGGTGCTCGCGTACCGCTGCTTGCTGCGCCGTCAGCGCTTAGCGTATGAGAAATCCATGCTAATCACCGATGATGCCGCGCACGCGGTTGTCTCCGTGGCGCCCGCCGAAGTGGCCATGCGCCTTGCAAACAACAAGGCGGCGGCACGAAAAGCCAAGGAGGGCGGTCTGCATGGCTGTGGCGTTGGCAGCGCGTTGGGCGCGACGTCGCTGGCCTACCAGCGCAGCGATGAGGAGGAGGAGTACGAACGCGGCGCGGATGAGGTGTGTAGTAATCCGGCGATCTGCTCGAGAAACGCGCTGAAAGTGTAAGTGCGTGCAGGTGCATGTGCGCGTCAGTTAGTCAGCCGGCCAGAGGTGTGGGCGTAAGCCCTGACGTCGTAGTGAGCTGTATCGATTGAGATTAAAACAGGAATTAAGTTACATACTACAAAGAAGAAAGAAGTAAGCTTATTCCGTAGGCATACAAAGGCAAAAACAACAAAAAAAAAAGCATACAAAATACTTATATAAATATCGCTAGTTTTGTAAGGAGCATTAACATAGGACCACAACTACTCTAATATGTATAAACTAAGCGACTAGTTGCAGTGTGTTGCCGGTAAACTAAAGTGATTTACAAATACAATATGTAGATGTTGTCGTTTCGTGCCGCATTTGCATCAACTACTTTCCGTTAGACATAACCTATATTTAAGTCAGCATATTTAACCAGAATATGAACAAACAAATAAGCAAATACAAATGCAAATGTGTAGTATAAATGCGGGTGCAGTCACACTCGTGCGCATAATATTAGCATTTAGACTAAAAATCAATATTCATTCTAAATAATAGTGTGTTGCAAATTACGCATTTATGTGATGCCAAGTTAAAGCTGTGCCGCCACAGTCGGGCCACTCACACTACATACATATAACAACATTTATATATAGATATACATATATAGGTATAGACTAAATAGAGTTTAGTGTAATATGCGAAATTCCATAATTCATTATTTACAGTCGGTTGATTGCTTTCATTTGCGTTTGCATTTGCTGCAATTAAACAGTTATGCGAGCGCTGCGCTTGGTTTGTGTGCTTGTCTGACTCTGCATGTGTGTGTGTATAAAAGTGTGCATGTCTGTGTGCGTGTGTGATAATTTGAGTGCGCTTGTGCAAGTTTAATTACTAGAAATTTCAACTGACAGCTGTGCAGATGTGAATATGGTATAAGTATGTGTATATATATGCATGCAACATGCACAATTATACAGAGTAAGTTTTGTGAGCTTTCAAGTTGCAGCTTAAATTGTATAAAGCAAATCATATAAATGCCGTTATATTATGTTAATTGCTACTAATTGTGTATGCCAGCAGTTGGCGTTTAAATCACTGAACTTAATTCAATCAAACTGGATGGGAAGGTATAGAGTTTTTGTGGGATATGAGTCCCATACTTTTTTTATATTATATATATTTAGGGACTATACACATATATACACATCCTCATATTCTACAATATATTATATATATATATATATATATATATATATATATCTTTTAAAGAGCAGTGATTTGAGTAGCGTAAAATATGGTTGTATGGTCAGTGAACTGATTGTTCTGAAAAATCGCAGAGATCTAGGTGCACGAACCACCATTTTGAAGCTCTATTTTGTGAACTTCTTTATCTGAAGCCTGTGAAAGGGATCTCTTTATTTTTTACCCACTTAGATGGGCGTTCGTAATACATTAAAAAGTGGCTGAATTTTCGACAGTTCCACACCGATAGTTGATTATCTCTGCCTCAAAATATACCATAAATTTTCCATGCAAACTCATCAAGCTTCTGCCTTCCTTCGTACTTTTCTGGAAACAGAAACATCTTTGTTTGTTTTGAGAACAGAAAAGTCTCAAAAAAGGTTGCCTTTCTGAAATATCTTAAACTCCACTGGAATTTACACATATTTTTATATGTTTAAATTCTCAGATCTTCGGTGCTATATGTAGTAAATAGTTCAGATCTCAATTGAGTGAAAATTAATGGGTTACCACTAACCCATAAACAGAACTGGACAAGTTAGTATACAATTTGAATCAGCGGTGAGTTTTGGTCTTCGATAAAAATTTTTTAATTTCCCCCATATGCTTTTTGTTCATTAATAGTATAAAACAAAATTTATAAAAATACTATATGAGAGCAAAATTTAATTTAAAAAAATATAAAATTTATTTTTTAATCCATTTAAACGTCAACTGCTCATACATCAATATTAGTTTATACGCAAAAAATTCATAAAATAAAGCAAGACATAAATATAACTTTAAATACAAAACAAAAAATCAAAAATTTAGTTGTAGTATATTTTATCATCAAGTAAACTAATAATGTAGTGGTAAACTTAATTGCTCAATTTGCAATTAGATATGTATGTGCTTTGCTTTTACTTAAAGTTTGACTTCGGCTTGATGCTTCTTTAGAGAATATGCCACGCATTTCAAAATTTTGTATAAAAAAAGTTCAACTGAATAAATGTCGAAACCCTCCTTAATTGCCCCCATGAAAAACCACACATTGACACCTCCTTCCATGCACCTCCCAAAGCACACACACCCACCTTCATTTATCACCGTTGTAACTTTCTACAAAAACACAACCATTGAAAGCTTCCAAAATCCAGAATAAATCTAAAAAAAGGAAAGAAAAGCTCTGCATTTGAAGAAAACGAAAAAAATATTATTTCATTCTTATTATTCTAGAAAGACGCATAATCAAAACTAAGCAAATTTTTTAGTGAAAATATTAAGGAAGAGAGGGCAGGAAAGGAATTAACAGCAAACATTTTTGATATGTGTGTATTGGTGTGCAAGTATTAGCTATTAATAGCAACAAAGCATGTTTACAGTTTGTTTGCTTTGCCAAGCGGGGCTTATTTGGGGTGGGCATGCGGTAGTGAAGTTTAGTTGGAGGTGCTGACATGGCGTATGAGTAACCTATTTGAAACGTTGCTTGGAAATTCGCAAAATATTGCTCGAAATTCAGTTCCAAGCAAATACTTGCAATACTCAGTATGCCCTCCAAGCACCGCTGCCTGCCCACACACACACCACCAATTTATGCATACAAACAAACAACACAAACAAACACTTTGGCATGAAACTCAAAACTTTAGGCAAATAAATTATAAAGCTAAAAATACAAAACGAAAAAAAATATATTGAAACAAAATTCAAAATTAACCGTAAATGTATTAGAAAAAATTAAAAAACAAAGTTTAATCAAGTTAAAACTACATAAGTACGCGTATATTTGTACATTAAAATGAATGTGTAAAATTGATGTGAATTTGTGTTACCGCTAGTGCAAAAAACACAACACCGACAACAACAACAACAACAAAAACAAAGAACACGTAAAATTTAAAATAACGAACAAGGACAACAACAACAACTGAAATGCTTCCACTGCGCCAGTGTTGCATGTTTTTTGCAAAGCAGCCACGTAAACACAAATCAACAACAAAATTTAAGCAAAAATCAAAATGATTAAAAAAATACGAAAAACAACAACAAATGAGCACGTCGATATTCCTTATTAAAAACAAACAAACAACAATTGTATGTATGTAATGTGTGAATAAAGCGACGAAGCACTTTCCACACAAGCCACTAAAGAGCTGCGGAGAAATATATTTTTTCGGACTTTTTGTTGGTGTGCGGTGCGGAAAATGCGGAAAACGCTGCTTAGTTAAGTTTTTTCTAGATGCTATGATTTCGCTTTAAATGTTTTTTGCTTTTTTATGTGTATTCATTTCTCATGTAATGTGTATAGAAGAAAATTAAAAATTAATTAATTAAAATTAGTGAAAAGTAATTAATCAAACATTTCGGCTAAATAAGACAAAATTTTTCATATGAAGTGTATCTGAAAAAATTATATAAAAAAAGCTTAAAATGCAGTTAGCGAGCAAAAAAAAAATAAATTAAAAAATATTTAAAATTTAAAATCTAATCAAACAAGTCGGCCAAACTAACGATTAAATCAGCAACAATCAAAAATTAACCCCAGACGCTTCCATTTTTCTGTAAGTGTGTCATTGCGGCAAACAGTTTTGTGAAAATAGCGGAAAAAGCTTTAATGGTTTCAAAAATGTTTTGATAGAGGATTTTGGTAACTTCATTTTTTTAATTAATTTTACTACTATTAAAAATTTAATAAGTGCTACAGGCAACACAGAAATTTATATACTGAATTATTAGCACAATTTGCTAATTGTCTCAGTTAGTTCTTAATTTAGTCAATTAATTAATTTCACAATTTACTAATTGACTACGTAGTTCCTTAATTTAGTCAAATAAATAATTTCATAATTTTTTAATTGACTAAATCAGTTCCTCAATTTAGTCAATTAGTTAATTGCACTATTTACTAAATGACTAATTCAATTTCTTAATTTTTTCGCTTGAAAAATTTAACAATTTGCATATTGACAAAATTAATTAAGTGCCAATTAACTTAGTCAGTTTCATAATTAAGTACATTATATGATTTAACTATTTACTAATTAACTAAACAAATTCATTGTATGATATACTAATTGACTGAGCCAGTTTCTTATCTTAGTCCATTTCTTAATTGTCCATAAAAACTAACCGGCTAAGTGGGTTCTTTAATTAAGTCACTTAATTAAGTAGATTAAATAATTGTAAAATTTTCTAATGAACTAATTCAGTTTCTTAATTTAGTCAATTAGTAAATTGTTCAAATTGAAAATTTACAAAATTAGTTACTTGCATAATATACTAATTGACTACATTAGTTCCTTAATCGAGTATATTTAATAATTAAAAATTTTCTAGTGGACTATGTAACTTCCTCAATTTAGTCAATTAGTATAAAGTACAATACGAATTGTTCAATACACTAATTGTCTGAGTTAATTTATATCATAATATGCTAATTGACTAAGTCATTTCTTTAATTTAGTCAATTTAATAATTGCAAAATTTAGTAACTGAATAAATTAGTTAATTGCATAGTCATATACTATGTCAGTTTTTTTATGTGGTCAATTACATTATTGTGCAATTTACAAATTAACCAAATCAATTAATTGCATAGTTAACTAATTGAGTAAATTAAGAATATGTATAAAAACATTTTTAAAACAAAGAACGGAACAATATCCAGTCCAGCTTAAATCAACTGAAATAAGAGAGGGAATCTCGATTGAACCAGCTAATTTATTCGAGTGTCGACGCCAAGCTTTCTATGAAACTACAACCCAAAAGCGGAAAAGATTCAGATTTTTTAAATTTGAAATTATTCACTTAACTGTTTGTCAGCAATGAGCATGATTTATAAAGAAAAAATGCACAAAACACAAATGACCTAAACCACAAAATTCACTGCACCACCAAATCCCCAAGAACTTCACTTAGTCCTTACCTCCAGATGATGTACATATACAAGCAGAATGAAAGGAAGAAAGGAAACATGAGTTGAATGAAGTGAAAATGCGCTGCGCAGCAACATTTCTATGCGTTAGTTACTGCAGGCGTAAGCAAGATTAAAGGATTAGCATTGCCACGAGCCTTTCACTTAAATAATGCCAGCATTCATGCGATCTCCTACGCGATACATACAAACAAGTAGACACTTTTACATCTGTATATATTCATACATTATCTCATATTGATATCAGCCATGCAACTCACTTAAAAATCATACAAATTTATGCGTTCAGCCATTTTTGCATGGATTCGCTTGTGCCGTTGAGCAAAATGTTTATCTCTTTGTATTCGTGTAGGTATAAAGCTTAAAGCATATGAAGAAACAGCATTAATTATATTAATATAAAGGCATACGAATGCATTAATTCGCACACAACATATGAATCGTGCCATTTATTCAGCCACACAATCAGCTATGCGTTCAATCATTGCATATTCAAGCAGCTATTCGTATGTGTGTCCATATGTGTATGTGTTTGCGCTTCAACGGTATTTAAACGCTCATTCATTCAGCAAATGCGTATGCATTATATATGTATGTATATAAAGATATCGTAAGTGTGGGCATACTTAAGCCCTGCTTGTAATGCTTTCATTCATATATTCAATCATTTAATCAATTATTCAAGATGTTCACTCATATTGCCATTGACATTTAATAATTCACTTAGGCGCAGTCGCATTGAACACTCATATGTCATTGCGGGCAATAAGCAACATATTCATTCAAGCAATTCATCTCAGATAGCAAGTAGATAGCATTAACAGTAGGATAATCGTATGAATACAGGCATACTTCAGAACTATTACCACTACATAAAACATAATCATAGATATCGAATACGCATATGAGTTCATATGTGTGTTAAATTCTATACATACTCACATACTCTTACAATATACGATAAGCAGGCATCTGATTGGGTAAATGGTATGTGGTGACATACACACGAGTACTATTATATTGATACAACAAAATAGTTCGTAGAATGTTAATACTTACCATACATTTGTGTGATACACACACTACTAAAAGTGTAGATATATATATATATATTTATAAGTAATTTTTCAAAGTTTATTATGCAGCCATTTTACAAATAGCTACAGCCACAGGCGAACAGACGCCAATCATACAAACTAACTTACAAATACGCAATAGAAAATGTGTTAAAATGTAGCAAATGGTCAGTGAGGTCAGTTCCTAAGCTATAATTGTAGAGTCACGCATAAATTTTCTAATTGATTAATTTTAAGTGACAGTTAAATAAAGTAAATGACGCATAAGTATGTGGACAGAAATGTATACATGCATTTATGTTTAGCATATCTTTAGGCGCCACTCAAAATTTTCGTTTAACATTTGCCTAACTTCTCAAACGGTTTATGCATAAACAATTTTTTACTAAAAATAAGTATTTGAACTATTTTAGGGGTCTGTAAATAATTTTTACGAATGACTAAGGAACCTGATTTTATGATAACCAAAAATATACATATCCCAGTTTCCAAGAGACAAAAAAGATGTCAATCAAAAACACAGCCGCCTTAAAAATAGGATGCAAATGCAAGGAGGCGAATTCAAAATTAGCTTTTGGAGCCAACTTTTTTACAAATTCTTTTTCAATTCAGAATTAAGAACAATAATAAGTTAATTTTCAATACACCCCAGGAAGTGGGGTTGATTAAGTAAAGTTGATTATTACATTATCGTATGTATCCGGTTGCATTTTTGCTCAAATGAACTGAAAAAAGTACTATTTTTCTGAGATTTTTCTAATAAATAATAATAATTGAATACTTTTGGATCTCAATATTTCACGCTTTTGCTGGAACGTAGTTACGTTTTCGAACTTTAATACTCAAGCACCTAAGTTATCACATTTCTGAATTTGGTGTGACAATCGTTTGGGAATGTCAACGTTTTTGTTGGAATCAAGATTTTGTTATATCCAGAACCCTGAAAAATGTAATCTTCTGTAGGACCTGGTTCTATGTTAAAATATATCGCCTGTAGATATCAAAACCTGCTGAGAATTGTATACTTATGAGCTACCGAAGGGCTTAAGGCTGCTTGCTTGAAAATTCTGATTAGTTCCTTAGCCAATGTTTCTATAATCAGGTGACTTAAAGCTTGCTACTTATTTAGCAAAACCTTTTTAGAGTTAGAAAATCCTTTTCTTTACTGGCATAGACACCGCTTACGGGATTATAGCCGAGTTATTCTGTTCATTGGTGGTGTTTTTCACGGGGCGGGTCCCAAGCCCGGCACACAACCCTGAGGAGGGATGGTTCGCTTTTTTTTTTTGATCGCCTTCCAAGGGATGTTCTTTGTGTACCCAAAGGATACTTGATCTAAGACCGGAAGTCGTGAGCTGCTTAAGCAAATGTAAAATAATCGTTTCTGGCCTCTGCCAAGTGAATGGCAGAGAACTTTCCTCACTTGCGTGAACTTTTACACAATACTCCATCCTACAGTTAGAAAATAGTCTCAAAAATTACAAAACCGTTGAATGTTGGTCCGAAGTCGTTCTAAATATATTTTCATACCGCAAATTTTAAAATTTTTGCACTTAATGTACTAAAATGTCATTTTTTCCATCATAACTACCAGAGTGACTCATTCGGCTCCTAATATTAAAATTCTCATACAGTCCCCTTCTCAAACCTTGCTGCCCATTTACTACATTCTATACACAAATCCAGCTCAACTTACGAAACAGTCAATACAAAGTGAGACATTTTACTAATAATTATAAGAAATAGACCTACAGAGCCAACACACATCAATACTAAACGCTAACTACAATAATTTGCAATAAAATTGTACTGTAGCTAAATACTATTTAGTTGATAAGCAAAACAAAAACAACAAGTATGTTTACCTACTTAAATACCGCATGAATAACTAAACTGTTAATGCAAAACTTGCAAGGATTTCGGTTTAGAAGGCTAAATTAACTGAAATCCATAAATAAGACTGTAAATACTAATTTTATATCTCCACATATGAATAACTAAGAACTTACTAAATTAATAAATAACTAAATAGAAGACTTTAATTACAAATGGCAAACAAATGCGAACTGCTTACCTTGCAGAGAGAGCAGCGGGGTTGGGGGTCAAATGCAACGCTGTATTATTTGCTTAAAGGGTGCGAGGAGCCGATATTGAAAGAAGCCGAATGCGAGCGATGAACAACTAAACGTTTGCCAAATGCACACACACACTACCTTAGTGCTGGACGACTGATAGTTTCTCACACACATGCACACACACACACAGAGATGCTGAAGGACTCACGTGCGGCTGTCGTTGCGCCGAAGGACATTCAATTGTACACAAGCAAACGAGCGCACGAGCGTTCATGTTTGTGTGTGTGGCAAGTGCTTTTAGTGGCGCAACAAATAATGCAAATTTTTGATGTGTGTGTGCAGATTGCGACTAATTGCAAACGCATTAGGCCCCTGACATGTTTTGTAGCCGAAATATATGCGAATGAAGCTCACAGCAATAACGGCATAAATATGCTAAATAACAGTTAATAATGCATTAGCAGCAGATACGTGCTTGTGTATGTGTGTTTGGGACGGCTTTAGGCTGCAACTACAACAAATTGAGTAAACATAATTACCAATACACATACACACAAGCGAACGTTGAGCACTAATACATAGGCAAACAGCAAATATTTCGTCTCACATGTAGGAGTGTGTGTGTGTGTGCGTGAGTAAATTAATAAACATGAGCGGCCTAAAGAGTGTGTAAGCTCCATTGTTTTCGGCTAATCGGCAAATAATCAGAAAATTGCATTTTAAATTCAGTTTGCAGAGCAAACACGCACACATACAGAGAATAACAACTGACAGCTGCGTGTGCGTGTGCGCCAAGAGAACACCATTATATAATTAATTACTACTTATTATTGTAAAAAATAAAACATTTTATATTAAAATTAAATATAAATTATCTGTGGTGCGCTGATTCTAAGGTTGTGCGCTTGTGTGTGTCTGTAGAAATAAAATAATTTCAAAAATAATAATTTTGACAATATTTCAGCAAAAAAACATATTTTCATAAATAAAAACCAATTAATTCTAACAATAAAATTAATTATTGAATTGCTTAAATTCGTAATTGATTAATTTTTGGATTTTAACGGTTGCTGCGGGTTCCGAAGTATGCATAAACAATTCGACAATTGCAACAGCTTGAGGCACACATCCACGCACACAATTTTGATTGGCGCGCAGTTGATGTCTAATCAAAAAAAAAAAAAAGAATATCCAAGTTTAATTCCTCCAAACACCTTTGTAAAATATCTCAGTAGCAAGTAAGGTAATTATACTCAACCTAATTAGCGTGTTTTTTTCTAGACTTAAAAATACTAAATAAAAATATAATAAAATATATTAAAAATATAATGTGTAATTTAAAAGCAAACAAAACCTGTTTTTGAAGTCATTGATAAGATAAGCTTTTGTCGAAAATTTCAAATCTCAATTGGCATAAATAAAATTATAATAAAATATCACCAAAATACAATATAAACATATATCTAAAGGTTCGCATTACGATTGTCTATGCTAAAAGAAATGTGAAAGCAGCAAATATAGCGAGTTAAGGCGTAGCATGCCGCAGCGTTACTCCACATTAATTAGCAGTAGTGCTACAACAAAACAAAAACAAATCAGCTGGAGCGCAGTGTAGCGCAGCAATCTGAGAATTTCACTTGAATTCATGTAAAAATTTAATAAAGTACAGCATAGTTTTATTAGAAAGGCGAAGTGGGCACTCAAGCTAAGTATCAATATTTATTTAATTAAATACTAAATTTAAATTTAAATAAACATAAACTGAACTAAACTAAACTAACTAACAAACTAAGCAAACAAATAAAGTGGAATTTCAAATTTAAAATACAAAATTCGCAAAACAGTTTTATTTTTAAAAGGGTGTTCTTGGGAAGAAGTTTGGGTAAGTATGTCCTCATCACAACTGTATTAATCACTATTTTCTTTGTTGTTGATGTTGGATGAAACTCATCAGTTTGTCATCGTCCTTACCTCTACACCATACAGCAGAACAGGGTCGATAAGTGACTTGAAGAATTTGGTATCTCGTTTACTACCAGACACATTTGCTCCGCTTCCTTATCCAGTCTGGAGAAAGCAGAACCAATGGTGCGGATGTTGAGGCCAATGATATCAACATCATCGGCTTACCCTAGCTGCTGTACACCCTTTTAAAAGATTGTACATTTTCGATTAAGCTCTGCAGTTCAAATTACTTTCTTCAGCATTAGATTGAAAATATCGCATCATAAAGATTCGCCTTTTGTGAAAAATCGTTTGGTACCGAATGGCTCGGAGAGATCCTTCCCGATTCAGACGGAGCTTTTGGTATGGCTATATGGTATGGTATGGTTTCAAAAGCAGTTTTAAAATCAACGAAAAAGTGATGGATGAATATCTGGTTAATTTTCATGTTGATTTTCCAGCTCTAAAATCGCACTGATAAGGTCAAATCAGTTTGTTGCCAGTGGGTTTTAATCTTTCATTTAGTACGCTCGATAGAACTTTATTTGCGGTGTTGAGGATGCTTATCCCAATCCTTTGGTACTTCTTGGACGGCGATGATGTCAGCCTTTACTCTTGCGAGAACATCAACCAGCTGGTCAGCGGCACCTTCCTAGTTAAGGGACAGAACATTTCAGGTGCCGCAGATTTGCAGGGGTTGTTAGTTAGAGTCTGTACAGTCCTTTTCATTGGGGGTGCTTTTTTACTCTGGCGAGGTCAAAACCCAACTCACAACCTTGGGGAGAAATGATTCGCCATCTCATTATACCTTGCGTTCAAACGGATGTTTAGGCTACCCAGTGGATACTTGGTCAAAGACGGGAAGTCGTGAGCTGCTTGAGCCATATATTATAAAAGAGTATCGTTTCTGACCGCTCCCAAGTGAATGGCGCTCAGAGAACTTTCCTCGTTTGTGTGAACTTCTACACTTGGCTCTATTCTTCATATAAGTCTTTGAAAATGCGGTTTAAAATACTCCAATCTTCAATTATTTAAAACCTAGAAGTGAAGTTTTCGAGTTTTGGCCCCTGCGAATGCATCTGAGATGAATAACTTCATTGGGCAGCTTATCAGATACATCAAAGGTATACTTTTTTGCAGCTACGTTAAGATCATATTCTTTCATATCATGGAACCGCAATAGAAATGAGAACGATTTCTTCTGAATTCAGTTTCTTCTTTGCTACAATTTTCAGACATCTCCTCACGTAGGTCGTTTCAGTAGTCTGGCTTCTTGCTGATGATAACATCGTTTCGACATCTTGTAAATTCTCTGCCTGCTATATTATCTTCTTCACTGCACTTTTTCTGACGTTCTTATGTATATTGCAATTGTTGTATTCGGTGACTCAATTAAATTTCGTTTTTTTTCTAACAGCGTCGTTTTATATGCGTTGTCCAATATCCAAATTCCGCTCAATTGCTAAAGAACATTTTTACAGTTTCACCAAAAATTCTCAAGTTGTCGCTTGCACGGACATACAGTTTGGAAAACACACACCTACCGAACAATGATCGGCTTGTTATCTGGTTACTTTCGGTATAACGTATAAAAATCCACAAAATATGCGAACAGGTTCTTTAGTTTTGAAGGCGTGACTTTAAAATTTAGCGAACATATTGTTCAGAGCTGGTCACTAAGAATATAGCTGCAATACAAACTCATCTATGAAAAAAGTTTTTATAACGAAAACCTGAACCAATGAAAGGTATTATAGCTTTGGGGCAGCCGAAGTTAATGCTTTTTGATTTAGGTGAAATTTTATGTGTTTCAAGAATACACGAATCATATTGCACATTTAATATGTTGGCTCGCTTAAATCTCATGAGGCACATCGATCCACATCCGTATTCAGATATCGTACTAATAATTCACTACTTGAGTATAAGAACTTTATTGAATTCTTTAAAACTGCCTGTATTAAACCACTATATACATTGTATACATATGTACATATGTATATTATACAAATATATATTATTTGTCCTAAAAATTAGGAGATTTATCTCAATAAATGAATTTATCCGATTAAATTATCATATTGAAGTAAAACCGAATAATACAAACCAAATCTGCTAGCATTTTTAACAACAATTTATATTTCCACAGTTTAAATCGACATTTACATAGAAATTTAAACAAGCAACGAACTGCATAACCTTACAAAGTTTTCAAGTTCCCTAGCCACTTCTGAAGTTCAACATCCTTCAAATCCGGAAAAAACCTGCTATCAAATAAAAGCTTATGTTAAGCTTTAACAGCGCTCTAAACAGTTATGGTACTCACGGCGCACGAGTGTAGTCTGCATAAATTTTTGCACCATTATGCCGCTAATCGGATAAGTGTGTGTGTGTGTGTACAGGCGCTCTTAAGAAGACACTCCTGTCGGGGCGTTAAAAAATCAACGAGCAACTAGCCATTCAACCACAACTACAACAGTAATTACTTCCGTTAAAAAAATGTTTAGTGGCACTTAAAAATCACTTACTTAATACGCTGGCGCACCAAACGGCCAGCCGGAGTCGACAATGGCGGAGCACAAAAGAAAAAATAGTACAACAAAAGCAAAAACTAAAACTGAAATACTTGTACAATCATTTTCAATTATGTGAAATAAATTCAAGCATACTCCGGCGCAATTGGCCGCTTGGTTTAACCATTGTGCTCACACTTAAGTGCATTCACACACATGCATAGGAACACACATACGCGCGTGTGAGGCGTAAGGAGAAGTGCAAATATTAAAACTATATGTCTACATATATAATGTGCATTTATAACGGATATAGTATGAAATTTGCCTGAAATGTGAGTTTTATTTTATTTTGAGTTCGTGGTGAAGGGTGCGCCCCTAATGGATGGAATTAAGTTCATTTCAGGAATGAGTGTTCGCTGAACTTTATGTGTATTTGGGTGTAGTCATACACATATCCATTTTATGTCTAATGACTAAATTTTTTACTTCCACATGCTTAAATCATACTCAATTTTTATAAAACAGAAGTAAATATTAAATGGGGTTTCGTATATATGAATGGTAGGGGTTTTCCCTTTGTAATAGTTCTGCATACATTTTTCTTTTTCATCTGGAGGATGTAGCTTTGATCCCCATTTTCGACTATAGGTTTCGCCACACTTAACACCCTCCAGTCGTTAGTTTGTATGTCCGGATTCTTTCGTTGCAGCTGGGTTCTGGGTCGACCACGCGAGGAATGGTTACCTTCGCTTTCGGCACCAATGGAATAGTGCTCCAGTCTACTACCTTCTGTTTTGTTCTTTCCCACAGGTTTGGAAGCGTCCTGACTCAGGTTAGCGTCGGGTCGTCGTTACATTTATTATTCAGTATCCTGCATCATCAACTGACGACATGGGTGGGCTCGGATCGGCGTCCATTTCGGAGAAGAAGGCTTCCAAAAGCTTAATTTCCACTACTTTCCACAGTTCCTATGAATTTGTCCCAGCCGGTTACTGTGGTCTACGAGCGGGATGGCCGTTTGGAATCTGATTGGCTCCTGCCGCTGGCTTGGAGGTTGTCGGTTTGTCCACGTGCTTGACGTTTACTTTTCCGACTTCGTCTTTACTTTTCGCCGTTTTCGAGGGCACCTTCATTTCGCAAAGCAATTAGCATGCGGTGCGTCAGAGGCGTTGTACCAGTTTCGAGTGGCGAAGTGTGCCCGGCCGTTCTTTACCTCCTCTCGAGTCCAAGCCAGCCGATTCACCTCTTTTTCCTTCAGACTGGACTTGCCCTCGAGACGGTTGCATATTCCGACTGCCGCCTTGTACCCTGATTTTGGTTTCAACCCCTCCTTACTTAGTTTCTTCTGAGGACCACTCATGTTGTCAGAGTTGGAACCCCGGTCACCTGCACAGGAGAGCGAAGAAGCTCTTCTTCCTTTTTTTTTGCTGACAGAGCTTGTTGGTCCAAGTCTTCATGGACTGTGGCACCTATGGGCTCTATAGCTGGTTTGGCTGTAGTACTACAACCACCGCAACCTGCTCCCGTTGTAGCGGAGATATGGCCGCTAGCGACACAGCTCCTAAGATCGCTGTGCCTGCCGGTGGTAGAAACCTCGTTTCTCAACGATGTTTGGACTGATATCCAAGTGCTCTCGTTCTATTTTTGTCCTCTATGTTGCTAAGCTATTAGAACTGTTCCTAATTACCAAATACGAACATCATTATGATTTTTAGAATGGATAAAAATATTGAATAAAGAATTTGTTTCCAATTTTGCATTTCTAACCAAACTTAATGTGCGGAGTCGTTGTGAATGTTAGAAAAGGCTTTCTGTGATTCAGTTTTATCAAAAACACAAGCCTTCAAAGACGGTCGAAAAATCATTGCAGACATGCCTCGTTCTGGAGGACTTTCGACCTCTTCAACTGATGAAAATATTTAAAAAAAAAGTGAAGTACATATATGGTGCTTGAAAATCGTCAGACAAGTTTTAATTACATGACGTTCGAATGGTTTTGTGAATATTCTGGGTATGGAACTCGTTCTTGCTCGACTCGTCCCGATAAAGCTGAATTTTTGTAAAATGAGTACCGTAAACAGGTTTATTTGGACATGCTAAGTCGTGCGAATTTCGATCCCACATTAATGGAGAACGTTATAACTGTCAATGAGACGTGGGTTGTTAAGTTTTACATGCAACAAGTCAACAATCATCGGAAAGGAACCCGTTTACCATCGATCGAAGTTATACAATAAAATTCGCTGAAACAGCTGAAGGCCATAAAAAAGGTGGGTATTTAAAAGTATTTTGAGGACTGGAAAATCGCTGACATAAGTGCATAATGTCAGGTGGGGATTTCGCTGAAGGCGACAAAATAAATATTGATGAGGAATTAAAAATTTTACGTTTTATTTATATTGGGTCCTTAGCTGCCATAAAAACCGACCGATCAAAATCAAGCTCCTGACTATTTTAGTTGTGAAGGTTATTAGCGCAACGGTTTAGCGAATCCTTTTCTTGTTTTTCAGATGATACTGAAGCACACACCGCAAATGTGGAGAAAAGTACAGCTCTGAGTAGAATGGAGCGCTGGGTACAAACAAAAAATTACCACCCAAACTTTAAACTATATTTTCGTCTATTTTTTATTTACCTGTCAGCTAATATTTATGTTTTATAAATATATACCCGCATTTACTGTGGTTTATGTAAATGTGTGTGTACATACATATGTATGTACAACACGAGGGGGGTTAGAGCGAGTGTTGACACGTCATGTTCACGTTTACGTCTGAAATGTCCATTTAACGAGACTTCTGTGCGTGCTTAATGCTCATGTCGCGACTTACAGTACACTTACATATACATATACACATATTTACTTACAAACAAACGTGTAAAAGTATGAATATGCACCGATATGCCGTTCGTGAACGTGTGGACACATTTTTGACAGGCAAGGCACAGCGAAATTTACATATCACTCAAGCTTCTACACAGTCTAAATACATAAACATACTATAAATTAAATATGCAGTCACATAAATAATTCTCATACACACACATATATAGTACATATATGCGATTAGTCATAGGTGCAAACTGTTTTATTATTTTTTTTTTAACTTCAGCAGTTTTTCGAGACATTTTTATTTTTATTGAAGGCATAACACTTATGAATATGAAGTGTGAATGTATTTAGCATATAATGTGGCAAAGAAAAAAACAAAAACAAAGTGTTGCAAAAAAATTTATGACACACTTGAATGCGATTAACTAAAGCCCACAAGCGCCAGGCCTCATGCTATTGGAGGGTGCCACAGTGGACATTAGGAAAAGTCAAAATAGTTATGTTGTTGTAAACTTGTTTTCTACTTCTAACGAAAAAACTGTAGAGAAGCTTTAAGACACGTCTACAGCAGTTACCTATAGAAAAAGAAACTCTTAAGTGGCCATATTGTAGCTCATCTTATCCTCAGTAATTGGAGCATTATTTCTAATCCACAAACTCTTAAAATAAAATGAAAGTATTAAGCACCCACAACAAAATTTTCCATAAACACAGACTAGGTTGACCAGCCACCGCAGGACAAAAGCCTAATTGTCAAAATGAGCCCATCCAAGAAAGTAAAAGCGGTCAACAAAATCCCAATTTGCCAACACAGGAACAAAATACATAAGAGATCCGCACAAAGAAAAAGGTGAACATAGAAAGTGCGAAAGCCGTGTTGTCACGCCCCAAACTTTCACACAATCAACGACAACTCATGGCGACAAAACATGTAAAGACATTCATTAGAACCATTTGTCATGAGCGAACAGGAAAATTCTATAAAGAAGATGAGAACTACTACAATAAGAGTGATGAGCTGTGACCTTCAGCAAAATAACTGTGGAGCTGTCAATACTAGCTGTCTGAGTATCCGCTTGATTGCGTCCATTAGAGTTTGTCGTTTTTTCTGAATTTGTCTGAGCACTGATGTAGGTGAAATGTCACTTTGCGTTTTCGTTCGACAAACTGTCAGTGGACAGAAAAGGTAAAAGAAAAATGCTTGCCATAGTAAAAGAGATAAGAGGTAATTAGTCTAACAAAATAGATATAAGATAACGCTTAGCAGAGGATAGGTTGTTAGAAATATATTATATAATCAAGGATGTAGAAATTTATAATTAATAACAAGGTGATAAGAAATTACAGAATATTCTTCTTTACACGGCTTACGCGGTTACAACCGAGACAACAACAGCGCGCCAGTTGTTCTTTGCATTCCAATTGCATATTCCAAGTGTAGCCAGATCCTTCTCCATTTGTTCTTTTTGACGGAGTGGTAGTCTTCCTTTTCCTCTGCTTCCCGGCGGAATACTCCGTCGAATATGTCATCGTATATCTCGTCCTGCTCATCGTTCGATCGATTGCGGATCATATATCTTCCGCAGAACGTTTCTCTCGAAAACTCACAACGTTGACTTATCGGATGTTGTCATCGTTCATGCTTCTACATGATATAGCGACGGGGATAATTAGTGCCTTATAGCGTTTGGTTTTCGTTCGTCGAGAGAGGACTTTACTTTTCAATTGCCTACTCAGTCCGATGTAGCACCTGTTGGCAAGAGTAATCCTGCATTGGATTTCCAGGCTGGCATTGTTGATGGTGTTAATACTGGTTCCTAAATTGACGAAATTATCTACGACTTTGAAGTTATGACAGTCAACAGTAACGTGAGAGTCTAGCCGCGAGTGCGACCACTGTTTGTTTTATGACAGCAGACATTTCGTCTTGCCCTCGTTCACTACCAGACCCAGTTACTTCGCTTCTTTATCCATTCTGGAGAAAGCAGAACTAACGGTTGTTGAGGGCAATTATATAAATTTCGTCGGCGTAGCCAGCAGCTGCACACTCTTATAGAAAATGGTACCTTCTCTATGTATTTAGTTCTGCAGCTTGAATTAATTTCTCCAAGAGTGGATTGAAGAAGTCGTACGAAAGAGAGTCGCATTTTCTGAAACCTCGTTTGGTTTCGAATGGCTCGGAGAGGTCCTCCTGATCCCGACGGAGCTTTTGCTTTCTAGTTTGCACAGCCGTATTATATTTGCGGGAACACCTTATTCAAACATAGCGGCACAGAGGCAGCTCATTTTCCTGCTGTCAAAAGTAGCTTTAAAATCGACGAAGAGGTAGTGTGTGTCGATTCTCTCTCCAAGAGTCTTTTCAATGATTTGACGTATGGTTAATATCTAGTCAGTTGTTGATTTTTCAGGTCTGAAGCCACACTGATAAGGTCCAATTAGTTTGAGCTTTCATAAAATACGCTCGATAGAACTTTATATATGCTATGTCACGGTAGTTGGCACGGATTGTGGGGTGTCCCTTTTTATGGATTCGGCAGAGCACACTTAAACTCCAATCGTTGGGCATGCTTTCGTCCGATCATATTATACAAAGAAAATTATGCATGCTCTTTATCAGTTATTCGCCGCCCTGTTCGAATAGCTCGGCCGGCAGTCCATCCTCCCCGCCGCTTTGTTGTTCTTCAGGCGGGTAACTGTTATTCGAACTTCTTCAAAGTCGGTCAATGGAATGTCTACTCCATTGTCATCAATTGGGGCACCGAGTTCGCCTTCTCCTGGTGTCATGCTCTCACTGCCATTCAGCAGGCTGGTGCGTTCCATCCATAATTTTAGTATGCTCTGGGCATAAGTCACTAGATCAACTCTGGTGGTTCTACAAGGTCTTAAAACCTTCTGTTAGTCGCCGCATCCTTTCATAGAATTTTCGATCATTACCCTGTCGGTCAGTTTGTCAAACTCTTCGTACTCACGCATTTCGGTCTCTATCTCTTTTAATCTGCAAATGTGTTTCGCTTTCCCCTTCAGCTACCGATATCTATCCCATACCGCACGTGTTGTGGTCGCTTGTAATGTTACGAGACAGTCTACCACGATCGTACGATAAGAAGAGGCTTCAATCCCGACAGCTGTAGATAACATTGTGGAAGAAGAAAGATATTAGAAATAATACATAATAAAAAGCCTAATACCATTGTATACAGGTCAGTAGACATAAGAGTTAATACAATGTATATAGGCAGAATATTTAGAGCGCATTTAAAAAGACAGCACCAACAAATACATTCCTCTAATTTGTTTTCTTCCATAAACTCTCTCACGTGAACTAACAACAATCATTGTGTTATTGGTACGGTCACTTAATTTGAACTCAAATGTTAAACATATTTCCTGGCATCCATTACATAAAAATCTCACGCCCCCTCCCTCACTTGCCTTAGGAAGCTATCATAGAGATACCCAGCTTTGTAAGATTATCTGTGGGAATTATTTTTCTTTGTGCACACGCCAATTGTCACTTGAAATGTACCACCACACACCCCACCCTCCCAACATACTTCTGGAATTAATTTGCTACGTTGGCAATTCGTCATTTGCCACAACACAGACATATGTACACACCACACACACACGTATATGAGTGCCAGCTGGCAGACTACGTTGAAGGTGATTTGCTTGATTGTGGCATGTGCCATCGCTTTATGCCACAATACACCGGCGTTCGACAACAGTTCGTCAATGAAGCGTGTTATTGGATGTGAACTAAGACGCTCAGCTATTCTTCATGCTCTGCGTCAACCACTGAATTGCGAACAAAGATGCTTTGTGGCAGAGCGGGGGTGCGTGGATGCGCGCAGCTTGCACAGAATTGTCATTGATTCGCATCCTTGAAGACTGTGCGCAACGCACAGGTATGTGAGGCGGACTTTTGCTGCGGGCGAGCAGACAACTTGTCAGGTGCGGAGCCACATGGCGAACAGTTATTTCAGCAACTGAACTTTCAATGTCAAAGTTGTGACAAATATTTTCTCGCACTACGCTTGAGGTTGGTTAAGGACACGTAAGAGCTATTTAACGTGCTGCACCGTGTCCTCTCTACACACTATTCGCAAGTTGCGCCAGCACAATGTACTTTATTTTGCCCTATCCTGTGTAGTTGTGTAAGTGTGTTGTCATCGATGACATTCGAAATCTTATTAAGGTATTTACTTGTTGTTCGTGCCGCTGCCTCAGCTCAGCTATT
The DNA here is from genome assembly GCA_037783105.1 of Bactrocera zonata. Lineage (NCBI taxonomy): Eukaryota > Metazoa > Arthropoda > Insecta > Diptera > Tephritidae > Bactrocera > Bactrocera zonata. Next base: position 74,359 of record JBAWJQ010004427.1, on the reverse strand, counting down.
ATTATTTTCTGCTGAAAATGTAAGCTTTTATTTGTAGGAAGCTCACATGCTGCTCGCGCTGGCGAGTTGTGCAGCAGCCAAAAATGCTATTTACAAAAACAAATACAAGCAAAAAGCAACAACAAAGCAGCTTATAGTAACTAGCTGTAAGTCGCCTTCATATCCTCGAACTATTTCCAGCAGCTCCTTGGCTGTAGCACGGCGCACCGCTGCTCTCCTATGTAGCATGCTTGTGGAAAAGTAGTTTCCTTCCATTTTTCGCTTAAAAATTGTTGCAAGAAAATGATTTTCGTTGACAGTGGTGGCTCTCAAAATGCATCCAAGCAATAATTGACAGCGTGGTATTTACTGGAATGACTTGTTATAGCATTTAATTATTAAAATGATTGTTGATATATCGGTCAAGTATGTATAAACATATACTCTACATTCATGCAACGAATGCCACGACAACAAAATCTGCTTAAAGCATTTATTTGCTTGCAATGTGTGCGAGTTTTCTTGCAGTTTCCTTGACTGCAAGGCCAGCATGGGAGCAATCGGTGACGTCCTTGATTTGTCGACCGCTGATTTTGACATAACGGTCGGATGGTAAATCGATTGCTGTTGCCTGGCCATCGCTCTGCCGTGTGCTTCGCTGTCAAGTGCAGCCGCTGTTTTCGTTTGATTTCTAGGAGCTCCGTTTACAGCGCTTTAAATTGGTCTCAATGCAACTCAATGCTTTTTGCTGCGTTTGTATGTGTGTCTGTGCATTTCTTCTTCTTGTTCGTAAAAGGTCCTTCTGCAGTTGCTGGTTGCTGCAATTGACCGCTGCAGGACACAAATTACTCAGGACATTTTTCAACTGAATAGCTTTTGCACTTATTGAATTCTCTTATGTTCGGACATCGATACCGAGAAGTACTTGTAAATGCAATATTACTGGAATTAAATGCAACTCTGAGCAACCACTTCAAGCGCGCATTAGTTGTGAATTTCCAGCATTGCTGCATTAGACAGCCTTAATTGTGCAGTTACGTGGAGAATTTAAGATGTGGTAGCTACATTTAGGCAGTTAGTATAATTATTTTAAAGCTTTAAAGACTGTTAGATAGCTTTTAGGAGCTTAGTCAGTGTCAAAATTCTATGAGCATTTAAAGATTTATTAACCATTTGCTTCGATTTTGAGTTTCTTCCATTTCTCTATCTGACGCATCAAGGAAATTGCCTTATGGTGTTTTCGGGACTTCTTACCCTTTCTTGAATCATAGAAGATTAAATATTTCCAGCTGAACCCTCTGCTTAGTTCTTTTAGGCCATAATGAAATGCGTGAGATCCATTAAACTCCTTACTTGGTTGAGGATAAATATCGTGGTTATACGATTAAGACATGCATGCACTTTCCTCTCCACGGTACAGCTTTTGCTACACTGAGGTCGAAATATCTCTGTATTCATACCTTCGGCGAATCAAATAAATTGTTTGGGATTCATAATAGCCTAAAGAAATTTCTGAGTGGCTCGCAGCGCTTTGTCTTGTTGAACCCTATTGACTCTTCCCTTGAGTCTCTTGAGGACTTTCCACGTAACACTTGGCGTTGACGGACAATGCCTTTGATGATTTCCGCTTTGGATTTGCTCATTTTTCCCTTTTTAGGGCGAGGAGACGCCAGCATGTGCCATTCGGAAGATTGTCTCTTTATCTCGGGATCACACTCAAAGATCCATAACTCGTCACCGGTGATTACGCTTTTTAATAAATTGTGGGTCATTTTCGCACATGTTCAAACTTTCTTGCCACACTTCCCCTCGCGTAGATCTGCTCTAACGAACGCTGCATTTTCGGCTTGCACTACTTACAGAAACACGTCGCTCGAAAATGTTTGTCCTGATTCTCCAGGTGCTCGGAGACAACTGCGCAGCCGCTCGTTCATTAGCTAGGAACTCTCTAGCGCCCTCCACCGGCGCACGCTCCGAAGTACAGTCGCGGCGGAAGAAAATCAGTGCAATTACTTTCCGGACAAACCCTGTAATAGAAACCAATTATTCTTGTGTAAAAACAGATAATTGGAGCTCAAGCAAGCAATTGTTGTTCTTTGATAGGTTATGTTAGGTTAGCTTTGATGGCTGATCTAAAGATTGGATTTCATATTATATGCAATCCTTTGTGATGCCCTAAAAATAGAAACCCTGTAATCCGACCTCGACGTCAGCAAAGTGCTTTGTAGCCAATAAAAATTTGATAAAGCGTTTAATATCTGTTCCCAATAGTTCGGTGGGACAGCTGGAAGTTTGAGCTCCAAAAGTGCTAAAGTCTTGATCGATGGACAATCAGGAGAAAGTACAGAGATGATTCCTCCTCGTTTACTTCCAAATAGCTTATGCATTAAGATTACCTAACAACATGGATTTCGACTAGGCAATCGATTGTTAGAAACCTCACAACTGGGAAAATGCTAGCCTTTCTGATTGCAAAGATCACATGATCACTTACGATCAATCTTGGGCCAAAAGGACCTTGCGAAAGTGCGTGAACTGGCGGTAGCCCAGCGCGTGCCAAGATCTCGCGAAGCACAGGGTACTCTACCTTGCTAGATCATCATCTTTACAGTTGTCTTGCCTGAAATTCTGCTGTGATCTGACATCCATACCAGTCTTATTACAAAGAGGTCGCTGGAAAATTGCTTTATGATACTTTTGACATAATTTGCAACCTTCGCCTGTCTTATACCAGAAGAACCAACTACAGTACATAAAAAAGTTTTGGCATACGAAGAGGAACTTTGTTTCGGGTAATTAATTAATAGTCGCATCCGTCTTTTTATCAAAGCGTCCTGGCACCCAGTTCTTAACTTCTCTATGGGGATAACGCTTTCACAAGCAATCAACTCCAATTCTAGTAGCCTTGTGGACACAGCTTCGAAACTGTAAATATTCTATGCTGGAACATTGAAAATCAAGCAACCTTCCGCTTTAACTTGTTACACAAATAAAGCACCATATTAAAGAAATTTCTGGTTCTAACCACATGCAACATACTACTATACTATATATAGTACAGAAAACAAATTTGTATGTGTACCAATGTGGCCTGTGTGCCCAATATATTTTGGAAAATTTATATCAGCTTAAGGGTATGAATGCATAAATATGTGTTTGTGGCAACAAAATTTTATGACACAAAAGTCCTCACATCAAAACTCATAGGAATGTTGTGGCAAAAGTTTATAGTACGTCTATATGCGAGTACAACATGCTGATCTACACACCTGACGCTTGCGTTGGCGCATACATAGTTTCAGCAACCAACTTCTGCCGGACCTTCCTCCTGCCCAACTGCCCGTTGAGTGGCAAGTGAATGCTAAAAGCCTTTGCGTTCGGAGTTAAAGTTGGAAAATTTCGAAACTTGCTTGATCCTTACGGAATTGTGTGCTGTGAGGTGTTGAAGGTGAAAGCAAGCACGCCTGGGAATATTAAAAGGCTTACGTATAGAAGCACTTTAGAAATATTAGAAGGCGCAAGTGGGAGGGAGCGAGTGAGTGAGATAGTGCTGCGCTGCAATGGAAAACACTTACCCGGAGGCAAACCGCAATTTTTATTAAGTGTGATTAATGCATAGGTAGAACAAAGTAAACTTCACTTGAGTTAAAATTATTTGCAGAGCAATTTAATAGCAAAAGCTTTGATAAAATATTCGTGCAACTTGCGGGAGAGAGAGAGAGTTTTAAATCTATAGATAATATAATAAATTTAAACAGCAAAATATGAAGCTTTCTACGTTACTTGCCGACAGTTATTTGTGTTCAAATGAGCGAGAAAATATTGAAGTTAAAGCAAGCTTACAAAATGCTTCGAGGAGCAACTTTTGCTCGGCTTTTCTGCGACTTTCAATGCATAAATCGAAATCAAAATTGTCTGTCACCACGTAAAAGGCGGTTTTGCAGGCAACAAAAAAATGAGTGCCACAAATGGCGAGTGACAAAAAAGCATTGAAAGAAAGTCATTGAATTGATTTGTATGGAAAACTTGACAAGGGATTCCCCGAGGATATGCCAAAGCCAACTGATGCTGCAGCGATTCCATTGCGACAAATGCCAAACGAGCGACAGAAAAAAGTGCAGACTAAATGAAGAAAAAACCGGGCGGACGAAGACGAGAAATGACAGACAAATAGATGAGCTCAGGCCAACAGAGTACGTGCATCAAGGCAGCAGTCAACGCCTTGTGGCACACAATAGAACTGATTTATTTTCATAACAATGAGCATGAAAGAGTGCAAATAGTGAAATAAGAATACGGGATAACAAGTGAAGATGGCAAAAGAATGTGCTAAGAAATCGCCAACAAAAACATGAAAATCTGACAAAATATGAAGAAAATCACTTTTAGCTAAGCCGATGGAGGGAAAAGAGTATTAGTTGCAGCAACTTCAGCAGTTGGAAGAAGAGCAGAGCCACACTAAGACGTCTGCTTAAATGATTGCGGAAGTGAACCCACAATTTGTCGGTTCCTTTTGCTTTTCTTCAATTTCAATATTCAATCCCTTCTGCTGACGCAGTTGGAAAAAAGAATTGTGAGCGGAAATAGGGGGTGCCACCTACAGTCGCCTCAGTGCATGCTCACAATAATCAATGAGATGACGAGTAAGCATTTGAGTTTTTCTTATTTTTTATGGAAGATTGTAATGCTTATAAAGGGTAAGGAAAATGTGGTGATAGGGTTTGAAGTTGCCAAATGTGCCACAAAATTGATTTCAATGCGGTTAGAAGTGAGCATGGAAAGGAAAGAAGTATTAAATTTTCATTGAATATTAATTTAAAAAATATTGATAAATTGAACTCAATATGTATACAGAGGCTGCGGTGTTTCCTCTCATTATTATATTTCATGAAATTAATAAGTGAAATGGACTGGACAAGGACGGAGTCGAGTAGGTCCATCTGACATTCATTACAGCGACCATATAGAGAAGCACGAGTTAGGTTTGGGATTTGTGAAAGAAGATAAAGTGAGTCGTCCAGCGACATATCTCCAGTGTACTTGACGGTCGTATGGTACAAGGACCTATCATCGACTCGGATCACTATCTTGTTGTAGCGAAGACACGCATCCGCCTCTATACAATAAAGCACGCCAGTCGACAAACACAGGGAAGGTTCAACGTCGAGAAGCTACTATCACAAACGACGGCGAAGTGGTTTTCTACTCGACTTGTATTTCTTCTCTCTGAGAGCAATCATCATCAACACGTTGTAAAGAAACTGTGGGACGGCATTTCTAACGGCGAAAGAACAGCTGATATAACAGATAGCCTACATCGCAATGTTATCGACCACAACACGATGGGTTAGGACAGACACCGAAAGTTAAGAAGGAAGCGGAACGCATTTGCAGACAATGACAATGACAGTGGAATAGCTATTATCTGTAGTTATTCCAGGATCATAACCATATCTATAGAAACTGACCTCAATTATACTAAATTTACATTTTTTATCTTGATTGGTGCCTTCTGTCATCACCGGCAATTTCGGACACAAAACAAAAATGTTAAAAAATAATTTCGCGGAAAAGAAAGTAAGAAAACACAATTATACAAAAGAAAGAATCGTTGCGAATTGCAAACATTTACTCAAAAACAATGCAGTCCATAGTTCCATTTACCAACATACCAAAAACATACTCACATGTAACTATTGAATAAATACTCGTTTATATATACAGTTCGGCATTTCATTTGCTTTGTCGCCAAATGGCTGCGTTTGCGCTCTCTTCGGGGTTTTGTCAAAACTGTTGACAACTTTGACAGTTTTAAGCGACTTTAGAAAAGCGGCAGCAGCGGCAACATGCTTAAAAATGCCGCAGGGCAAAGGAATTGTTGATGGGCTACGCTTTGAACGCGTTTAAGTCCTCATATGTATATGTATTTCTGTGGATTGTACAAAGTTATTGGCTGTAAAAGAATTGCTGACCAATGTCGACAGGTTGCATATATATATATATATATATACTATAAATATATATATATTTCAGTGGAGTAGCACGTACCCGTGGATTTGTTGTCGGCATCGAAGTGGGGTGTGCAAACAGTGGCCTAAAGCCCAGAGGAACAGTTTCCCAAGTTTTATTTCTGAATCGAAAATGTTCCCGACTTTCGAACTCACAGTAGTTATCAGACAATATTTCTTAAGAATAATATTCGGCTCTTCCTTAACAATGACAAATCTTCTAGAATAATCAGTAAACTGTTTTTATAATCTATTGGCTATTAGGAGCGCGTTTGAAACCTTTTGACTTTAAATATGTCGAATTCAAAGCACACTGCTTCCCTATTACAAACTGTTTCATGGTCAGATTGTTTCCAAAAGAAGAATTTCTAGAAGACTCAAATTTGTTCAATGCAATGGACTTTGAAATTGTCCAGATATGGTTTAAAGCCTTTGTTAAAATAGAGATGAATAATTAGGTTATTTCCGTGATCAAAAATATAGCCTCTGTTAACATTTAGTAAAATTTCATACAAAAAAAATCGGAAATACTATTTAATGAGAAAATACAGAACTTTACTCGCAGGCCTATAATTAAATTGAGAATTTCGTTGACCTAACTAATGGCAACAAAATGGGCAAGCTTACTGACTTGACGCACATTGAGATTGAAACAAAAGGGCCTCATTACGCACTTTCGAAGCATTGCTTTCCGGCATGAAAAACAATTTTTTCATACATTTCAAAAAGAAGAACTTTTATTTCTTAGAATTCTTTTTAAACACATACATATATAGTTGCTTCCTGGTATAAAAAGTAGCAGAAAGCCGTCGTTACCCACAGGTCTGCAGCGACTGGGTTATGTAATTAAAATGACATCTACTGACAGCTGACAAAATGTCCGTTGGCCATTTGAAATGCTGTTATTGGCACAAAAAAAGAAGACACAAGCAACTACAACAACATTATTTATTTTTTATGGCCTTCATTACGAGCCAAACTGCGACTGAGCAGTGAAAACGAAGGGCGGCAGTTGAGCGCATTGTAGGAATTCCTTGTGGATCAGCGCGCTGTTGTGCACATAAATTGCGAAACTATTAAAGTGTTTACGAACCGATGCCGCAATTCGCCAACAACAGTCGCCGCCGCTGTCGCCGCAATGCTGGAAATTGTTTACTTCACTGCCGCAACATAAAACAGATACTTTATATCATTTGCCGTAATTATAAAAATTTCAAATCACTTGCAATCCGGTTAGATGCGCCGCAGCCAAGGATCCCCACGCTGGCACAGCTCGCATTCGCTTTCTGGCTGCAGCAGCAAGCCGTTGCCAATTTGGCTGTGAAATTCAATTTCCATATTGATGGCGCGCGCTGTGCTGCAATGCCGTTGTACCCAGCGTGCGTACACATACACTGTAGTTCATGCAGCATATCTGCATAGGTATTTATTGATTTCCACTTTTTATAGATGTGTTCTTCCTTTTTATGCATGTGAGCTGAATTTTTGCTTTGCTCACTTGATTATTTCTGCGAGTGTGCGCATTTTTTACGTTTGCTCTACGACGCCTGCAGTTGTTTCAATTTTATTGCCCAATTTAGATGCGTTTGTTTGAATATTGAATATAAGAGTCAAGCAAACATACACTACCCAATTGGTGGTTGTTTCGCGTTGTTTGGGTCATGCAAATGCAACCCAATGAAGCTAAATATTTAGGCTCCTTTGGAGGCTCGTTAAAAGGTATTATATACCGAGAACTCTCGCATTGGTGCCAGGGGTTAAGAATGAATACATTTTCAATTTGATATTTAAAAGGAGTAACCTTCTAGTAGCACAAAGTAAGCTGTATTCAGCTTCCGAAGCTAAATCGTTAGTAACAGCTGATATATTCGCGTAGTGACTCGACTTCAGAAAAATGCTACGAAAATTACTTCACCAACAGATTTTTTTATTCTTTTAAAAATATTGAATCTTGATATTCAACTGATGAACTGTTGACTCCTACCTACTACCTGCCTACTAACTAATTACCAATAAAAAATCAACTTTCTGAACAATTCGGATCGTATCGTTATAGTCCAGAAAACCCGAGAGAAATAGATCGGTCGCCATAATATAATATATACCTAGTGTAGTCATAATACACGGTATGCGTATGTTTCCCAGACGTTTGAAACTTAAAAAGCTTTAAATATGCTCTGAGCATATATGTGTATAGCGAACGTAAACGTACGAAGAAGTATAAAGTTTGGAAATTTTTGAGTCTGCTTTTGAGCGGAGAACATTGGAAATATCTCATGTCACGAAAAAAATGATAACATCTGGGTTCTTTTTCCACACGTTAGGATTCTGAAGTGCAAATTTATAAATACTCTCAGCGCTGAAAACTGACCTAATACAACTTCCTTTGAATTATCGTTAAAAGGGTTAAAACATCTCCTAACCTTGCTGGGCCAAAACGAAAAGTGGGGAGAGAAAAAGTAGAGCAAAACTTGATGTTTCGGATTTGAACTTGTAGAACGACCAAACGATTTCCGACACGTAACTAATTGAAAAGGTATCCTTAAATTCTAAGAGGAATATCGAACAGAAAATTATTCTTCTTCTTCCTTAAGTCAAGTTAGGTCCTTCTTCACTTAGTCTGTCCAACAGAGTGGAGGTTTTTCTCTTCTTCTACTTTTTCCAGCGGGTAGGTACTGCGATGATTATTCTCAAAGCTGGAGTGTCTGAAACTTCGTTATTATCGAAATGCTCGAAGATGACCTTCCCGATACCGATGGAGGATTTCGTATTGCCCAACGTCAGTTTTGAAATCGACGAAGAGGTGGTGCGTATCGATTTTCTTTTCACTGGTATTTGAATAGCTCAGCCGGCAATTCATCGGCATCCGCCGCTTTGTAGTTCTTCATTTGGGTATTTGCTATTCGAACTTCTTCGTGGTCGGGCAATGGAACGTCCGGTCCATCGTCATCGATTAGGAAATCTAATTCGTCATTTTCTGCTATTATGCTTTCACTGCAATTCAACAGGCCCGAGAAGTGTACCCTCCATAACTTCAGTATGCTCCGGGCATCAGTCACTTGATCACCTCAGAGGGGATTATGCTTTTGAAACCTTCAGTTAGTCGCCACATCTTTTCGTAGAATTTTCGAGCGTTACCCTTGTCGTTCAGCTTGTCAAGTCCTTTCGATTCACGCACTTTGGCCTATCTCTGTTTTTGTCTGAAAATGCGTCTCGCTTCCCTTTTCAAATCTCGGTGTCTATCCCATCGCGCAGGTGTGTGGTTGATTGTAACGTTGCTAGGAAGGCAGGCTGTTTTCTCTCCACTGCGATACGGCACTCTTCATCGTACCAGCTGTGCTTTTATCTTTTCCAACCAATGGTTTCTTTTGAACTATATGTAAGGTGTTAGAAATGCCGCCCCACAGTTCCCTTATACGTATGAGTGCTTTCGGAGAGGAATGCAAGTCGAGTAGAAAATCGTTCGGCTGTCAGTTGTGATTGCAGCTTCTCGACGTCGAACTTTCCTAGTGCTTGTCCATGAGCGGGTTCCTTTCTGCCCAGAGGCCGGAGCGTATCTTCGCTGCAACGGGATAGTGGTCCGAGTCAATGCTAGCGGATGAGTGTTATCTAAGCAATATTTTCACCGCCAGAAACAAAAAAACTATAAAAAGAACTTTTTATAATGATACACATAAAATGTATCAAAACCCATGCTTTGGCTAACTGGGAGATTAACGATAAGCATACGCACCTATAAACCTATTTCGAGAGTTAGTTGGGAAACGAATTGTGGAAAGAAACAGCGAAATCACATAGCAATATAAAATGAACCGAAGTTAGTGTTCGTTTTCGTTTTTTTTTTTTATTTCGTACGAATGTGTAATTGTTTTTGTTATTGCCTTTCAGCGAAACGAGTACAATTTGGTTGCTTGTTGCTTCAATTTCATGCGTCTTACTTTTGTTGTTGTTGTTATACATTTTCATTGATGTTGATTATTTACTGTTTTATTTTCACTGCAGTCGCAGCATTTTTATTACTTCAATCGTAAAAATTAATTTTCAATATGGAATTTCACTGCAGTACAAAATGAAACGGCGGTGCGAGCAAAAACAACGAACGGAGCGCAAAAACAAATGCAACACATACAACAAACAGTTACCGCCGGCAAAGGAGGCATGCGACTTCGGTTACTTGCTGCAGTTGCAACACGCTAAAGACATTTTTATTGTGCCGCAATAATTCTTCTGGCAGCCAAAGTACCAGCCAACAAACCAAACAACCAGCCAACCAGCCGAGCTTTACAGGATCAGCCGTCGCGGCTTTGGCGCTGGATTTAAATTTCTGAGGCGGCTGAAAAACCTACAATCGGATGGGCCGCCTGATTTTTATTGCAAATCGAGTGCAGTGCAAAATAAAAGAAATTTAAATTATTTTATTGGCGGCGTATGGTGGCGGAGCTGAGCAGTGGGGGTGTTGGCGGCGAAAGCCCTGCCGGAATCGGTGCCGCATATGCAGATACACGAACGTGTTATGGCAATCAGCAGAGGGCCAAGGTAATAAAAATTGACTGCCCTACGGAGAGGTGCAACACAGGCGCTGAAGACAGCGGGTGATGCGAAGAGTTGGTGCTGTGCCAGCCGCCTGCCACATGAAAATTACGACTATTCGATTTTTATTCGACGGAGCCTTGCAAGTGTGCGGCCAGGAATAAACAATAACCATATTTTCTATATTATTTGATAAGTTAATTAAATTATTCAGTAACAGAGGGCAGTTGTCAGAAGACAGCACCACGCAAAGGACAAAGGACCCGCTCGAGTGGTCATACAATTTACAGCAAGCGTCTAAACAAATATTTCAAGGTAATTCGAGTTACACCATGGACAAGAAGAGTGGATTTTGAGTAAATATCATCAAAAATAGGTAAGAAAGGTCTGAGCTTTGCTTTAGAAATCTAACTAACTGATTATTTCTCCCCCCGAAAAAAGTTTGTCTCCGAATAGGAACTTATATGAAAATTCACAAGAGATTTGGTTAAAGGAATTGAGTGTGCTCATAACAAAATTCATTTCTTTGGCAAATTCAAACCAAGTTTCCTTAAAAACCGAATAAAGATATAAACTTAGTACCATAATTTCTAAAGTACCCTGACCTCACATTTGCAATTTAGTTCATATATTATATTTGTCTAATAAAGTCTGCAAATAATAGTTATAATAGATTCTTCACCGGTTTTCTTCTTTTTGATATAGCTTCAAAAGCTTTATAAAATTTTGTTAAAACGTACATAAGAAAGTAATTGCTTCGAAATTTCAACTACCAAACATATGACTGTTGACCAAGCTTACTGAAAATTCAATAATAAAGTTTATGAACGATTATGACACCTAATATGATCACCGCGGACCTGAAAAGAGATCATCCGCACTAATACTAAAGCATAAATACTAAAGACTGATCGGAACCAAAATGTGCGATTGACGCAACCCATATCTGTACGAAATATTTCACAAGCGCGCTTTAGTAATGAAAAAACTTCTTCAACCGATACACATCGGTGTCACTTATAGATAATAAGATCTGCTTTGGGTAAGCAAGTACGTACTAAGGCACTAAGCCAATTTCGGCGAACTATATAGACAAAATAAACAACAAGAAAGGGATGAAGGTTCAAATGTAATCGAACATTTTATACACTCGCAAGAATCAAAGCCGCAGAAATACCTACAGGTGTTGGCATAACTTTACCTTAAAGAATGATGCGATTATTTATTCGATGAAAGGGTTTAAGGATTAGTATCTTAATAAATTATATTACAGGTTGAAGTCTCACTTAGGCACATTACTATATTTTGCTTCATATTGATGATATTGATACAAAAGGCAATCCAGCTAACTCATATGAGATTTATGTGATATATTATAAACTCAACCAAATGGAATAGTTTAAATATATTGGGTATGTGAGGAAAAAATCTAATATCGGAATCAAAAAATAGCGTATATGGGGCTAGGGGTTGTGATAACCCCTTTTGAGTAATTTTTATAGAAAACACATGCTATGCATTTAACTGAAAAATCATTCAGATTGATCGATTTACATTGTTAACAATCGCACTTTTTAGTGTGCTATCAAGCAATTGGGCGTGATTTTTTCCGATTTTCGCACCGTTAAAAAGTGTCCTGAAAATATTTGTCCTGAACAAATTTATTAGGTTGGCTTTAGCGGTTTTGGGTATACCCCCACATACACTAAACCTATTAAGGTACGGGACCATGCCCAAATTTTCACAATTTTTCAGATCATATATTTGACACCCAGTTTAATTTTTTTACTAAAAAAAAAGTATTTTATTTTATTGTAGAGCTTAGTTATGATACTTTATAAGTTTTCGTAAAATTCTAAATAAAACAATGCCTTGATTGCTAAGGAACATCTGTACCAAATATCATCCCGATATCTCAATTTCGCAAATATTATATGCACAGACAGACGATGGGACGGATAATCAATCGCTCGGAGTTTACTTATCTCGCCATCCTGATCGTTTATCCATTTCGAGGTTTCCTATTCTTATTTTTTAGTACCATTCGAAAGAACATTCCTTGGTATTTATGGCCGATGACTCCACCAGCACACAAACTACACCCAGGGTTTTTCCTGAAAGAAGTGGCAGCTCTTTTCTGTTTTCAGGTTGCTCTTCATCCCAAATGCGGTAATTTTGCTTGTTTACATATCCATTGAGGCAGAAATGAGCCTCATCGCTGAACAAATTTGATACGAAAACGTAGGATCTTCTTGGAACTTGGCTATTGGAAAAGGTAACTCTAATGGCTCACCCTTTATATATAGTATATAACTCTATATCTATCTCCATTAGTTGCAACATGTTGCGAGAGTATAAAAATTGCATAGGAAAATTGGAAAAAAAGACAGTAGTAATGATCTGAAACCAACTTTGGAATGGTATAGAGATAAAAATACTAACCAATAAATTTTAAAATGACACTACAAATGAAGAAGAGAAAATTAAAAAATCTTTTTGAAGTTTTTTAAAGGTAAACGAGTGTTTCTTCAGCTTTGTCTCTCACTTTCATTTCAAAATACAAATATTTAGCTCGGGACGACAGCGGACTGCTTTTGTTAAAAACTTAAAACTTAAAAAAAGTGCATTCCAAAGTAAACAGTGCTTAAAATCATGGGAAAATGCATTTTTCTGAAAAGGAAGAAGTCGCACGGTGCCATATCAGTTGAATACGGGGAGTGGTTAATGGTTAAAATGTGATTTTTGGTCAAATAATCGGTCACAAGATATCCTTCGGATGTTTTATTCTGAGCAATTTTTGGTCGTCAGTCAATTCGTGCGGAACAAACCGTGCACACACCTTTCGTAAGCCCAAAATGCGACAAATCGATGTTTTGGAGATGTTTAATTCCATTTCCATGAATTTCAATGATGATTTTGGCTGATTTTTTCGAACTGATGATGTTTACTGTGGAAGTCACCTTCTATTAAGAATTTTTAGTATACTTGTAAAATCTACAAAATTGGCAAAATGGAAGTTTCACTATATTGAGTTATTTGTCTTGAGCTCCTCAAACTGTTTCTTAGAATCAAAAGAATGAGGCATACTTTGGTCTCTCTTGTTTAATTCTTTATTAACTGAACAAATTGTTCGATTAGGGTTTCTTTTAAGATCCTTAACCGATCGAGTTTATTGATATTCCCCAACTTCTTATTTATCAAAGAAAAACCGAAATGGCTTGTCGCTAAGCTTCCGAATTGATAAAGCAACATCGGTTATATCCATACTGCTGACGCAGGCAATACAATTCACAACCTCATTCTGAACCGACGCGCCTCATTTACTTTATTGCGATTTTGGCGAAATGCATCAACACAGGTGTGAATATCCGCACAACAAAGCAGCTTAAACGATCGTTATGAACACAACGAACTGCAAAGAGGTGTCAGAATGTGTGCCAAGGGCTTTGTGAAGTTATTGCAATAAAAGTTGGCTTATTGCCGATCAAATCACATGCGTTACGATTTGGATTGCTGCGGTCGTGTTTTTTCATTTTTGTGCCCACCGAATAGCAAACAAAAATGTTAACAAGTCGCACAAAGTGTTGCCAACGATGCAACTATGCAATGGGCAATGCGCCTTGTCGCCATGATGTTGCAACATTGCTTGCACTATCAACGGCATTTAATCTTTTGAGCTGCAATTTCATATCGTCTTGAGCCTCATTAATGCAATAATAATATCACACATTGTCCACCGGCGACCAAGGCTACCAGCAACAACAAAACTGAATACCTGTAAATATGTATGCTCGTCGTCTTATGCCGATTCGTTGCGCCGATATGTCGGCGAGTTTTCACTTTTCCTTTTTTGCGCATTTTGCAGCTCATAAAATGTCACATGAGCTTGCGTGGCAGCCGCAAGTTGCCGCCAGTCGTCGCCACCGCCGACACAACACACACACACACATGAACTGAATCAATGTGATGCGGCTGGCACATGAATGGACGACGATATCGCGCACAGCAATTGCAACCGTTCGGAACTCATAAGCCGGTGCCGCGGAACGAGTTGGGCAACAAAGCAACAGATTATCCCCACAAAATGGCTAATGCCCCGTGGTCAACTCAACAGCACACCGCTTGCTTTCGAGCTGCAGATGGCTTGCAATGCGCGGCCAGTTAAGTATATATACATGCACTGCGTCCCTCCAGCGTCTGCGCATGCGCGTCGCACCGGCGAACTGGTCTGAGCCCCGGCAGTCTTTCGAGCCAACGCATTTGCATTTTAAATGCGACACATTTGTTAGCGCGAAGTGAAAATGAAAACATCAATCCGCAGCAAGGAATAAAGCAAAAAAGGTGCAGGCAGCATACACATACATACATACAAAGCATAGAGTAGGCACACACAAATACGTGAAACCTGTAACGCTTGTGCCTCAGCTTTGGTTCTCTGTTGAAGTTTTTGCGTGTGCGCGTTTCTAGGTGCGTCAGCTGGCTGGCTGCCAGTCTGCGCCGGTGCATGCGCGCTGCTTGTGCCGCCTCGCCGCTGAGCGCGACAATCTTATCTTAAGCGACATTCAATAAATGATTACTGCGCATGTAGCAATTGTGTCTGCTGATTATGCGGATGCCGTCACAGATGCGCTGCGTTGCCCACAAGTGCGTTGATTTGCATGGCAAATTGCTGGCATATCTTTGTCTTGTTCCACTGCGCATGTGCTCATATCGGTACACACGTCTTTGCCTAGTTTCGGATACCACAAATAGCTTTACTAGAAGATCTGTTGATTTAGTAAGTTTTTGGAGCTTGAAATTATAATTTTCCAGGAGCTTCGATACATGCTGTGATCAGAAAGGTGCTTCTCGAATGTAATTCTTTATTTATTCTGTCAAATCAATTTCATACACTTTAAAGAAATATCCGTCCGTTACAACGCACTTTTGTTAATGATTTTGCCAGTCCTCTTTTTCCGGTATAGCCTTCAATACCCTCTTCTGTTCGATTTTTATCTCCTCAATTATGTCAGAACTGTGTCCCTGCATTGCCCTTTTGTGTTTTTTTGAATAGCCAGAAGACCCACGTAGCCAAATCAGATATCTACGGTGATTGCGGAATACTTTGAGTCCATGATTGTATAGCATGGTGCATTATAGGTAGGCAGGAGTGCAGCCCTGTTGTATTTCGGGCTCAATTAGCCCTAGCTGTGCCATTTTGATGCCCTAGTCGTAGACCTTTTTGCTATTGCTATCACGTTTCATCTTCTCTTTCAAACCATTTTGTGGTTTCGATGAATGTCCGATAGGCTTTTGTAGACATCCATTCAAGGCTTGGTACTCGATGGATTCCAAGTGTTCTGTGTCGGATCGGCGATAGGGCTGGGTATTCACAGAGAAAGTGGAAAATTGTTTCCTTATTCCCTACTAGTTCGCAGCCTCAACAGATGTTGTGTTCAAATGGCCCTGTTATAATAGTTGTTCTTTTCTTGGCATATATTGACCATATCTGTTTAATTATATTTTTCCATCTGTTATTTGCTAATTGTTGAAATTGTATATTGAACTCTCTCCTGATCGATCCTAGCGGGCTTGGTTTCAACTCTGTCTCGGATTCGTTTAGGAAAACTCCTACCTTTGCCAACCCATATACTTTTTTCGTTGCTGAAAATGGCCATGTGGCTTGGAACCCAGATCAAGTCTATGTTAAGCTGATCTTCTAGTGAGCTCAGTGCCTTCTTGCAGTTAAGGACTATGCTAGAAATGGTGCATTATAGTGATCAAGAAAGCAAGCGTTGTTCGTCCATGATTCCAGTCTTTTCAGACGGATAGCTTGACAGTTAAGATACTAGCGCTGTGCGCTCAAAGCTAGTCAAGAAGTGTCTGTACTCGTCAAAAATAGAAACAAACTACTTAATCATCAGACTCATTTCGCTGCCTGCTCCTAACGGATTCGCTGGTAACTGCAAACCCGTCGAACTAGCCAGAGTTGGCACCCTTGTCGCGTTCACACTGGAATGGGTTGTACCTAGATTTGAATCTTGCATTCTAGTAATCTGGGCCAATAGATTTCGCGTTCGCTTAGCAGGCCCTGATTAATTACCCGCTCTTCTTCGACTCCGGGATCCGTGGATTCACTGATTTGTAAATGCAAGATTTACTATACCATATATGAGTTTTCTGGTATCAAAAGCTTTCCAGTGAGATACATTTTAATATAGACCAGTTAACCTAACCTAAGTATAATCGAAGTGGCTAAATATAGGTATAACTTACGAAATACATAATGTCTTCCGACTACACGGTTATAGCCGAGTCAACAACAGCACGTCAGTCGTTTCTTCTTCGAATTGGAGATTCCAAGCGAAACCAGGTTCTTCTCCACCTGGTCTTTCCAACGGAGTGGAGGTCTTCCTCTGATTCTCTCGACGGGTACTGCTTCGAATACTTTCAAAGTTGAAGTGTTTTCGTCCATTCAACCGACATGACCTAGCCAGCGTAGCCTCTTTCGTCTAATTCGCTGAATTATGTCAATGTCGTCGTATATCTCATACAGCTCATCGTTCCATCGAATGCAGATTCGCCGTGAACAACGCGCAAAGGACCATACATTTTCCGTGGAACCTTCCTGTCGAAAACTCGTAACGTCGACTTATCAGCTGTTGTTATGTGCCTCTGCACCATATAGAAGAACGCGAATAATGAGTGAGTTATAGTGTTTTGTTTTTGTTGGCTAGAGATATTCTGCGTTGGACTTCGAGGCTAACGTTGCTGTTGGTGTTAATGCTAAATTCAAGATAGACGAAATTACCTGCGTCTTCGAGGTTAAGACGGGTTTTCCTTGCAAAAAGGCGAAATGACTACTAGATCGCAAAAAAGTGAATAGCGTTTAAGTCCCGATTTTTCCAATCACTCGTAATTTTTGTTTCGTCCATTTCCTTCCGTTGATTTTGATGTCAAAGTCTAACTCTTACTTTTAGGCGCACTTCATAATGGAGAATTCCTTTATTCAAAGTTTCTAACAATAAAGTTGTTTTGAATGAAAAATGAACTTCTATGTAAGAGTAAACTAGTTTCAAACTTTCCCGAGTATGATCTACTTTATTGTAGACTGGGGTGATTCAAAAAACAATTTTTTTTTTTCATTTGGTGCTCGGAAAAATAGGTTCTGTCGTGTCTAGACACCTCTAAGAAAGCCTCTCCAAAAACCTATGAGTAGTACGTATACGTAGACACAGTTTCGTAGCCAAAAATGGAACACAAATATTTCGCAATTAATTCACAAAAAAGTGTGAACTCGAAAAAAAAATTAATTAACAAGTTTATGCAGAAATAAGCAAATAAAAGCACAGCTCTTCATAAATTACGAACAACAAACATTAAAAATGTGTATACCTGCCAAGACAAAAACAACAACAAGAGCATAATACTGCTATTTATTTTGTAATAGTGCTAGAAATATTAGACGCACATGACTGCGGAGATGAATACAATGAAGACGTTTCAGCTGAGTACATTAGGATAGTCCATATACATATGGACTGCGAGATGTTTTACGATGAATTTTCTAAACTTTAAAGCATACCTTCGAGATACCAGAGATACTCGTATTATGTAGTCAAAAATATATCATTACGGAATATCGGACTAGCACGGCAATACTGTTAAGTAAGTGATTTGAAGTTATACTCGTTTAAGAGTCACCCTAATGGTCACTTGCACATATTTAATTATCACTTAAATTACCATAATTAGTTCAAAATGCATATGGATCGTCTTCGAGATACACGCGCGAAGTGAGTGCAAACATATGCAATGTTAATCAAGTATATAGTATATGAAGGTACATGTATGTACATATGTACACACCCAAGTACCTGATATATGAATATTTATAAATTAATATATGTACATACATACTATATGTGCCCATGTGTTTTTTGGCGTGACGATATCGCATGAAAACAGTCGAACAACAGTCCCATAGTTCCACTTTGCTGAACAGCGTGTTGAACGCCCAATTACAACAACAACATGCCACAATAACCACGCCAAAAACTAACAACAACAGCGTAGATTTAATGACAATGCGAAGAGTGAACAGAACATGCAATAACAACAACAGCAAGATTTTTAAATAATAATAATAAAGCCGGCAAAGCAGCGCAGAATAAAGCTGCGCGCACAAAAAGCTAGTCAAGAAGTGTCTGTACTCGTCAGAAATAGAAACAAACTACTTAATCATCAGACTCGTTTAGCTGCCTGCAGCTAACGGAATCGCTGGTAACTGCACACTCGTCGAACTAGCTAGAGTTGGCACCCTTGTCGCGTTCACACTGGAATGGGTTGTACCTAGATTTGAATCTTGCATTCTAGTAATCTGGACCAATAGATTTCGCGTTCGCTTAGCAGGCCCTGATTAATTACCCACTCTTCTTCGACTCCGGGATCCGTGGATTCACTGATTTGTAAATGCAAGATTTACTATACCATATATGAGTTTTCTGGTATCAAAAGCTTTCCAGTGAGATACATTTTAATATAGACCAGTTAACCTAACCTAAGTATAATCGAAGTGGCTAAATATAGGTATAACTTACGAAATACATAATGTCTTCCGACTACGCGGTTATAGCCGAGTCAACAACAGCACGTCAGTCGTTTCTTCTTCGAATTGGAGATTCCAAGCGAAGCCAGGTTCTTCTCCACCTGGTCCTTCCAACGGAGTGGAGGTCTTCCGCTGCTTCTCTCGACGGGTACTGCGTCGAATACTTTCAGAGTTGGAGTGATTTCGTCCATTCAACCGACATGACTTAGCCAGCGTAGCCTCTTTCGTCTAATTCGCTGAATTATGTCAATGTCGTCGTATATCTCATACAGCTCATCGTTCCATCGAATGCAGATTCGCCGTGACCAACGCGCAAAGGACCAGACATTTTCCGTGGAACCTTCCTGTCGAAAACTCGTAACGTCGACTTATAAGCTGTTGTTATGTGCCTCTGCACCATACAGCAGAACGCGAATAATGAGTGACTTATAGTGATTTGTTTTTGTTGGCTAGAGATTTTCTGCTTTGGATTTCGAGGCTAACGTTGTTGTTGATGTTAATGCTGGATTCAAGATAGACGAAATTATCTACGACTTCGAAGTTAAGACGGGGTTTCCTTGAAAAAAGGCGAAATAACAAGCTAGATCGCAAAAAAGTGAATGGCGTTTAAGTCCCGATTTTTCCAATTAATCGCATTTTCTTTCAGTGATTTTTATGTCAAAGTCTAACTCTTACTTTTAGGCGTACTTCATAATAAAAATAGAGAATTCCTTTAATCAAAGTTTCTAAAAATAAAGTTGTTTTGAATGAGAAATTAACTTCAATGTAAGTGTAAACTAGTTTCAAACTTTCCTGAGTATGATCCACTCTATTGTAGACTGGGGTGATTCAAAAAACAAAATTTTTTTTTTCATTTGGTGCTCGGAAAAATAGGTTCTGTCGTGTCTAGACACCTCTAAGAAAGCCTCTCCAAAAATCTATGAGTAGTACGTATACGTAGACACAGTTTCGTAGCCAAAAATGGAACACAAATATTTCGCAATTAATTCACAAAAAAGTGTGAACTCAAAAAAAAATTAATTAACAAGTTTATGCAGATATAAGCAAATAAAAGCACAGCTCTTCATAAATTACGAACACCAAACATTAAAAATGTGTATACCTGCCAAGACAAAAACAACAACAAGAGCATAATACTGCTATTTATTTTGTAATAGTGCTAGAAATATTAGACGCACATGACTATGGAGATGAATACAATGAAGACGTTTCAGCTGAGTACATTAGGATAGTCCATATACATATGGACTGCGAGATGTTTTACGATGAATTTTCTAAACTTTAAAGCATACCTTCGAGATACCAGAGATACTCGTATTATGTAGTCAAAAATATATCATTACGGAATATCGGACTAGCACGGCAATACTGTTAAGTAAGTGATTTGAAGTTATACTCGTTTAAGAGTCACCCTAATGGTCACTTGTATATATTTAATTATCACTTAAATTACCATAATTAGTTCCAAATGCATATGGATCGTCTTCGAGATACACGCGCGAAGTGAGTGCAAACATATGCAATGTTAATCAAGTATATAGTATATGAAGGTACATGTATGTACATATGTACACACCCAAGTACCTGATATATGAATATTTAAAATTAATATATGTACATACATGCTATATGTACACATGTGTTTGTTGGCGTGACGATATCGCATGAAAACAGTTGAACAACAGTTCCATAGTTCCACTTTGCTGAACAGCGTGTTGAACGCCCAATTACAACAACAACATGCCACAATAACCACGCCAACAACTAACAACAACAGCGTAGATTTAATGACAATGCGAAGAGTGAACAGAACATGCAATAACAACAACAGCAAGATTTTTAAATAATAATAATAAAGCCGGCAAAGCAGCGCAGAATAAAGCTACGCGCACAAAAAGCTTCAAAAACTGTAATTGTCGACGGGAAATGAAGTACCAAAAAAACGACAAAACCAAAACAGCGCAGCTGAAAAAAACCAAAAGGTAAATAACTAAATACAACGGAAAATGAAACTGCACTCCCTTGACACCGCACCGCCGCTCTTCCTCACGCCGAAAACTGCGAAGCAAAGTGCACCCATTCGAGCAGCGGGTATCTGTGTGGCGCAGCACTTGCACAGCAATGTCAGTGGCTGGCAGCGAATGTTAGTTGATGGCTTGTGGCAGCAACATGTAATATAATTCCCACCACTTGCCCATTTGGCATCGCCCGAATTGTATGGAATTTCAACCGCAGCCATTCACCTAAAACACTGCACAATTAATGACAACAATTGCTGGTGTTTTCCGGTTGCCATGGCACCAGCAGCGCTGCACTCAAACAGCAAATACTCCAACTATTTAGTGTGTTTGTGTTTGGATATATGTATTTACATACCCACACACATTCATAGTTGGTTCTTTGGAAATTCTGTGGCAAGTTGAATGTGTTTGCTGCGCTATGCCGTCATCAAATCACAATGTGCGTGTATGCTGGCAACAAGTGGCGCATAATGCGCCAAAACGGTTGCACAGTGGTTCACAGTTGGCGAAAATCGTTACTAATTTTAGTTTAGATACAAATTTCATTGAAAACATTAGTTCCATTTATTGTTAATTTTTAGTGAGAAGCAATTTAATTGAAGTGAGATGAATATATCTGACATTAAAATGGTTATTTTTACTAGATCCCAAGTATTATGTTTAACATGGAATCTAATAAAAACCACAAATAAACCTAAGGTACAATCTTATCTTTGCTTTTCCGGCACCATCCGTTTTTAAGCTCTATCAAGGATTGTACCATATATCTTTATCAAACTTAGGTTAGGCAACTGTTGGTTTCCAATTACTTTACATATGATACGCTCTGGTCCCGAAATTTACGGATAAGGAAGATACATACATATATGGCAACAAGACTTATTTTTCGAATGTAAGTATTTAGGGTTTAGTGCTCCATTTCTTACAAAGTCAACTCTAAGTTGAATTAAGTTAAAAATGTATATAATATAACAGGTTAACAGAAAAGTCTCCGGCCTAACACATAGACATAGAATTAAATCCATTTGATTTTTCGTTAGCCCCAACCTTCAACCTTCGCGTAAAAATATGGATAAAAAGGAATTTTGCATTTTGATAAAACATTGGTTTTTAAGAGAAAAAATGCAGTTGAAGCAAAAACTTGGCTTGACGACACTTCCAGTATGCTTTCTCTCATATAAAACAATAAATATTTTATTAGAACTTTTTAATGTTACAATCATTCATTATTAACAAAGAAATTCTGAAATTTTTGGAAAAAATATTTAAACTCGGCCATTGCGACGCCATTTCCAACGGCCGCTCGGAAAAAAGATAAGCCCTTGTTAGCAGAATAACTCCTCACAGAATCATCTAAAGTGAAAAAATATGGGCTTTAGTTAATATCTTAACTTAAAACTTGGACAAAGGAAAAAAAAACTGAAAATTGTATTTTTGGCAGACTTTTTTAGAAAAAAAATGAGAATTTCGCGACATTTTTGTTTCAAATAGTTGTAATCGAAAAAAGTCCTTCGTCTAAGTCTAAGAATTGTATATCAAAGACCTGTGTAAATTTTCGTGAAGACCGGTTGAGTACTTGCCCAGAAATCTTGCCAACCGACTTCAAAAGCACAGTTTCGAGAAAAACACGTTTAAAGACAGGGCACTTAGCTTAGGTAGCCTCGAACGCACAAATATTCAAGTCAGTAGCTCCGAAACTATTACTCGGATCAACTTGAGGGCTTAGGACAATATTCTAAAGGTGTTGTTGAATTTACTAAGGCAATAATAAAATTATTGTTTTGGAACTCAGGTAACCGCTAAAGAAGTGGTGGAATAAGCCCCGAAGACAATGATCGCTGTGAACACCCAAAAAGGTTTGTAGCCACGAAAACAGCAAAAAAGGTTCATAAAATAGTTTTAATTGACCTTACAATGAAGTTGTTCGAGATAGCGGGTATTCTAAAGATATCAACTGAACGTGAACATCTCATCATTCAGGAATATTTGGGTATGAGAAAGCTTTGTGCAAAACGGGTGCTGTGTGACCTCACTTTTGACTAAAAACAGTGACGAGTTGATGATTTGGAGCAGTGTTTGGAGATGTTCAAGCGTAACAAACCCGAGTTTATGCGTCGATGTGCGGCAATAGATGACACGTGAATCTATCATTTCACTCCGAAGTCTTCCGAGTGGACTGCACACAAACTCGTGTAAATCCCAGAAGCGTTGGAAAACGCAACAGGCGGTTGGCAAGGATATGTCATCTGTATTTTGAGGTGAATATTAATTACAATATTATTGAACTACCTTAAGAAAGGAAGGATCATCAACAGCGAGAATAAAATAGCGTTTTTGGATTGTTTGAAAGACGTCAAAAAGCGGCATCATTTGAAGAAACAGAAAGTACAAACAATGCGATGTGCCACAAGTCAGTGAAAGCAATGGGAAGAATCTATGAATTAGGCTTCGAAACTCAGCATTTTTTTGAAGCAAAGCACAAATCGTACTATAAAAAAGGGTATCGAGAAGTTAGATGGTAGCAATAGTCAGTGTATCACTCTTCAAGGCAACTATGCTGAATTTTGAGACGAATTTTGCCAAAAAAATGTGCGGGGACCTTTCAATTGACCTGTTATCTAGTAAGAATTATACGAGGTGTTTTAAAAAAATTATGAGAATTTTCGGTTCTTAAAAAAATTATTTATTCATTTGACCACATTAATGTGATAGCCTCCAAAATAGTCTCCATGCGTTATTATGCTCTTATCCCTATGCACAATTATTCCAATCGGCGAAACATTTCGGAAACCCGATTTTTGGGATTGCGTTTAGCTCTTTCAAAAATTTTCATCGATGGTTGTAAAAGGTTATTTTTGGTAACAGGAAGAACCCACACGTAGCCATTCCTGGCGTATTTGGAGGCTGGGGTATCGCTACAATATTAGCTTTTACCAAGAATTTATGCACAAGCAACAGGTGTGAACTTTTAATAAATGAAATACGACAAGCTCATAAAAGCACGTCTAACTTTAGAAGCTGCTACAGACAAAGTAAAATATAGTAAAGAATACAGCTGAAAATATATTGTACTTCAGGGGCATGTATAACAACATAATAAGAACAAAATGTTGATAATTGTTTTCTCCAAATTAGCGAAATTTGTATTATAAAAAATACCGGTATTTTTAACTAACCTCGTATAGGTAGGGTGAAAAATTAAGGGCTTCTTAGTAATGTAGCGAATCAACATTCTAAAATTATTCGCCTGTTAGGCTACAACACAACACTGTGCCTTGGCGTGGCTGTTTAAGTTCTGAGTGATTATGATGCAAGCTCATTGTTGTCGGTTACAACTATACCGCTGGTGAAGGTGGGTAACTGTGCGCACAGATACTATATAGATACTAGACATTACCTTGCTCTATGACGGCGGTGAGTGAACGTCTGACAGTCGTTTGCGGAAGTAGAATGAGTGCAGCGGTGCAACAGTGATGAGCTTGACTAACTGTATAAAAGCCTATAAAATTGTCCGAATTAAAAAAAAAGAAATGAAAAAATTTGCTAAGTAGTTCATAATAGTAAATGCAAAAGAGGCGAGCAAATAGACAGACTCGACAAGGCGAGCAATTGTTGGCAGGCGGAAAACAGCTAGTACAACGAAATCGCAACAAACACACAAACCAGGCAATAAGTGCAACAACAAATACGACAGCAACTGATTGTGACTGACAATTGTTTATCACAAACACAAAAGGTGCTTATTTGCTTGCTTAAGCAGAACCGCTGCCCAACTGATTTCACTAAGTGCTATTTTTTTCAACGTGTTTAAAAAATTTTCAAATTGAGCGAGTGCATGAAAAGCGGTCGATAAATTAGCAGCGTAACTGTGGAAAATTTAAATATTTAAGTGCTGCTAATAGAGACGGACAATAACAAGAGTAAGAGCGTAAATAAGTTTAGCGAAAATTCGTGCGCGACGCGCCGTGACTTTGAGTGGCATTAGGGACGCCGCGGAGCACGCACCGCCAACAAGCGACTGACTCACAGCCAACGGCGAACGCGCGACGCTGGCGCAGCTAAGCTCAATACGTTTCACATCATAACGCTTCAGTTTGGTTCAGTTCAGCTCAGCTATGCTTGGTGCGCGCTCCACTCGTGTGCGTTTCAAGCTCACGCGCGCTTGTCAAACGGTTAGCCTAGTTCGATGGCTTAACGCTTAGATAACGTTCAAGTAGAAATAAAAATAAGTCTTACAATTGAGGTGTTGCGAATACCGCTCATTTACGCTATTTTCGGACTGTGCGCGCTATCGTCTCAGTGTTCTAATCGGCTCCAACGGCGTGTCAATGTTCGCGCCGTGCAAAGCGCCTTGGTGTCGCCTTGCCATTTGGCTAATAGTCGGTGTTATTGTGTTGCTGCTTGTTCTGGTGCTCATCGCTCTGGCCATCTTCGGCAGTCACCCGTGCGCAGGCGCTCTAGATGGCTGCGAAGCGTTCAAATCGGTTTGCGCTTCGTATAACGGCGATCATCAGTTCTTCTACAGCCACTGTGATATGCTGCGGGAGAATTGCCTGACCGGCAGCGGTGAGTACTTGCATACGAGAAGCTTTGGAGCGCCTTCTAACTTGATATTTTTTGTCTCTTCCCCTTCTCACTCGCTTTTGGCACGGTTTCGCATGTTATGATGACTAATTGTGTTTTGGTGGAATATATTTGCATTCGAGTTTGTTTACAGATTGGCAACGCGATCACTACAATCACTGCAATGTAAATCATTAGTCGAAACTGAGTGTTCGATTCATGTAAAAATAAGTTGAGTAATAGTTAGCCGAAATATGTTAATTGATAATTATGACAAAATACCAATGTGCTCATTCCAAAGACTACATTCTGTTTAAGCGATAATTTTTAAAAATTTTATTTATGTTGTAGTTCGATATTTTATTCTATAGGAATTTTAGTTATTATATATGTATGTATATAACTAGTTATAAAAATACAAAAAAAAAGAAATATGTTAATTTATAGTTATTGTTTTTGATTAAGAAACATAAAGTTATTGAAATAAATTGATTATATATTATACATTTATTCCTTTCTAATAAAGCTATAAGTACTCAAATTCTGAAAATACAGGCTGATCCTTTTCGAGGTTCCCTACTTTTTTAAGAAAAAACACAGAAACTTCAAAATCAATTGGAAATGTTTATTATCATTCGAATTTACATTATTTTGACATTTATTTATTGAAGATTATCTCTTTGAAATGTTCGCCGCGGCTACGTCTCAGATGGTACATCCATTGACTCCAATTTTCGACGACCGGCCTAAAACATGAAATTATCTGCTCACCGAAGTATTCTCCATTGAGCTAGAAATGGTCCTCATCGCTGAGCAACATTTTGCTCGAAAACCTTGGATCTTCTTGGAACTTTTCAAAAGCTCATAAGGTTAAACGATGTCGCTTGGGACGATCGAGCGGCTTTAGCTCTTGCACAAGCTGTATTTTGTACGCTGCGAATGGCACCGAATCGACTCTTCACGGTCTTCGTGTACACTCTCAGCTACAGCTGTCATATTTTGTTCATATTTTCTTCAACTGCGTTCTGGATGTGATCTATTCGGTCGAATATTATCCAATAATAAATGCTAGATCTCTAAATGGGTGATGGGATTGCGAATGTTCTTTACAGAACGTAGTAAAGTGAAACGATTTGTAAAAGTTGCTCAGGTGTAAGTCTTTCTACCATGAAATGCCATAAAATACTGAATGAAAATAACATGACAGGTTGACACGACTCATTCACGATCTGTCATTAAAAAGCTTTGAAAAAAGTACTTCTACTTGGTGATCCAAATATGTCAAATATTAAAACGATTAGACGCCGCGGTATGTCTTACCGCATTTCAGCATTGATGGTTTAAAAGATCAGATAGTTTTCGATTGAAAATTTTCTTCGTTAATCGAAATGAGGATGTCAGGAGCCTGCTGATGATCCGCACATGGGACTAAACCAGTTTAAGAACAGAAAAGTTGGCAGTTTTATGACTGACTTTTAGAGATTGCATTGGGGCTATATATTCTTAAATATACACATTTATAGTGTAAATATTACAATTACAGTGAGTGGCATTTTGACATTTCACCAAATTAAAAATAAGCGAAAAGCAATCGTTTTATTGAGAAACAAATAAAAATTGAGAATTTCACATAAAATAATGTTTTTATTTCACAAAACTGTTAGTTTGGTCCTTGACTCTTGGACTCATGGACTTTCATTGTGATTGTGATGTAGATTTTGAAGCAATGAACCATCAACATTGGAAGCATTAAAGCAAAATATTGACGAATCTATAGCTGAAAGGTATTCTATGAAGATCTAACTACAAACCGTACGAAACTATATGACGTTCTCTCATAGAAACGATACGAACTTTTCAAACCTCCTCATACATATATACATAATACTCGTATCAAGATGTTGACCTACCACAAAATGTTTGCATTTTAGAAAACTGATGAGCAATTTTATTTCTCAAGAACTATTTATTGTCTAACATGACATGAAAACACAATCTTCTCATGAGCAAGGTAATGCGCGAATATTAAATGAAATTTATGAATAAAAAATTTTTAATGACTCATTTATAAAAAGAACGTTTCTTATTGCATATGAAAGGTTTGCTGCAATAAGTGTACTGACTTAGTAAGAGGACAATCACCTGGCGATTACGACAGTGCGTCACTACATTGTGCAGGCCTTGAAGAGCGCGCAAAACAAAACTTTATTTAGTGACGTGTGTACACAGTTGCTGTGCCGCTTTGAATGAATGAATCGCTGAATGAATGGCGTTCGAGCGCGTATCTACTGTTTACTACGAGCGAAGTGGGTCTCCCGCAAACAACTTCTTTCCCCTCTCTTTTTTTTTAACGAGCGGAGCACGCTTTTACAATAAAAATTTTATTATATCATATACTTACTATACATACTTGCTTATGACTGCGGTTCGCATAGAAAGCATAAGCAATAAAACATGACAAATTGTTGGATAAAATATAATTACCGCTATGTTGCTTTAATTTTGATATGCCAAAAAAACAGTCTCTAGTTAAACGCTTGTTTATTTCACTTTCTGTATGGTTTCTCTTACTCTGCGCTTAATTATGGCTTGCGACGGCACATTTTTAGGCAATTTAAAAGCAAGTTTAAGTATTAAATTTGTTCATTTTTCATTATATACGCCCAGTTCTGTCGTTGACTTGTTTATTGACAATTTATAAGAAAGCTTTGTTTAAATTTTTATTATGTTCAAGTGCAATTGCCTTGCTTTAGTCTTTTTGCTGCCGCACAAAGAAAAAGCTGTGCAAATATTGCGCTGAAATTCCATTGAAGTTTGGAAAGAAATACTTGCAATATTATGGACGCGCATACTTCTGTATATCTCTGTGTATACATATAAGTATGTATATCTATACAGATATACACACATATGTAAGTTTAATGCACATGTGCGGCAATTTATATAATACATCAAACCTAGTTTGTCCAGTTAAAAAGAAAAATTAACTGAAATGAACATAAAATTTGTTGTTTCTCTATTTGAAGCAACTGTTGTTGCAATGCAAATTGTGTGCAACGTCAACTTGGGGTAAAGAATTAATTTATGTTTTTGTTTAGTAAATCAACAATGAATGATATTCTAAATTTTTGAAAAGCCTTACAAATTACAAGAATCAATGCAGGTTGTATACAATTAAAATTTCTGCTTATGTATATACATATACGTATATAAAATATATACGAGTACATATTTATTCAATACTCAAATAATATGCCCTGTTTGACAGTTTGGCCAGTCGGAAGAGGAAATAATTGAAGAAAACTGTCAATATTATATTGATTTTTGACTGCCTAGATGGGATTTTTCGGCTTCGGCTAACTTTTGGGACGATATTGGACCAATTAATAGTCTTTTTTCGGGTCATAAGCCTTGATCCAAAACTCATCGCTAGTAACAATACGTTCCATGACATCCTGGTAGTTGGAAATCATTATAAGCTGTCTTTTTGAAAATATTTAGTGATGTTGGAACCAATCGTGCCTTCATTTTTCTTAAGCCCAGCTGATCTTTCAAAATTGTTTTCATTGACGCTTTCGATATTTCAGCGAGGCTTGTAAGACCTCTGACTATCGTCGATTCTCAGCCTCCAATACCTATATTTTATATTTTATTGACGTGTTGACCATAAGTAGATGTTGATGATCGTCAACGTGGTCTAGACCTTCGTTGAATAAATTTTACCAGTCAAAATGTAATGCGGTTTCACGTGAAATTAAAATTAAAAGGTCTTGCTATTTTTTGCTCCCAGTAGTATATAACCAGCCTAGATAGCATGAAAGTCTAGCTCTAGCATATTCAAATTTAGACTGCTTAAGCTCTGAAACGCTTTGAACTTTACTCTTGCAAACAAAGAACTTGTCACAATATCCAATAACTAACCGGGCGTAGCAGGTGTAAAACATTAAAGAGTATATGTAAATTTTTGTCTTAGAAAACTCGGTTCCTCAAATTATTTTTATTAAAACGGATACCAAGTGCGTTTTCGTTAAGTGTACTTCGAACATGGTTAAGGGGGTATTCTAGTCTAGAAATTTAAAAAAATCTAAATTTTTTTTATATTTTCAAAGTTTAACTATTCAAGAATATGTCTACAAGAAGATTTTTCAAAATTCAAATTATTTTCGGAGATATAGTCATTTTTCTGACCCGGCATCCAAACTGGTTCGGCCGGAACGCGAAACTTTAAACGCGTTTTTCTCAAAACATACTTTTTCGGAACGATGCCCACGATTTCTCAGGTTCTACTGAACCGATTTACTTGAAATTTTTATAGAGTCTTCTTTATAGGCTTGTCTATGGCTGGAACTAGCCCCATCCCAAAATTATTTTTGTTTTATTATTTTTAAAAAATTCGAAATAGTCGGAGAAAGTGATAAAAAATTTTTTTTTTCAGGCAGTCGCCATTTTGTGAAAAAAAATGTTTCCCACTTTTCCGTAGTTCCGACCATGGCCACACTATTCTAGATTAATAATCTTTTTATTTTTGGTTTCAGATTACTGGGAGGGTTGAAATCATGGGCATGGCCACGTGGAAATTTTTAGAGACCCCCCACTTCGTCAGCTCAGAATTTTTGAATTTTTTTTTGCTTATTTTAGTTTTTAATTTTTTCTGTACTCTTCAAAAATCAATAAATAACTAATAAAAAAGTGGATAGTAAAAATATTAATTGCTTTTTTTTACGACACTTTAAAAATTACCTGAAATTCATGCTTCTAGACTAGAATACCCCTTTACTCACAATCAGAAATCATTTTAGATATATGGTAGAAATGACAAGTGACTAATAACACAAAGTGTTGCCATTAAACAAGGACTGTTCACAATTTGATAGAATTATTGAGGTTGAGATTATGAAACACTTGAAACATTTGGCTCAAGTAGACTTTAAGACATTATGTGGGTTTACGGGTTTCAAATCATCAATTCTATAATACCTATAAAATATTGTCTTAAATTTTCAAGTAGATCCGAGTAGTGGTTTCGGAGATACAGCCTTGAGAACTTGTTCTTTAAACTCGTTTTTCTCGAATTTGTTGTTTTGAAGTCGATTGCCAAGATTTTCGGAGAACTACTCAACCAATCTTCATGAAATTTTACACAGGTTTTTGAGATGCAATTCTTAAAGACTTGGCCCAAGGATTTGTTTTACGATTAAGGAGTTATCCTGTCTCTTTTTTCCGAGGGGTTGCCGGAAATGGCGTCCTCACACACCTCTCCTTTGGACTTTTTCGACTTGAAAAAAAAATCCAAAATTACGTCAAACCAATCTCAATTCGCCTTTTATATCAAATGTATCAAACTTGATTGTTTGCTGGGAATGCGTGTATTTATATTTATGATTTACTTCTGCTAACTTTTATTTGTGATTTATTTGCTTTACATTGATTTCGTTTATGAATTCTTGCCAAAAATTGTTTAGCTAAAAATACAAGGTAAGAATTTATTTATTTCATATTGAAACAAAACATTGCATTGTAATAGTCTTACATGTAACCATATTTATGACGCCACATGCAACAAGACAACTCTACATTGTGCAGCATAACATTTTTGTCGGTTTTTGTTTTAGGCAAATAAAATCAATTAAATAAATAAACGAAGGCATAATGAAAGAGAAATAGAAACTCCCACATTTGTGTAACAATAAATATTATGGCCAGTAACAAAATTAAATAAAAACAGAATGAAAATCGATTGTAAACAACAGTCTCAAAACAAAAAAAAAAATATTTCGAATATTTTAGTGATTTAACAAAGTTTATTTAATAACTTTCAATGGAATCAAGGAGCCGAGCGCCAATTAATAAGGTAAGTGATTTGAAAATTTAAAGAGAATATAGGTAGATTTAAACATATGTGTAATGGTACACTGTAGCTATTGTACGAGGTGAGTACTCTTTCATGTCGGTATGTGAATATTGAACAACTTTAAGAAGACACCTTGACTTTTTATTTGAGTTATTTTTCTGAGACAACCACTTGGCCTTTCATTTGACTTACAATTTTTGTATTACAGTTCTTTACGATTTATTTGGACAACGTTTTTCGAATTTCCATATCTATCGACTAAAATCTAAGACTAAGTACTTATGCTTGCTTAATTCTTAATGCGGTGCATTATAAATTTAAAAATATTTACTTTTCAAAAAATGCCACCTCGAAGTACCTTCACACCTACTTATGTATGAACAATTAAGGCGCTGTTGAGGTAATAGAAGGTAATGCGGCTTTAAATGGCTTAAAGAGGCGTAAGTTCCGGAATACCTTAAGGCTGGTTTGCTGCAGCGGGCTTTTGCGATTTCGATAAAAGCAATTGAAAACAGAAACTCAGAATATATGATCGTCAGAGTCATCGAAACAATCACTCATCTCAAAGCTGTGAAGACTTCTACAGGTTTTCTGCATTTACTCCACTCATTGACACGGTCATTCAGGATTTAAAAACGCGGTTTTCAGCTGAAGTTCTTAAAAATTTAAATTTGAGCCAGCTGTTAGCAAAATTTAACCTAAACTTAGAAAATATAACTGCACTCGTTGAATGCCTAGTTAAATCGAAGCTCAAAGCAGAAGTAGCGCTTTAACAACAACAATGGAAGATGCAAGTGACTACGAGTACGCAAGTGCTCTCTCAGTACTCAGATAAAGTACTTGAGACAAAGTATATATCCACTGATTCTTATCCTTCTTTACGTACTTTCGCCTTGCCAGCCTCAAATGGTAGCGCTGAACAAGACTTTGCATCGAATCAAGACTATTCTCAGAATAACGATGCTCCAGAGAAGATTGAATGTCTTAGCACTCCTCAACATAAACTACGAGATTTCTATGGAACTAAAAGAAGTAATAGAAAGATTTGATTTTATGCTATAAAATAAATGTTGAAATATACATAAATCAAAACTAAATTATGTAGTTCACCACCCACCGCCCTCCCCCCCTAAAATTCTACTTTGGATCCGCCCCTGATTTGATTTGGAATCTTACCAAATGGAATCCCAAAAACGATCCCAACCGAAGTAATTAAATATTTATAAACTCGATAACTTTCTTCATGTCACTTTATTGCTTTTAAAAATATTCTCCATTAAGATCTATACACTTTTACATACGTTTGAGCCAATTTTTGAAGCATTTTTGCCTCAGATTGACGTGTCTTCGAAACATGCCTTATGAAAGGCTTAACTCTCTCTTCCAGTGTCGATAACCCTTGACTTCTTCTTTCAACTCAGGACTATAAGGTATATGACTCTTAAAACGATGTTTTGAGTGCGCAAAAATGCAGTTTTTTTAGTCGATGGGAAAGAGCTCGCGCTGTTTCTTAGAAGAGGAATCCATATACGAAGGTTACTTGAAAAACAACTGACAAACAGTTGGTTTTGTATCACTCAGAATGTACTTTAAGCATTGCTCCAGTGGTATAGTACCTCCGCCAACAAATTTTGTTGAATTCGGCTCATTTGGAAACACCCTAACGCATAAATCCACGAATCATCTCCTGACACGAAGTCATAGACGTGTTTCGAACTACCGTTATCGTTTTTTTTTAACATTTTTCTCGACCAATCAACAGGAGCCTCTTTTGAGTACTTGACAAATTGTGTGGGATCCTACGTCAACAACTTTTACAGTCAAATGTTCAAACAGTATTGAATGCAGGCAGGTTCCACTATTGCCTATTATTATGTCTATACCACGATAGGTTACATGGTGATCATGCAATATTAGCTTGCTTAGTTTTCGAAACAACAACTGATTTTGGACGACTTTCACTAAATCTTGGAATGATCTACGGAATCAATCGAATTCTCCATACCATCGCTAAGCACTGGTCTGTAATAAAGCTTCATCGCTAAAAATAAACTAAGTTCATCGATGAACTTTTACTGAGGTAAACTACGTCGAAAATTCGCCCTAAAATGTTAACGATTTAGTTCCATTTTTTGGCCGCGATCAACATTTTAAGTAACTGTAAACAACAGAAATAGCGTTTGTATGTCAGAATGTTCTGAGTATGCTTAACATCAAAAATATCAAACTTCCTGATAAGCTATAAACTCAGTCCAGATTGCAACACTAGGAGTGCCAAATCCTGTAATTTAGAGAGGGAACCTGCGTAATAATAATTTTTCACTCAATCTTAAATGTTATATAGTGTTTTCCTATTTTAATTAAAACTTTTCCACTCAAATCGGAATACAAACCAAACTAAGAAAGTCCGATAAAACGAAGCATTGGCCAAAGTCAAATAAAGTGGCAAGTTATAAATACTTTGCTAGCAACGAGAGTACTTCAAAAACGGAAACTAAAAGAAAAAGGTGCACAGCAAAGGCAATCGTCCGGCAGATAGTGAAATACCAGCAAGTAGCAGATACAGACAGACAACCACATATTTCGTACTGCCACGGCCAACTGGAATTCAATATCTGCGTTGGCAATAAATTAATTTTCAACACCTCTTTTCAAGTGCGATCAAGTGGCGCGATAAATTATTGGCGACATTCTTAGCACTTTGGACCGCACCCGACTACCGCAGAGCTAAATGCACTTTTTCTGTGCAGCAACAACAATATGCAACGTCATACGATAAGTGCCAATGAGGCAATTAAAAGCTAAATGAGATATTCAATGGCGCAATTGGAATACGAGATTATTTCAATAAATTAAAATTCACGCCGCGGATTATTGAGTATATTCGGCTCCACGTTTATAACATATTTAATTTCATGAGCTTTTTCTGGCGCTTACACCTGTTTTAAAAAACTTGTTCACATATTTTTTGAAAGTTAGTTTGAGGTAGTTTTCTTCAAATATATTTTCACATGTCTGCATGTACATATGTATGACTGTGTGATTTGTGGCTATTTTCGAAATTGCATAACTGTACTGTTGAAAATTTGTTGTTGGTCGTCAAAATTTGCTTGTTTCGTATAAAGCAACATTTTGTTGCAAATAATTACAGGCAACTGTGGCACAATACATTGCAGCTAGACGCTCTGCAGAGTCAGTGTTCCCAGCCTCGAGCAGCAAAATCTGCCAACATTAGCCCACAGCGGCCAACCGTCAGGCAAAAATCGGTGGAAAAGTGCTTGCAGCACGTTTCGCGGCTTGCAACCGACATTCGCTGCACACAGACACATGCCCTCGTGCCTACGTGGTGGTTGTTGCACTGCCTGCAGTTGGCCGATATCATATCACATTTCACAGATGATTTATGACTATTTGCATTTAAGCTTCATTATAAAGTTTTCATATAATTTTTATTTTTTAATTTTCGCAGACAAACTCACACCTGTGTACAGTGCATGCCAAAAATGATGTTACTAGTAGGCTTTTTACTAGTAGAGAGGTTACTACATAGCTTAGCAATAATAACCAGCCTAGGTAGAAGAAAATTGGTATAAACCGTAGTTTTTCAGGCTTAGTACAAGAGAGTCAAGTAGTGTAAATGCCTATCTTAATATTTTTAGATTTAACTGTAAACGTTTAACAGTATTTTACTTTGATGATCACTACTTGAAATAAAATTGCTGAAAAGTTCTTTGGAAAGCTCATTAGTGACGTAACTGTGAGTTGAAGATGTCTCTTAGATAGAGCACTTGAATCAGCGCTTTTAAAAAACCTGTTCCAACATAAGCCGAATAATTCAAAAAATTCGTAACCACGCTATTTTCACTTTTTTAGATTCTGCCGTTAATGAAACTGATCACTATAATTACAATAGTATTTTTATCTAAAAATTAATCAAAATCTTTTCGAAGCAGTTTCCATAAGACATAGCAAATATAAATATTTAAATTCTTCTGAAAAATATTAAAAAAATTCTTTCATGTATTCACTGAGATCAGTATTTGGTGTTTTAAAACAATTTCCCATATTTTTTCTGTTATTCCCTTAATATAATATATTCAGAGTGTCAGCTAACTCAATTTACATTCATATTCTCTTCTTTATTTTCATTATCATCATTTCAAGGATTCTTTGATTGTTCCTCCGTAAAAGCCTTTTGTGAAAGACCATCCTCATCATTATATGAAAGACCTTATCCTCTTCGTTTTACACATGACTTATTCACCTAGCACAGAGCACGGTTACCATACCTCAAGCCACTTTTTGGTTTCAGTTTCGATAGGATATACCATATTAAGTTCGCCACCAAAATTTATAACACCTAGAATGGAACGTCGGAGACCATATATAATAATATGAATAATCGACATGACAAGCTGAGTTGATTTAGTCTTCTCCGTATGTTTGTGAATGTGTTTCGCGGGCTTCACTCAACTTATGGTCAATATAATCGGCCTAATGAGCGTACGTAGGAGGATGGAGTCATGTGTAGAAGTTCACGCAAGTGAGGAAAGTTCTCTGATCGCCATTCACTTGGGAGTGGCCAGAAACGATTCTTTTACATATGACTCAAGCAGCTCACGACTTCCGGTTTTTGACCAAGTATCCTCTGGGTAGCCTAAGAACATCCGTTTGAAGGCGAGCTAAAGTGAGAAGGCGAAATATTCCCCTACTTAGGGTTGTGCGCTGGGTTTGGGACCCGCCACGTAAAAAACCATCCCCAATGAAAAATCGCAAACAGCCTCGGATGAGAGACCCCCCTTTTGATGACGACCACGGCAAACGAAATAAGGACTATGATTTGAGGGCATGCACCTGGAATGTCCGGTCCCTTAATTGGGAAGGTGCCGCTGCCCAGCTGGTAGATGTCCCCGTAAAGATAAAGGCTGACATCACCGCCGTCCAAGAAATGCGATGGACGGGACAAGGACAGAGACGAGTAGGTCCTTGTGACATTTACTACAGTGGCCATATAAAGGAGCGCAAGTTTGGTGTTGGATTTGTGGTGGGAGAGAGACTCCGTCGCCGAGTACTATCATTCACTCCGGAGAATGAACGTCTAGCCACAATCCACATCAAAGCGAGGTTCTTCAACATATCGCTGATTTGCGCCCACGCCCCGACGGAAGAGAAGGACGATGTGACCAAAGATGCCTTTTATGAGTGCTTGGAGCGCACTTATGAGAGATGCCCCCGCCACGATGTCAAAATCGTGCTTGGCGACTTCAACGCCAGGGTGGGCAAAGAAGGTATCTTTGGCACTACGGTCGGTAAATTCAGCCTCCACGAGGAAACATCCCCAAATGGGTTGAGGCTGATCGACTTCGCCGGGGCCCGAAATATGGTTATCTGTAGTACTAGATTCCAGCATAAGAAGATACATCAAGCTACCTGGCTGTCTCCGGATCGAAAAACCACCAACCAGATAGATCATGTTGTGATAGACGGAAGACACGTCTCCAGTGTTTTAGATGTGCGTGCGCTCCGAGGTCCTAACATCGACTCGGATCACTATATTGTTGCAGCCAAAATTCGCACCCGCCTCTGTGCAGCAAAAAACGCACGCCAACAAACACAAGGAAGGTTCGACGTCGAGAAGCTGCAATCACAACGGACAGCCGAACGATTTTCTACTCGGCTTGCACTCCTGCTCTCTGAGAGCACTCGTCAACAACTCGGTACAAGGGAACTGTGGGACGGCATCTCAAACTCCTTACGTACAGCTGCAACCGAAACCATTGGTTTTCGGAAAGTGCAAAAGAACAGCTGGTACGACGAGGAGTGCCTTGTCGCAGCGGAGAGAAAACAGGCTGCCTACCTCGCAACGTTACGATCGACCACAACACGTGCGGGATGGGATAGATACCGAGAGTTGAAGAGGGAAGCGAGACGCATTTGTAGACAGAAAAAGAAAGAGGCCGAAATGCGTGAGTACAAAGAGCTTGATAAGCTGGCCGACAGGGGTAATGCTCGAAAATTCTACGAAAAGATGCGGCGGCTTACAGAAGGTTTCAAGACCGGAGCATACTCTTGTAGAACCCCCAAGGTGATCTAGCCACCGATGCCCAGAGCATACTTAAATTATGGAGGGAACACTTCTCCAGCCTGCTGAATGGCAGTGAACACACAACACCAGGAGAAAACGAACCCGATACCCCAATCGATGACGATGGAGCAGATGTTCCATTGCCCGACCATGAAGAAGTTCGAATAGCAATTGCCCGTCTGAAAAACAACAAAGCGGCAGGGGCCGACGGATTGCCGGCCGAGCTATTCAAACACGGCGGCGAAGAGCTGATAAGGTGCATGCATCAGCTTCTTTGTAAAATATGGTCTGACGAATGTATGCCCAACGATTGGAATTTAAGTGTGCTATGCCCAATCCATAAAAAAGGAGACCCCACAATCTGCGCCAACTACCGTGGGATTAGCCTCCTCAACATCGCATATAAGGTTCTGTCGAGCGTATTGTGTGAAAGATTAAAGCCCACCGTCAACAAACTGATTGGACCTTATCAGTGTGGCTTCAGACCTGGTAAATCAACAACCGACCAGATATTCACCATGCGCCAAATCTTGGAAAAGACCCGTGAAAGGAGAATCGACTCTCACCACCTATTCGTCGATTTCAAATCTCCTTTTCGTAGCTGCCTTTATGCCGCGATGTCTGAATTTGGTATCCCCGCAAAACTAATACGGCTGTGTAAACTGACGCTGAGCAACACTCAAAGCTCCGTCAGGATCGGGAAGGACCTCTCCGAGCCGTTCGATACCAAACGAGGTTTCAGACAAGGCGACTCTCTATCGTGTGACTTTTTCAATCTGCTGCTGGAGAAAATTATTCGAGCTGCAGAACTCAACAGAGAAGGTACCATCTTCTATAAGAGTGTACAGCTGCTGGCGTATGCCGATGATATTGATATCATCGGCCTCAACACCCGCGCCGTTAGTTCTGCTTTCTCCAGACTGAACAAGGAAGCAACTCAAATGGGTCTGGCAGTGAACGAGGGCAAGACGAAATATCTCCTGTCATCAAACAAACAGTCGTCGCACTCGCGACTTGGCTCCCACGTCACTGTTGACAGTCATAACTTTGAAGTTGTAGATAATTTCGTCTATTTAGGAACCAGCATTAACACCACCAACAATGTCAGCCTGGAAATCCAACGCAGGATTACTCTTGCCAACAGGTGCTACTTCGGACTGAGTAGGCAATTGAAAAGTAAAGTCCTCTCTCGACGAACAAAAACCAAACTCTATAAGTCGCTCATTATACCCGTCCTGCTATATGGTGCAGAGGCTTGGACGATGACAACAACCGATGAGTCGACGTTGCGAGTTTTCGAGAGAAAAGTTCTGCGAAAGATTTATGGTCCTTTGCGCGTTGGCCACGGCGAATATCGCATTCGATGGAACGATGAGCTGTATGAGATATACGACGACATTGACATAGTTCAGCGAATTAAAAGACAGCGGCTACGCTGGCTAGGTCATGTTGTCCGGATGGATGAAAACACTCCAGCTCTGAAAGTATTCGACGCAGTACCCGCCGCGGGAAGCAGAGGAAGAGGAAGACCTCCACTCCGTTGGAAGGACCAAGTGGAGAGGGACCTGGCTTCGCTTGGAATATCCAATTGGCGCCACGTAGCGAAGAGAAGAAACGACTGGCGCGCTGTTGTTGACTCGGCTATAATCGCATAAGCGGTGTCTACGCCAGTAAAGAAGAAGAATGAGCGTACTATTCACAACACCATCACCAATCTTGTGACCGACAATGCCGACCGTCGCGCCGTGATAACTGACTATTTGAGACCTGAAATTGAAGCTCGTGATCTCGGACATTTGCTTTTAACAAGACGGCGCCTCTTCCAACACCTCACATCAATCAGCGGAATTATTGAGAGAACACTTCGGTGAGCAGATAATTTCAAGTTTTGGGCCGGTCGATTCTCCACCAAGATGCTGTGATATCACGGAGTTAGACCTTTTCCTGTGGGAAATCTAAAGGCCATGCGGACAATCCCGCTTCGATTCAGACCTTGGAGCAAACCATCACGCGTGTTATTCGCTATATACCAGTCGTAATGCTCGAACAAGTCATCCAAAATTCGAATCAATAGATTGACCATCTGAGACGTGGCCGCGATCGACATTTGAAAGAAAAAATCTTCAAAAAATAAATACCGAAAATATTTATTTCTAATGATAATAAAGATTCCTTATTAAATTTGAGGTTTTTGCGATTTTTGTTTTAAATAGTAAGGAACCTCGAAATGGATGACTATTTAGCTGCAATACCAATTAAAATTGTGGAAAACTTTTTCATCGGACGAGATATCTTCTCATCTTCAGATGCTTGACATGGGCAATAATTTAATCTCTAAAAATGTTCAGATCAGATAACTATGGAATATATTTATTTATTTATTTTTTTATTTTTAAGAAATTTGTACAATAATAAATTATTTAACAAATAAATATTTAGCAGCGCTAGCAACAAGGGCCTTCGGCTGTCTGTAATCTAATATAACGTTAATGGTTAAGGTGTTAGTAGAGCTAACTACGATTTATTCTTAATATTAAATATGCTTTAACAAGTCAGTCTCTTTCAACAATTTGTACATCTTTAGAACGTTTGTGATGTTAGCCTCTCTCAAAAGGTCGAAGGGATCCGTTGTACTCAGGATCTCTTTTCGGGTTGAGTCGATAATTGGACACTGTAGTAAATGCCGAATTGATGCCGGCTCTTCAGAAAATGGACACTTACAGGGTGGGGTACGTTGTAGAAGATGTGCGTGCGTGATAATTGTGTGCCCCAGGCGTAGGCGAATAAATGGCTTAATTGTTGAGAGAGCTATGTCGGCAGCGATAGTTCCTTTCTTTCTGTTAGGATTGATAGCGGAGTAGTGATGAGTATAGGTGTTCCAATCGCTAATTTGAGTACGGCGTCTTTCGTTTGCGACTTCAGTCAAAATGTCTTTTTTAGACATGTAGTTAAACATTATGGATGGTGTTTTTGCAACGTTTTTTGCAGCGGCGTCAGCGTTTTCGTTGCCAATGATTCCTGTGTGGCCTGGTATCCACATTAGTTTGATTT
Source organism: Bactrocera zonata (assembly GCA_037783105.1). Taxonomy (NCBI): domain Eukaryota; kingdom Metazoa; phylum Arthropoda; class Insecta; order Diptera; family Tephritidae; genus Bactrocera; species Bactrocera zonata. Next base: position 33,684 of record JBAWJQ010004427.1, on the reverse strand, counting down.
TTCGAGGTGTGGCTATTAAAGTGTTGCGTATCGCGACTACCTCATTTTGACCATTGGAGGGGCATTCGATGGCGTCAAGGCATGAGTTACTGTCGGTGCAAATAATGAACTTGCCTCGGTGAAGCTTAGCATATGTGATGGCTTCTAGAACAGCGGAGACTTCAGCGGTAAACACTGAGCAAATTGGGTGGAGTAAGCCGTGCCGAATAATTTCTCCATTTTCTTTTGTTACTGCAAATGATGTGTTGTCGCGGGATTTAGAGCCATCCGTAAATAAGAAGTTCCATCCATTTTGGCTGTAAAAGTGCTTTTCTTTCGCATAAATTGCTCTGTATTTCTCTTGTGGTGTATTTGTTTTTGGAAATTGGAGCGTTTTAATTGTGTGAGGAATGTTGTTAATCAACCACTGTGGGCGGATAGTGGATACTCTAGGCCTTGAAGTATGCGGTATCTGAAGGTGTTTAAGGAATTTCAGTGATCGACTGATTGCTGGCAAGAATCTTGGCTCCCGTTTTCTTGACATCGCGTTTTTTACGTCTTGTTTTAAAAGATTGTTTGGAGTAAATAGCAGTTTAGGGAGTAAACGACGGCAGCTATCGATTGTTCTTTCAGCGATTGTAGGCAAGCCAGTTTCTGCAAAGAGGTTTTTTAGGGGTGTCGTAGGGAATGCTCTTATGCTTCTCCGTATTGCTACGTGATAAGGCGTGGATATTTTGTTGATTGCAGATGCTGGACAGTTTCCATAGAGTGGTAGTGCGTATTCAACCTTGGAGAGTATTAAGGCTCTGGTAGCGTTGACAAGAGTGGCCGGGTGAATATGGCTTTTCTTAGATGTTAGATATTTTATTATATTTAATCTTGTCACAAGACAGTCTCTAACATATTTACAATGTGATTTAAAGCTATATTTAGAGTCTATTATTAATCCTAAAACTTTAAGTTCATTAACAATGCTAATATTAAGGTTAGTACAGAAGTTAGTTAGATTAGAGCAGTTCACTTTTTTGCAAACGTGTAAAATTTTTGTTTTTTCTATTGATATTGTGGTACCAGCAGTCAGGGACCATGAAGTTAACTCTGCTAGGACATTTTCGAAAATTTGAGTGACTTGAGCTAGATTGTTACACTTTGTGTAGAAGACTACATCATCGGCATAGAGCTGACATTGGATGCCGCGGATATTTGTTGTTCGGAGAACAATTTCATCAAACGCGATTATGAAAAGAAATGCAGATAAGGGTGAACCTTGCGGGGTGCCATTATCTAAAGGAACACTGTTGGATAGAAATCCGTTTATTTTGACTCTACACTTTCTATGCTGGAGAAAATTTTTAACAAATTTTTTAATTTTTTGGCCCACTTTCCAAGCGTCAAGTTGTTTCAAAACTATGTGTATGCCGATTCTATCGAATGCTTTTTGAAAGTCTACTGCTAATAAAGACACGTGGTTTTTGGAGGATAAAGCGTTTGAAATAAAGTAGTCTAGATGTAGGAGTGCATCGATGGTGCCAAATCCCTTTCTGTATGCAACTTGATTAGGGCTTATAAGGTTTTTCACTTCAGCATACCACGCTAAGCGATTGACAATAATTTTTTCTAATAATTTTCCAAGACATGATAGGAGCGAAATTGATCTATAACTGTTTACATCTGAAGGGGGTTTGTTGGGTTTTAGTATTGGAACAATACATGCAGTTTTCCAAAATTGTGGGTAGGGTCCACTATCAAAAATGCAATTGTAAAGCTTGAGTAGCCTACTCCTGACTGAGTTTGGCAGGTTTTGAATTATGGGATATGTAATCTTGTCCAGGCCTGGTGAACTTCCTTTGACTGAGGAGAGGGCAAATTCGAGTTCTGATGGGAGGATTTTGGGCTCAAGTTGCTTAGCTGCGATTGATAAAGGGTAAGAGATTGGTGGTTCCTGGTTTAGTCGTCTTGCTTTTAAGTTGCGGAAAGTGTTTGAAAAGGATGTATCGGAGGAGGAAAGGGAGAACTGAGAAGCAAAATTGTTGGCAATAGCATGTGGGTCAGAGAGTGGTCCATTAGCGGAATTAATGTACGTAAAGGACATTTGTCTTGGGGAGCGAGTAAGTATTCGTATGTCATTCCATATTTTTTTAGGTTTTGTTGATGGGTTTATGCTGGAGGTGAGTTCTTCAAATGCTTTCCGCTTTGCTAATTTGGCGTTTCGCTTAAATTGTGCGTTTGCTTTTTTGTATCTCAATAGATTTTCTGTTGAGCGAACGGTTTTGTATTGGTGCCACAAGTTCTGCTTGGAAATTTGGAGTGTGGATAGTTCGGAGCTCCACCAAGGAACGGTTTTATTGGATCTATTTAGTTTAGTTTGTGGTATGGTGAGGTGAGCTGCTGATCGTATAACTCTTAAGATTTTAGCTGCTTCTTGGTTTATGTTATTAGCAATTGGAGAGGCTGCACTGATTTCTTCGAACATTTGGCCGAATTTCTTCCAGTCGGCTTGGTTAGTTTTAAATCTGGGTGTGAATTTTGCTAAGGATTGGTTGCATACTGAGGTTATTTGGGTAAGGATAGGGAAGTGGTCGCTTCCATGCAATGAGTCAAGGACTTTCCACTGGCAGTTTGAGGCTAGAGTTGCGGAACAAAGTGTAATGTCAACTGTAGAAAAGGTGTGGTGAGTCGAAAAGTGGGTGGGAGCACCATTATTTAGTGATATAAAATTGGATGAGATTAACGCGTCTTCAATTTTTTGTCCTCTAGAGTTTGTGTAATCAGATCCCCAGATAGTACTCCAGGCGTTGAAGTCGCCTCCAATGATGCATTGCGTACTGAATTGGTTCAGAAGTAGTGAAATATCAGATGTAGAAAAAGTATCTTTGGGAGGAATGTACATGCAAACAGCCACTATCTTGGTTGTTGTATTGATGTCGATCGCTAGTGCTGAGAAACTTGTTTGAATAGGTGATAGCTTGTGTTGAATATTCCTTTTGACTAGTATTGCAATTCCTTGCTTTTTACTAGTGATCTGAGGTAGATTGTAGAAATGCCCTATGTAATTTTTAGGAGTGTAGGCAGTTTGGTTTTGGGGTAAGTGAGTTTCGGTTAAAAGAATGATGGATGGGGAATAGTATTTAATCAGAATTTCAAGTTCGTGATAGTTATTGAGGTAACCATTCATATTCCATTGCAAAATTGATAACATGATGAATAGCAAATGATATGGAGGTAAAACGAAAAGTTATGGGAGAACGAATATATGCATACACACACGCATGTAACTGCTTTTGACACTCTGCGAGCAGAGCGCCGGTAGCCACATGCAGTGAGAGATGCATTACATTTCGAAGTCACTGTTATGATCAGCAACGCTCTTTGGCTCAGCTTGTACTGAGTCGGAGAGCATTAGACCACCACAGTCGTTATTTCTGGGCGAGGGGAAGATATAATTGTTACTTGAGGTGGGGTTGATTGTTGAAGAATTGGTGAGAGAGAAGGGTTTGGTCAAAGTAGAATTAAAAGGTGAATTGGTGATTGAAGTTTTGTTGTTTGTTGGCGTGGTCGTGCTAGAAGCCCATGAATGGGCGATAGATTTGTTGGAGTTTGGTAAGCTAGTGTTAGTTGAAGTGTTATTTGAAGAGGTAGAAATTTTTTTTGAAGCTTGAGGTGAATTTTTTGTTTTGTCGTTTTCGGAAGGTTTTGATGTTGTGGAGGCTAAAGTGGGAATGTTTGGAGTGGTTATTTGTGCAGGTAGAGAAACTATTGTTGAAAAGGGTGTAAAAGAAGAGGTGGAGGAGTGCTGAGATCTGTATTTAGTTGCTGCTTCACGCATGCTGCATTTGTCGATGGTTTTTATTTTTAAAATTTCTTTAGCCTGTATAAACTTGGGACAAGTGTTTGCGGAGGAAGGGTGTTCGCCTGAGCAATTCACACACATGGTTCTTGAGCATTCGCTGTCATTGTGAGGGGGGAGACTGCAGTTGACGCATGTAGGAAGGCCTTTGCATTTTTTTATTGTGTGTCCGAGCTTTTGACAGGTTTTGCAGCGCATCGGATTGGGATAGTAGGGACGGACTGAAATTTTTCGCCAGGCTACATCAATTTCCTCAGGTAGCTTGTAGGCATCAAAAGTGAGGAGCATTGCACCTGTTGGGACTATGACACCTTCAAGCTTCTTCTGGAATTTATACACTGCACTTACTCCATAATCTTCAAGGCCTTCAATAATTTCTTTTTCAGGCAAATGGTTAAGAAATGGCGCGAAAATCGTGCCTTTTACGGAGTTAAGGTGTTCATGGTAATTGGCTGAAATTTTGCAGATGTTCGAAAGTGTTATCGTGTTTGTGAATTTTTCAGCAGTTTTTTTATTTTTAACTAGTAAGAGAAGACTTCCGTCGCGCAATTCTGAAATGGATTTAACATCTTTGCTAATGCCTAAAATGGCTTTATGCACCGCAAAGCACGAAAAACGTGAGAGTGGTTTATTGTCTTCTAATGATTTAAGAACTATGTATTTTGGGTCGTCGTTTTTAGAGATGTTAATGGGGGGGAGCTCAGGGAAAGTCTCTTGAGATTTGTTGGCTTTTTTTCGTTTTGTATGAGGACTAGAGGAAAGTAGGGCGAACCTATTTTCCCCTGGATTGTAGGCCCCAGGGGGCATTATGAAAACACCTTACACAACCACTTATAACTATTTATGCACTTTTTTTTTTTTTTTTTTTTTTTTTTTTTCAATTGATACACAGAGAGCGTCACAGAGTACCGAAACGGTATACCGAAAACAGACAAATAAGCGAATATTGATAACACACGAAAAGAGTGAACGTCCGCACGCGTCAGAGGTTAGTCGGTGACTGCTATGGGATATAGTTATATACTTGTATACTCGTATAGTGTCGTACAAAGTGAACGTTCGGAATCAAGTTCTTATAGGGAATCTTTTATATTTGTAAAGGGTATTTTTTCTAGTTTTTTTTTATAAAAACATTCGGATGCATTGTATTTGTATATCTCACGAACCAATGATCCAACACGTGGCCGATTTATACACGTCTCTTTAGAAGGAGAGACTAGTTAGCTTCACCCTTGGGTAGGGATTAAATTTCATTGCCTTTTTCTAACAGAACCGATATATTATACTAAAGCCAAACCGAACAAAACTACTTTTCTATAGGATGGTTTATTATTTTTTTTTTAAGTGAAAGAATAATAAAATAAGAATGACTCATTTGTAGATACTTCCCTTGCAATATTAAACGCATTTGCTAATGCTTTCGTGTATATTTTAGCGAAGTCATCTCTCGGTTGCTAATTTATTGCAAAATTATTTGTTGCTATTTTTAGACATCTTCAAGTGTTCTTTATCGCATGCAATTTCCATCCTACTCCATATTATTGACACATTTATCTCAGCCAATTATTTTTCACAACTCCACACAATTAGCCAGTTGACAACGCCGGTTAAATAGCCCGAGTGCACAATTGCACACACATATACGCAAGCATTCCCAAAGCAGCAACAAATTTATATAAAAAGGCGCAAATTGTTAAAAAATATGTTAAGGGCAAGGAATGTCGTGAGAGTCATAAATTAAATCGCAGCGGCAATAATTCACTCTGCGCTCGCATATCACATGCGTTTCCAATTAATCAGCGAATATTTACCGACAAAAAACCGAAAAGCAAAACATCAACAACAACAAAAACAACAAAGTGCAACAAATACACTTCACCGTAGAAGCGGGGACGAGGACGTTGCATTGCCGCGAACTTGTCAACAAGTCAAAAAGCGCGGAATGAAGACGCAGCCGCCGCTGGTGTCAAGCGCGCTCAAGTCTTTCTTTGCGCCGTAGAGCCCTCAATGCCATTTGTAATCACATTTAATTGTTCTTGCAACTGCAAGTTGCAACCGAAACGGGTGTAGTTGCCACTGCTGTTGCTTATGCGGCTGCAGCAGCCTCACATGTGAGCGACGAGTTGCCAATATGAGCCGCCGCAGGTGGGAGAAAGGCACCGGGGAGTGCAAACAGCACGCATGTACTTGTGCGCCGCCGTTTGTCTTGGGCAAAGCGACAGCTGACAACGGCGGACAGAAAGGGGCTGAACGGTTGAAGGTTGAGTAGGTTTTAAATAAAATATGTTTACAAAATTACGAAAATGATGCGAAAAGGCATAAAAAGCGCGACGATTCGCCGGCCGAAGTTAGGAGTTTGGAGCACAGTGTGTTGGGTTTTACCGCAATTTGTTTTAATTGGGTTCCAAAAATGGAGGTCAGACTTAGGTGATTTTGAAAATTAAATTTAAATATCATCCTGAATGTAGGCTACAATTTTTTTAATGGAAGATTACCAGGGGTTTGGGCACATTTTTGATTCTCTTTTCACTTTTAAATTCGGAACTTAGGAAAATATGTCTTTTCAAAACGACGTTTTCAGATCTCAGTACAATATATGGTAGAAGTAAAATGGCTTATACTAAATCCTGGAGCTCAATTTCTTATCTTAAAATTTAACACCACACATCTCCATTTTTACCCACTGTGACTCTTCTCAATTTCACTTCAATAAGTCCGACTTGATTTTGGCGTTTTTCTTGGGATCCCTGCAGCTCCAGAATTTCATCTGGATCTTTTGTTGTTGTTTTTGCACTTGATGATGTACCCAATGTTTGGCGCAGCTCATGCTGTTGTTGTTGTTGGTTGTGCCACTTTTTATGATTATTGCATTCATAAAAACACGATTTTATATGGCAAGCAAAGAGCGGCTACGAAAACTACAAAAACAAAACAAAATACAAAAAACAACAATTGAAAAATCAAATTGAGAAAACACACAGAACACCGAACAAAATCAACTTGCAACAAAATAAGACAAAGATTTCAGAAGGACAGCAACTTGAAGGAGCAGGCACGCGGCACGCGGTGGCGGTGCAGCCGACAAAAATGGCGCATAAAACAAAAAGCAGAATTTAATTCAGCATTTGTGTCGCTTATAAATTAACGCCAACAAACTGCAAGCGTGCAACACACGCTGCTGCTCGTCATGTTACGGCAAGTAGTGCAACAAAATGCAACAACGTACGGCCGGACGGACGGGCAAATGTTGCCTTAGTTGTGGCAGCGGCAGCAGCTGGTGGTAGAAGGGCTGCCTGACAGGCGGATAAGTTGCAACTTGCAACAGCGCTTGTTGCAGCAAAAACCGAACATGTGGCTATGCGAGTGTATACAAGCGAGCAACACAACAGCGCCGGCTATAAGAACTATTGTTTGTTGCTTGTGAACAGTTCTTCAGTGTATTTGTGTGTGTTGCTATGTGTCGCTGTGTCTGTGCGTGCAATAAGCATGGCTACAACCAAGTGTCAACAGCAAAAGATGAATTTATTACCGACAGAAGTCGACAGGACATTGCAAATCTAAAGCAAAGGAACAACAACAACCACAACAACCACAACAACAACAAGTACATGCAAAAAGCAAACAACATTGCATGTCAAGCCATGCAATCGTCTCATCCACCAGCCAAATGGTGCAATCAGTTGGTGAGTCAGTGACTTAAAGTATGAATGAATGAGTAGTGCGCTTCTGCTGTGGACGTGTTGTTGTGGACGTTGCGGCTGCTGCTCGTGTGGGCAGAGGCGCAGTGCGCACATTTTCAATCAGAAAGGCGGGCAAAAACTGGCAGCAGAAAGGTAGACGCTCCATTATTCGTGTCCATGCATAACCCGACTCGGCAATGGGCAGCACGGGGCGGACCAACTGACAGTCCGATATGTGTTGGTCAGGGAGTGGGCAGCAGAGCCGGCAAATATATATTTACACGTGCATTCGAGTGATATTTGTAACAAGCGTTTGTTGAGAAGTTGGTGAAAAGTTTAGTTTAGAAAAGTTGCGACAATGCCAATGTTAGTAAGTATAAAGCATATATTCTTATTCACAATATTGTATTATATTCGTTATCTGAAACATAAAGATTATATTGTCGTCTAAACTTGAGCTTCTTAACTGAAGATAAAGGAGAACGATTGCAACTGAAATACGAAAGTTATAATAAACTTCAACTATAAAACAGAAGTGAAATAGATCTCATGAGAAGCTCTTTCAAAGGTATAAAGCTATTCCATGGCTTGTAAGGGTTTAGCTTAGATCAGAGCTTTAGCTGTCAGATCAGAAACTGTAATAGAGTGGGGGAGCTTCTTACTCATACATTCACTTATACATTTCGGATAAATTATAATTTTTTGAAATTGTCTATTGCATCATTACTCCAACCGAAGGCTAAACTATAACATTCAACTATACCAGAAATATATAATAGTTGTTTAGCCCGCAAGGTCAGGTGAAATGGTGATAATATCATTGTATTTATTAAATTTTTGGATCAATACAAACCAGAACTAGATCGATCCATAATGAACAAAAATTCACCTAAATCCTTTTTCAATCCCATAAGAACAAATACTGTAGCCTCAACAGAAATATAGAAAACAAATCAAAGCATTTGTTGCGAAAATGTCATTAAAATCAAAATTGGATTATTTCAACCCATATTTCATCTAATCTCAAACAAAACGAGTATGCTACTTTTTTCTGTCCGATTAAGCTAAGCTCGTTTAAGGTTTGATTTGTTAACCTACCACTATGAGAAAAAAACAAAAAGTTCTTCAAAATATACGTCGTCGCCCTCAAAGTAATTACCTTTGTCCCCAATATACTTACACTAACGTTTTTTCCAATCTTCGAAACAGATGTTGAAGTCAATATCCGGAAAAACCTTCAATGCGATTCACGTTTAGTGTCTCCAATTGACTCAAAACGGTTTTCCCGGAGCGATCGTTTGAGTTCGCTGAACAGTCAGAAGTCACGCGGAACTAAATTAGGCTAATACGGTGGTCGCGATACGATACTAGTTGAAAATTTTCGAAAACCCCACGAGGAATCAATGAAGTATGTGACGATGCATTGTCCAGGTGCAGTAACTAAGAGCTGTCGGCCCATAGTTCCGCCCTCTTTTTACGAATAGCTTCGCGCAAACGACGCAAAACACTCAAATAGTACTCCTTGTTGACAGTTTGGCCTGTCAGAAGGAGTTCGGAGTGCAACACACTTCTATAATTGAAGAAAACTTTCAACATTACTTTAATTTTCGTTTTTGTTTTTCGAAAAAACTTTGTTATTTTGGAACCAGTGGTTATTCGTGATCATTTCGCCACATTTTTTACTAATGTCGTGCCGCAACCACCATATTCGCCTGATTTACCTTCGTGTAACTTCCGACTATTCAGCAAATTTACATGACCACTCCGAGGACACTGTTTTGACTCAATTGTGGATATAAAAGCTGAATCGAAGAAGGCTCTGATGGCCATCACGACGGAGGATTTTTCCAGGTGCTATGATGACTGTAAAATTCGTTGGCATAAGTATATTGCAGTAGGAGGGGATTACTATGAAGGGAATGACATGGACAAAATTCACCTTTCAATTTGATCACAGTAGTATTGATTATCAGTTGATACTGATGGTCGCCCGGGACGTGGTTCGTCGTCAACACGTTCTCGACCCTTTAAATAATTTTGTACCAGTCAAAAACTCTTTCTCGCGACAAACAGTTATCACCGAAGGTCTTTTCAACATTCTGAATCTTGCGGCACCAGAAATTTGATTCCACACACAAATTTTAATGGTACTTCTTTGTTGAATAATTTCATTCTTCGTAAAAATCACCGAATGCACTTTATGTATTCGGAAAGATAGAAATGTATAATAAACGCTAATGATTATTTTCATGTGCTCGACATCACTGACAGTCATACAAATCTAGAAAAAAATATTTGGAAGAATGGGTTTTCGCTAAAATTTAGTTTAAAAAATCTTACTATTTTGTTCCCACAGTAGTATAGTGGTATCCATCAGGTTCTTTTAACTTTAAAAACTTTCAGGCACCTCTAAACAAATCCCTCCTGAATTCTTAAAATTTGTCAGAAAGACTTACTTTTGGATGCTGTCTTTCTTTGAATAATATTTGCAAGTAGCCAAAATTTGAGAAACCTTTTCTGCCAAGAAATTTAGATTTCACTAAACTTCGTCCATCATCTAATTTCGGGCGGTGTCTGTAACATATTTTCTGTCACAACTTACTCGTAAATGTTTCACATTTTTTATTATTTCTACGTCAATAGATCGTTCGAATATTAATACTGGGCATTCCGGGCTTACAAGTGAAGATGTCACTCTAGGTTGCAGTGAAATTAACAGTTCTAAATATATGGGATGATCCATGTTGAGAACACTCAACAAAAGCTTAAATCACTATTTAATATATTTTTAAGGAACTCACTTCTGCATTATACCTTAAGCGCAGATATCTCAAGATTTTCGAAATTCTTTTCAGTCATATTTAAGAACTAAAGTATTCAAAATAGTATCGCTGAACTATTCTTCATGTAATTATATATATTTATTGTCTTCCGTGGCTCACCTTATGGCTTTGCAAGCTTTCTGGACTACGCAAGGTAGACTTTGCAGTAATATTTTTAGCATTTAATAAAATTTTATACCAAATATAGATATATATATATATATATGTATATGTATATAATTCCGAAAACATCTGCTAATATTAAAAATGTATAATAATAATTTACTTATAATTAACACCCATTAAGTTATAATTACTTTTATATATATTTGTACGAGTAAATTGTTGATAATGCTCCACCCATTTTACAAGCTTAATTATCGGCGACCGCAACGGTCTGTCCACCCGGTGGCAAAACTGCCTTTTCCGCAAACGTGGCAAATTACAGCGAACTTCCACTGTCAACATAATTAAAAAGGATTAATCTGCGGTTTTGGCTGCGCAAAGTAACAGATTCGAGCCCAAACCACCCAAGTCACACCCATGTTGTACGAGTATCAGAGAAGTAAATGTCTCTGTTGATGGCCCTGCCTACTTATGAACAAAATTAAATTTCGATTGCTTTATTGAAAACCGCTTAAGCTATTTGGCAAACAGACGCGAAACTAGGCATTTTAATTATGATGGATTATGGCATTCGAAATTAATTTATTATGTTGATTTTTTGGAGCAGAAATTATGCAGGGACACACCACAGCAGCGATGGGTCGCACGAAGTGCAGTTACCATTAAATATGTATGTAAATGTATTTATTATGCATATATGGGAAATTTTGTTGTAATCGGATTGCATGTGTGCTTGCAAAATGTGTGCTTAAAGCTTTTGTTGTGTTCAGTAATTGCAGCGAATTTTAAACGCAACGTTGGAGTCAATGTATTCCTGGGTTTGTAGGTCTGCTGCGGTCAGCTGGTGTTTCAGCAGGTCAAATTGAATTTTGTTCCATATGTAAAAATATTAGTCCTATATTATACTATACATATATTCAAAATATTTTCATTAAGTTTGTCGCGGAGTTTGTAATACTAAGAAGGGAAAGTTGGACACCCTATCAAATACTGTTTGTCCTTTAGGTTTTGAGAAATCGATGTAATTTGCAAACATCTTTTTCTTCTTAAGAAGCTGTTTCTTTTTCGGAACCACCGATATCTGACAACTATAGCATATAGCTGCCATATAAACTGATCGAACAAAATCAAATGTATGTATGAAAACTTTTTCATTTGACGAGATATTTTAACGAAATCAGGCACAGGTCATTCCTTAAGGTAATGGTGCAATTCGCCAAGATATTATTCAGATCGGATCACTGTTGCATATAGCTGTCATACAATCCGAACGATCGGATTCAAGTGCTTGTATGGAAAACGTTTCATTTGACGAGATATCTTCACAAAATTTGGCATGGATTATTATACAAGACAACGGTAAAAACACTGAACTAAGTCATGCAAAGTGGCCGATCAACATCAAGTTCTTGTGCCAATCGCGTAAGCGGTGTCTACTCCAATAAAAAAAAAATGTCACTGATATGCAATGTGGACTTCTTGTTGAAGAAATTTGTGAAATTAAGGTGATTTAAAGATTAGTGAGTATTTAAAATACCTTAATTTCACAAATTTGTTCAACAAGAATATTTCAAATTAAATTTCTATTAATGAAAATAAAATATTCTTGAATTCACTAATTTTTACTTCCGGCTTATAAATCTCTCTCTCGCTTCACACAATAAACTACCAAATAATCTCATGTATTTAAAATACAAAAAGCATTCACTATAGCTTAATAGTGATAAAACATACTTGGAGTAATCCAAATGCCTTCACGTGTTGCAACAAAAGTCAATAGCTCTAATATATGTACTCATTTCAGCTTATATTGCTCCTAATCACGCTGCACAGCTTAAATGTGCCTTTGTTGCTTTCCAGCAGTAATAATTAATTATAGATTATTGCACTTCACCAATAACGGTATTATTTTCATTACAAAATCGTAAGCACAAACAGTGCTAAATGCATGCCACAATATCTTCTGAAGATTGCTCCTTACCATCAATAGGCATTCTCCTGTACAATTAGTGCTTCCTCAGCTCATTAAATCCATAGTCTACAAGAGCACACATACACACATACTTATATATATTAAATAACATTTAAACATGTCGAATATATTTGTATGCATGCGAGCATTTTAATGTTAGTACTTGTCTTAGTTGTTTTGTTTCTCGGATAACATCAATATGAGTCAGCCATTCAATGCTGAGCTCTGCAATTATTTACAAGCACATAATGTACCAGAAATTGTGAGTGTTTGTTGTGATTGTATGTGTTCTTGTATCTATGGATCTATGGGCCAGTGGTAATTTCGCAACTCATTTGGCACATTGTTGGTTTTGTGGGGTAGTCGGAACTGGAAAATTGATCTATGTGCCACTAAGAGGCTATCAATATGAATATGCGCTCCAATAGGGATATGACCTTCCTCTAAATATATATTAATTTTTTACAACAAACTTCCAGAAACAGAAGAATAGCATATACTCTCGACCACTTAAATTTCGACCTCCACGAGGTCCTCAAATATTCTCTTGTAAGCAGTCGATTTTGATAAGATGTATAATTAAAATTAAAATGTCCTACCCCTAATGTAGGCATCCAATATAGAAGTATATACATATGTGTGCTTTCGATTGTTCGTTGCCAAAGATAGCTCCGTAGAAACCATTAACGTTTTAAGCTCTTGCTGTTGCTCTGCTGTAAGCTGCACTGCACAATTATTGGATGTGCTGCTGCTGCGCTGTCAGAAAGTGGGTCATTCAATGTTCACTCGCAAATTAATTGCTACTCAGAATTTATCGACGACATCGATATGTGTTAATTATGATAATGCCATTAAATCACAAAAATAGTATGGCGTGTGGTTGTTGTAGATATTGTTAAAGCCTTATTAATTTGACAGGAAATGTTATAGTATTGTTTTAGGCAGAATGAATTCGGAAAAGCAAATTATATTTAAAATTTAAGTCTAAGTTTAGCCTTAAGTTCACTTTTAAGTTTAAGTTAGATTGGGCTTAGGTTCAAAGTAAGTTTAAGTATAGGCTTAAGTTTAAGTTTAAGTTTTAGTTTAAGTTTAAGTTTAAGTTTAAGTTTAAGTTTAAGTTTAAGTTTAAGTTTAAGTTTAAGTTTAAGTTTAAGTTTAAGTTTAAATTTAAGTTTAAGTTGAAGTTGAAGTTTAAGTTTAAATTTAAGTTTAAGTTCAAGTTTAAGTTTAAGTTTAAGTTTAAGTTGAAGTTTAAGTTTAAGTTTAAATTTAAGTTTAAGTTCAAGTTTAAGTTTAAGTTTAAGTTTAAGTTTAAGTTTAAGTTTAAGTTTAAGTTTAAGTTGAAGTTGAAGTTGAAGTTTAAGTTGAAGTTGAAGTTGAAGTTGAAGTTGAAGTTGAAGTTGAAGTTGAAGTTGAAGTTGAAGTTGAAGTTGTAGTTGTAGTTGAAGTTGAAGTTGAAGTTGAAGTTGAAGTTGGAGTTGAAGTTAAAGTTAAAGTTGAAGTTGAAGTTGAAGTTGAAGTTGAAGTTGAAGTAGAAGTTGAAGTTGAAGTTGAAGTTGAAGTCGAAGTTGAAGTTGAAGTTGAAGTTAAAGTTTAAGTTTAAATTTAAATTTAAGTAAGTATACGTATAAGTTTAAATAAAAATAATTTTCAAAAGGCTCTATAATCGAACTAATCTTCTATTCACTTTTTTGCTACTAAAAGCCATGACTTCCATTATCTCTCTGATCCTTTGTTTAAACGCATAGTATTGTAAATAATACTATGTTACTTTATTTAATATTAACCAATGAATTTATTAAGTATCCGCCCATCAAAAATTGCATATTAACGCAGTAGAACGTAAAATTTTCGTAGTGAGAAAAATTCACTCACGAGCAAAAACCGAAGTTCAGAGTTCATTGAGCATTTCAACACCGTTATACGCCCAGTTGATGTCATTCGCAAACGACGCTCGACAGTTCAACAAATAACAGATATATTCATATATTCGTGAGCACACGTTCGTACGCACATTTTCAGCTGGATGGCCCTCAATGAAGGCGTTGACTATTGCTATAAATGCAATGTGGGGGCGGCCAGGCGGGCGGTGCAACATGGAAATGTACAGATATGCTGAGCACTAATTTATGAGCGATCATTGACACTGACAATAGCAAAAGCAGCAGCCTCAGCAGCGCTTACAGAGCATTGGTTACAAAATGCAAATTAACAATTGCTCGCCCAGAAACATTAGCAGCGGCGACGGCAGCGCCAGTGACAGCTGCAACAACAATGCCATGGAGAAGCGCAGCTGTGTATGATGCTGTGCGAATTGTACGAAGTATATTTGTTATTGCCCATGGGCTGGCACTGACCGGCACCGCAGCATGCAGCAACAACGATAGTTATGTTGCTACTAAGCCTCAGCCTGTGTGGCTTTGTGTGTGACGGGCGCGTGAAGGCGACAATAACCGATGAGCTTACAAGCGAACAATTGTGCCCAACAACAACAACTGCAATAACAATAAAATGCTTTCTTATAAATATGTAATGACAGCATGTTGCAACACTTGTACCAACTTAAGCATGGTTGACTAGACAACAACAACAATAGTATGCTTAACAATCGCACAGAGCGTGCCACTTACAATGGCAGCAGCAACAGAGCGATTCTTACATTTGTAGGCACTAACATAAGCTACAATAGCCGGCGGGCATCGCAATGCAAATTGAGCCACAAATAAAACGAAATATAATCTACAAATCAATTGAGTTGCACGAATGCGTGTAGCAATGCTTCTAGCGATTCATAATACATGTGCTCTTGTATTGGTTGCAGCTGCAACATCACAGCGCCTAAGTACTGGCAGATTAACTACTGAAAATATTTAATAGAAAATCTTAGCTTGAGGTCCAAAACTCAAATGTTATTTTATCATCTTCGTAAAAAGACTCCGAAGGTGGCGCTTACTCGCTGTATGTTTACTGGAACACTATCTCATCGATATTTACAGGCTCGAAGCCGGCTACGATTTGTAGAAGTGAGTTAGAATATTACTCTTCGGTACGCAAAAGAGCTAAATGTCTTGTTTTTCTAGTTCCATTGATTTCTAAAAAAGTGGCTCTGGTTCTAAAACGCTTCCAATTTCGATATAGTGGACCTGAGTACTACGTAGTTTCTGCGCTCTATGTTTTATAAAATAACTCTGAGACAGTAAGGTTTCCACTTATCACTACACACTTGAAATATAATGCCAGTTACTCGATTTTCAATGTGCTGCCCTAAGATTACTAAGGAAAGAACCCACAATAATATTGGTAAGGATAAAGAATTACTAGTAGTTTATAGCTTCGGAGAAAGTTCTTCGATAGACAAAAAAGTTCCAGTAAAGTGGAGCAGTTTTGAAAGGGAACGATGTTCAGAAATATATCACAAGCTTTCTTCATAGACCTCGAAAAAATTCATATGATATATTTTTGGGCTTTTTTTAGGTCCTCAAGTGTATTTTAGGTGCTAACTTTGTTGCGATTTTCTATATTTTCAATAGACTCTTCAAATCTTCGAAATCTACGTTCTCATCCAGAACACCAGAAATCAATCAATTTAAAGAGCGCGGACGTAAATACAAAAAAGCTCCAAATAGTAACCGATTTCGTTCAACATTAATGGAGCAGCGTCAAAAGCCATCTGATAGCTCAGTTGGACGTTCGCTAATTCAAATACGGCTATCGCCAAAGGCGAGTAAAGCGCAAGCCGAAGCAACAAAATTGCTCATTTAAATTCCAAATTCCGACACCGACTACCGGCAGTTCACTTCCAAGTGTCAGTCGTACACATATACAGCCATACAATGTATGCTAAATGTATGTGCGCACATATTGACGAACCAATTGAATGACATATCCAGCGAACGTACAGAGGCTTCAGAGGCGAGTGCTTATGGCTTCAGCTAGGAATCACTCTGCAGCGGTTCCATCATTTGTACGTTCATGCGGACGTTCCTTCACTTTATCGTTTAGTCATCAGATACGCATCAGCGAGAAGAAGCTGTTCGTCGAGACTGAGCAGTGAGCTGCAGAGCTCGGCAGCATTTGAGTGCTTGAGTCAGCAACAAGTTTATGGCGATTTGAACGATTTTTCGACACCTCCCACAATCCGCAGCAGCCTCATTCAGCATCAGCTCTGGCTACATATGCTGGTTGCAGTGCAATTCACGCTCTTTGGCTGCATGCCACCGGACTACACGGGCAATCCTATTGTCCGCCACAATGTTGCGCCTTTTCATTGGTGAATAAGCGGTCGTGTTGTGTGAGTCTTCATGTCTTTCTTGTTCTAACTACGCTATTTTGCTGTGATGCGGCGTTGCCTCAGATTCCTACGCTGCCCGCTAGTCGTCTTGCATTAGTTTGTTATTGAAACGAAATTACATCTCATTTATTGTCGATCGCAGAGATCCATGTGGCACTGCTTTGCTTTTCTTCTCACGTCCGCCTTTTCGGGTTTCACATTACCATCTTTTCTTCCTCCTCTTTGGTTTTAAATGTGAGTATACTCCAAAGCTACCGCACTTGTACGCCATATCACGAGGTCGTTTAGTCTGCCTCGGCCGGCATGCCACACCAGCAGCCTTTCCACTTGTTTTCATAGCCGCACTGTTGCAACAATGTTGCAGTTGCCTGTCTTCTTTCGTCAGTGGCTTTA
This sequence comes from Bactrocera zonata, assembly GCA_037783105.1. Classification (NCBI taxonomy): domain Eukaryota; kingdom Metazoa; phylum Arthropoda; class Insecta; order Diptera; family Tephritidae; genus Bactrocera; species Bactrocera zonata. The sequence continues at coordinate 16,574 of JBAWJQ010004427.1, read as the reverse complement.
TGCTGGCTGGTTGCCTGGCTGGCCGTCGAAATGCCAATCTATCTATTTGCCATGTTTTGTAATGCATCTGATGGATTTGTATGCGGCAATAGCTTAATGGTCTTTTGCGGATTTGTTCAGATTCAGTCTTCAGAGGTAGGCACCTTGCTTTATTTTTTTTTTCGAGTTAATTTTTATACGCTTTCTTTCATTTTTGTAATATGAGTAAGTATCTTGTCTACTTTGATTCCTTCTGTTTGGCGCAACGCGGTGTTTTATGCTGCTCACTTTCTGGGATTTACTCTCCTCGCATGACCTCGCAGCAATTTCTTTGAGTAATGAGCAACTGATTTGCTTCACAACAGTTTACTAATGACTTTCGATTAACTTTAAGGATATTTTTGATTTTATAGGCACTCTGCATTTTTCAATGTTTAATATTTGGATACAAGTGTGCTAACTAAAATGGAGGTTTGATCAGTTTTTCTTGTGGAGAAAACTGTTTATGCGGATTCTTGGTTTAGTGTTATTTTCCTGCAACTTTTCTATATAAAAAGTTAGAATCGAAAGAGAATTTTTTCGCCTTGAATATCTTCATAAAATATAAACCGAAGTTCAATGAGATATGTGTCGTAAGGCTATCCTCTGGTGGTTTGAATTTATCTCTAGAATACTGAAGACATCAGTTCTTACAAGGTTTTTCTCCACTGATTCATTTACTATAATTTTACAATAAAAATTTAATTTAGATCTCTGAATTTTTGAAACCTGTACTCAATATTTCGCTATAAACTACCCTGTATTTTTGCATTGCATCTGAAAGTTGGCAATCAACTTCCGCATGTAAAAATATTTTCGTCATCCAACTGTTTTGGAAGCAAACCCACTGTTTTTCCTGCACAATTCATGTCTGTCTATCAATATGGTCACAAAATACATTAAGTGTTTTTAAATCACACATCTCATTTGGGATCCACTAAAATGACTTTTTGATGAAAATAAAGTTTGCAAGGGATACCACCAATATTTGACATACTTTTTGATACTAGATAGTAAATTATCAGAAGAAGAGACGTTTCTACAAGATGTAATTTGAGATATCTTAGTGAAACTTTCGGACTCGTGAGACAGTTCACATTGCATATGGGCGTAATCGGACCAAAAAACGCTATTAAGCGAAAACATAATATCTCCTAAACTACTAAGCTACAAAAACCAAATCCTTTAAACACCTCTACCGACATAGTAAAAATTGATGAATTCGGAAGGTAATCTCGATCACTCGCCATATAATGGTACTGACAAAAACTACTATGTAACAGTGCGAAAATGGTCGAAATTGGACTGAAACCACGACTACTTCTCATATATATAATACAATTTTATATTCCATATGATTATTTGCTTTCCATTGTATGAATACCTTTACTTTTAAAGTATGCCACCTTATGACAACAATTGTCCAAGTCCAACCAACTATTCAAACCTCTATGTATACATTATTTGGATCGGATAGGATAATCGGGCTGAAACGTACCTTAGCTCATATTGGCCTAATACAACGATTTTCGAACTTCCGGGTGACTGTATACCGCATACATCGGCCAACGTGTGAAGTATCTAATTGAAAATGAGAGAGCGTGTTTCACTGATAACAGTGTATATTTATGCCTAAAATGAATAAAATTAGACGAAAACTTGGCCTAGTTTACATATAATTAATACCAGTATTTTCGAAAATTGGGCTGACTTTACACCATATGATTGGTGATGGTGAGTGAGTAGTATATTAATGAATTTCAGGGAACATTTATTAGTATATGGCATCTTACTACATACTATAGTATAGTCAAAAGTCGATAAAATCTGGTTAATACTACCCCCAACTACCATATGCTTTATATGTATTATGATTTTCATTTTTTTTTGCAGTGAATAAGTTATATATATATTATATGTACTTATATACAAAATTGCTTGGAATTCGATCTTCTGGTTGATGTTTTAGACCTTAATTTCCCAGGTTTTGATGCCTGTGTGAAATGTTCGGTTGTACCCGAACTTAGCTCTTTCTTACTAGTTCTGTACAGCTAGTTAACGCAAAATATAAATTTGCCGCCCTTTTTGTAACAAAGTGTTGAGGTTAGGTTAGGTTAGGTTAGATGGCTGGCCAAAGATCGCACGTGGACTATACGTAGTCCTTTGTGATGCCATAGAAAAAAGAACTCCCGTGTTCGAACTTACAGATCGGCAAAACGCCCGGTAGCCGATACAAATTTGCAAAGGCGCCCGATATCTACACCCACCAGTTCGGTAGGATGTCTGAAGGTATGTGCCCCCAAGTGTCTGAGCCTTAACCTCCCGAATGCGGGACAGCCAAGAAGGAAGTGCTGGCTAGTTTCCGTCGCATCTTCTTCTAAGCAGCTTTTGCAAGCGGCATCTGGTAAGATTCCTAGTCTTACAGCATACGTGCCAATAGAGCAATGGCCTGTAAGAGACCGAAAGTGTTAACATTTCATTGAATTTTTTTTTCGTGCGAAATCAGCTTAAGCCATGAAACACATTGATAGCCGAAATTGCCGCTTTTGAGAACGCAAGTGTGATTGTAGAAAAACAAATGCATCCACAACGTGTCACTGGTGTGGATTTTTAATTCGAGACATAATTAGACCATACTATTTTTGAAATTAGGCTGATCAAGCAGTGACTAATACTGGTGCCCGATATCATGATATGGCATGATAACTGAATTCCTTTAGCCAAAATTTGAGGATATTGATGTGGCTAATATGCGGTTTCAAGAAGTCGGTGTCACCTGTCATACAGTTCGTAAAATACTACAGTTTCTGCATGAGACATGCCCAGGTCATGTACTCTCACGTTTTGGTGATCAGAATTGACCTCCTAGATTAAGTGATTTAACACCATCAGCTCTCTTTTTATGGCTTTATTTAAAAAAATCAAACCCACAACCACTCGTGTTTTGAAGGAGGAGATTCAACGATACATCAATGAAACTCAGCCACAATAATGTAGAATAGTAATGGAAAATTTCAGCAATTGAGTGCTTATAGTATATTTATGGAAAGCCCTCAAGGTCATTTGCGCGATGTGTTATTCCATAAATAATCCTATGTACTTGATGATTCAATAAAAATTAGAATCGAAAGACAAAACTGATTTCTATTTAATTTCAATGTCGCGATAATTTTTGGACACCATTTGTATTGATCAGTACTCAATACTCAAAATTACTGATGGAAACCATTTTATTAATGGCATAAATTATTATTATTTTTTACCGATTTTTTTACCTTCTGGCAACCAATGTTTACAGAAGTTTATAACCACCCAACTCAATTTAAAAACTCTCCGTGGATATATAAATTTTTTTATTGCTGACAAAACCGCAATGTCGAAATGTTTAGCTATTCGATAAGCCCTCAACCGCACCGCATACGCCAGAGCAAGACAGGTAGTTAAAAATGCAGGCTGTAATAGCTTTAAAGTGGCTGAATTGACCGCAAATGGTTTAACAGAATAACATGAAAATGCAACAGAGAATTTGCGAAACGAGAAAACCACGAAAGTGCGGCAAATAGATATCCAAAGGAGATTTCACGAAAATATAATAATAATAATATCATTTTTGAAGTAAAAGCCTGTGAGTCAAAAATTTAACATTGGAGACCACATGAGGGGGAAAAATGCATTGTAGTGCCATATTTGAAAGTGTTACCAACCACTCAATTAAAATTTGATGTCCATATAAAGGAGAGCATATCACAGAAATTGATATAATCGGTTTAAAAATAAAAAATGAATAAAGTATAATTAAAAAATTTAAGAATTAAAATTATTAATTTAAGACTTAATAAAAATCATATAAATAACATAAGAAAATTACAAAAATATTTTTATGCATATTCGCAGGAAGGGGCACACAAGGGCTGCTGCTTAGCCGCTGCTGATGAGGCATAATGAAGTCATGACATTTCGCAGTCAATTAAGGGGAATTGCGCATTTTCGCAAGGCGAACGAAGGAAACGGCGAAATTTACGACATTAAATGAATGCTGGACTTCATAATGGAAATGCGAATAAAATTATTACCACGAACACGTACCGAATTGTGTAGTTGTATGCGTGTGCATGTATATTTCCGTTGGCTCATAATATTGTTGCAACAACGGTGCACAAGCCGCGCAGCAACACACAACCACGCACACACACACACACATACACATAGGCATGCGGCAGTCATGCGCAAAACGGTCGTAAAAAGCGCGAGAAATGCTGAACGGGTGTGCAACCAAAATGCAATAGCAGCAACAACAACAACAGGCGTTAATGTAGCAGCAAAATAGCAAGAGCAAAAGTAAAAGCGGCAATTTTTTACGACTGCTGCTCATTAGACAAAATGTCTGCGTTAATGAGCTTTAAATGAGCGCAGCGCATAAATTGCAAAGTAAAATGTGTTGCACGATGTGCCAGTCAGCGGATGACTGGGTGCAGCAACACCATGCCACAATCAAGCCGTTGTTGTTGTTGTTGCGTCGTTGCATATTTTCGCGAAAATTGTGTGACAATAATATTGGCATATAAAAATCATCTGCGGCGCGCAGGCAACAACACATGCAAAATGCACAAGCTGGCGTATATTAAGCGGGAATTGTTGTGTGAAATGCGCACGGCGGTTGGGCGGACAGACAGGCGGACGGCTGCAAAAACTGTTGTTAGCTGTACTTCCTTCCATAAATTCCCACAACTTATATGTGCTGAGGCGAGGCAGCGCTCGGCTGCGCACAAATGTCATCTGCAACTGCTGTGTCGTTGACGGCCGCGGCAGCGATGTCTTTGGTATCATCAACACCCTTGATTAGTTGTCAGTTTTGTTCGCTCTTACTATGGACATGAATACACTGTGAGAACATTTTTCAGAATTTTTTTAGAAATTTAAACTAAGAAAGGAAATTAACCAGACTTTCTCTCAAAGATTTAAAAATATTCAATAATATAGAAATTGGCGCAAAATAATGGCGTGTACGCCGACTTTGAGCAACATCTCAAGCTTCGTCAGGATAAGGAAAGACCTCTCCGAACCGTTCGATACCAAACGAGGTTTCAAACAAGGAGAGTCCCTATTGTGTGACTTCTTCAATCTACTCTTGGAGAAAATAATTCGAGCTGGATAGCTGTATAAAGATGGTACAATCTTCTACAAGAGTACACAACTGCTAGCGTACGCCAATGGCATCGATATTATTGACCATAACAACCGCGTTGTTAGTTCTGTTTTCTCCAGGTTGGACAAAGAAGGCAAGCAAATTGGGCAAATTAAGGGCAAGACGAAATAAGCTCTGTCTTCAAACAAACAGTCCTTGCATTCGAGGCTAGACACCCACGTCACAGTTGGCAGTAAAAACTTCGAAGTCATAGATAATTTCGTCTACCTTGGTGTTCAAATATCATTGAACATGCTTACTTATCAGCAAAGCCGAAATTCTACTAAATATAAATATCTATTTATATATTAATATACTTACATACATATATACATAATGCATTTACATGCAATGCACATCTAATAATAATAAAAATGCATGGGACACAAATCATAAATTAACAGAAGAGATAACACACACACACATGTATTAAATTGTACATTTCAAAATAACCCCATGTCAAGCAGCAATAAACAAAATGCTGCAATACGTACAAACATACATACATACACATATATTTAGTTATTTAAGATAGTTTTAAAATTTGTATATAAGCAGAAAAATATGAAATAAAATCAGAATGAATAAATTCTCCCTTGTCTTAATGTCAATTCCCCCCACCAGCGGTAAGGATTGTTTGAAACTATTTTGAGGTATTAACACTTGGAACCAGTATTAACACCAACAACAATAACAGCCTTGAAGTATAAAGCGGAAAAACTCCTGCAAGCAAGTACTACTTTGGACTGAGCAGGAAATTTAAAAATAAAGTCCTTTTCCGACGAACAAAGACTAAACTTTGTAAGTCCCTCATCATTCGCGTTCTGATATATGGTACGGAGATAAGTACAATGACATCTTCTTATGAGTCGGCTTTAGGAGTGTTCGAGAGAAAAGTTTTGCGGAAGCTTTATGATCCGCAGTCGATGGAATGATGAGCTTTGAAGGTTTTCGATTCAGTATCCACCGTTGGAGAGATCAGGTGGATAAGAACCTGACTGCACTCGGTATCTCGAATCAGCACCAAATAGCGCACCTAGCCATTCCTTAACTGTTTTTTTAATATCTAAGTTATGAAAGTCAAGCTTCTTTAATAGAACAGAAGTTTGAGAAGTACGCAACAAAAACTCCCAGTGTAAAATTTTATTCCGTTACTGCTTACACTTTGTTCTTTATCGGTGTGTGTTTCGTGCGGTAGAGAACACTCGCTGAGGTATAAGATATGTCCACGTTAGCATAAATTGCAGGTTTCACATTTAAATGTTCAATCAGCGCTGATTTCATGGTCAACATAAAACCTCTGATATATGTACATACATCCTTATCAAGGAGCAGTGGAAATACGAAACCAAAGGACATGCGAAAAACTAACAGCAATTTAAGACTTCTAAGCGAGCTTCTCAGTGTCATTTTAGATTTTCTTTATATATAAATATTTCTATAAGTTTCGAGTTATATTGTTATAATGTCCTTGGAGTGCAGCTACGATTGCCACAGCATATTTTCTCTGCTTTACTTTTACTTCAACTGAAATTTTCGTTGCACACAATCTCTCCCATTCGCTACACCTTTCCACTTGAACTTGAGTAGTGAAAATAAGAAAAAGTTACAACAAATACTACAAATATAAGGTGTGGCTGCTGCCAAGTGCGCGTGCGTGTCGGCATTAAGTTGCAAGCAGTGCTGTCAGTCGTGCCCTTCACTCGTCGTACAGATTGCCCGCCGACCAGCGCTTACCCGCTGACTCCGTGTCTGTCTACCCATTCGACCAATTGCGAAGACCTTTGTTGTTGGTGTTTTTGTGTAGCCGGTAAGCTCAAGTGTTGCATTTGACTGCTTCATCTTTTCACTCACCTTTCGTTGTGCCTTCTTCCACACGGCATCCGCAGCCGCTTGTAGGTGGACAACAACAATCTCAAAAGCTCCATTTTATTATTGCTGCTTATGAGAGGATATCGAATTTCATGCAACAAAAGCAAAACTCCCACAGTAAAATTAAAACTTATTCAGTGCCGGTATCAATAGCACAACAACAATGCAGCGGTCAAGTGTGCAAGGTGTGTTGGAAGCGTCGTCGGTCAGCTCAAGACGTTCGGACGTCTGGCGAAATAGTAGAGAGATCATTTTTTGAGTGCTCAAATAAATTAAGGCACGTGATTTGTATTCATTACACGCGCGTCTTGCGCAGGCATTCGGAACGGGTGAGCTGTTGGTATGTTTTGGCTTGCTTAGTTTAGCCACAGACATGAACGGATGAGTGATATGAAGTTCCGTTCAATCTTGCTGGCAGCGCTAAGGAATGTTGTTGGCTAAGAAAATGTAAGAGAGTTGTGGGAAGTGTTATTTATGTTAACCATAAAAACATATACTTGCTCATATGAGTTATATTTTAACCCAGACTCTGGCTCCAGCAGTATGGGAGTTCATGCCTTCATCCTGTGGACAAAGTAAAATGGCTAAGGCTTATCCTTTATAGAAAACTTTCACGGAGGTTAGGGAGTCATCAGAGTCATTTAATTGCTGTAGCTATATGAAAATGGTGTTGACTCTAACCAAAGGTTGTGTTTTATCTCTATGAAACTCTAGTCAAGTCGATAATATTCTACCGTGTATTCGTTCGATGTAAGGCGTTCGAAAATGCTTCACTTGCTAAAAAGCTTTAAAGATCGGCTCTTATCGGCATCCCCGGCACTTAATGCCACTTTATATGGCTGCGCAGTGTCTCCAAGGCCTAGGAAACTGGATAGATGAAGAGGTCCGAACAATGAAATTTTCTCCTCCTTCAACTGTATCCCTGGAAACTTGGATCACTGTGTCGCAAAGGGCACTCGTTTTGGGTTTTTCCTTGCTCACACCCGTGGGATATGTGGATGGCTAGAAGCCGCGGGAGAAAAGGCGTAGTGAGGTTCTTTATATATGGATCGAAGATAGGAAGAAAGGTTAAAGGGGTAGTTTTTTGTAAGGAACTCTCCGCCAAGCTATGTTTCAGACTACACGATCACTGTGGGGGTTTTCAGGCAGAAATCGCTGCTATCAAGGTGGCGGTAGACATACTGTTGCAACGCATTCAACCCGACAGCATGTCAGCTATACTAGTGATGAGTTCGCTAACTGTGCGCTCAAAGCTAGTCAAGGAGTGTCTATTCTCACTACAAATGGTACCAAGCTACTTCGTCATCAGATCCTTTTAGGTGGTTGGTAACAGCGGAATCACTGGCAACTACAGGAATGGAACCGAGTTGGATCTCCATTAGCATCTCGCGTTCTACCACTGACCAAATAGTCCTCGCGTGCGCTTAGAGAGAGACTATTTTGGCCGAGAGTGAAATGCAAGGGGTTTCCTGAACTACTTACCTTGACCAAAGTTCACCTCTGCACAATCGCAGCAGTTCTTACTGAACACTGTCCAATAGGCATGAGGTAAGGCTAAAAATCTAGTTGTCAAAGTATGGAGGAGGGTGAGGTGTAAAAATCTAGGCACTTTCTTTTCCATTGTCCGTCCTTTTCACGTCTAAACCTAAAACATCTCGGTGGCCTTACCCGCGGCAAGCCAGAAGACAAAGTCGAAGCAGACATTGGCCGTCTCAAAAAATTTGTGGGAGGCTCAAAGCGCTTCGTCCTATTGTATTGAGCTATCCAGTACATAGGAGCTTTGAGGTACCACAATTAATCGGCATTTTTAGCTGTCTAAGTTGGATCCTTTTTAGGATCGACCTCTTAACCTAACCAAACCTAGACCCTTAATGTCTATTACTGACGACTAACTTTCGAGCATCAATCTCGGATCAGTCAATTTATAGTCACTCCAATTCAAATAGTATTGAGTAGTAAGATGCCACTTTTGAAGGCACGGTGCTTGGAGTCCAAAAACATCTGACAAAGCTTTTCTTTTACACCATGTCTAGTAAATGGTCACGAACACAATCAATTAGTCGAAAAACTTATATTTAAATATGGAAGAGAACATAAGGTTATAATGCTTCATGAATCTTACGACTCCGTCAGCCAAAATGTTTAGTCGCAGCGCCCAAGTTGATGATAATGTCCTTTCTTGTAGCCTTTCCCAATAAAAATGGTTTGATGTCACCATTTCTAAATACAAATAACACAAAGAGTATGGAATTATTGATCTCAAAGTATTGAAGTTGAAATAATTACGCTAATTGACGACGACATTTTTCAATTCTTGGGTTTTATAAAATCTCATATAATATTTTGGCACCTAAAGTGGTGAACCTTCATGTGTAACGACCTCACTTCAAAAACAGTACTTGCGGTGCAGTTAAGACTACGCTTGCTTTAAGTTCTCTATATTAAGGTATCTGTGCATAGCTGAGAGCTGAATACTATTTCCTCCAGATAAAGCACTCACATAGCTTGAATGTCAAGTTTAGCATATCGAAAGTGAGATCATGAGAATGTCAGCGATGAAGTTTCAGAGAAATTTAAATATATAACTGTTAAAAATATTTAGAAAGTATTTTAATAAACGGAACGAGACTTTAACCTTTTTAAAGAAAAAATATAAAATCGTTAAACTTTAAATAGCGTCCGAAATTCTGTCTGACTGCCTTTAGTGACCTTGAGAAAAAACAGAGAAGATTTTATTTAGTTAAGCCAGCTCTTCCCAAAATTTGACTGCTTAATGAAGTTTTTGGGAACAAAAGTAGATAAGAGCACCGCTTCGCTTTGTTTCGTGATACAAAGCCGCATTATCTGCAGCTGTCTGAAACTCTTTAAAAGCAACAGCAGAACCAAATTTTCCTCACACCTCTCACCATCAGCAGCAACGCTCGCAAATGCGGCAAAAGCAAGAAATTTGAAAGCATAGCAGGAGAAATTAAAAAGTGCATAAGTGGTCTGGCGTTTCGTTTAACGATTGGCCCGTCCAAATGCACAACGAATAAGTGCACAAAGCGGCTGAGAGCCGAATATCGACACAGACTGCACGCCAAATGTGCTCTCTGCAGCAATGCGATTTTGCCTGCAAATGCCCGGCACTTTGGTCATTGCCGGCGTAATTTTCATTTTCATTTCTATTCGGCTTTTCTCCACTTTTTTCATGGCCATTTTCGCTTCAAGTGTATTCCTTTCAATGCAACTTCCTTAACTGACTGCCTTTATGTGCGGTGTCCTTAGCCTTACCCTCGTCCTCCTCACGGACGAAAAACTAATCTCAAATCGGAAATCGACGATGAGGGGAGTGAGCGGCCGGCTGGTCCATAAGTTGGATTTTTAAGTACTGGTAGCTGGTTCAAGAGCAGTCAGTGGCATTAGAAGCTGGCGGGCATTTAAACTTTGTCGACAGATGCAGCAGCAAACAAAAGCGTGCGCACACACTCACGCATGCACACAAACTTCGAGACAGAGTTAGAGTAGTTGTAGTTGGAGTTGAGGAGCTGCAGTTGAATTTGAAGTTGAAATAAATTAAAACTTTGTTGCACAAACGACTGGCAATCATATGCCCCTATAGACACACTCGCATGCAACGCACACACACACAAACACGTACAGAGATACAAGTGCTTAGTTGCACACAAAGAGACAGCGTACACAATTGCCTGAATGTCAGGGCAGCCGTGTGCGCAATGCAACCAGGATATGCCCGGCAATTTGGCATTTAAATGCACCTGCCACGTGAGCGCACATCCGTCGGAATAGTTTGGCCTCGCCAAGTGGCATGCGCCCGTGTGGGTGTGGTGCGCTCATATGGAAGTCTGCTCAAAGGCCCTAAAGTACAGCAAACTCCATAAAAATAAATAAACAAAAGCGAATGGCAACTAACGGTAAAAACTACACATCATGAGCAGCGAAGGCGAGAGATCTTGCATAGAAATTGAAGTTTAGCGCAAGTAAATAAGGAAAGTCACAGCATCCAGCTGTGCGCTTACCAAAGATAGTACGGAACGGTGTGTTTGTGTGTGTGTTAGTTAAGTGCAAGAGACTCTGTTTGGTATGCAGCGACTGCCAGTCCCACACTTAAGTCCGGCTATGGAAATGTGCAGGAGAAACTTCATTGTAACGGCTGTCACTTGCGGCAATTCGCTCTGACTTTGGCAGCGATGCGCACTGACTTTTTCGCTTTTTCGCAGCAGTCGAGACTTCATTGCCAGCGGCGCTTTGCAAAATTCTACTCGCTTTAGTTGCAAATGTTGGCATTTCCCTATTAGAAGTAGCAAAGAGTAGTTATGCAATTGAAAGTGGTTTACTAATAAGAAGAGAATGACAGCGAAAAGAAAAGCTTGTTAAATTGGTGGCATCTTGAAATGCAGTTTGCCACCTGGATAATTGGAATTTAGAGCTTATTCTTCACGCAACTAAGATTTTGTGATCAAGGCTATGGGCAGCCAAGAAATTGAAATTATAAAGCCGGGTTCAGAGTCTATAACTGTCTTTACTCAAGAAGAATTTCCTCAAATACTGAATCAATTCAACTTTGAATTTAACTTCACTATAATTTACTGATCACTTCCAGATTTATGAACATTTAACCGATATTTCTTTAATAGTTGAATGGAGCTTTTTACCGGCTAAATAAGAAATTACTACGACCAGTCCATTTGGCAACGCTTTTCTCTTAATTTTCGAGTAATTTCCATAATTTTTCATCCTTCCGCAAATGTAATAGTTCTCTTATTCGGAGCGAAGAGGAGTTCAAGAAACCTGACACGATTCGAGCAGTTGTTCTTTAATCGTAAGAATCTATATAGTGCATTTAAAATCGCTGAGAATGCTTCAGAAAAATCATACACATTTTTTGGCGAAAAGCGTATCGGAATTTTAATATACGAATATCCATCTCTGAGGTAAGGCCTTACCGAGTAATTTACGAAGTATCTGAATTGAAGTGAGGGACAGAGCCTCCAACAGCAACTCTTGAGGTAGCGCTAAGGCTGCCACCTATAGGCCTCTTCGCTGAGAACTGGGAGTAAAATCAGCGGCGCTATAACTGGCTGCAGGAGAACTTCCATAGAGAACATTCGGCCATAGAGAGGTGGATAATGGCGATTTGGCAATCACCGACTATATTATTCCATTTTCGGGAAAGGAGATGCAGGGTAAACTTTGAGAAAGAAGGTTGGCACAATGGTATGTTGGCTACACCGAGCACATTGAACATTTAGAAGGACAGCATTTTAAGATGCCGAACCTCTATAGTATATTTCAAGCAGAGGTCTTTGCTATTGAGACAGCCGCGCAGATATCAACACTCAACTCCAAAGTTAATCTATGTAGGCAGCTAAGCATCGATCAAGATTGTAACGTCGTATCGCATATAGGGCAGAATAAAGAATAAAATGAGAAGCAGAGGGTGCCAGGCCATAAAGGCATCAATGATAGTGGACGAGATTGCCAAAAGTGGTAGGTGGCTGTCAACCGATAACGTGATCTACATTGGTAACCCCAAGCATTGTCTTTGCGACAATTTGGACAATAGCATGGCAATGAAGGTTAAAACTCGATGAAATGACCGAAAACAAGGTCATAAGAAAAGCAGTAGATGAAAAATACACAAAGTTCCTCCACTCTTGATAGACTGTGGGAACATGATTGGAATACTCACTGGTCACAGTCTGGTGGCGCCACCCACCTGCCGAACGAGACAGATTAAGATGAATGCAGGTAATGTCAAGAACAAGACACTATTGAAACAAGTGAGCATCTCTTTTGCACTTGAAAGACAACGCTGCAAACATTTGCGGGCCTTACAATATGGAACACGGGAAGAGGGGTCGATAGTAAGGTCACGTCAAGTGTACGCATACTGAGGAATGACTACTTTTCTTAAACTACGTAACGGCACTCCAGCTGGCACCGCTAAAGACCAAAACTGGTCTGTGCTTGGCTTACAAGTCTGCCAGATTAATCTAACCTAACCTAGAGAGGTGTTTCAGCGATGGTAATCCAGTCCGCTGTGAGCTATAAATATCTGCAACTAGATATGATTGTCGTTCATTTGATCAATCTAATTTTTACCTCACTAGGTCCAAACAAAATCGATAAAATTTCTTTCCCTAGATCGACAAAGCATTTTTTAAGTTCTTGGAAGGTTTAATCCTCATCTGTCAATTAGTGGGTGTTTAGCAGCTGTTTATTTACAGCACGGAAGATTTGTCTAGTGTTAAAGAAATATTGCTTGAAAGTCGTCGTGTTAGCATCAGAGGCATAGCAAAAGAGCTCAACGTACTATAGATCTCTCATGCTTCGGTTCAACCCATTTTGCATTAATGGTTTGGGTATGAATTGTATCAATGCAAGGTTCCTAGCAAAAAGCCTGAAACTTTTGCAAAAACTACATCGAGGAGAGCGCACAAAAGCTTCATTACTGGTAATAGACGCGATTTTAATACGAAACTGTCCAACAATCTAGAGAGCGGCGTGCCAAAAAGGAGTCTAAACCGATCAACCAACATTTTCTGAAGGCCCTGCAGACCATGCAGACTTATAACAAGTGTATGGTAATTTAGCTTATCGCTGACAAGCTTGTATTCCTCAAGAGACTATATTATGGCAATAAAAAACTGTTTTAAAGGGATATTCTACTCTAGAATTTTGAAAAATTCGATTTTTTTTACATATTTAAAGTTTAGACTTTCAAAAATATGACCTTGGAAGGATTTTTGCGCCATTTTTTTTTTACACCTGTCTCTCTTCCTCCTCTAATTATTTTAATTTAAATTTTTTTTTTGTATTCTTAAGATATCAATAAAAACATTATAAAAAATGGATGGTAAAAATATTTTTGGTTCTTTTTCAAATAAAATTCAAAAAACTGCCCAAGATTTGATTTCTAGAGTAGAATACCCCCTTAAAAGCGTGCAGATGCTTCTTTTTTGTCGCGGGTCTAACTCAATTGCGATTAGATGCTAAAGGAAATAATCTTAAAACTAGTTCCTCTTCATTTGAATGAAGTTTGAATGAAAAAATTTAATCTTAAAGTATATCCACAAACTGTATTGCTGTATTATTTACACTTTTATATACAAATATATGTACTTAAAAGCATTCTAACTCACATTCTAGAATTTGCCGTTGTTTAACCAAAATGACCACAACAGCTGTCGCCAATTAATGTCTGCAACAAAAGTGCAGTCGAAATGCAATCTTGGGCATGAAAGCACGGAGGCACTCAAATGAAGCAGCAGCCCACAATGCGCCCACACCAACACCAGAAGAGAAGAAGAAGGAGAACGGTAAACTAGAAAAACAATAACATCTATTTACTGCAGTTGAATGTCCTTTTTACAACACAAACTACTTTCGTAGTGAGCTGAAATTGCTTTTTAAAAGTTTCTAATGTGTGGCACAGCTGCACTGCAACGAGGCAACGATGTGCAGCAAGGACACTGCTTAGAGTCGGCTGCTCACAAATGGTCGCTTTGTGCTTTTCGAATTCCACTTAAATTCACAGAAAACAAAATCAAAAAAAGAAAACCAAGGCAAAACATACGCTATTCCACTTGCCGCCCATTTTGTTCGGCACAAACTTTTATTGGTGCCCTCTCTGCTCTTTCCCTGCTCGTAGTCGACTATTTGCGCACCCACTGCTAAGAAATGGCAATAACAACAATAGCAAAAGATAAATGAAAATGGAAATGGAGATTCTCTGTTATGCTTGCACTAAATTTTGTTTATGTGTTGCACAAAGCAACGGCGAAATGAGTTTTCGAGCACAAGGACATCAAGGACACAGCGCTGGCAGTGAAAATCAAATGCAAATATATTTGCCTTGTTAGTTATTCGCCATGCTTCGGCGCACTCTGCACATTTTTCTACACGTACACAGGTGCATTCCTGCATATATGCATGTATGCGTGTGCATGTTTAAGTAACGGTACAATTTAAAATTCTCAAGTGCACTCTCAGGGTCTAATGCAGCGTTTGGGAAGCATATTCGCGCTGTAGTCGGGCGGAAACATCAGCTGTATTTCCTCTTATTAGCCGACTGATTTATAACTGTAAATAAAATAATATTATTTTTAAAGAAAAATATTAGAAAAGTTCAAAATTCACATTTGGGAAAAATTCTTCTTATATTTTGAGGAAAAGTTTTTTAAGATAGTCTAATTAATTAAAATTAAAATTACGGAACATAAAGGATTCGTATGATTCAAGAACAATGTGATGTGAAGAATTATAATTTAAGCCTCAAGTTGGGTAGAGACTTCAGGGAATTTTGTGATTAAAGCTATGAGGATATAAGAAAATAAAATCCCAGTGTTTTGCCTTTCATCCTTTTTGGGTTTCTAAAAGAAAACATTTTTGGAAAATTGGATTCTAAGTGAAGTATCTACAGTTAAGTCATACTCGTATTTATTTTATTATTTCTTCACTTCCAAAAATAAAAACTATTAACCTACCCTTAGTTTATGTATTTCGTCTTTTTGTTAGGTTTCGGTTTAGTTCCCATATCGGTTCTGTTAGAAAAAGTCATTGATATTTAATCCTTACAAAAGGGTTTAGCTAACTAGCCTAGCCTTCTAAAGAGACGTATATAAATCGACCACGTCTAGGAACGTTAGTTTGTGAGATATACAATTTGGAATGACGCACTTATTGAAAAAGACTTATAAAACACAAGTCCATCTCTTTCCCGAAAATGTTTACAAAAAAAAAAAAAAAAAGAAACAAACGTGAATAAAAAGTTAACTTCGATTGCAACGGAGCCCTTCACAATCGCAAAAGATTCCCTCAAAGAACTTGATTCCGACCATTCAGTCTATATGGCAGCTATATCCTTTCGATATCTGAACAATTATTTCGGAGTTTACATTATTGCCTTAGACAATAATCGATGTCATATATCTGAAGACGAAGAAGATAATTCCTTAAACGAAAAAAGTTTTTCATGCAAGAACTTGGTTCCGATCGTTCAATAGATATTGCAGCTATGTGCTGTAGTGATCCGATATCGCCTGCCCTAAAAAGCAGATACCAGACTGGCGGATGGACAAGCATACGGTCATTGCTAAATCAACTCAATTTGTATACTTATATATGTTTGTATGTATGTTTATGGGACGTTCCTTTTTAGGTGTTATAAACTTCGGTGGAAAGCTTAATATATTCTGTTCTGGGTATAATGCTTGATAAATGCTAACCGTTCTCTGTGCTAGGTGTCATCTAGTGAAAGATCTTATCAACGAAGAGGATAAGATCTTTCACATGATGGTGATGAGGATGGACTTTCACAAGAGGCTTTAAGGAGGAACAATGTAGGAATTCTTGAAAGGAATTTGAGATAGCTGACATTCTGAATATACTTGTATCAAAAGAACATAGGAAAAAATATGGAAAAATATTTTATAAGACCAAATAATGAATACGCGAGACTTTTTAATATTTTTGTTTTTTGTTATGTTTTATGGAA